>BMAU01017106.1:0-691117 GCA_019973935.1 Trichonephila clavipes | reverse complement strand
GTCACTTGACGATGGTTCAAAATACGTGGTCCGTCGTCAAAGCCCTCGTGCAGCTGAACAGTGCGACGTTAATATTCAATCAATCAATCTTAGTACTAATTGATTGATTGAATATTAACGTCGCACTGTTCAGCTACACGAGGGCTTTTGGCGACGGACCACATAATTTTGAACCATGGTCAAGTGACGTGGACGACACCTGAGCTGGCACCCCTCTTCTCCTAACTACCACACCACACCAACGGGAAACGTTTCAGCTCTCGACAGATTTAACGTGCATCGCTGCCCTACACGGCGGGTCTTTAGTGGTACTGGGCTCGAACCCGTGACAAAGCAAGCCACGGTCCGATACCTATACCACTCGGCTACCGCGGCCACTAATCTTATTACTAAATTAAGAACAAGTTTAATAATTATTAGAGACTTCCACGGGCTTGTCTTGTAGAGGAAAGTTTTTCAAAGGAAGGTTTAATATCAGAAATTGACACTTAAAGAGTTATTTTTCTATATTTAGCTGAAATCTATATTTTGTCTTCAAGCCATCCACTGCAGAAAATCCGGTTTGAAAAAGGTAGGATGTTGAAAATGGTAATAGTATACGAAGTGCTTTTGTTTTTAGTACAGATAATTCCTCATCCACCTCTACCCCAAATTCAAAGAGCGATTTATTACAAAAATGCCTTTTAATTTTTCACTGGATGTGAAATCTATGAAGATTTCTTCTTCGGAAGTTGAGAGCCCTTCTGGAGTATCTTGAAATAGATCCCTAATCCACACGTAACTTGCTACCAAGCTGTCCTCATCCAGAAAATATTTAAAATTCTTTGCCAACATAGCTAAATGATTTTACATGTTTTAAAAACAACTTTCACATGTTGTTCTACAGATTTGTAAGTTTTAACACATATCGAGCTGGGGCTTTTATTCCATCATTTACTTCAGTAGTGGTAAATCCAAAATTTAAGTATTTTTGAGAAGATCGCCTTGATTTAATTTTCGGAACCATGCTCGTTCGTCTGTGTACTCGTTGATTCTTTATTATGGTCGAATGTTTGCTTACGACTTAAAAATGTATGTATGATATTGTTTTAATCTACTGCCGTAAATACTTAATTACCGTGAATTACAATTAACGTGGAAATTTAAAAAAATGTACATTCAAGCTAGATTCGGTAGCTATAGGAGTATCGAGTCGACCAAAACTGACTGGAATTGTACGAGGAAAAGCATTTTTACATGTTTTGCGCAGACGTCCGATAGGTTGCCCAGACTCACGCAAATGTACCCTATAATGCCAGATGTGATGGATATGATAGAGAGCGACATTGACTAGACTATTTTTCTAATGACATTTGTACCTTGAGAAATGAATGCTGAAGGAAATAAATCTTTAATTAAATGCATCATTTTGCGATCTGTTCCATTTTAAAAATTAGAGAAAGAAAAATAACATAATTCTAAGTAATATATATTTTAAGTAATTTTCTTAATATATATATATTACTTAAAAGTTACATATACACAAAATTTAATATACTTATCGTATTAATTTGTACGGTTTATAATTAAGATCGTATTGTAACTTTAGCGTCTCTCTCTCAAAGTGCATTTTTATTGCAGTAAATACATTATTGCTGTACAGGGGGGCGAGACAAAAATTATGATTGAAAATTGGGTCGCCAGTATTGAAAGTTTGAGAAACACTGCTTTTAATGTATGAGTGGTGCACAGAGTATTTTATGACTAATTAATTAATACTAAATTAAGAACAAGTTTAATAATTATTAGCTACTTCCATGGGCTTGTCTTACAGAGCAAAGTTTTTGAAAGGAGTTTTAAGATAAGAAATTGACCCTCTGAGTTCATTTTCTATATTTAGCTGATATCTATATTTTGTCTTCTAAACAACCACCGCATTTTGTAATATGTTCCAATTTAAAAATCAGAGAAAGGAAAAATAACTTAGTAATTATCCTATTACTTAACTTTTTTTTGCTTAAAAGTAACATATACAAAATTTAATACTTATGTCATGAATTTGTACGGTTTATAATAAATATCGTTGCTTTATCGTAAAAGTGCATTATTATTGCATTTAGTAAATTATTATGTATAAGGGGGGCGCGATAAAAATTGTGATTGAAAAGGGGGCGCCAGTATTGAAAGTTTGAGAAGCACTGCCTTAGCCCCATTATTTTCATGATGAGATAATCTCGTTTAACACTGTTTCATATTACGCTCTACTTTGATGGAACGTATACCCCGCGTTAACCAGGGTCTTACTGTATAAGTGTTTTTTAATCCCTAAAAACTGTTTTTCTGTTTAAGATAGAATTTTGCAATTTTTTGTATTAACTCTCAAACGTAACGACACTAGAGCAGGAACTCATGACACGAGTCACCGAATCCGTGACCTTGACCACTAGGCTACCGCGGACCACACTCGGAATAAGAAATCGGTGTAAAATTTTGACGGAGGAGTAATAATTGACTAATATTCTAGTTTTACTCTAATTTGACTTGGGGGGGGAGGAGTACATTTCTTCAAACATAGAATAACAACCATCTTAGAAAATTTCAGTTAAAAATTCTCGTATTGTATCCATGCTTAATTTCTATTAATTACTTTATTTACCTCACATTGAGGCTTACTTTAGTTCTGAAACAATAAGTCTGTAACATCATTTAGTTAAGTAAAAATGACTGCTTTAGATTTTGCTTTTATTTCAGCGAGTCTGATCTCCGACGACCCAAAATAATAACAACTGTAACAACGAGCTGTCTGCAAAGTCTATCCTCTCTGGCTCAGGTTTCTTCAGCCAAATTGGTATTTTAAGCTAGAGTAACGCCTGAATACAACTAAATATAACTACCGCATAACATATAAATTGTCAGCCAGATAGAAAAGACTGTAGAGATGCTTGTGGACGATATTGTCACACTGAATAGCACCAAAGCCACATTAATGCGATTTTTGATTTCAAAGATTAGGCAGGTTTTTGGATTCTCAAGGCCGAGGGTTTGGTTGCAGCTCGTTCAGAAAGAACAAATTGACTCCTGCCCTTTAGCTTGTCTTGTCTGCATATCGCTTTGTCTAGTATATTTAACCCAATGAAAGTAACCTGTTCATATTTCTTGATCAAGTTCGATTCAATGTCTTCTCCACCAACGATGCGTTTGGATTTCCTCGGAAATCTCAATGATGAACTCCATCTCAGTCAACATGAAGGGAAAGTATAGAGATACAGTTATAAGAATAAGTTGTTACTATAAATTAAATATGTAATAATTTTTATGTATATAGTAATATCTCGACTTACGCGAATCCGTAGTTACACGATTTTCAAATATCGTCGATTCATCGTTTTTTCCCCCATCACTGAAACTGAAGCGAAATCAGTGTTACAGCCTGCTGAAATTGGTAATGTGAGTGAAGAAGTGGAAGCTTGTTAAGCAAATAAATTTAGAAGTGCATATAGATGACGTTCAAGAACTGCTGCTTTGCCACAATCAGGAGCTGAGAACAGATGAGCTCATAGAAATGCATGAGCAAGAGATTGAGGAACTTTAGTCTATAGTTTCAGTTCAATCAGATTGAATAACGGGTGGAAATTTGACGAAGTCCTCAGTTTTACTGATTTAGAAAATATAGACTTCAACGAGGAGCGCATTTTTTTTAACAAAGCAAGGAATAAAAAAATATATATTAGCATTCTTCGAAGAAATTTTGCGGGAGAAAAATCTCTTTGAGCCAAGAAATATTCTATTAGATTTTATAAAACCTTCTACATCAAAATAATTTCGGTTTCCGATTTTGCATTTGTATTATTTATAAGATTTTATTAAACATTTTTATTTTCTAAATTATTATTTTCTTTCGTTTCTGGACCCAACTTAAAATAGTTAATATATATTTATATTCGAGATTACACCCCGACTTACGCAATTATCACTCCGTCCCACCTATCGCGTAAGTTCGGGGTATTACTGTCCCGTAAAATACAAAGCAGCATGCATAGCAATAATGATTTCAAAAAAATAACTTATATTCATATGTGGCTTTGTATTCGAGTGCTCTTATTAAGGTGTAGATAAATTTCAGAGTGACTTTATTAGATGAAAAATAACTTGGTAGCAAAATAGATTTTAAATATTAGTATTATGTCCAAAGTTTTTCGATGAAATATGTATTTAAAATACGCATAGACTCAAATAAAAAATTAAACAGAATCAAGTTAGCAATTTCAATTATTCTACATACCGTAAAATCCGGCGTATAACGCGCACCTAGACTTTCAAGCTCTATTTTTTGATTTTCAGGTATATTCGCCGTATAACACGCACCCCCTATTTTACGAAAAAGCTTTAAATGTACGGATGCTATGATCTTAACGTTTTGAAGTTATTTATACGAGGTATTACCTCAGACTTTTGAAGAAATAGCATACTTCTAGAACTACAGCTCTTTTTCATAAAGTATGTCATTTCTTTTAAATCAACAGTTTTTTTAGATATGTTGAAGTTCATCTCTTTTTTTTTTAATTTTCAAAGGTATCATTTTGATACCCGGCGCATAACACGCACCTGAAAATGTCGGTCTTATTTTCTCTGCTAAAAGTGCGCATTATACGCCGGATTTTACGGTATTTCATCCATTTGAAAATAACACTTTGCAATTAACCTTAATTTACGTTTCATTGTACAATTGCACGGGTTATATTTATTATATTTTTATTATTTATGTATGTATTCTTTAGACCCTATTTGTATTTACCTTTTATCTACCGACGATACTTAAAAGTACCACTTTCACTTTAAAATTACATAGAATAACCATTTTTACGAATACTCCAACGATACTTAGCAGGAATATTCTTTTAAATCCACTCTTCCTAGATATATGGCAGCACAAGTTCTATAATGAGCGTTTTAGCGGGGAAGGCGAATAGTTTTATAGCAGAAATTGCGTCCGAAAAAATAGTTAATTTCAAAAGGTAAGTGTCTTGTTTGTTTGTTTTTTGTATGTTAATGAAGAACTTAGAAAATGATTTGACTATTTATTTTAAGTGATTGATTGATTGAATATTAACGTCGCACTGTTCAGCTACACGAGGGCTTTTGTCGACGGACCACGTAATTTTGAACCATGGTCAAGTGACGTGGACGACACCTGAGCTGGCACCCCCCTCTCCTAATTACCACACCACACCAACGGGAAAACGTTTCAGCTCTCGACAGATTTAACGTGCATCGCTGCCCTACAAGGCGGGTCTTTAGTGGTACTGGGCTCGAACTCGTGACAAGGCAAGCCACGATCCGATACCTATACCACTCGGCTACCGCGGCCACATTTATTTTAAGTGAACAGTGTATATAATTAATTTTACATTTGAATATCTTTAATTAATTAGTTCTAACGGATTAAATTTCCCAAAATGGAGCATTTTGTTCATGTATATCCCTTAAAATCTTCAATGCAGTGCTTCAAAAAAAAATATTGCATGAATAAAACTGCAATAAATCATAATGCGGTAGATAAAGAGTTAATAACTATTTCAACTCGGGTATAATTTATCTCTTAGGAAACAAATTGAAAACGAAATTGCATAAATTTAATTTCACCTTTCAATAAGAAAAACATGTATCTAGAAGAATCTTTGATTATTCGATAGATATGAATGATTTTCTTCTTATCTGTACTAAGTGTCTTTAATTGTGTATTTTGTGACCTTGAACGTGTACTTCTTCACTTCTGTTCATTTATATGCACTCCCAAGACTTAACTGTGCCATTTTAAGGCGACACCCACAAAAGAAAACACGTGCACACCCAAAACTACATTACCAAAATGACAAGAGACCGTTATTACCGAAAACAAAGTATACTCCTCATTAGTTCTCAGCAGAATTCGTATTTTCGAAGGTAAGTAGGCCAGAGCTGTGCCATGCTTTCTATTGGAGGCCTTGTGGGTGGTGATTTTTGAAATAATTGCTTTGCCTTCATTTTTCATTTAATTGAGAAAATAGTTCAACTGTATAAAGTAATCTCACCATAAATTTCATTTTAAATGCGATTGTTTTTTTAGAAGGGTTACAACTTCTTAATAGAAGTTAAAAATTGGCCTAGGTAACCAGATGGTTATGATCCCGAACTCTAGCGTGTCATGAGTTCGAGCAGTGGCGTAACAGAGAATATTAGGGCCCCAAGCCCAAATACGTACTTAGGGTCAGTCAGACTTTGAACCCCCTGGAATTACTGGGACCTCCCGCAACGTGGGAGTTGCAAGGATGTCAGTGGCGTAACGGAGAATATTAGGGCCTCCTGTAAAGTCAGCGTTTGGGCCCCAAAAATCTTACAACGGATAGAAAAATCAGAGTTTGGGGGTCCCCTAAACTCCTGGGATCCCCGTGATGTGGGGGTGTACGATACGCCACTGAGCCCTAGTGCCCCTGAAGAAACATCGTGTAGAGAGGCCGATATATATATATATGTGGGAGACAACAAGGGGTCCAAGACGTGTTCGTCTTACTTCACATTTATTTTAAAACTTTAACAAAAATTAATTAAAAAGGTAGATATTTTTACAGATAAGTTTGACGATGGTATTCAGAAGGTAACGCCTGCTCGCGCACCTCTCGCGTTCTCTCTTCTCTCTCTAATTCTGCTCTAATGTCCAAGAGTTTTAGTTTTGATTTGCTGCGCCTGCGCGCGAAGACTGCTTGGCTTTGGCTGCATGCTACAACGGCCATTCTGACCGTACGCTGTCCGCAGCGGTACTTCCATGGAGACCAGAGGAGAATCTGAAACATACAAAAAAGACGGAACAGACAAGGACTATACGACAAATATACAAAGGTTTAAAATATCATAATTCTGCTGAACTGAACAGTTTCTCCATCATGTGAAGGCACCTCTTCGACATCCGGAAGGTTCCACAGGAAAACATTGTGTTTCACAGGCGTAAGAACGTCTTTTTTAACAAGTTGATCTTTGGTTGAACGCATCGATATTTTCCTCTGTAGAGTTCTGGACGTCTGTTCAAAACGATTTCTCTTTTTCCTTCGTTTCCACTGCCAAGGCTCAAAAATCCCTCGGAGCAACACAAACCGTCTATATTTACTCTTCATAGGTGAAGGGGAGATAAATTCCACGGAACTCGTTTTAATGGCACCAGTGACTTTCTTACACAATACTATATCAGAACATTTTTCTCTTATAATACTCAATTTTAACTTAGTACTCTTAATTTTATTACATTTATAATCCTTAATTAGAGAACTCGAATCACTTCTAATATTAAAGTTTTTAACATGTGACAAATCATAACTAGAGTTTTCTATCATATTTGAAACAGAAACATTTGAATTAAAATGAACACAAGCATGAGCACCTAAAGAGGATTCACTTTCATTCAATAAAACATCGCTCTTTGCGTGGCCTAGTTTTTTTATTTCAGAATATACACTGGGATGTATAATAAATTCTTCGGTCAAGGTCGGTGATATCGCCGTTCGCACAATTATACCGGGAGAATGTTGATTAAGAGAAAGATTTATCGGTTGAACTTCTACCATTCGCTGTTCGCCAAAACATGAACTTAATGTTATGATTTCTTCGGAAGGTGTTTGCACTCTAATTAGTGAGGAATTTAAAACTGGGATCTGGCAACCTGAATCGATCAAGACTGTTACGGGTTGATTTTCCACAAAAATGCTTACGTATTGAAGATTTGAGAATTCATCGCTATTTTGTTTTTCGCTCTCGACTTTCAAAGTATTCAAGTTTATTTTATTATGGATGTGGCTGTTAGATTCTTTAGGTTTAAAACGCTTCTCACAGTCTCTTGCGCAATGAGATGAATCACCGCATATAAAGCAATTTTTATTTTCTCTTTCAAGATATTGGGGATAGTTCTCTTTAATCTTTGGTTTAAAGTTTTGTGATCTATTTTAAAGGGGTCTTGGGTATATCCATAAGTAATAGGAATTTCTTTATGTGATCCGCTTCTAGATGAAATATAAATATCGCACTCTTTAGCTAAATCAATAGGCCTAAACCAATCTTCTGCTTCTCGAATGCCAATATGAGTTGCGGTTTCCTTATTTAAAGTTTCGAACTGTTTCTCTTCGACTTTAGCTGCAGGATTTAAACTTAATGCTTTATTTTTAGCCGTTTGAAGTTCGACTTCTTTTTCTAATTTTGCTAACTGAAGTTTCGCGAGCTCAATTTTCTGTTTTCCCAAAGTTACCTCTCTTTCGTTTCGCGATACTCTCTCATCTATACAGTTTTGAATTAAAGTTTTAACGAAATCTGGATCACTTTCAAATGTACTACTGTTCTCAATTTTAGTCTTTAGTTTAGCTATAGTGTCCGTACTCTCCACAGTACCGTCTAGATTCTCAACAACTCTTATGAGATCCTCTTTAAGAGCGGTTTTATACATTTTAGAAAAATATGGAAAGATCCTACCTTTTTTTTTCTGGCTCCCTTGTTGCTCGCACGTACGATGTATCCAATAAAAACGTTGATTCCACTGATTTCACCTCTTCGCAGGTAATATAGTTGAAATTGTTCGAATTGACACCTCTTCGCAGGTTATATCTTGAAATTGTAGTTCCGGCTTCTACACAGGCGGATTATTCACACTGAGTTAGTTCCAACCTCTACACAGGCGGGATTTTGAGGGTTCGTTGAAAAATACACCTCTACACAGGTTATTTTGTTATTTGTTCCGACCTCTACACAGGCGGAATGAAGTTGAAAAATTCAACCTCTACACAGGTTGAACGAAATTTCCGAAAAATGGCGGCGCGTCTCCTCCACGGACGGCTTTTTTTTTTTCACGTTCCAAATTTTGATCAAAATCGAAATTTTTTTCAATCCCGGCCTCTACACAGGTGGAATTTTCATGCTGAGTTCAAACCTCTACACAGGTTGAATATTTATGCTGAGTTCAAACCTCTACACAGGTTGAACGAAGTTTTCGAAAATGGCGGAGCGTCTCCTCACGGACACTTTTGTTCATTGTCCAGACTTTGGTTCAAAATCGAAATTTTATCGATCCCGGCCGAGCCCCCATAATTTGTGGGAGACAACAAGGGGTCCAAGACGTGTTTGTCTTACTTCACATTTATTTTAAAACTTTAACAAAAAATTAATTAAAAAGGTAGATATTTTTACAGATAAGTTTGACGATGGTATTCAGAAGGTAACGCCTGCTCGCGCACCTCTCGCGTTCTCTCTTCTCTCTCTAATTCTGCTCTAATGTCCAAGAGTTTTAGTTTTGATTTGCTGCGCCTGCGCGCGAAGACTGCTTGGCTTTGGCTGCATGCTACATATATATATATATATATATATATATATATATATATATATATATATATATATATCTTTATACCTTAAACTTTCATTTAGTGAAAGGAAGATATTTTAATCTTTGTTTATATCTCTCACACACATCTTTATATATAAAAATTCTCTGTGTGTGTGTTTGTCACTAAACTCCTCCTACACGGCTGGACCGATTTTTTTTTGTGTGTGTGTGGGTTCAAGTAAATTCGAGAATGGTTTAGAATCACAATTCGGTCCGATATCGCAATTAGTTAAAAAGGTATTAATAAAACACATTATATAAAAAATACAACTCAACATTCACCTGCATTGTTGTAACAACGCTATTGTTATAAACAAGTAATATAAAAAAAATTAAAATCAATTCCTACTTAGATCAACCAAAAAAAATTTATTTCAGCTACTTTTTATTAAATAGTTGCAATTAATATAAATATGTATATACATATGACAGAATCACAACATTAAGTGGTAATTAATTTTTATTAATTATCATTTAAGTATCGTATTGTCATCCAAAACAATCATGAACAGATTGTTTTGGATGACAGTATGCTTTTTTCCTTTCAACAGAATGCTTTACTTAACACGTGAGAAAAAAAACCTTTTCAAATTTTGACATAAGTCGCCAAAAGGGTCGCCAACGTGGCTGTATTTGTAATTTTTTAAATAATTAGTATTAAGCAATTAATTTTTATTAATTATAATTAAATTATTGTATTGGCATCCAAAATAATCATGTACATTACATTTCAGCTCAATTGAGCGCTTTAAAATGTATTTTATTAATGACTGAAAATTCCACCAAGATAAATAAATAAAAAAACAAACAAATAAAATATGTATAGAGATCGTGAGCTAATAGTAGGAATTGAAAAAGATGTAAGTTGGAGTCGAAAATTGATTTTCAGCCATACTGGCCAAACCTGGTCTTTATTGTTACGAAAATGCAGACGATTCACGCTTTTTAGCGTTTTTAATTAATATCTTTTCCACTAGAATAGGCAATGGCATTAGAATAAATTAAGTTTATGTACAATTTAATAAATATACCTGCTATAAAATAGTTTGATTCTCAACTTTTTCACCTTTAATTAAAACAAGTTTAAGTTTTTATTCACATAGCCTTTACATTTAACTTCGCTCATAGTATACACATACTCACACGCTATCGATTGATTGAATTGTGATAACCGTACATGTGTAATGACGTTATATATATAGACATTGTAATAACTTTTTAATAAAAATTTTACTCAAAACGGTCCAGATTGTTAAAGCTTATTCAAAAAAATTTGGAATTTTTGAATTTAAGATGTGTGTACAGGACAACGTCTGTCGGGTCCTCTAGTATATTATAAATTTAAAAGGTCTCTTAGTTTTGAATAAAATTCGACACACGAGGGAATTAATAATTATGTTATCTGGTGTTGGTTGCTCAAATCCAACTCTCGACATTAATAATTATAAGCTATTCAAAAGTTTCCTTTTTTAAAACGATATAGGCTTTTAGTGTAATGAAATAAATAAAATTTCGATTGCAGAATTTTAGGTAATATCTAAAGATTCATTGTTTGTTTTGAAAAGAATTGTGTGGTCGGTAACCTAATGGTTATGGTCACGAATTTCTCGCCGGCATAACAAGAGTTCGAGTTCTTGTGCCAATGAAGACCCATTGTTAAGAGGAACTGATGCATGGGAAATATGTCTTGACTCATAGTGCTCCAATTGATGTGGTGTGAAAGTTTGGAGAGGGGTGTTCCAACTTAGGTGCTGTCCTTGTCCCTTGAGCCGAGGTTCAAAATTACAATGCCCGTCTCCAATAGCCTTCGCATTGCTTTCTTTTTTAATTCAATAACATTAACTCCCTCGAAAAGAACTTTCAACTGATAATCACTAGTGTATGTTAGTCCTAAGTATCAGGAAGTAGATAAAATATACAAAGAAATAAGGAAAACAATAAAATAATGCTAGAAAAAGTAACTGATAAGTCGATATAGCACTGGAAATAATAGGAGAACTATTGGTGACGAACTTCATAATTTTAAGCCCCGAGAGATTTCACGTGCATCAGTCCCGATGGTGTTTAACCCTTTATCTGCCGCCTTATGATTTAATGTAGTTTTTTTCATACAATGTTTTTTTTTGAATCACTACATCGAAAATTAAGGGATATACAGAAACAAGATACTCAACTTTGGGAAATTTAATCCGTTAGAGCTAATTAATCAAAGATATTCTACTGTAAAATTAATTACATACACTGTTCACTTAAAATGAATAGTCAAATCGTTTTCTAAGATCTTCAGTAACATACAAAAAAATAAGACACTAATCTTTCGACATTATCTATTTTTTCGGAACAAAAATGACAATCTTCGCAATCCACCGAAAACGCCGTCAGCTAAGAACGCAATTTCGGCCCTAAAACTAATCGCCTTCCCCGCTAAAGCGCTCATTATAGAACCCGTACTGCCATATATCTAGGAAGAGTGGATTTAAAAGAGTATTCCTGCTAAGTATTGTCAGAGTATTCGTAAAAATGGTTATTCTATGTAATTTTAAAGTGAGTGGTACTTATAAGTACTGTCGGTAGATAAAGGATTAAAAGAAAACATTATGACTCCGTCATGCTATTAGTAATGCTCTTACGCCCCCCAACTTTTGAGTTAACTTCTTGCTAATGCATCATGAGGGCTGTTGGTGATAGGTTCCGTAATGTAATTTTGAATCAAGTTAGATGAAAAGGACGACACTTCACTGGAACCGCACTCTCCTAACCACTCTACACTTTCCTACACCACGTATGATTTTGAAGATTAATTCCGCTTAACATACAACGGTCCCCATCATTCAGGAGAAAATCAATAATCAAACATGCTCTTGACTTAAACGTCGCCAACCACGAGTTTACGACTACGACTATTTGACGTGTACTGAGAGTGTGATAAATATTCCGTTCCCTTTTGGGGAGATAACGGATTTAACTAATCCTGTAATTGAATAATATAGTAAATTAAAATTATCTAGAACAGTCAAAATAGTTAATGTATGTAGTACATAGAAATTCGATACAGAGAATGGAGAAGGTAGTCTGCAAATAATTATAATGTTATAATTGCATCTCTCTCGTTGCTTTTTTCTTTACTTAAATATATTTTAAAACGTGTGTGTGTGTGTGTGTGTGTGTGTGTGTGTGTGTGTGTGTGTGTGTGTGTGTGTGTGTGTGTGTGTGTGTGTGTGTGTGTGTGTGTGTGTGTGTGTGTGTGTGTGTGTGTGTGTGTGTGTGTGTGTGTGTGTGTGTGTGTGTGTGTGTGTGTGTGTGTGTGTGTGTGTGTGTGTGTGAGAGAGAGAGAGAGAGAGAGAGAGAGAGATATAAATCTATTAATGAAAGTTGGATTAAAAACAGTAGGTAATCATTCAATTCTACACATAGCAGTTAAATTATGGGAAACTTAATAATTTCTCAGTTCTCCTCAATATTATAAGCTCAAAGGAAATTAAAGTAGGGATTAATAAATTACAATTTAATTAACACGATTAATTAACTTTTAAGAAATAATTTTATCCATATAGATGTCGATTTTCATCTGATTCCTCGTCATGAAAAAAAAGTCTAAATTTAAAATTTCATGAAATTGAGCTTGAAAGATTTTTAATTATATGGCTTTAAAAATACATCTTCTAGTGTTAATTGATTACCTTAAGCAATAGAAGATAAAAAAAAATTTCTACTAAACATTTTTCAAATATTTTTACAGCAAACAATAGTTTTATCTTTCCTCCGTAACAAGGAACATCACGAAATTGAAAAAAAAAAATATTATGAAAAAATATATACCACTAAATGCAGTTGCGAAAAAAGGGATCATAACATTTCAAAAACTTTTTGTGTGTTTTAATTTATCATATAATAAAAACCTGAAATTTAAAGTCTTTTACTTCAGTGGTTCAATAAATATCTGAAAAAGAAGTTTCAATTTCAAATTTATTTTTCCCCCAGAGAGAGAGAAGTTTTTCCCAGATATCTCAATAATTAATGATTTGATTCAAATAAAAATTTAGAACATAGCTTATTAAATTATTTTTTATATAATGCTGTGGTTTCTACAATAGAGAAAAATTATGTTCCCCCCTTGAAGTTAGTTAATTGTTTTATTGAAGTTTTTTAACATGATTTGGAAATAATAAGGAACAAGATCTCCACATTTATTTTTATTTTTTTTTATTTTTAAACAGCTATTTGCTCTAACACGGTTTAGGATCATTGATTATTTAATGAAAGGTCCGAGAACAAATTAATCAATTAATTGCTAGCTTAATTTTTTTCCAATGCCTTTAACTTAGTAAAATTCTGGAAAATCATTTTATAAAAATTGATCCAAGCGTAAAGCGCACCCTGACAGCCGTACAAGATATGGAGTTTAATTTAGCCGGGTACTAATAATTATATAAAGAAATTTTCGTAAGTTAGGAAAGCAATATCTAAATTATAGATTTTATGATGAAAAGGGTCAATACCACGAGTTATTTTAGAAAGATTCATCATCACACAAAGTGTCATTAACGGGTGAAAACCTTTGGATTTAAGGGTAATGGATGTGCTAGATTAGTGAGGACAGTGATTTTAAATGATCTCGTTTTAACAAATTGGGTTATGATCAATAAGTAACTACGAATAATTATTCAGTGCTATTTCTAGTACTTTTAATTGAAACTTCTTATCCTTTAAATATCTATAAATGTAAATACTCTTAAGGTATCCGACAACGTTCGGAACTGCAATTTTGCAAAAGCATATAAATGGATAATATTTATGATATTTAGTGTCACTTACATCAGAAAATGTATTTCAAATTGTTTTAAGAATAGTATTACAATAAAAAAATTATTTAAGTACAATATTTTGACAAAAAGGAACATAGAATGATCAATTTTCAAAATATTCTCCTTTTATGAAAAATGTTTCTATTATAATAATATTTCGCCTGTATATATCTCAGACCTCTGTACAGAGGCTCAACTAGAATTTTTGAAATATATAGCTTAGAAGAGTGGGTTTATCCAAGTTTTACGACAACAGAGGGGAGAAATTTTAAGAAAAAAACACCGATAATTATTTAAATGGGTTGTAACTCTGAAAATAATGTGAATTTTTCAAAAATCATAGCTGAGCCTCTGTACAGAGGTCTGAGTTATATACAGGTAAAATATTACTATAATAAAAGTATTTTTCACAAAAAAGAGATCATTTTGTGTGTGAATAACGGTTATTCTAAGTTAATTTTTTGCCGAAATATTGTATTTAAATAATTTTTTTGTCAAAATGTCCTTAAAACAGTTTTATGCATATATTCTAATCTAAGTGACACTAAATATCATGAAAATTATCCATTTATGTGCTTTTTTAAAATTATGTTCGGAACGTAGTCGGATACCTTAAATGTCTTACTTATAAGTATCTTAACATCTTTTAAATGTATCAACTTACCTTAGAGTTCAAGTGGTATTTTCTTCGGTTGCTTCTGAATTGTGGCTTACCTTTATCACTCTTTGAGTTCAGAACCAGGTACAATTATTCACCAGTTCATTCATTACTTCATTGTCCTCGTTAAGTTGATGAATGGGGCTGTTGCACAGCCAAGTAATGAATGAATGTTGATGAATGAGCTGTTTTACATTATAAAAAAGGGCCAAACCCAGATATTTCTTTTTTCAGCTCAGACTTTATTCAACTGTCTTTGCTTCGATAAATGTGAAAAAAAAACATGTTAGCTGAGATGTAAAAAAAATCCATTAAATTGAGAAAAATTCCATCTTTTTAATATCAGTAAGTGGATACTGAAAAAAACACATCATATTCATACAATTATTTTATTTTCAGGATTCGTAAGAAATCAGACTTCCTAAAATTTAAATAATAACCCACACAAACTATTATTTGCTTTTTATAAATTTTTGATTTCAAAAACTCTTGTATATATTGAAAGTAAAACATACATAGGTAAGACTCAATTTGAAGGAAATAGAGTAATAAATAAAAAAAAGAAAGACATCCAATTGAAATTTAAATCTACAAAGTACAGATTTTATACTTAGTATAAATGACATATTCCAAGTTCAACCTGTACAAAATTAAAAAAGTGATTAAAACAGAAAAACTCTTTAAAAACAGAGAGATGGGGTCTCAGGGGTGTTAAATTTCTCTAGAGGTCTTAAAATATAAACGAGTTTCAAACGCGTATAATTCTTTTAAATTTAAATTAAATAATTCGAACCTTTTACACATTATTTATAGAAGAATGGGGCTTCAGAAAAGTATAAAATGTTTAAAATATAATAATAATTTTAAAAGTCATAAGCATATGAAAATTCTACAATAAATATTAAGTATTTTTTGCTTTGCATACGCTATTTTCTAAAATATTAGCCTCTGATGTATAAAACTTTATAGAATTATACAATGCATCATACTCTTTAAACCCTACCTAATTTTAGTATTATATATCTTTTGTATTTCAAAATATTTGTAAAATATTGCAATTTTTTAAATATTTTTTTAAAACGTATAGTTTTTATTTATTAAAATATGTAAGTTATTATTCTATTTATATAAAAGTAGCTAAAAAGTATTAGGAATACATTTGCCTTTATAAATCAACTTATATAGCTAGTAATTAAACCTACTCTTTTAGAAAATAGCATACGCGACGTAAAACTTAATAAATATTTCTAGTAGAAAAGTTTCAAATTTTCATATGCTTATAATTTTTAAAAGAATGATTATATTTTAAACATTTTATACTTTTCTGAAGCCCCATTCCTTAAAAGATTCGCATTATTTAACTTAAATTTAAAGAAATTATACCTGTTTAAAAATTGCTTATATTTTCAGACCTCCAGAGAAATTTAACACCCCTGTGACCCCTTAATATGTCACTAACCAAAGAACACTGGAAGACAATTATATATACAATGAAGAACCATTGCATTATGACCATTTATTTAATATGAAATCTGTACATGTTTGTACATTGGTACCCTCAAACCCCCCTACAGCTGGTGAGTCATAAACTCGACAAGGTGTTGATAGACTGTCTAAGTTATTCAGTGGTGCGCATAGACTACTTTCATGAGAAGGGTATGTTAAAAAAAAAGTAGATGAAAGCACAGAGACGTAAACTTTAAGCTATGGGAAGGAGTTTAAATTCCTAAATTCGATCCTTGTGTATTCCACTGGTGGTATCTGGTATTAGGTATTCACAGGCTGATCCCGAATTACGAGGGGGTAGCGTAGAAGAAAGAATTCGGTTTCCTGAGTGAATGCACATATCTTCTATCGGAATCAAGTCAGGGAAATTCGGTAGCCAAGATATGACTTGTAAGATATGGTTGTAGCTCTGAAAATAATGTGAATTTTTCAAAAGTCGTAGTTGATCCTCTGTACAGAGGTCTGAGCTACATACAGGCAAAATATTATTATAATAGAAGCATTTTTCACAAAAAGAGAACATTTTGGAAAAAGGTTATTCTAAGTTAGTTTTTTGCCGAAATAGTGTATCTAATTAAATTTTTTGTCAAAATGTCCTTAAAACAATTTTATACGAGTATTCTAATCTAAGTGACACTAAATATCATGAAAATTATCCAGTAATGCGCTTTTTTAAAATCACGGTTCCGAACGTAGTCGGATACCTTAAGTAAAAACTTATACAGCTGATTTTTCATCTCTTTTTCACATGTTTTTTTAAATTAAATTAAAAAAAATTTACGTGATTTTTGGATTACGAGGAAAGCAGGTCTTCATTTTACTGTACAGATCATATATTTTCTGCGTGGAGTTTTTTCACTGTATCCGAAAAATGTATCTATTGAGTTAAAGTAAGGGTCTTCAACATTTCACGCTCAATGGCTAAGTTAATAAATTTACAATGATCCGCGGGCTACATCAATAAATTCACAGTGATCCGCGAGCCACAAAACTATCAAAAAAGTTGTGTACTCAGAAAATTTATATAAAAAAAGAAAGGTTGGTTTTATAAGACTGCAAGTGTGTAGCTCTAAGGGAAGAGATGGTGTTTACGGATATATATGTATGCATATCGATTTAAAAAAAGTTAAATTGTGAAACAAAATACTTCGCAAACTTGTTAAAGATAAGAGTCCACCTTTTTTCCGAAAATTTCTGAGATTTTATGCCTAGTCTCTCAGTTTATTTTTGTATTTAAAATTATTTAAAATTCAGTGAAATTTTCGAAACATTCGTCTTATTCGGAAAATTTTTTATCTCAAATGGATTAATGAATATCAGTGAAATATTTTAAATTTCAAGAATAACAGAAAAATTACGTTTTTTATGGCAAAGAGCAGACAAGGCAATATTTTTAATTGGCTCAAATTTAAATGAGAGACCACTAAATGCCTTCAGCGGCCCGCGGGCCACGTATTGAAGACCCCCTATGTTAAAACAAAGTTGAGTGTCTATTTGTAAGCAAGGTTAGCTTAAAGAAACGACCAGTCGCTTCGGGGAAAATACTATTGTAACGAGTTCTAAAACTCTAGGTGGCGATGCGGACTGATCCTAGGTACTGCATCTGCACGAGTGCCACACCTGATTGTTAGGTGATTACTTCTGGACGAAAACAGTTGTTTTGAGCTCCGCCAGCGAGCTGAGTGTGGAGTTTTCGATTCCGGTGATTGTCTTGCAACGAAGGAATACGGTAAGCTCCACCAGTGAGACTTATGAAGAGATAATTCAATGATTGTCTCTCTCGAAGAGAAATCTGTAAGCTCTTCCAGGGAGCTTTGCGTGAAAGTTTTTGCATCTGCCGAGACAGATGGGTTGGATGCCACACGGGCCAATAATTTGCTTTATTTCTCTACAAGTGTCTACAAACTCAGAGAAAAATTTGTGATTTTTACTTAAAATATGTACAAATTAATTAATTTTATGTTATGTGATCCTGATGCAGAAACTATTAAAATATCAATCAGGTTTCATCAATTTTGATAAAGCTATGTCATCACACTATGCTTATTTTTTTTACGAGATTATATTTTTAAAACATTCAAAACGAGAGAAAATATAGTGTGTATGTCTTTTCTGTTTTCATTCTGAATAACTAATTTTGAAAAATTCTTATAACTAGTTTCGTAATCTTACATACTCAACAAACTATTAATTGAATAATTTTTAGACATTGATCCTAAGGAAACTCAAGTCTCATGGACGTATATTAAATGTTAAGTAATCATTTACTTTCAATTAGTTTATTCTTTCACCAGTGTATAGTACAAAGGTAGAAAAAAATATTTAAAAAAATATAAATGCTTGAATGTATAGATGTTTATAAAGGAATTTTTCAAATCAACTTAAGAAAAAAATTCAATTGATTTGTTTCACAGAGAAAAATATTATTAAAATTTCCTTCTGGAAGTTTTGAAAGAGTTAAAATGTTCAATACGATAACATTTCAACAGTTATAAATTGAATTTAGAGCCTTGAAAATAGAATTACGCCTTACAACCTGATAAATTATCACAATGCGATCTAATTCATAATAATAGTCATTAAATATAAAAGCTTCGTGAAAGTAAATATATCATAGTTAACCATTAAAGATATATATATATGTGGGAGACAACAAGGAGTCCAAAAGTCTTTCTTATGGTTTATTTAACATTAAACAAAAATTAATTAAAAAGGTAGATAAGTTTGACAATGATATGCAGAAGGTAACGCCTGCTCGCGCACCTCTCGCGTTCTCCTTTCTCTCTTAAAAGTTTTTGTTCTGCTTTTACTAGTTCAAAAGTTTTCGTTTCAGTTTTAATTCACTGCGCCTGCGCGCGAAGACTGCGTGGAGTTGTCTTGAGAATTATTGGATCCTACAGTCGGTTATCCTGACTGTACGCTGTCCGCAGCGGTACGTATTCCTTTTTCCTTTCCATGGATACCAGAGGAGAATCTGAAACATACAAAAAAAAAAGACGGAACAGACAAGGACTATACGACAAATATACAAAGATTTAACATATCATAGTTTTGTTGAACTAGACAGTTTCTCCATCATGTGAAGGCACCTCTTCGACATCCGGAAGGTTCCACAGGAAAACATTGTGTTTCACAGGCATAAGAACGTCTTTTTTAACAAGTTGATCTTTGGTTGAACGCATCGATATTTTCCTCTGTAGAGTTCTGGACGTCTGTTCAAAACGATTTCTCTTTTCCTTCGTTTCCACTGCCAGGGCTCAAAGATCCTTTGGAGCAACACAAACCGACGATATTTACTCTTCATAGGTAAAGGGTTAGTGAGCGGGAGATAAATTCTCCACGGAACTCGTTTTCATGGCGCCATTGGCTTTCTTACACAATACTATAGGTGAACAATAATCAAAAACACTCTCTTTTATAATACCTTGTCGTAACCAATCATCAATTTGATTGTTTACCTGTAATTTCTCAGAACAAGATAAACGTCTGGCTCTCTGACACAGGAATATCATTTTTCAATTTAATATTCATTTTTAACTTAGTACTCTTAATTTTATTACATTTATAATCCTTAATTAGAGAACTCAAATCATTTCTAGTAATAAAGTTTTTAACATATGGCAAATCATAACTAGAGTTTTCTATCACATTTGAAACAGAAACATTTGAATTAAAATGAACACAAGCATGAGCACCTAAAGAGGATTCACTTTCACTCAATAAAACATCGCTCTTTGCGTGGCCTAGTTTTTTTATTTCAGAATATACACTGGGATGTATAATAAATTCTTCGGTCAAGGTCGGTGATATCGCCGTTCGCACACTTAAGCTGGGAGTGTTGATTAAGAGAAAGATTTATGGGTTTAACTTCTACCATTCGCTGTTCGCCAAAACATGAACTTAATGTTATTATTTCTTCGGAAGGTGTTTGCACTCTAATTAGTGAGGAATTTAAAACTGGGATCTGGCAACCTGAATCGATCAAGGCTGTTACGGGTTGATTTTCCACAAATATGTTTACGTATTAAAATTTTCGAATTCATCGCTATTTTGTTTTTCGCTCTCGACTTTCAAAGTATTCACGTTTATTTTATTATGGATGTGGCTGTTAGATTCTTTAGGTTTAAAACGCTTCTCACAGTCTCTTGCGCAATGAGATGAATCACCGCATATAAAGCAATTTTTATTTTCTCTTTCAAGATTTGGGGATAGTTCTCTTTAATCTTTGGTTTAAAGTTTTGTGATCTATTTTTAAAGGAGTCTTGGGAATATCCATAAGTAATAGGAGTTTCCTTTACGTGATCCGCCTCTAGATGAAATACATATAAATATCACATTCTTTAGCTAAATCAATAGGCCTGAACCAATCTTCTGCTTCTCGAATGCCAATATGAGTTGCAGTTTCTTATTTAAAGTTTCAAATAATTTATCAGAAATTATAAGATCACATAGAGATTCAAAGGAATTAACTTTTCTTAACGAACCATAATATTGGAAGTTTGCCGTCAATCTTGCAGCAAATTGGATGTATGTCTCGCCTGATGATTTTACAGCATTTTTAAATGAGTTTAAACACTCGCGAGGGGTTAATTGGAATTCTCTGAGTACTATAGATTTTAGTTTTTCATAGTCATTTAATTCCTCTTCTTTAATATACAGTAAGACGTTATGAGCTCTTTCGCCCAGAAGATTTATTAAAATTTCAGATTTATATTCGTCATTTATTTTCTTGGTTAAAAATGCGCGTTCTAATGATTGGAAGAACAGATTAAAATTTTCAGATCTGGTTGGAACAGGAAGAGATAAAGTTTTAATACTGTTTATCATATTTTCTATGTTAGTTTCGAACTGTTTTTCTTCGACTTTAGCTGCAGGATTTAAACTTAATGCTTTATTTTTAGCCGTTTGAAGTTCGATTTCTTTTTCTAATTTTGCTAACTGAAGTTCCGCGAGCTCAATTTTCTGATTTTCTAAAGTTACCTCTCTTTCGTTTCGCGATACTCTCTCATCTATACAGTTTTGAATTAAAGTTTTAACGAAATCTGGATCACTTTCAAATGTACTACTGTTCTCAATTTTAGTCTTTAGTTTAACTATAGTGTCCGTACTTTCCACAGTACCGTCTAGATTCTCAACAACTCTTATGAGATCCTCTTTAAGAGCGTTTTTATACATTTTAGAAAAATATGGAAAGATCCTACCTTTTTTTTTTTTTGGCTCCCTTTGTTGCTCGCACGTACGATGTATCCAATAATTGAAGAATTTCGATTTCACAGATCTCACCTCTTCGCAGGTACTATAGTTGAAATTGTTCGAATTGACACCTCTTCGCAGGTTATATCTTGAAATTGTAGTTTTTCGGCCTCTACACAGGCGGATTATTCACACTGAGTTAGTTCCAACCTCTACACAGGCGGGATTTTGAGGGTTCGTTGAAAATACACCTCTACACAGATTATTTTTTTTTTACGTTATTTGTTCCGACCTCTACACAGGCGGAATGAAGTTGAAAAATTCAACCTCTACACAGGTTGAACGAAGTTTCGAAAAATGGCGGCGCGTCTCCTCCACGGACGGCTTTTTTTTCACGTTCCAAATTTTGATCAAAATCGAAATTTTTTTCAATCCCGGCCTCTACACAGGCGGAATTTTCATGCTGAGTTCAAACCTCTACACAGGTTGAACGAAGTTTCCGAAAAATGGCGGAGCGTCTCCTTCACGGACGCTTTTGTTCATTGTCCAGATTTTGGTTCAAAATCGAAATTTTATCGATCCCGGCCGAGCCCCCATAATTTGTGGGAGACAACAAGGGGTCCAAAAGTCTTTCTTATGGTTTATTTAACATTAAACAAAAATTAATTAAAAAGGTAGATAAGTTTGACAATTATATGCAGAAGGTAACGCCTGCTCGCGCACCTCTCGCGTTCTCTTTTCTCTCTTAATAGTTTTTGTTCTGCTTTTACTAGTTCAAAAGTTTTCGTTTCAGTTTTAATTCACTGCGCCTGCGCGCGAAGACTGCGTGGAGTTGTCTTGAGAATTATTGGATCCTACATATATCTATATGAAAAAATTTTTTCGTGATGCTGTTACAAATTTATTTATACATGTGATATAGTTAATAAAAACTACATCTTTACAACAAAATGATGCAAAACCACAATTGGGATAAATTTACATGTATGATGCTTAAGAGGCTTTGCATGAACGTGAAAAAGTAGTTAAACGTGACGAAGTATGAATAAAAATCCACATGCAGGAAAATATTGAATAAAAAAATAATTTCAAAATAAAAACTTTCAACAATAATGTTTACACACAAGCCCTAAAGATCTTCCTGGAGTTTATAATAAACCGTCATGCAATAAATTAGCTGCATTATTTTGACAAAAGATGATTTCATAAACAGAAAGGTTGACGTTAGAGTTTATCCGAAGGGTGAACACGGCTCTCAATTTGTGAATTTTCTCTCTCTATATATAAAAAAGTTTTCCGTGATTCTGTAATAAATTAGTTTGCACATACCACAGTTTCGACAAATTTACATTTATGAGTATGATGAGGCTTGGAATGTAAATGCAAAAATAGTGAAACGTGACGATGTATTGCAAATTTCACAGCCAGTTATGAATAAAGCTCCATATGCAGAAAAATATAGAACTTTGTATGAAATTCAAATGAAAATTAATATTAAGAATATAGACTATGTTTTTATCCAAACCTAAAGATCATCCTAGAGTTTATAAAATAAGTAGGAACACTTGAAAAATGTGTACAATGGTGGTTGGTTTGTCGTTAGGTGGACAGGTAGTACCCCCCTCCCCCTTTTCACCCTTTAGTAATTGTTGAATTAAATAGATACACACACCCATTCACAGTTACTAGATAAAACTCAAATACCCACTCAAAATGTTTCAGTTAAAAATTCAAAACATATTTTTGAGTTTTCATAAAGTACTGCATTAAAAGAGTCTTTTACTTCTTTCCCGTTGATTACATAACATATTTTAGCAATGAAAATTTCAAGTTTTGAAATAACTCAGTATAATAGTCAGCTTTTCTTATCCTCGTTTGTGAAGAATTAATTCTTAAAATAATCATAATCCATTATCTGATATCTGATAATCTCTTAAGTAATTTTCTAATCATCATTATTTTTAATAACGCAATTATTACGTTTCAATTAAATAAACTTAAATTAAGAAGCATGAAGTGTGTGGGTTTTTTTTTTTATTTTGAAAGCGTTTCATTCGCGCGCGATTCAAGGTAACCTGCATTAATTGAAAAACCGTTTCTTCACACCCATTTCAGACCTTGGGAATCAAAATTAAAGCTCTTGAACTTGATTACATCTGATATTGCACGCCTACTCAGGTTTCGTCTTGACTAAAACTATTTTTCTCAACGCATGACTAGTTTTAAAGTTATTCGGCTTCCGAAAATCTTGATTTTTTCACTTTCATTTTCTTTTATTTACTCTGTTAATGGAGCAGATGTTGCAGAAATCCTTGATTTTATTGCGAAGATTGAATTAAACATAAATTCAGAAAAAGTAATTCAGGGTTATTCGTAATTCTTTCCCGGGTTTCAAAGAACTATAGTAAAAAAACTAAGACGAATACACAGCAAAACAAGAATACACAAAACAATTTAAATTTTATTTACATCTCAGAAGTTTTCCGCGTGTGAAAACTTGGTTACAGAGTGCAATTCGCCAGTTCTTGCGACGCTCTACTCCAACCTACTGCGGCTCACCAGGTTTTTTTAAGTGGAACGGTCAGGGCCCATTGTTCTGAGAAATTCCTTTATTTATGAAATTTCGGGGATTTTTTGTTAAAAATAAAATATACCAATTTTGCTTTTTGCTGTCGATGTCGTATGGATGGGAATTGACATTTTTTTCTGATTAGTAACAATAAAGAACAGTGGAGTAGCGACCATTTTATGAGTGGAACTAATTTTTAACTATATTTCTTATCTTACGAGCGAAAAACATTCGAAGAAAATACGTTGCTTCAAGACGATTGGGAAGTTGACTACGTTGTAGGGAAAAACAAGCATGTGTCAAAAATTGTTTGATGTATCACAAAAGTGTATTTAAAAAATACCAATAAGCAGGAATCGTCGTGACATTTTTCCTCGAAGATCCCTTTCATGAGATGATAAAAATGCTTTCTTGAATAATCTTTACAACAGCAACAAAGTATTTTGTCAGTGGTAATATCACAGTTGTAACAAAGATATCCTATGAAATTTGTTATATTATTGGTAATCATATCAAACCGTTTACTGATGCAGAAATTGTGAGAGTGATTCTTAAATGCTTCCAATTTAGAAAAATTCAGTGACAAAAATAAAAAATTAAAATATAATAATTAAAAGAAAGCACAAAATAGTAGTTTTAATATTCTGATCAATTTCCGCATTTTAAATTTTCTCTGTTATTTTGGTCTTAAAGCATTTCTCCCCCCCCCCCCCATTAATCCTCAAGTAACGGCCCGCGTGAAATAGCAAACATATGTATGCGGCCCGGCAGAAAAAAAAGGTTGAATACCCCTGCTCTACTACTTAATATTGTACAATCAACGTTATTGACAGCACTTGTTAGCTTTTCATGCTGTTCTACAACAACACGCGGTAAGTGGGGTACAAAAATTTGGCTCTAAAAGACCAAGTTTTCGGATAACACACAAAAGATAACACGTGCTGACAATAACGTTAATAGTACTATATTGAGAGGAGCGTGGCAAGAGCTGGACTATCACACTGATGTATGCTGTGTAACCAATGTATCACATACACACTTCTTGTAAAGTATGCAAATAAAACTTGAATTGTTTCTGTAGGCTTTCAAATGCTCTCTTTTGTTGCATTCTCTCGTCTTAGTTTTTTTTACTATACAGCTTTCGAAATCCGGGAGAGAATTATGAATAACCCTGTAATGCAGTGTTTCTCAAAATATGGGGCATGCCCCCTATAGGTGCATGATATCCCCATGTGGGCAGCGTGAGGATGTTGAAAAATCTAAAATAAAAGATTTAAATTAAGTGTTAATTTACTGAAAGAAAGCAAAACAAAAAATACATTCTGACATAATAAAAATTGAATACACATTTAACTTAACTCAGTCAGTTTAAGTTAATTCAGTTAACTTTAAGTTAACTTGAATTAACTTTCACATTTAACTTAAGTTAACTTTAATTATTCAGTTAATAATTAAAAATTATTTACGCATTTAACGCAACAGCCCATGAGGACCAAGACCTACTGTGCCCATCTCAGTATGCGTGACTTTGGGTCCTAAAGTGCATGAGCAGATATTCCGGTCAGGTAATCAGTCTTGCGCGAAACCCTAAGTGTTAAGTTCCCAAGCAAGCTTGATACACATTTATCGACCCACTGAAGGGCAGGACCCAAACCGACTTACCCAGTTTGGTTTGAACCTCGGATCTGTATTGCGGAAGCGCGATACACTACCGTTCAGCCACTGGGCTTATATACATATTTACATTGATATAATGTACTTACAAATGTATCAGTAGTGCACAATATTTTTGATAATAATTTATCTATACTAAATTAAAAACACGTTTAATAATTACTGATGCCTCTCATGGGCTTGTCATGTAAAGGGTGTTTTTTTTTAGAGGTATGGAACTTTAAATTGCAACAAAACAACGATGTATTATTCGATTGACATGAATTTTTTTTTATTCGAAAGATAATCTTATGGCATTACATTTTAAATATGATTTCTGGCATAGGACTGCCACGGATGTAGTCCAATCTGGACGTCCAATTTTCGATGACTTTTTCCAACATTTGTGGCCGTATATCGGCAATAACACGGCGAATGTTGTCTTCCAAATGGTCAAGCGTTTGTGGCTTATCCGCATAGACCAATGACTTTACATAGCCCCACAGAAAATAGTCTAGTGGTGTTAAATCACAAGATCTTGGAGGCCAATTCACAGGTCCAAAACGTGAAATGAGGCGGTCACCAAACGTGTCTTTCAATAAATCGATTGTGGCACGAGCTGTGTGACATGTTGCGCCGTCTTGTTGGAACCACAGCTACTGGACATCATAATTGTTCAATTCAGGAATGAAAAAGGTAGTAATCATAGCTCTATACCGATCACCATTGACTGTAACGTTGTGGCCTTCATCGTTTTTGAAGAAGGATTTCACCAGCCCATAAAGCGCACCAAACAGTCAGTTTTTCTGGATGTAACGGTGTTTCGACTTACACTTGTGGATTAGCTTCACTCCAAATGCGGCAGTTTTGTTTGTTGACGTAGCCATTCAACCAGAAGTGCGCTTCATCGCTAAACAAAATTCGCTTATGAAAATCGGGAACAACAGCACTCTCGTTTTGGGCCCATTCGACGAATCTACGCTTTGCTTGATGATCGTTTTGATGAATTGCCAAACCAAACTGAGAATAAATCACTTGGCAGGTGTTAAATCGGTCGCCATCTTGGAAAGTAATTCCAACTTAAACTTCTATACCTGGAAAAAAACGCTCTTTACAAAATGTAATACTCATCTTGATAGTTCGTATGGTTTATAACTAAAGTCGTATTGTAGCTTTAGCGTCTCAAAATATTTTTTTTTGCGTTGAATACATTTTTATTGCATGGGGGGAGGGCAATGAAAATTATAATTGAAAATTGGGTCTCAAATAATAAAAGTTTGAGAAGCTTTACTGGACTAAGTTTTTATTGTTTGTAGAGTTTTTATTTTATTCGTCCAAAAGAATCTATAAATTCTACAATAATGTAATATATTATTTTTAACTTTCATAGCAGACAATTATTTGTTATTTCAAATAAATTTTAGGTTAGAATCACGTGACAGACAAATATTTGTACAAAATGATTCCCCCCCCCCACCCTCTTTTTTTACACTGACTAGTAGAAGAGGATTTTTATTAAATGCAAATGTGTTAAAAGACACGCATTGCTGCTTTAGATAGCAATCATAAAACTTTCATGTCGCTGGAATTTGAGTCATCACGCTATAAATATCACCACCTTTAAAATAAAAATTCGAAAATAAAAATAACTTTAACACTTAGCGTCAGCAAACAAATTATGGAACATTTCTCTGAAAAAGAAACTTTTTACAGGTGAAAGTATTAAAATAGAAACGGAGCGTTATTAAAAAAACAATAAAAACTGAGGAAAGTAAAAAAATAAAGACCGCCCACAATTTTTCTTTTATCCCTCATCGCAGATTGCGTGAGCGTTTTTCTTTTTAAGGTTAAAAAGAACACGTTTTCTTGATCGAAGAAACGTGAGGACGAGGCCACATGGAACACCTGTAACACGCTATCGAGCCAGCCATATTCATATTGTTGATCGTCTGTTCTTCGATCAGTCACCCATGTTAAGGAACCCTCAATCTCTCGCGATCTTGACTTATACTAGGTAAATGATAATAATAATAAGGGAAGGTTAAGGGAGTGTTGAGGATGTTTCTTTGACTTGCGTGCAGACGTATCCGTATTCGAATGAAGTTTTCAATGGCGTGTACTAGAAGGTCAGTGCTACCCAGAATGTTGATTCTAGACTCAAAAATTTGCACCAGAACAAATTCGAACATTTAAAGTATCCGACTACGTTCGGAACCGTGATTTTCAAAAGCGCATAAATGGATAATTTTCATGATATTTAGTGTCACTTAGATTAGAATATATGCATAAAATTGTTTTAAGGGCATTTGGACAAAAAATATTTATTTAAATACAATATATTTTGGCAAAAAATTAACTTAGAATAATCTTTTTTCCAACAGTTCTCCTTTTGTGAAAAATGCTTCTATTATAATAATATTTTGCCTGTATATAGTTCAGACATCTGTTCAGAGACTCAACTAGAATTTTTGAAATACGTAACTTAAAAGTGGGTTTATTCATATTTTACGACAACAGAGGGGAGCAATCTTAAGAAAAAAACGGGAATAATTATTTCAATTGGTGGTAACTCTGAAAATAATTTGGATTTTTCAAAAATTCTAGTTGAGCCTCTGTAGAGATATTTGAGCTATATACAGGTAAAATATTATTATAATACAACCATTTTTCACAAAAGGAGAACATTTGGAAAAAAGATTATTCTAAGTTAGTTTTTTGCCAAAATATTATATTTAAATAATTTTTTTTTTCAAAATGTCCTTAAAACAACTTTATGCATGTATTCCAATCTGAGTGACACTAAATATCATGAAAATTATCCATCTATGCACTTTTTTAAAATCATGGTTCCGAACGTAGTCGGATACCTTAAAAAAGAATACAAGACGCTCAAAATTGTGTTGGTCTTTTATTCATTTTATAGCAAAAAAAGGGAAATATAGGACAACTATCCTGTTTTGCGAATTGAATTTTATTTGTATCTTTTAAAACAGGTATTAATTGGAAAACGTATCATAGAAAAGTTGTTACTTGAGTTCTAACGCGTGAGTGTTTATCTCTCTATACATCTATAAGGGTTAATTAATTAAATAACTGTTTACTGACATTAGATTTTGAAACTAAGGGAGGGCTATTGGGTAAGGCAGCGTTTCTCAAACTGTGGGGCGCGACCATATTGAAAAGTCGAAAACAAAATTTTATTTTATTTTATTTGTTTGTTTACCGTCAGTAAATTAATAAATACATTCTGACATAATAAAAAATAAAATACACATTTACACTGATATATTACACTTATAACTGTATCAGTGCTACACAAAGCGTTTCGTAATTAATTTAACAGTACAACGTTAAGAACAAGTTTAATAATTAACAGTGAACCCATGAGCTTGTCATACATAAAATTATATACAAAAATTAACACTTATCTTGATAATTTGTACTGTTTATAATTAGTCCTTCAACTGCCGATTGAAAGTTACGCGATTCGCTTCCCAATGCGAGCCGTTTTCCAGGTCGGCGCGCGTATGCGATGTATTGGGGGAGTAAGGAAAAAAGAAGCAAATAATCTGAAATAAGTAAATCCTTCGGAAACATTGTCAAGGTCCTTGTATTGCATTCGAAAGCTTTCGGAATAATTTGATGGATAGCAGTTCACAGAAAAGATCGTACTTCAGAAAGACGTATATATACGTCCGGGCAAATTAACGCTTTGGCTGAGCGAAAAGTTTATATACGCCAGTGGTACTTAAGAGGTTAAAGCCGTAGTGAAGCTTTAGCGTCAAAGTATAGTATTATTGAATTCAAGACATTGTTATTGTATAAAGGGGGCGCAATGTCAATTATGATTAATATTGGGTCGCGAATATTGAAACTTTGAGAAGCACTGGGATAAGGGGATCGCAATTTTGAATAGCGTGACAAGTGCAGCACCCTTATCCAAACTGCCACAATACGCCAACACGAGGATCTTGATCCTCAATAAATGAAACATGCATTAGCGAGTTAATATTTAGCAGAAATTTTTTGCATAAAAGAATACTTAGATGGGGTGTTATTACTGATAAAAATTAACACAGGAATTAATTAACACAAGTGTGACCAATTGTTTTGGCTCGAGGACTACATTGTGTGAGCGAAAGGTACCGGAAGGCCACCCCTTTTTAAAACGATTGCATGCATTCGTAAACTTTGTATCTCAGAAAAGGTATGTAAATTGTGCCATAAAAATTAATCAAATTAGTTCAAATAAAATTGTAGCATTTAAATAAAATTGTAGCATTTTTGTTCAATTTATTTATTGCACTATTTTCATATCTACAACTGCAAGCACGTTTAATTTTAGAATCAATTTAATGAGACAAACGTAACCCATATCACACTTTTCTACATTTTTTAAATCAAATGTTAGATTGCTTGTTTAAATTTTCTCACATTAAAGCCTGCAAGTTAATGTCAAACAATTTGAATCTATATTTACTAGTGTTGATCTTTATACAAGAAAAAGTAATCTCTCAGAAATATATGTTAACTCAAATGTAGAGAATATTTTTTCCTGTACTTGGTTTTCTGACTGTCTTTGCGGGCCTTAAAAAAACTCTTTGCTGAACGCATGTAGCCCACGTGCCGCTATCTGCCACTTATGAATTAACTCGATAAAAAAAAGTTGTAATTATAAATTAAGCAATTTTTCATAATATAAGATGGGGAAAAAAAGAAGTAACAATGCTTTCATAAATTATTTAAATCAATATACAAAAATAAAAAATATATGCATCTAATTTTTAAATAGTTAAAATGACGAAGAAATATATTTTAGCGGATAAAATATATACTGTGCAAAATGATTGCCAAAATGAAATTTTGAAGTTTAACCCTTTATCTACCCCATTATTATTTACTGCAGTTTTTTTCATGCAATATTTTTTTTCAATCACTACATTGAAAAAATTAGGGATATACATAAAAAAAAATACTCAACTTTCAGAAATTTAATCCGTTAGAGCTAATTAATTAATTAAAGATATTCAACTGTAAAATTAATTATATACACTGTTTACTTAAAATAAATAGTCAAATCATTTTCTAAGGTTTTCATTAACATACAAAAGTAAAATAAGACACTTATCTTTTGACATAAACTATTTTTTCGGAACAAAAATGGCAATCTTCGCAATCCGCTGAAAACGCAATTTCTGCTATAAAATTATCCGCCTTCCCCGTTAAAATACTTATCATAGAACCCGTACTGCCCTCTATCTTGGAAGAGTGGATTTCAAAAAATATTCCTGCAAAGTATTTTCAAAGTATTCGTAAAAATGGTTATTCTATGTCATTTTAAAGTGAGTTGTATTTATATAGTACCATCGATAGATAAAGGGTGAAAGACATCGATTCCTTTTATTTATATTTAGATATCATTCCTCTATCAAAATATCTGCAGGGAAAAAATGTTTGTTATAATAATTATGAGCAAAAGTAATGTCAAAAGACAAGAAAAATAAATTATTTTACTTAAGCGTTAATTTAGACCTTTGCATATACTACTTAAATTCTCATTATGAAAGCCTCTATATAATAATTTTAGAACGAATATAATGAGTGTGCTACAAAGTAGAAATAAATTATTACGGACATGATTTTTAAGACTTCACAATGTCACTCTTGAGGAAAGAGAGTAATTCCCTGAATGATGGAAAACTGAGATTTCAACTCTCACGTTAGAAAAAAGGCAAAGAGAAAGAAAGAAAATTTTATCATTTGACTTTTTGTGTTTTCAAGTCTTAGAAATTTTGGTAGAGTATGAGAGAAAATTTGTTTCTCGCGCGTGATTTTTTTTCACTTAAAGTACGCTTATTTTTTAGTAAAGAATAAATAAGAAAAAAGAGCGAAAAATAATTTAAAAAAAGCTTCGTTAAAATTTCCTTATAGGTATTAACCATGTATAAGAATTTTTCAATTTAAAATCAAAACTTACACTTTCTTCAAAGAAATGCACTTTTATCTCGACTTGAGACGACAAAAAAAATTATTATACTAACAATAATAAACGAAAATAGTGAATAAAGAAAAATTGCTGCATTGGCAGGACAAAAGAGTACTAGGACCCATACATCGATCTACACGAAAGCCAGGAATGTATTAGGGGTAGTTATAATAGCTTCTATATTCCAGGCGCTATCAGACTGATTGCACAGGGTGTTGTCGAGTGAGTGAATGAATATTAACGTCGCATTGTTCAAGCTACATGAGGGCTTTTGGTGACGGACCTTGTAATTTTGAACCATGGTCAAGTGACGTGGACGACACCTGGGCTAGCATCCCCTCTCCTAACTACCACCCCACACGTTTCAGCTCTGGACAGATTTAGCATGCATCGGATTTAGTGACAGATTAGCGTGCATCAGACACGGCGGGTCTTTAGTGGTACTGGGTTCGAACCCGTGACAAAGCCAGCCACGATCCGATACCACTCGGCTACCGCGGCCACCAGAGTGTTGTCGAGTTCGACCGATAAATTCAGAGGGGTGATAGTAGGCAGCATGGGAACGAAAAATCCCCATACCACATAAGGTCGCAAATCCCGTTTAATCGGCGAAAATCACAATTATAGTAGTCATCGGGAGGTCGATTAACCACATGAGGAGATTTGCCAAATGAATGGGGGATTTGAAGCACCGTGGTAGGGTTGAAGAAACTTGCACATCTAAACATATCCCACTTACCCCCCGGGACTTGGTGCTGGGAGTACCGGCTACTGCATATTAGAACATGCGGTTTATGCACAATAGTACACCAGCACATTGTTCAATTGCGGTGCGTAACCACCTCCATGGTGCATATCCCAGTAGGTAGATTATACGCATCGGACCTGTTGCTTGACCTCCCCGTACCTAAATTCCTAGGATTTCTTCTTCTGAGGCCACTTGAAATCGCTTGTGTTTGAGACTACAGTGGGTATAATGGAGGCTCTCAAGGCATGGATCATCCTCGCTGCTGACATCGCCAGTCTACCGGATTTCTTTGAAGGGGTGCGACAATAGTTCGTCTGTTGGTGTCGGCTGTGGTATGATACCCCTTCTTTCCCCTTTTCTTTCCACTAGATCACACACTTCATAACTGTTTTTGCCAATTACGCCAACTAAACGCGGTTTGAGACCCCACATTCAATGTTGATTTGTCCTCCCCATGCTCCCTCTGAATTTATTGGTCGAATTCGGCAACACCCTGTACAGCTCTCGTGTTGCTCACTCATCATAAATTTTTTATCAGCGTCACGCTCGGAAGCTACACGAGGGTTCTTCCAAGTCCAAGGGAACTGAACAAAAAAATGTTAATTAAGGAATAAATAATACTTTTTTTTAGCATTTTCAGATGAATATAGCATAAATTAAATTTTTAGTTTAGAGTGCATACGAACACGTATTGTCAGCGTCTCCAGCTGAACCGCAAAGAGCATTGGGGAAAATTATTAATTTAAAACGGTAAAAATAAAAAAATAACTGGGCCATTAATAGTAAGGAACTGTGCAACGTAACATGAATGGAGATAGATGTCCGAGTTGGGCTTTGGTAAGTAGGATTAGACCCGTATGTCAGCACGTTTGGCTATCAATTCATCAATCCTCAGTTAATTTGCTTTTAAGGATTTTAATAACATAGGATCAAATAGTGGGAACATCCACTTCTACAATCCTTATATCAGACATTTTGTTTAATAATCTGCAATTAAAAAATTATTATTCTGAGTTTGAATTCGGAAAATATTAAAAGATTCGGAATAAATAGTTAATTCTTTATTGAACTTAGAAACGCTGATTTATTGTTAGGACCTCCAAGGAATAAAACTGATGATAAACCACACATCAATGTAAATACTAATTTTAACGTTGTTGCATGCAGTCCATGGAATAGGACATCTGATTGCATTAACTCTATTTAAAAGACAATACTGTGTAAGGTGTGTTAATGTAAAGGAGCAAGTTTTATAAAAAGGACTCCCGATGAAAGATACGCACCATGTGAATCCAGTCTGGATTGTATCCTCGTGTACATCTCCAACTCATTGAGGCCATGAAATGAATTAAAATAACTAATTCTATAAGTGGTTTTCAAATAGTAGAGGGAAATAAAATTTTCAATAATTAGCTTTAGGTATTTAATAGAGTCGACAGCTTCAATTATTATATTATTAATTTTAAAGATATGTTTTCCCCGCATACCATCGTGTTGCACACCTAGAGTAAAGGAATAAATTTATTTTTAAAGCGAAATCATAAGAGTTTAATCTTTTTAAGTTGATATAATTTCCGAGATTTTTAATCAATATCTGCATTTGTGTTAATTTCTAAAGACTTTCGGGCTTTCCTTATGGGTACCACAACAAAATCATTTGTAAAAGCTTCAGCTATTGGAGACGGAATTTTGAACCGCAGTCCAATTAGAGGACAACATGTGAGCTAGGCATCCCGCTCTTCAAACCCCCGCGTCTTCCAATATAGGAGTATAGAACCTGACAGATTTAATGCGCAGAAACACCTCTACGCAGCGGTTCTTTACTGGCCCCAGAACGAACTCAGGATTCTACAAAAACGACACCAGTCACAAGTTCTGATTATGGCCCGTAAACTAACACTACCATTATCAGAATCTTTTCCACATATCGTTCTTGAAAATATCAAGACATGATCTAAATTAAGAATAAAATCCCCTCTCTCTTAGACTTATGGCCATACGCGGCTACGATCACGAAAAATAAATAGATTGCAAATATACAGAAAGATAGCTGCATTGGTACGCGGTTAAAAAGCTCCCGGAGTTGATACAGTACTTACTATGATAGAAAACTCATTTTATACTTTTCTTATTATGCTAAATAACTATACGTAGGTTGATTGAATACTTATGTCTTCTGCATAATTCTTATATTCCCTTAGAAGGAAAATGGTGTTGAAAAATATAAATCCAATTTACTACCACCTGTAAACCAGAATAAAACTCAATTGTAAATCGAAAAGACACAATCGAGGAGTCGAGATCAACAGCACAGATTCAAGAATCGCTCAAAAATATTCAACACACAATTCAAATCCTCAATCACAATTTCTCATAAGGCAAACGAAATTCGAAGTCGTTATCTAATTCGTCGATTCTAATATTGATTCTCTGCATCGTTTTTATCTATAGACTAGGAAGAATCTTCTAGGAACTTTAAAAAGTTTTTTCATATGCTAATCCTTCGAGAATCTTCGAGATTTTTCTAGGCGCATCAATTTTTTTGTCACTAAAGCAACTCTTATTCATTTGCATTATTAGAAAAGTATTCTCCCTAGGCCTACAAACCATCTTTCCTGCTACGATATCCTTTTCACAGAGAAACGAATTAAACTCGAAATTTCCATAACAATATATTTTCTTAAAAATATGAATACAAAAAGAAATGAGAGTTTAGAAACAAACTGTCACCTTAACTGAATGAAATTTAGCTTTTTGATCACACTAAATGTTGCATGATCGTTAAAATTTCTTATATTCATAGTGAAATGTTTTCGGTAGTAATAGAATATTATCAATTACTATCAAGTTTCATTGTTCATTAGAACGACTTTTTTTAAAAAGTAAAAAATAGCAATGTTAAAGAATAAATGTATAACATGTGTCAAAATAAAATAAAAAAATACTCTGAAAACAAGGTGTAAAATTATCATTACCGTCATTTCATACTTTGTTTTACTTTACCGAACAAGTGTTGGTAATTTTTTAAAAGCTTCTAAGTTTTAATTAGATTCTCAAACTAACTTTTAGCACCGCATGCGTTGCTATTTTTAGATGAGATAAGAGAACCCTACTTCCCTACTTTGTTGCATAATACATAGTTTCATTAAAAGATTTTTAATATTATTTAATGAAAGAGAAAGAGTATAACGGTTGGCTAAACATTTCGTTAGAATAAAGCAAGTTTGACTGAGAAATATTGCGGTTAACGAAACGAACAACGTTAAGGATTTTCATTATGGGAGATACAGTTTTTCTCCCATACCTAGCATTACTCCTTTATCTACCACTAGATGCGTTTACAGAGGGGTTTTTGATATGTGTTTCTGCACATTATTTGTTGAATTAAATTAAGGTAAATTTCACACAAAAAAACTTTCTTGGTGCTCTACGCATATTCTTATCTTGATTAACAATTATTTTAGCTCTGGGAAGTCACGCATGATACCAGAAAGTTTACTACCTAAAGGACTAGAATTAATTTGTCGGTATGGAAATATGATGGCCTCAATTTAAGAAACTAAAAAGTATTGTATCGTATATTACCTTAACTTTGTTTCTTTGCACAGAATTTAGAAAAATTTAAAACATTATACTTAAAAAAAGTACAATAAAGACATACGTATAATTCATTAGAAATCACTGCGATTATTATTTGAACTTGATATTTTCTTATGAGATATCATACAAAGATAAATTAAAAACGTTTTTTCGTAACTTGCTAAATAAAACACAGGGCGTTTTTGCTCAGCATTATTTAATTGTATTATTAGATGTATCAGATACGCTTGAAAAGTTCTACTCTCTTTTGAAATTGCAAATTTTTTATTAAACTAACATCGCACATAACTTAGTGATGTGCGAAATGAGTAGTGATTGCGATCTGTATTTTTCGTGATTGTAGCTGAGTATGGTTATAAGTCTAAGAGGGAGTGGATTTTATTCTTAATTTAGATCATGTCTTGATATTTTCAAGAAAGATATGTGGAAAAGATTCTAATAATGGTAGTGTTAGCAGACTGGTCATAATCGGAACTTGTGACTGATGTTTTTGTAGAATTCTGAGTTCGTTCTGGAGCCAGTAAAGAATCGCTGCGTAGAGATGTTTCTGCGCATTAAATCTGTCGTGTTCTGTACCCCTACATTGGAAGACGTGGGAGTTTGAAGGGCGAGATGCCCAGTTCACATGGTGTCCTCTAATTTCAACAAACAAAAACGTACAATTCTTTAGGTAGTAAAGTATTTGTAAGAACATCCGAGTTGGTATAACATGATAAGTGATAAAACACACGTGAGATATTTATTGTTTGCTGAAAGAAGTGTGTGGGTTTTGAGATTCAACCCTTCCCATACCTCATGAAATTTTTAATTTTTAGAATAAAAATTATGTTTCAGCGCTTTTATCTACGTGTTTTTTTTTTAAAAAAATGTAAGTCTTTCCATTACAAATATCTTATACATGTCATTACGAGTTCAGCAAAGCAGTAGTGTAATAGCGGCATGCCCCAGTTTGTGTCGTTTATGGGTATCACAACACTTGTAGTCGATGGTTTTGGAAATTTAAGGAAAGAGACAGAAGCTGTGATAAGAGAGATCAGACTAAGTGTGGACGTCTTTCCCAAGATACAGAAGATGCTCTTGATCAAGCTGTAAAATACAACCCCAATCGAATTATGATAGACATAATCCAAGCCCTTAAGGTATGCGACTACGTTCGGAACCGTGATTTTGCAAAAGCGCATAAATGGATAATTTTCATGATATTTAGTGTCACTTAGATTAGAATATATGCATAAAATTGTTTTAAAGGACATTTTGACAAAAAACATTTGTTTAAATACAATATTTTGGCAAAAAACTAACTTAGAATATTCTTTTTTTCCAAATGTTCTCCTTTTGTGAAAAATGCTTCTATTAAAATAATATTTTGCCTGTATATAGCTCAGACCTCTCTACAGAGACTCAACTAGAATTTTTGAAATATATAACTTAGAAGTGGATTTATTCATATTTTATGACAAAAGAGGGGAGCAATTTTAAGAAAAAAACGCCACTTATTATTTCAATTGGTGGTAACTCTGAAAATAATGTGACTTTTTCAAATATTCTAATTGAGCCTCTGTAGAGAGGTCTGAGTTATATACAGGCAAAATATTTCTATAATAGAAGCATTTATCACAAAAGGAGTACATTTGGAAAAAGATTATTCTAAGTTAAGTTTTTGCCAAAATATTATATTTAAATAAATTGTTTTTGTTAAAATGTCCTTAAAACAATTTTATGCATGTATTCTAATCTGAGTGACACTAAATATCAGGAAAATTATCGATTTATGTACATTTTTAAAATCACAGTTCCGAACGTTGTCGGTTACCTTAAAGTTCACAGAGCAGTTGTTGAGAGATTGCTAGAAACGTTGAGTATCACCGGGAAGTTGGATCGTTGGGTTCCACATTGGGATTGATACAGTTTAATCATCAACAGGACCGGCGAATCACTGAGTTTCTTGGCTTTTCCTATTCAAAATTGAGATGGATTGTGACAGGATATGAGAAATTGGTTACATACTTTAATATAAAATGCAAACAGGTTGTGTGTCAGTTTTCTTAACCATCTGTAACAGCATCGAAATCAGAACTAGGTCATTCAAAGATTTGTTTGAGTTTGTAGGGAGATGTACAGGAAGAGATTCACTGAGAGGTCCTTCCATCTAACCGAAGCAATAATGTCTTCTATAGTGTTTGTTCAATTACATAGATTGCGATCCGCGTTGGTCAATGAAGGGACTCAGCACTGTCGATCGGCATGGGGTTATCTTCAATCACGATAACGTGGATCCCCATGCTACTACCATCACTCGATAAGAAATAATGAGTTTTGTTTGGAAGGTTTTATCCCGCCTTTCCCCTATTCTCTTGTGATGACGTCTGCTGAGAGTCATCTGTTTCGTGCGTTGACCAAATCTTACACAAAAAAAAATTCTTTGATGATTTTGATTACGTGTGAACTGTCATCCAAGACTTTTTTCACTCCAGAGTTTCAAGACTTTTACCGACATGAGCTAATTTGAGGTTATGTACATTTTGCATTGTTTTATATTTTTTTCTTCATTTCACACAAACAAAAAATGAATGGAGCTTTTACACTTACCTAATATAAGATACCAAAAAAAAATTTATAGTTTCATTTATATATTTTATTTCAATTTGCAGCAACTCAGAGTTTCCATTTTACAATTTACATGAAATTTCTTTTCAATAACTGTAGTGCAAGCCTGAAAAAATCAGGTTTTTCTAAATATTCCAAAAGTAAATAAATGAATAACTTCCACTGGTAAACAATAAAATATTAAGCATAAGACAATTACAAAACAAAGAAAGGAGCCTTTAATGATAAAAATAAATTTACAATTGAGGAACATAAAATTTATTTTTATCAGGTTTTATCTATAAGCGTACCATCAATTACTTATCGGGCATATGTATATGTAAAATTTTAATATATTCTATTTATAAGAGAAAAGTGATTTGAATAACGAAGATTAGAACAAATAATAGAAATTTTAAAAACAATAAAAAGATAGATGCTGCAGTATTATTAACTTTACAGAGTAAGGTCTATTTTATAAAAAAAAACTGAGGTTTAACCAGTTTTATGGCAAGCAAACTTTTTTCTTTTTATTTGGTATCTATACATATATACACCAATGAAATTAAACTTCGTGGAATAGTTCTCAAACTAAAAAGAATCAATTTTCTCTTTTTGGAAAATTTTTCATTTCAAATAAATTATTTTTAAATTCAAATACTTTACAAGAATTTTCAGAGAATTAATCAAAACTGAGTGCACACCTTTTTCGAAAAAATTTCAAAAGCTCGATTTATTTTTGCTCCATCCATAGAAGTCAAATACGTTTTTGAACGAACAATATTAATATATTTTTATTGTGAATTCCTTATTCTCGATCAACATTTCCTAACTAAAAATAATAGTAATAATTTTTTAAGTTCAACTTATGAACGTTTATTTAATCAAAAAAATAAACAAAAACGTTTTGAACTTTAATTCTAAAACGTTCTTTTATTTATCTTTTCATTTGAACAGTTATCGTACAATTATCTAAGAGGATAAACATTTCATTCATTTAAAAAACGGTTGCATAATTTGTCCCCTTTCAAGAATCAATTCTTTTTATTTAATCGATTGTGAATACCGATATTATCGTCAATTTAATTTGATTTAACACATGTCTCCTGAAAATTAAAATTAATTGCATACTTAGAGAATATATGCTTTAACAATAGCTTTTCTGCTGTAGAAACATATGTTTTATTTTTAATGAAGAAGATTTTCTCTTGCCAAGCCAATAAAATTTATAACGATTTTCCTCAGTTAATACAAAAAGCTAAATAATTTTGAAATTAAAATAAAATTTATCTTGGAATGAATATTAAAAATTTATATGTAAAAATTAAATCCTTTAACTAAAAAGGCAAACAAATTTGGCAAAGTGAATTATTTTTTTACTGAATACTTCTACAGGGAAATTCGTAATCAAACTAAAAAAATTATCTATGCAATGCATAGTCAAAGATCTTTTTATAACCAGAAATATGAGAATTAAGCTAAAAGTATTTTGATTTAGACTTTTTTTAATTACAGCTGAAAGAGTTTGAAACATTTTTTTCGGAATAACGGGAACAATTAACAATTGAAAAAATATTCACATTTCAATTGGAACCACCATTTTCAAATATGGCCTTTTCTTTAGCCTATAGCGTCCGCAAAGAGTTTTTTTTCTTACAGCTCGCCAGAAAATCTACTTTGAATCGTGATTTCTTTCCCATGTGCTATCAAAGATTAATCTTGCACTTTTCACTATAAGCAAAACAGAATTTCTTTTATAAGAAAACATAGTACCTGAGAGTGTTTCTACTGTAATGTCCTAGATGTCAATGATGACTCTTGAATGATTTTTTCAATGGTTTATTGTATCACGATCTCACAACATAAAAGTATCTACAATTTGTACATATTTTAAGTAAATCAACAGCTTCCGAGTTTGAGGACACTTGTAGAGAAATAAAGCTAAATATTAACCCGTGTGGCATCCAACCCATCTGCCTCCAACAGATGCAAAAATTTTCACTCAAAACTCGCTTGTAGAGCTCACAAATCCACACTACGCTTGCTGGTAAAGTTAAAACAACCTGTGTTGTCGAGAGGAAATCTCTCGCTGACTCCGAATTTCTACACTACGCTCGCTGGCGGAGCAAAAAAACGATCTCACTCGTCGAGAGGTAATCACGGAAATGGCTCCTGGCATGGCACTCGCGCAGGCGCCGAACTTCGAATCATCCCGCGTTGCCACCTAGTTTCAGAATGGGTCTAGAGTTCGTTACACTACAAAGAGATACTCTGCAGAGTTTGGAGGATGAGGTAATAAGAAAATTGAGAGTAAATTCACACAATATTTTCTCTTTTATCTCATTACTGCTGATACTGATACAGCACCTACAGAGTTGCAGCTAGAACTTCTTAGCTTCAGCACAGTGTGAAGAAAATGTTTTATTCTACGACATTGACTTCTACAAATCTTTGCCAATCGAAAAATTTCCATGTATAAAGAAATTTGTAGGAAAATTGTTCTTTAAATTTCAGTCGACATATATCTTTGAGCAAAGATTCATTGCATTAAAACCAACAATAGTAAATATAGATGCAAGTTGTCAGTCATAAACTTGCAAGCTGTGGTGAGAATTAAACCAAGCAATCTCTAACCTGATTTTTTTTTTAAAAAAAAATGGGTCAAAAGTGTTATAGGGTATTTTTGTCTCATTAAACTGATTCTGAAATTAAATTAATGTTCTTGCAGCTATAGCAGCGTTTCTCAAACTGTGGGGCGCCCCCTGGGGGCGTGACAACTCTACGAGGGGGGCGCGAGCATATTGAAAAGTCAAAAACAAAAGATTATTTAAAAATTATTAAAAAGATTTTTTTGAAAAAAAATTATTAATTTACTGAAAGTAAGCAAAATACATTCTGACATAATAACAAATAAAATACACATTTACACTGATATATTACACTTGTAAATGTATCGAGCGAAAATAAGATCGATCGCGAGCGACAGCGAGCGGGCGCTTCTGCTCAGAATGAATGGCAAAGAGGGACGGAGGCCAACATGAGAAAGAGCCCAAAACTGGGGAGGGGCGGGGCAACAAGAGGAGGCAAAGCCAACCAGGACGCGACGTGGGCGGAGCCAAACAATTGTAAATGTATCAGTACTGCACCATGTATTTTATAATTAATTTAACAATACTAAGTTAAGAACAAGTTTAAGAATTACCAGTGACCCCATGGGCTTGTCATATATATAATTAAAAAAAAAATTGACACTTATCTTGATAATTCGTATGGTTTATAATTAATCCCTTATCTGCCGATTAAAAGTTACGTGATTCGCTTCCCTATGCTAACCGTTTTCCACACAGGCGCGCGTATGGGGGGAATAAAGAAGCAAATAACCTGAAATAAGTAAATCCTTCGCAAACATTATCAACGTCATTTTATTGCATTCCAAAGCCTTCGGAATAACTGGATGGATAGCAGTGCACAAAAGAGATCATACTTTGGATAGACGTATATATAAGTACGGAAAAATAAACACTTTGGCTTGATGAGACGTTTATATACATCTGGGGCTCTTAAGATGTTAAAGTCGTATCGTAGTTTTAGCGTCATAGTATATTGAATTATTGAATTCAATACAATTTTATTGTACGAGGGGGCGCGATGAAAATTATGATTGAATATTAGACCGCGAATATTGCAACTTTGAGAAGCACTGAGCTATAGGCAATATAGAAATAGCACAATAAATAAGTTGAATAAAACTGTCACTATTTTATTTAACTTATGTAACGTCCCAGAGGACGCTTTAGTGTTTGCGGGTTCGAGCAAAGATCAGCAATAGTACTTTGAACACAGTTTTATTATTATCTTCACTTAATCACACTGCACAATTAAAAGGAGAAAATGCACTAAACGTTAAACCCGGAAGCGCAATCAGGATTAATTTAACTATCATATAAACAAGCGCCTTTTCTGAAAACAGGAGCGCTTTTGACTCTTGTGCTTGTATTCTTTTTAGATAACTTTCTTAACTATACGACCTCCGATCGTAATCTTATTTACGATTCAATCTCCGCTTTCAACCATCACCGTCTACTATAATACAAACGCTTAAATAGAAGTTCTCATTTGATAAATTTTGTCTTCACATGGAAAAGTTTTCTACTAAACTCACAGTTAAAGATTAATTTTACCCAAGAGGATTAGTGGAAGAATCGCGGATAGATAGATCCGTTACACTTATATTTATAATTTTTTTATATAATAAATGTAATAATTTTAAAAAGGAGCGGCACACCGATATCCACCACTCCCACAATACGGCCCGCGGGCCAAAATATGTTGCCCACCCCAGCTTTAGCCGATTATCCGGTAGCTGTTATCCAGATCCTTAAGATTTATGCGAGTTCTTACCAGATCAATGGCTTTTCCTTTTTCCGTTGCTGCATTCTTCTTTCGAATCAATCACCTTTTCTCCTGACGCATTTATTTCGATCGTTCACTTTCGTCACGAGTCAATTTTCTACTTGGCATATTAACTGTCGGTCAATAGATTTTTTTATAAATGAAAGTCTCTAACTTCACTAACTTTATACGACAAATATTTTGTTATAATAACACTACTGCAGCAAGATGTAGATCGGAAAACCATAGCTACGAACTCAGACAATTCTCGAACAGTGATATTATTTTTCTTTACGAATTCGATTTTATAAGTCAGTTACGGAAACAGTTATCAGTTAGACGGTAATAGCAAACTATTTATTTAGGCGAATATACCGTAACTGTGTAATTGTAACTATAAAATGCGATTTACACAAGAAAATATGAAATAAACCCGCCAAAAGATGTTTTAAGAACTACTTTAGTCTGAAAAGTAATCCAAAATGAAGATTAGATACGTAGCCAAAAATAATAGTTTCTTAGCAAAAATAAATATATTTTAAGAAATAAATTGATTTTCAAAAATAAAAAAATAATGCATTTGAATATATTTATTGATTATTAAATGCACTCTTATTAGCTCGCTTTTCTAAAAAAAAATAATTTCAAGTAAACATGCAATTTGTTGAAAAAAATAGAATAATCATCGCTTGCCAAAAAAAGCATGTTTAATAACTAATAATAAGGATAACGCAGCAATAAAATTCTAATTAAATCAAAGGGCTTTAAATAGAATAGTTCATTAAAAGTTTTTTCATCAATTCAAAGTTATGTAAAAATTTTAAAGAATAATTTGCTTGAAAAAAATTCATATTTCTATAAATGGTTCGGAAATCAATATTTACTTTTAAATCTAATAAATGGAATAATAAAAGTAAAATAAATAGCTAATCATATAGAGCCTTTAGTAATAGAAACGACATGTATCAAAATTAATATGATATTATATCAGTCTTATCTCAGAAGACTTCACTAAAATTATTGTTTTCCTCCGAGCTCTCTTCTACCATATCATTTGTCAATAATTACACTTTTAGCTATATCACATCATAATAATAGTGTTTTAAAGTTATTTTGGCTTTAAATAGGTTTTTATTCCAGATGAAAAATTTTAATAGAGAGAACGCGAGTTTCAAATTATTATTAATTTTTTTTTACTTAACGTAATTTCAAATGATTTCGAATTTTAAAATATAATGATTTCTTTTTGCATTTGTGCTCAGACAACACTGAATAGAGAAACATTTTCTTCCGAAAAGAGAGAGTAGTTGTTATAGCATAAAATTATATATACTACTTCAATTTTACAAATGATACAGTTTTTTTTATAAATAAAACCAAGGATATAATTGGAATTTAGAATGAAGTATTATTCTTCAACACATCCTTTCAAAATGAAAAATTTTTCTACAGAAAACGACATTATTAAGCCATGTTTAAAAATAAAATCACTTAAAAATAGGCCATTAGTGTCTTTCTTTTTAAAATTTAATGTTAAAAATTATAATTTTTTTATAAACAATAAAAAATTTTAAATAATTAAATTTCCTAGCATATATTCCATGTTAGACTTTTCTTTTAATGATGTATTTTTGTTTTAACAAATAAGCTTATACATTTTAAAAAATGCACACACACACACATACACAGTTTTATAATAAAAACCATCTTACTTTGACTTATTCCATTTGTTTTTATTCCCACAAATCATAAAGAACATTATTATTTAAACGGAATCACTTCTGATATATTATATGCGTGTCTGCAATATTAGGTTTGCCTTATGTGCTCTGTTTTGAATGGTAAGCACTGAATGCGAAAAATAACCGTAGATCACGAGCTTTATGTTTTGATGTACACACAGTGGTGTTTTGCGATATGAAAAGCCAGGAAAAGAATAAAAAGCCTAGTAAATCACCAATTTGTTTGGGTTTTTTTGCCACAACTTGAAAGTATTATCAAAGATAAAATTATAGTGCATCCCTTTTTAAAATAGATCAATCAGCTCTTCTCTAAGATTATATTGAATGAAATTGTAAATCTAAGATTTGCACACACACACAAAAAAAAAAATTTCTTATAATAAATAACTATATATTTCTCATTTATTCATTGAAATTATTTGTTTCTGATTTATGCTTTTTCAAAATATGAAAAAATTTTTAATTTTTCTTTATGTTGAGATGACATTTCGTTTGAAAGAACGTTTTAAAAATGTGAAAATAGAATACAATATAAGTTTATAAAGGTTTAAAAGGAATGTTTTCTTTTTGTATGATAGAATCCACCAGCCATTTTGAATTCGGAAATGAAATAATAGTTCTACGAAATTACCACTTCATTATCCAAATTAAGTCTATTTTATTTATTTCAATGCAATAAAATGATTAGAAAGAAAAAAATATAGTACAAATTTCAGCGGAGAATCTCATTTATCTTTTCATTTTCTTTTTATTTAAATATTTTTCGATCTATTTTGTAGAGACACGTTTGAAAATTTTAAGATATAGAAGATAAAATATTTAAATTTTTTTTTTTTTTTTTTTGAAAACTGTATGGAAAGCTTTTTATAGAAAACTTAATTATTTTTTTTATATTTTGAATGCACTTTGCTACACTTAAATACAATATTCTATATTTGAAAATGAAAGCAGAAATTCTACAGAATTAACATTAGCTATAACAAAAGGCGTTTACGAATTCAAAATAAAGAACAGACAGAAGCCCATAACTTAAAAATGACGTAAATTTATTCCGATAATAACATCTGTAATTTTTGAAAAATAAATTTTCTTTCTTTATGAAATTTGTCCTTTTTTTTAAAAAAAAAATTGTTAATTGTAAAAAAAAGCATCGCTTATTTTAAAACTACACTTATTTGATAGAAAGGCAAATGTTTTTCGGTATTCATAAGAAGAAATTTCTATTTCTTTATCTAGCACAAATAACGAGTCTTATTCGGAAATCGTTTGCAGTAAATTAAAGTTTTTAAAAACATTCAATTTTTCACACAGCGCTTGGCAAAAATTTAATTATTTCTAAAACGCAAGCTATAAATTCGGTTTTCTTATTTGAACCTCATTCCATTCGATTTTTTCCCCTTGACTTTTGTCCAATTTACTGTTTTTGATTCATTTTTATTGCTGTTGCGGTTCAGGATCAAAGATTAAATATGGTGGTTTGCATGAAAACTCAAATTTCTTTCTCAACACTGTGCTGGTTCGTTTTTCAAAACTCAAAATGGTTTTTAATGATTTTTGTCGCCAAGAAGGAGAAAAATAATAAATAAACTAAACACAGCTGTGTTCATTTAGCTGTAATGTCATGTAGTCTATTTTGCGTGCAGATCTCTTTTTATTCAACACGCACACGTTTCCAAAGGCAGCAACAAAAGACAGAAATTATTTCTCTCTTATTTTTATTTAACTTGGCATCATTACTTTTTGACGAGAGCAATAACATTTCTATCAAAAACTGAACGTTTTTCTTTTTTGTTTTCGGTCCTTGGAAAACAAATGAAAACCGTAGAAGTGTGATTCTTTTGGATGCTATTCTTCCACAAATAATTTGAATAATTTATTAAGGAAATTAAGAAAGTGAAAACACATGCAGTTTTATTTATCTCTCCCAATTAACTTCATTGGGTTAATTTTATGTAATTATGAAAGATTAATTTCCTTTAATTGATATCAGTCAGCCAAATAATTAAAATTAATTAGCAAGGCACAATGAGTAGCTCGAGTGCAACTTTACTCAAGGTGACTGACTACGTTTGGAACTGTGATTTGAAAAAGCGTATAAATGAATAATTCTTTGATATATTTAGTGAAACTTCAATTAGAATATATACATAAAATTGTTTTAAGAATGTTATTATGAGAAAAAAATATGTAATTGCTTTTTTTTGGCAATAAATGAAGAAAACAATTGGCATATTTTCGAAGTATTTTCCTTTTATGAAAATTCTTCTATAATAATAATAACATTTTGCCAATATATGTCTAGAACTAGGAATTTTGAAAAATTACCATTATTTTCAAAGTTACCATAGATTTAAATAACCATTGATTTTGTTAAAATTTCTCTACTGAGAAATATTAAAATATGTGAACAAATCAAATTCTTAATTATATATTTAAAAAATTTTACTTCAACCCCAGTATAGAGGTCCTAACTGTATAAAAAGAAAATTATTGTTACAATCGAAAGCATTTTTCATAAAAGGAGAATGTTTCGAAAATATATAATTCTTTCTTCATTTTTTGCCAAAAAGTAACATTTAAATACATTTTTCTTGCAATAATATTATAATGACTATTTTATATGTATACTCTAAATCAATTAATACTAGATATCAAAAAATCATTCATTTATACATTTTATCAAAATCACGTTTCAGAACGTAGTCCGTCACCTAAAGCAAAATAAATCTGGCATTTCAAATAGCAAATGTGGAAAGCAAAAACTTGAGAGAGAGCATGGATTATAAAGAAAAAAATGTCAAAATTGAGGCGATAATGGCTTTATATATACAAAATCAAAGCACATTTTTTTCGCTCAAACTTGAATGATGACACATTTATCGGAAAATTGATAAATGTTTGTTATAAGTGATTCGAGACGAAAATAGCCCCGAGTATAATAATACACTGTTTATCAGATAAAAGTTGAATATTTTGACAATGAATCGCCTAGACAACAAAACTTCGCTTTGCTTGTAGTGTTGTTAAGCTGGAGTATAAGAAATTGTAATTGTATTACGTGTATAAGTTATTTTAAATGCCTCAAAGTAAGAAATTACTGTGTATTAAAAATAAAGTAGCAGTTGCAAAATTGTAGGTGCATTGTTTACAAAATGCAATTATTTTCATGTATACTAATTCATACCTAGGCTCCAAGCGAATTTTCATGCTTATCATCAATTTATTAATGTATTTGTAGAATTTGATTAAAGTTTCCAAATTTTTTAAATGGCAATTTTATTAAAACATTTACTATGTTAGGTTATATATCAATCGTTAGAGCTGGTGTTTTTAAGATTCTACTTTTGGTGAATTTATTATTATTATTATTCTAATTTTTTTCAGCTATTTTTTTTCAACATGTACATTTGGGAACTTTTTAAAAATTTCATCAATTTTAAAATCTTTAAGAATTTTTTTTAAAAAAAATCATGAAAATTTTTAGTCAACTATAATACAATTTCGGTCTCATCAATCATTTTCCAGGAAATTTAAAAGAACGTTTTGATTTATTGTAATGTTGAGAACAGAAAGTATATTAATTTTAAGTTCATAAGTTTATTTACATATAATTGCTACTTGAACATAATTTTAATACAAAATTTTTATAGGTCAGTTACAATGAACTTCTACTGGTAATTGGTCAATTGTAATAATTACCTTTTTTACAACTGAATAACCTGATGATTTTTTTTGGTTGTGAAGGAGTTAAAAATTAATTTTTTATAAACGGCAATAATTTTCTTTCCGGAATTATTCAACACCTCTCCCTCCTCGACACTGCAATTGAAAAACTTTTCCTTTAAAAGAATACTTCAAACTGATGTTTAGCTATTTTTTTATTTTATAGATTTTAAAGTCCTTCTGCTAAATAAGAGGCAAAACAAAAGTGAAGCTTGCGAAAGAAAATTAATATGTTTTAAGAAGAAAAAGTTTATAGCAATAATAATTGTGTGAAAGAAGTGCAGAAAAATATTATAGGTTACAATAAAATAAACTGAAAATCTAAGCAAAAAATATGTACCTAGATATTTTTTCAGAACAGAAAGAGAATTCGAGCTATAAATGTGAAAAAGTAGCTAATTCATGAAGGAGTTTTACCAGTGGCGTAACGTACACCCCTGCATTGCGAGGGGGCCCAAAGCCTGACTGACGACAAGTACGTGAAGCCCAAAACCGGACTTTGCAGGGGGGGAGGCTAATATTCTCCGTTACGTCACTGAATTTTACTGTTGGTATTTAATGGTTATCAATAATTATTTGAATCATTATTTATTCCATACGCCTTGTACATGGAAAAAATATAAAACTACGAAAATATTAGACCAGCCTGAAAATAGAAACGTAATATATATGCAATATATTTAAAAAAAAGTGGAATAAGGAAAAGAGTTTTCCAGGAGAGCTATAGTGTTTTGGAGGAATATTTTGTTATTCAACAAATTTCTGCAAGAGGTGGAAGTGCACAGCAAAAATTTCTCCGGCTTGATTATTATTATTAATGCATTATAAAATTATACTGTAAGAAATATGACACAATGATGCATTAACTTTTTTCCTTAAGAACTTTAAGTAATAGCATGTGTTGTTGTTACTTACGTCACCTGATCGACAGTAACATCAGATCAAGACCCACGAAATTCACCGCGGCTAAGGGGGCTAGAGTCTTACGCCTGTCGTTAGCCTTACCTTCGAGCACCATGCAGGTGACAGTACGATTTTGCTCGGCTCCACACCAATTTAGAGGGAGAACACCCTAGGGGTGGTCAGAGGCCTCCCACCTCTATTTCCCTTCCACCAACCTCACGAGAGGACTTGCGGCTCGACGGCTATTTAGAGTACTCCCCCATGCAGCGAAGGCACTATACATTTAGAAACATCCATGCCTTCTCCGGGATTCAAACCCAAGCCCTACGGCACCGCCGTCAGCGTAACTAACCACTATACCTGATGAGCTGTAAGCATATAAACACCTGCTGACAACCTGTGTATACTTAAAATACAAGAATATTATAATCAATATTAAAATAGTTTACCCATCGAATGTTTATTACTTTAAAACATTTTACTGAGAATATTGTAGAGATTTATCATGAATTAGATCGTGCAAAATTGCCTAATTGCAGACGTAACTAAATATTATTATAGTTTCTAGAAATATTTGTAAAAAAATGGAAATTCAAAGAACCAATAACATAACCTTGAAATAAAATATAATCGAATTCTAATATTTTTTTTCTCCTCATCCTCACCAGAAAAAGGCCCGTGAACCCCGTATAAGATCACATACATGTGGGAGACAACAAGGGGTCCAAGACGTTTGTCTTACTTCACATTTATTTTAAAATTAAACAAAAATTAATTAAAATGTAGCTATTTTAACAGATAAGTTTGACGATGATATGCAGAAGGTAACGCCTGCTCGCGCACCTGTCTCGTTCTCCTTTTTTTCCTCTCTTAAGAGTCTTAAAGTTTTTTACAGTTTCAGTTCTACTTTCACTTAGCTGCGCCTGCGCGCGAAGACTGCGTGGAGTTGTCGATAACCATTGGATACTATATCCGGCCAGCCTGACTGTACGCTGTCCGCAGCGGTACGTCCCTTTTTCCTTTTTCATCGAGATCAGAGGAGAATCAAAGATACAAAAAGACGGAACAGACAAGGACTATACGACAAATACAAAGAGATTTAACATATCATAATTTTTCTGAACTAGACAGTTTCTCCATCATGTGAAGGCATCTCTTCGACATCAGGAAGATTCAATAGGAAAACATTGTGTTTCACAGGCATGAGAACGTCTTTTTTTCTAATGAGTTCTTTCGTTGAACGCATCAATATGTTCCTCTCTAGAGTTCTGGACGTCTGTTCAAAACGATTTCTCTTTTTCCTCCGTTTCCACTGCCAGGGCTGAAAGATTCGTCGGAGCATTGCAAACCGTCTATATTTACTCTTCATAGGTGAAGGGTTATCAGAACAAGATAAACGTCTGGTTCTCTGACACACAGGAATATCATTTTTCAATTTAATACACATTTTTAACTTAGTACTCTTAATGTTATTGCATTTATAATCCTTAGAGAACTCAAATCATTTCTAGTATTAAAGTTTTTAACATGTGGCAAATCATAGTTTTCTATCACATTTGAAACAGAAACATTTGAATTAAAATGAACACCCAAAGAGGATCCACTTTCACTCAATAAAACATCGCTCTTTGCGTGGCCTAATTTCAGAATATACACTGGGATGTATAATAAATTCTTCGGTCAAGGTCGGTGATATTGCCGTTCGAACACTCCCGGGAGAGTGTTGATTAAGAGAAATATTTATGGGTTTATTCACCATTCGCTGTTCGCCAAAACATGAACTTAATGTTATGATCTCTTCGGAGACTCTAATTAGTGAGGAATTTAAAACTGGGATCTGGCAACCTGAATCGATCAAGGCTGTTACGGGCTGATTTTCTACAAAAATGTACATATTGAAGATTTGCGAACACATCGCTATTTTGTTTTTCGCTCTCGATTTTCAAAGTATTCACGTTTATTCTATTATGGATGTGGTCGTTAGATTCTTTAGGTTTAAAACGCTTCTCACAGTCTCTTGCGTAATGAGATGAATCACCGCATATATAGCAATTTTTTGTCTTTCAAGATATTGGGGATAGTTCTCTTTAACCTTTGGTTTAAAGTTTCGTGGTCTATTTTTAAATTGGTCTTGGGTATATCCATAAGTAATAGGAGTTTCCTTACGTGAAAGATGAAATATAAATATCGCACTCTTTAGCTAAATCAATAGGCCTAAACCAATCTTCTGCTTCTCGAATGCCAATGTGAGTTGCCGTTTCCTTATTTAAAGTTTCAAATAATTTATCAGAAGTTATAAGATCACATAGAGATTCAAAGAATTAATTTTTCTTAACGAACAATAATATTGGAAGTTTGCCGTCAATCTTGCAGCAAATTGGATGTATGTCTCGCCTGATGATTTTACAGCATTTTTAAATGAGTTTAAACACTCGCGACTCTGAGTACTATAGATTTTTAGTTTTTCATAGTCATTTAATTCCTCTTCTTTAATATACAATAAGATTATGAGCTCTTTCGCCCATTTATTAAAATTTCAGATTTATATTCGTCATTTATTTTCTTGGTTAAAAATGCGCGTTCTAATGATTGGAAGAACAGATTAAAATTTTCAGATCTGGTGGGAACAGGAAGTGATAAAGTTCTAATACTTTTTATCATATTTTCTATGTTAGCTTCGAACTGTTTATCTTCGACTTTAGCTGCAGGATTTAAACTTAATGCTTCATTTTTAGCCGTTTGAAGTTCGATTTCTTTTTCTAATTGCGCTAGCTGTAGTTCCTCGAGCTCAATTTTCTGTTTTTCTAAAGTTACCTCTCTTTCGTTTCGCGATACTCTCTCATCTATACAGTTTTTAATTAAAGTTTTAACGAAATCTGGATCACTCAAATGTACTACTGTTCTCAATTTTAGTCTTTAAACTATAGTTTCCGTACTCTCCACAGTACCGTCTAGATCCTCAACAACTCTTATGAGATCCTCTTTAAGACGTTTTTATACATTTTAGAAAAATATGGAAAGATCCTACCTTTTTTTTTTTTTTCTGGCTCCCTTGTTGCTCGCACTTAAATGTATCAATATTTGATGAAAACGTTGATTCCACTGATTTCAGCAGGTAATATAGTTGAAATTGTTCGAATTGACACCTCTTCGCAGGTTTTTATGTGAGTGGATCCAACCTCTACACAGGCGGATTTTCGTCGATGGGTTCCAACCTCTACACAGGCGGAACGAAGTTTTCGAAAAATGGCGGCGCGTCTCCTCCACGGACGGCTTTTGTTCACGTTCCCAACTTTGATCAAAATCGAAATCTTTTTCAATCCCGGCCTCTACACAGGCGGAGTATTCATGCTGAGTTCAAACCTCTACACAGGTTGAACGAAGTTTCCAAAAATGGCGGAGCGTCTCCTTCACGGACGCTTTTGTTCATTGTCAGACTTTGGTTCAAAATCGAAATTTTATCGATCTAGACAACAAGGGGTCCAAGACGTTTGTCTTACTTCACATTTATTTTAAAATTAAACAAAAATTAATTAAAAAGGTAGCTATTTTAACAGATAAGTTTGACGATGATATGCAGAAGGTGCCTGCTCGCGCAACTCTCTCGTTCTCCTTTTTTTCCTCTCTTAAGAGTCTTAAAGTTTTTTACAGTTTCAGTTCTACTTTCACTTAGCTGCGCCTGCGCGCGAAGACTGCGTGGAGTTGTCGATAACCATTGGATACTATATACACTTGAGCAGAGATGGGCATTAAATCGATCGTGATGGACAGGTGGACCATCAAGACTTTTGGTGTGACCGCTTTTATAACACCAGAGACGCTCATACTAAAAGAAACATGTTTATAAGACATCGAAACCAGCTAGATAGGAGAATCGGCCTTTTGCAGTCAACGTTGTTGTTGTTGTTGACTAATTCCTCCTGTCTAGCCGCAGGCTAGACCAGGTCCATGAGCCCAAGAGTCCTCAGGAAATCGTGCACCAAAAGAGGACTGGAATAGATGTCCTCCCTATCAAGTCCTGCACAAAGCAAAAGATGATCTGGAGTTGCCAGTACCAAATTTCATTTAGTACAATTCTCGTAAATTGTCTGGCCTAAGTGAAAGGAAAGGCCTCTAGTGTGTCCACTCGCAAGCCTACTAATAGTTGTTTGGACGACTCTATGCGCCTTCATGAAAAGGGCACCACCTGGGGTCAGTCAACGTGACTGAGTTTACTTAAGCAAATTATTCGATAAATGTGTAAACAATGTATGTACCCTCATTGGATGCACACGGTGACGTTTAACCCTTTATCTACCGCATTATAATTTACTACAGTTTTTTTTCACATGCAATATTTTTTTTGAATCACTACATTGAAAATTAAGGGATATACATAAACAAAATACTCTATTTTGGGAAATTCAATCCGTTAGAGCTAATTAATGAAAGATATTCAACTGTAAAATTAATTATGTACACTGTTTGCTTAAAATAAACAGTCAAGCCGTTTTCTAAGGTTTTCATTAACATACGGAAAAAATAAGACACTAATTATTTTTTCGGGACAAAAATGATAATCTTCGCAATCTGCTGAAAACGCAATTTCTGCTATAAAACTATTCGCCTTCACCGCTAAAATAATCATCATAGAGGCCATGCTGTCATATATCTTGGAATAGCTAAGTTCAAAGAATATTCCTGTTAAATATCGCCAAAATATACGTAAAAATGGTTTTTCTTTGTAACTTTAAAGTGAGTGGTACTTATAAGTACCATCGGTAGATAAAGAGTTAACACATTCCCTGCCATTGTAGAGGGGCGGGGAAGCGATCACTGCGATGCCAACCATATAAATGAATTTTTCCAACTGTAGGAGAGAATAAATGTTGATGATCAACTCTTCCTGCGATTGCACGGGATCTGCCACTGAGACTCCAAATACCGCACTTTCACGGAATCGGGTTTTTAGCCTTGATCGCATGGGTCTCGACAGCGAACAAATTAAGTTCAAACATCGGTTCCAGATTCATCGGTTCACGTTTTTTTCGCTGTTCGCTGCATAGAATGCATCCATGGTCTAACAGTCGCTCATAGTTGTTCAAGCATTTAACCTGACAATTTTGTATTTTTGTGGATAGAATAGTAATCTGTGTCATATTCAGTAGCGCACACAGAAATTTTTCAGGGGGGGAGGGGGGGTCCGGGGTCGAAAGTTCACCATTCTTGTATTTTGCTCCTTCTGATTTTATCGATTTTCGGGAACAAAACACAGTAAAAAACTAATTATTGAATAAATAATGAGCATTTATTATTAAAATTAATCATTAATAACAAATACTTAATTAAATTTTACGTATTATATACTCAGTATTATAATCAATAAAAAAAATTGACGGCTTTGGGGGGGTTCGACCCCCCCCTTGTGTGCGCCACTGGTCATATTTTAAAACAGGGAAATACGTTGGAAACAAGTGTTAAAAAAAGAGAAAACATACTGTTGCCGTTTCTTGAGTTCCAATAACAGCCAAAGATGGAGATAGTACAAATGTTTATATTACAGAAAATAAATATTTTCAGTTAAAAAAAATTTACACTTAAAAGTAGTAATGCGGGTAAATGAAAATCACACCTTTGAAGGTGCTGCGGATTGATGCGGATAAAGGCCTTGCTTCTGTCTATTGCGCTTTCTGTTTACAGAATGTATAGGTACGGGCTTCTGAAGTTTCAGTTGGGATAGGAAGGCGAGAAAGTATGGCGCACTCAGTCACAGTTAAGGCTGTTTTCGCCGTATACACAAGAGCGTGAACTTAACGCGAAGCACATTTTCGGACAGAAAAAATACTTCAATTTTTTCATAAAAATTTGTGACATTGTAACTCATGCATTTGTTTGTAATATAGTGTTTTTAAAATTTCAAAACATTTCATAAATAATTAGTTTTTCCTTTTAACATGTAAAGGGAGAGCTCATTTAGCATTACGGTATAGGACGGGGATGGCGAACCAATGGCACGCTAAAGAATATTTTGGGCACGCCATCGATCAAAAACGATTTGCATTTTAGCTGAAAATAATTAAGTTCACTATGAAGTATTATGAACAAACGCGAGTAATCCGTCGCGACACCGACGCGTTGGGGAGCAGATTCGTTTGTTATGTCTTGCGTAGTTACGTCGTGTATTATAATTGCTAATGATGCAAAGTTTATCAACGCATAGTGTGTAATATTGTATGTAACTATTTCTAGATATATTTAAGTTGCTTAAAAAATATTTTAACGTTTATATTAATGGTTCAGCTTGTACACATCTAATTTATCAATGTGATCTTATTCTTGCCTTATAAGTCTAATTCATCAAGTAACCCTCACGGCTTTATTTAAAAAAATTTTAATGACCTGAGATAAAAGTGAAAGAGCAGACACTACAGAGATCTCGTACAAGTACTCAATTTCCAAACAACAAAAAGAATCTGCACATGCGCCCGCAGTCGTGCGCAGTCAGCAAAATGTTTTTTTTTTTGGGTGTGATCAAGCGAGAGCACATAGAATATTCAATTTCGTCGACACAACTGCATATTTAAAACTTATTTGTGTTAAATTTACGATTTTTAGCTGCTATTTAACAAGGCTAATTCAGCAAAAAAACAAAAGGTGCAATATAGTTAGTGTAGCAGAGAATTTCAAACTTGGTGGACTGAGAAATATGGCATGACCAGTAAAGGCGACAAAGCGGTGTGTGTTTTATGTTCTGGAACAGCGGTATGCAGGACATCGTCTGTAAAACGGCATTTTGAAACAAATCACAAATCATTTTATGAAAAAAGCGAACCAGAGCAAAAAAAATTAATTGCAAGTGCAATAAAAGACAAATAAACAGTCGACGTCTATAATTAAATATGTAAGCAAAAATTGTCACACAAGTGCGGCAAGTTACTCGGCTGCAAATGCCATTGCTCGGCATATTAAACGTTTTCAAGAGGGAGGATTTTTGAAGGAAGCTTGGTTGGCATGTGCGCCCTCACTTTTTGATGATTTTGATAATAAAGATAAGATAATTCAGCGCATCAAAGATATTCCTCTATCTAGAAATACAATAAAAGATAGAATCTTGAAACTGGAAGAAACAGATCAACAAAAAAAGGACATTAACTCCGCTTCTTTTATATCTCTATGTATTGACGAAAGTATTGACATCACTAAACCTACACGTTTAGCTGTCTTTGTAGGAAACGTCATTAAGGAAGAACTAATTGCGATAACATCGTTGTTAACAGCTACAAAGTGCACAGATATTTGTACGGCAGTAAGAAATTCACTTGCTGAGAAAGACATTGATTTGAAAAAAATTGGTTCAGTAACCACTGATGGTGCTCCAAATATGGTAGGCAAAAAAGGGTTTCATTTCTTTATTTAAAACAGACGTACGACATTCGATTCTTGAATGCCACTGCATTATTCACCAACAAGCCTTGTGTGCAAAGAGTGGTTTAACATCTCTTGATAATGTAATAATGCTAGTCACATAAATAGTCAACCTCATACCGTCGCAGGCTTTAAATAAGCAAAAGTTTGATGCTTTGTTGGATGAAGTCAATTCGGTGTATAATGGCTTACTAATGTATACTAATGTTCGTTGGTTGAGCCGCGGGAGCGTATTTCAAAGATTTGAAGATTTGTTGATTGCTTGGAAGAAAGACTGTTTTTACAAAATGAGAGCAAAATTGAACAATACTCACAATTGATGAATATTATGTGGCTTTTAAAATTGATGTTTTTTACAGACATATGCCAACATTTCAAGTAAATGAACGAAAAGCTTCAAGGCCCGAATAAAACAGTCATCGTTATGATTGATCTAATTCGCACTTTTGAAGCTAAACTGTATGTTTTCAGAGACGATATTATTACTAGAAACTACAAGTAGTTCCCAAACTTGAAAAAAATGTATCAAAGATTTAGATACCCAAAGAGAAATGAAATGAAGAAACAGTTATTGATGAATTTATTTCCATAACTGATTCTTTAATCAAAGAATTTTCAGCGAGATTTTTTCAGTTCAAGGAATTATCGGAAACGTTTCAATTTATTATGTATCCTGATGTGATTTCGTTTGATAAACTAAATTTGTCCCAATTCGATTGGTTGGAAATTAAAGAATTTGAAATGCAACTGGTTGATTTCCAGTCTAGTTCAATATGGATTCAAAAGTTTATTGAACAAGGAAAAGTTGGAATTGATTGAAGCAGAAAGATAAACAAGCAATATAAGTAAAAATGCCAGAAACGAAATTTTGGAAACATGGAATTCGATTACAGACGCATTTAACTGCTGAAGAAGCTGGCTTATGCTATTTTAACCATATTTTCATCTACCTATGTCTGCGAGTCATTATTTTCAGAGATAAATAACATCAAAGACTCGCTTAGAAACCGATTAGCAGACGACTCTAATTCAGCATGCATTCTGCTAAAAGTAACATCTTATAATTCTGATATAAGTTATTTGTCATCTAATCTACAACAACAGAAGTCACACTAATGTTACTTTAATTTAAATTACATGTATAGTTAAAACATTTACTACTTTACAATGCAAAATGTATTTTTTCGTATTAAATAAGGAATTTTGATTTGTTCGTATTTAGTTTTATTAGTTTCCCAATAATCACAAGTCAAAATTATTTGATGGCACGCCTTATAATTCATTAAACATTTCTTTAGAAATAATGGCACGTTGACCCAAAAAGGTTCGCCCCCCCCCCCTGGTATAGGAGAAAAAATGCGAAACGCATTGATAAAAGAAAAAAATGTATCAACTCGAATAAAAATGAGTAGTATGATAAAATAAGTGATTTTCTGCAGGATAGGGATGCCAGAATATAATATTAATGTTTGAGTACTTTTATATCTTAAAAAATATTCCGAAATCGGGTCCTATACCTTAACATTAGCCGAAAACAGCATTAGGTGTGAGGAGTGTAGGAAACACATGCAATTTTTTAATACAGAATCTCCACTGGTTGAACCGCGTCACCTTGAAAACTTTAGAAGAACCCTGGTAAAGTCCGCCCACCCCTACACTAAAGCTGAACTATTAATAGCATTGTTTTTAATAAGCTATCGACGATCAAAACTCTAATCTGACACTTCAGGTTCTTTTATTAAACTCCCTGTCACTTTAAAAATCTAAAATTCAGTTAAATTCAGCGAAGCGTGTTATTAATGGCAGTTTGACGTTGTCGATGAAGTTATTAATAACATTTCTAGAGATTTCAAGTAAAAGGGGTAAATAGATTGTTTCAATGGAATGAATGAGTAGTTGTAGCGGATAAGTCGGTGATTCACGCCATTTCACCCGATTCATCATTATATGTGGGTAGACATCATTCTGACATCTTACAAATTTTAAGAATGGGAAGAGTTTGTTTGGAAATCATTGAGTCTTGAAATTAAGGCATTTTCTCTGGCATCCTTTTCCTGAACCAGTGCTTTATAAAGGAACTAATAAAATATATCACAGTTGTGTTTTCGTTTTTTGTAAGTTTAGTTTGGAAGTAGAGCCAACATTCTATTCTGGTAGAGCGAAAAGTGTTCTAAGAATCCGGAACTCTGAATTCCAAACTTTTTTTTAACCCACTAGGTGAACAATCTACCAATGAATTGGTACAATTTTTGGAATAAACTTTTATTCTTTTCCCCCTCTTGTAGTGAATGGTAGAGTGAAAATGCAAACGTAACTAAACTTTATGTGTTGATTGATTTTAATCCTGTTCCTTTTTCTCTATTCGTTGATTGATAAGACTGTCATTCAGTGCAGTTGCACCACGAATTTTGACTATTTGTTTTTTTTATTTCAGTTTCGGTCGGAAAAAAAGTGGGTTGAGTTGTTTATTATTGTATCTTAACGATTTTTTTTTGTTTTTAAATTCTTTTGCATTCACTTAATATTTTTTCCATTTCAACAAATTGGGAAAAAATGCGGATCTCTTTAAAAATATAAATAATTTTAAAAGAACAACTGTGGACTGCTAAAGATTTGTTAATGTTATTTTAATGAATTATTAAAGGGGTTTTTAATAAAAAAAAACATGCGATTAAGATTAAATACAAGCATCATAATCTGACCTTTGTTTTTTTATGTAATAATCCTGCTTATACTGTTATTATATTTTAAAGTAAGTTTTTCTGAAAAAGAAATTATTTAAGAAATGCATAAAAAAAACCCTTTTTTTATGTCGTGACTTTCGAATATATGTATACATATATTTATTTGGTTGTTGTTGCTTATGCCACCTGATCGACAGAGTGGGACGATAATCAATAATCAGGGGGGAAAAGAATAGAATCTGTTGATTGTATTTTCAGTTACAACCTTTTTTTTACTTTATTCTTTTTTAAAAAATTTATAAGTAATTTCTGTGTATTTTCGTTCTTCAAACAACTTTCTTTCATAAATATTTTCTAAAATTTCGCTTTTCTACTTTAGAGCAAACGATTTCTTTTTCTGTATTGATAAACTAAGATTCCATTTTCTTTCGGCCATTGTTTCCAAAAAATTTCTCGAAGCTCGTTGTTTTTTTTTTTAATAAAAATTAGTTTCTGATTAAAAAGTATTCGAACATTTTTTTTTTCTTTTGTTATTTATTCCACTTCTCCATTTTGCCCTTTTCAATTCATTTAATTTTTATTCTATAGTTTAAGTGAATTTGAATGAATTTTCTTTTTTGAACGATATTAAATGTTTCTCAGTACATTAAAAAAAAAAATTTTTTTTTGGTTCTTTCAATCAAAAATGGCATTTTTTTTCCCTAAAATATTTTTTTAGAAAATTAACTTAATATAGAAGTCCAAAAATATGTTTTGCAATAAAGGAATTCTTAGAATTATTCCCCTTCTAATCTTTATTTTTTTTATAAAAAAAATTTCTAGTTATTAAAATAATGAAATTGAAAGAAAAAAAATAATGGATATAATTTTTTAATTTAAAACACATATTCACATCTTTTTTTGTCGTTCTTGTTGTAGCTCTTTTATCCCAAGTAATTACTGGGAAAATGAATTTTTATTTCTTTGTGCGCGCAGTCGGATCTCTCTTTCCTACATGAGGAGTTTGTGATAAGTTTTCTAAATCCTGATGAGCAAGAATTGAAACTACGATGTTTTCAACTTGATCCTGACTAATATCAACACAATTTTTTAAAAAAACAAGTGACAAATTTTAAAAAAACTAAAAATAAGCTAAAACCACATTTTCACTTTTTGCAATGTGATTATTATCTTTCAAATTTCAAAATATAAGCTTAATTGTTACTATGTAAACTAGATTGAGCTAAGACTAGAGGATTTTTAAACTAAAATTCACAAAAGAGGTTTTTAAAAATTATAAAAAGAAATTGAAAAAAACAAAAGGAAATTAGTTCCTGTCTCTTGATTCAATTCAAAACACTGTTCGAAGCACACAAAATAATAATACAAAACTTTGAATGACCGACCACATTGAATTAGAAATGCGATTGTAGTTGATTGCATAGCTTTTATTACAGAATTATTTGTATATTATTCTTAAATTATAAACGTAATAAGTAAAATTTCAGATGAATAATTTTTATTTAACAAAATTAATAATAAATTATCCTCTCTCTCTAAAATGATGAGTTTAAAAGTGAATGAAATTTTTTTCTTAGTTAAGTAAAATAATGTTTTTTTTTTAGAGGTAAAATAGAACTATAAATTTTAATAAAACAACGATGTATTCATTGACATGAATTTTTTTTCGAAAGATAATCTTGTGGCATTACATTTTAAATATGATTACTGGGAAAATTGCCACGGATGTTTATTCCAATTTGGACGTCCAATTTTCGATGACTTTTTCCTACATTTGTGGCCGTTATCGGCAATAACACGGCGAATGTTGTCTTCCAAATGGTCAAGCGTTTGTGGCTTATCCACATAGACCAATGACTTTACATAGCCCCACAAAAATAGTCTTGTTAAATCACAAGATCTTGAGGCCAATTCACAAAAACGTGAAATGAGGCGGTCACCCAACGTGTCTTTCAATAAATTTGTGGCACGAGCTGTGTGACATGTTGCGCCATCTTGTTGGAACCACAGCTCCTGGACATCATGATTGTTCAATTCAGGAATGAAAACTAGTTGAGTAATCATGGCTCTTTACCAATCACCATTGACAAAACGTTGTGGCCTTCATCGTTTTTGAAGAAGAATTCCACCAGCCCATAAAGCGCACCAAACAGTCAGTTTTTCTGGATGCAACGGTGTTTCGACATACACTGTGGATTAGCTTCACTCAAATGCAAAAGTTTTGTTGTTGACGTAGCATTCAACCAGAAATGCGCTTCATCGCTAAACAAAATTCGCTTATGAAAATCGGAACAACGGCCATCTCGTTTTGGGCCCATTCTTACGAATCTACGCCTTGCTTGATCATATTTAAAATGTAATGCCAAAGATTATCTTTCGAATAAAAAAAATTCATGTCAATCGAATAATACATCGTTGTTTTATTGCAATTTAAAGTTCTATACCTCTAAAAAAATATTATTTAATAAAACTAATACAGATTAAATTATCCTTTCGCCTCCCTCTTAAACGGAGAATTTAGCAATATGTGAAATTTCACAGTAAATTTTATTTAATAAAACTAACAGTAAAAAATATTCTTAAATGATAAATTTAACAATAATTAAAATTTTATTTAATGAAATTATTAGTAAACTGCCTTTTTAAAAGGATGAATTTAACAATAGGTAAAATTTAATATTAAATAATTTTTGTTTAATAAAATTAGCACAAATTATTCATAAGCTATAATTTAACAATGAGTAAAATTTTATAGTAAGTAATTTTTTATTTTGTGGTGTTATTCAACGTCAATAACACCTTAAAAACACTTAACCCTCTCCCTGCGCATTCCGCGATTTCCACGGGCATGCATTTTTTCCAACTATTTCGCTATGCAACCCTTGCTGCTCTTATTTATGTTTTCATTTATGTTTTTATGTTCATATTTGGATGATCTCAAATTCTACGTTTTAAAACAAAAACTCTTCTTCTCTTTTGTATATTTTAACTCTAAAATGTAGATTTGAAATACATAATAAAACCATAGGCAATTTTTGAACCTACTTTGATAAAATAACTACGCAGCGACAGGGTTAAACATTTTAAATATTTGAAACTGGTGTAAGGAGACCCAGAGTTCAAACATTTAAGGTATCCGACTACGTTCGGAACCATGATTTTAAAAAAGCGCATAAATGGATAATTTTCATATTTTGTGTCACTTAGATTAGAATACATGTATAAAGTTGTTTTAAGGACATTTTGGCAAAAAAAATTATTTAAATACAATATTTCGGCAAAAAATTGACTTAGAACAACCTTTTTTCAAAATGTTCTCCTTTTGTAAAAAATGCTTCTATTATAATAATATTTTGCCTGTATACAACTCATACCTCTGTTCAGAGGCTCAACTATGATTTTAGAAGAATTCGCATTATTTTCACAGTTACAACCCATTGAAATAATTATCGACGTTTTTTTTCCTTAAAATTTCTCCCCTCTGTTGTCGTAACACATGGAAAACCCCACTTCTTAGTTATATATTTCAGAAATTCTAGTTGAGCCTCTGTACAGAGATATGAGCTATATATTGGCAAAATATTATAATAGAAGCATTTTTCACACAAAAGGAGAATATTTTGAAAATGGGTCATTCTATGTTCATTTTTTGTCAAAATATTGTACTTAAATAATTTTTTATTGTAATACCATTCTTGAAACAATTTTATATACATTTTCTAATCTAAGTAACACTAAATATCATAAATATTATCCATTTATACGCTTTTGCAAAATCACGGTTCCGAACGTAGTCGGATACCTTAAAGAACTATGTAAAACTTTCTTATTTTTAATTTAATTCCACTGAGATGTATAAAAAAGGGTGTTTGTATATTAAATGAATCTACTTATCGATTTTTAATATACGTTATTAATTAAATAATTCCTTTAACTTACCGTAAAATCTGGCGTATAACGCACACGGATACTTTCAAGCTGCGGTTTTTAATTTTTAGATGTATTCGCCGTATAACGCGTATTTTTTACGAAGAAATTTGATATGTACGTGCGTAATGCTCTTATGCTTTGAAGTCATTTTTCCAGTGGCGTTACGTACACCCCGGCAACCCCCACATCGCTGGGGGCCCAGGGTTCTAAGGGGCCCAAAGCCTGACTGACGCAAGTGCCTACCCTTTGTAAATTTCAACGTGGGGGCCCCAAACCTGACTTTGCAGCGGGCCCAAATGTTCTCCGTTACGCCACTGCATTTATTCGCAGCATTATTTCAAGCTTTAGAAAAAAATAGCATACTTCTAAAACTACAACTCTTTAAATTTATAAAGATTGTCACTTCTTTTAAATAAACAGTATTTCGATATATGCAAAAGTCTAATTTATTTCTCTGTGTGTTCACCTTTCATTTTTATTTTTTAAGCTCAATTTTATACCCGGCGTATAACGCGCAGCCGTAAATTTCGATCCTATTTTTTTATGTTACAATTGAATATTATACGCCAGATTTTACCGTATTTTGTATTTAACTTTTCCATTGATACAAAGTCTGCCAGGGAAATTAACTGCCCAAACATCTTTTCTTTCTTTATCTTTTCTTATAATGGTAACATGATGAGCACGGTCATCTCACTTTAACAACTCTTAATATGATTTGGAACAAGTCTGCATCGTCACAACCAGTCTAACCTGGTATGAACACAAATTACTTTCTAGTTAATTCTATGATTCACGACGATTTTATTATTTCTTGTTTCTTAACCTGATCTGTAAACTCTCTTTCTCATGGCACAGCACGTTGAGATTACATAGCTAAACAAGTATTACAATAATAAAAATTGCTTGAAATGACCGTGACTTATAATCTTCATTGGCATGTGATATTAGTTAAAAGATTTTTTTAAAAAATTGGATATATATTCCCTGACTATACGGGAAGCTCATAATTTTAAACAGAACCCTGCTAAAAATCTTGGAAACCCAGCGATAAGTATGGAGGGAGAGTTTATTAACGTAGCACTTATAAAACAACACGAGGGCTGTTGGCGACGGACCTCGTAATTTTGAACCTCGGTCAAGTGATGAGGAAGACACCCGAGCTGGCACTCTTCTCTCCAAATTACCACAACAACGAGGGGTCTTTCACACTTGCGTTGCTAGTTCTGAGAGGGCCCTGTATCAAAATTCCTTCGGGACCCTTTTTTAGGTAAGAAAACCCTGTTAGTGGGAGTGTTGTTACACAAACTGGGGCCTCTATACCTCGGGGGCCCCTTATCATTGATACGGTTGATACAGCGGTAGCTACTCCCTTGGTCTTTGATCTACAATAGATATAACGAGCATCAGCTCCACTACACGGCTTTCCTTCAATGACACCAGAGTTCGAACTCACGACAGAGCATGACACAAGCTCATGAACTTGATTACTGAGCTACCGTAGCTACCGGAAAGGGAAACCCCCCGTGAATAAAAAAAAATAGTTGATTGAATAAGACAGTATATCTTATTTTAAATGTTATGTTTACAAACTTTCTAGGTCTCAATGATAAAATTATCCTGTTTTTTACAAATGATAAAAAAAATAATTTTAGCTAATATTGTTAAGAATGTTTGTTCAAAGAAAATATACATATATTTGTTCAGGATTAATGAGTTATATATATAACTTTTTGAGAATTTTTTCTTGCCTTTATTACTATAAATCAATAGAAAGACATAGTTTACTTTTGGTTACTTGTAAGCGATATATAGGAAGGAACATAATAGTTACCTTATTTGTTTATCTTCTCTATTGCGCAAGCAGAATATTAAATACATTTTCGAGTTACGAAATGGTATCGTTTGGAAGTTAAGTACAAATGTGTAAAATTCTATTTTTACCTCTTTTTCCTATTAATTTGGTTTTATTGTATGCTTTAGAGTCTAACATTAAAAGAGATTCTATTTTGCATACAACTATCTACCACGTCAGAATAACCTTCTAATTTATTTTTAATGTAGTAGAATTAAGTAAAAGTAATTATTTGAATAAATCAGCAGAATAAACTAGTAGAATTAGTAATAATAATTATTTGAACAATTCACACACACACGCAGTTGAATAAACTAGTAGAATTAGGTAGTAAAAATAATTATTTTATTAATTCAGTTTTTAAAAAAAGCTAGATCGTCAAGAAATATTCTGATAAATATTATTGTTGGTCCTTTGGATTATAACATTTATACAATTTGTAAAACATTTTTAAAAAATATCGCTTTTTTTTTATATCATTTTATTTCTATACGTAATGATTCGTAGACAAACGATTTTCTTTTCACAGTGAATAAAAAATTCTTCAAAAATTAGTTTCAATTTTTCTTCTACTTTTATATATATATATATATATATATATATATATATATATATATATATATATATATATATAGGCTTAGCACTCACTATCAGAAGTAGTATGTAATATTACTATTAAAGAAAACACTTGTCGCGCGCGCGTGGATATAATGTGACAAATGAAAGAAAAATTAGAATTTCAATTTTTTTTTAATGTATAAAAAGTTTTCAAGAGTAAAATTTAATTCTATTTATGTGCCTCCGTCTTTTCTTCCTTAATAGATAGCATCAAGAAATTTAAAAATGCGTTCAGAAATCATTAAAAAATTCCTTGTGTTAAGAGATCAACCTGTTTTTATGTAAATTCATATCGAACTAGGAGACATTTCGTGGTCTATTCATTCAGAAATTAACACACATCACCTTTTATACAAATGATTTCATTCGAAACAACAGACGCCAGGAAACTACGCCGACAATAATAGAAGCTCGTCACACAATACGAGTTTCGAATTTCGGCGTTTAACTTAGGACTGACTGATGCAAAGTTCTTAATTTCGGTTGAAAGCATAACATTGATTAGCAATGCATGAATTCGCAGCGAAGTAACTTGATCAAAATGTGGAGGTCTTTTTGCTTCCAAAGAGTAGCCGAGATACTATTGTAAGATTTTCCCCAAGGTCGGTGGTAGAAAAAAAAGGCAGAAGGAAAATGTGTTATTCTTTGATAACTACCGACCCAAACAACCAGTTTACGGCGGATAATCGAGAGAGCAACCGCAAGATGGAGTTAGTGTTGCAGACTGATCTGGTGTGCCACATTTGGCAACTTATCCCTCAAGTTGTGTTTGGAATTTTAATAAAAGGAAATTTATATTCTTTCATTTTCCCCTCAATTTAAAAAAAAAAAAAAAAAAAAAAAGAACTCGACAGCAAAAAAATTATTTGGAAATGTATCATTAAAGTTTTATAGATGCCTTACAAGCGTTTCCATTTATTAAATTTCTAATAATTGTTGGTTCAATTATTTCTTCCAATTATTGATATGAGAAAAATTACCTATTATCAGAAAACACCGTGACGTTTCACTGACTATTTTACGGAAAGGGGGGAGGAGGTATACTTAAAAAAATACGTAAAAGAAAGCCTCGAGGCGTACTCTCTATGTTAAAAATCAAAAATCTGTTTTTCTCTGGATGAGTTTTTAAACCCCTAAATCCCACCCTTATATAAACTGTAAAAATTACTGTAAAACCTCGTTAAAAACGTTTCAGTTCCCAGCAGGACATAAAATGTAATATATGTATAATACAGTGGCGCACACAAGGGGGTGTCTTAGGGGTCTGGACCCCCTCCCCAAGCCCTTGATTTTTGAAAATAAATAATTTCAGACGAGAGAAGTATTAATGGTGTGATTATCTTGTTCGACCAGTGGCGCACACAAGGGGGTCCTGGGGGTCTGGACCCGCCCCAAGCCCTTGATATTTTTTTCCGATTGATTATAATTCTAAGTACATAATACGTAAAATTTAATTAAGTATTTGTTATTAATGATTATTTTTATTAATTAATGCCAATTATTTATTCAATAATTACTTTTTTACTGTTTTTGTTTCTGAAAATCGACAAAATCAAAAGGAGCATGATACAAGAATGGTGGACTTGCGACCCTGGACACCCCCCTTGAAAAATTCCTGTGTGCGCTACTGGTATAATATATAGTAATATTATTTTTAAAAGTACATATGTTTAACATGTAAGAATCTGAATAACGGTGTTTTGTTAATAAATAAAAATTAGTAATTTTCATTAAATGATTTTCGTTCATATATACATGCGTTTTTTACTGCCTTTTATAATTCTCAAAAACCTACAAATCGAACATAAAATTTCGAATTTTTGTTTTACATTTCATAATTATTACTATATTTATACACATATAACTTAGTTGTAGAAGAGTTAAACCTTTTTGGAAGAAGCAATTCTACAAATTTAAAAACGTTGCTAATAATGTATTTTTTAAGTAACATTTATAGAAAATCAGTTCTTTCATTTGAGGATATCATTTATTCCTATAGTGAATATTTCTGTTCTAAAAGGTCATGTTGTGGAATGAAAGCATTGCACATATATGCGATATTATTTAAAGATTATAACAATTAAAATTTTTACAATAAAAATATGAAATTCTTTAACGAGAAACAGAATAAACTTTTTGAAAAGTCCAATCTTTCAAAGAGTATTGATGCTTTTATATTCATTTTTCTATCATCAGTATTTTTAATTTAAAAGTACCAATGAATAGTTTTCTATTCTTTAAATCATCAACTTAACTGCCATTCTAATAAAATAGAGCGAAATTATACTGAAAAATTTGCTGTTTAATACAAAAAATTATAAATCTTTTATTCAAATGAAAAAAAAAAAAGTAATGACCTATTTTTAAGTAATTCTATTTTCTTTAACAAGACTTCATAATGTTGTTTTTGTGTAGAAAAATTCCTATTTTTTATGAATATATGATGAAGAATAGTTCATTTTTAAATTCCAATTATTCCTTGTTTTATTTTTTAAAAAAAAACTGTGTATCTGTTGTTTAATCTGAATAATCTTTATAATTGTATACTATAACAACTACTATTCTCCAGAAAATATCACTCTGTTCGATGTCATATGAGCACAAACACAAAAATAAAACATATTTTAAAATTCTAACTTGTTTAAAATTATGTTAAGTAAAAGAAAAATTAAAAATAATAACTTCAAACTCGTGTTCTAAAAATTTATCGCTAGGAATAAAAACCTGTTCAAAGACAAAATAGCTTTAAAACACCATTATTATTATCTGAGATAACTAAAAGTGTAATTACGGACAAATGATATAGTAGAGCAGTTTTGGTTCTGAGGAAAACAACAATTTTAGAGAAGTTATTTGAGGTAAAAATGATATAATCTCGTATCAATTTTGATGCAGGCCATTGTCATTGTTAAAAGCTATATATGATTTTATATGTCAGCCGTTTCTTTTATTTTTATTGTTCTATTTATTAGATTTAAAGTCAAAAATTGAATTTCGAATCATCTATAAAAGTATTGATTTCCCAAAGACAAATAATTTTCTTACAATTTTTACTTTGTTTTGAATTATTGAAAAAATATCAATAAAGTATTTTATATATAATTAAAACATTTTGATATAATTGGAGTTTTTTTCTTTTACTTTATTGTTATTTGCTCATGAAATAATTTTTTTAGCAAACAATAATTATTACATGTTTCGAACAAAAATTGAATGTGCTTAAAATGATTTTTTTTATCGCGATACAGAAGTGTGCGTAAATAAACATATATTAAAGGAGCAATAAATATATTAAAATACATTATTATTTTATTACTGAAAATAAATTTATTTCTTACAATATATTGATAATCTGTGTTTTGCTGAAGTTTAGCCACTTAAGAAGCTATTATTTTCGGCAAGTAAGAACTTGTCATATCGGATTACCTTTCTGAATATCGTTAAATTATCTTTTGGCGTGTTTATTTTATATTTTCTTGCGTAAGTATATTTTTTAATTATAATTATTTTAATTACAATATACATGCTTGAATAAGTTCTTTTCTTTTATTGTCTAGTTGATAACTCTTATCGTAGCTGGTTTGTAAAATAGAATCAGTAAAAAAAAAAAAAAAATTTCACAGTTTTCGAATTTTATCTTGGAGTTTGTAGCTATGGTTGTCTGATCTGCATCTTGTAGTAGTATCATTATCATAATAAGGAATCTGTTATATAAAGTTGAGGATGTGACTTTCATTAGTAAATCTATGGAGTATTGAGAATAATAGCTAATATACACTGAAGCAGGAAATTGACTCTGGAAGAATGTGAGTGATTGAAATAAATTCATCCAGAAAAAGTGCGATTGATTCTAAAGAAATATACAACAACGAAGAAAGTATTATTATTGTTATTTTAAAAAATGCACCTTAAGAGCCTAGAACTGCTCGTTGCAATACATTGTGTAGAGCAATTTCTTTTCTATTTTCTATCAGTTTCACTTCAATTTGGATTTAGTGTTTTAAAATAGAATTTGAGGTTATTTTTTTGTAACAGTCATTCTAGGATTAACATAAATCTATTTAGAAAAGAAAGAGAAAGTTTTTATTTCAAATCTGTGTTCCAAAAAAATGTTATTATTCGAAAGATAACTTTAAAAGGACTTAGAGAAGAAACACAATCACAGACAAATCCTTCTGTGTAGAACAATTTTGATGCCTTAGAACATGGTTTAAGCCTTAAAAATGATAGGATCGTTTGTAGTATCTGATCTGAAACGTGTTAAAAAGTTTTACATGGTTTTATATGTCAATAGACTTTTATCGTTTTCTTTTTTTAGTTATTTTGTTTATACAACAAAAAAAAGTAAAAAATATATTTTGAAATTATTCATTAAATTTGTCTTAATATTTTTTCTGGTGCTTTTAAGTTCTCGTATATATCTTCTGATCTTATCCTTAAACCGTTAAACCGAAAAATTATTATACATATTGCTTTAAAAAATAGAAACTTAGCATAGGCGAGTACTTCATATTTATCGTAACAAGCGAAATGGGAAGGATTTTTAAGAAACACTAATAATTTTAATCGAAAAATTGAGGTATTTTTCTTTTTAAAGTTTTTATGTCACATTTTTTTAAATAAAGTTTGCAACATAGTGCATGGCATAGTTGTAAAAGACAAAATTACGCTGCTCGTTTTTGAAATACTTCATATAAGTCTCTGAAATTATTATAGCAGAATGAAACCTTTTCGTTAAAATTATATATAAAATCCATAATGCACAGAGACTATTTAAGGAAGTAAATTTATTGATTGTTCGAGAGTAATTGTCATTTTTTTAATAAATCCATATCCTGAAAAATTCTTATATGTTAAATAAATAATACAAACAATGAACTTAAAAAGCAAAATAAATTTTGATACTCAGTAAAAGCCTCCAATAAATATATATATATATATATAGAGAGAGAGAGAGAGAGAGAGAGAGAGAGACATAAAAAAAGAACTTACGTTTTTTTACCATTTGCAAGAAAACTTATTAGCAAATAATATAACAAGCATACTAGATGCTGAAATATACCAAGTAGTTCAAAATGCATTATTTAAAATCTATTATATGATTGTTTCTTTTCTTTAGCCACATTGTATACGATGATGATCGTTTAAAAATTCTGTAAAATTGTAAGAAAATGAAATTCCCTCGTACAATATTTCATTTATTTTATAATGAGGTATATTTAAATATATCCTGTTGTTGTTTTTTCCAAAACTGAAAAAAAAAAAAAGGAAGTAAATATTTTGGGAGTCAAAAGGAGTGTGCAAAATTCTTTTTAAATTGACTCCTTTACTTCTTTGAATATATAATGTTTTGCTATAAAAAGAATCCCTAGAAAAATTCGAAAACAACTTAGTTTTTAGATTAAAAAAGAAAAATAAACATTTGTCCTCTATTTTTTCTGATTTTGACTTTGAAAATATAAACTGAATAATTTACACTCATTTTTTAAAATATTAACAGTGTCTTTATGGTATGCCATTAATAAAAAACAGGAGAAGTATATATTTTTTATCAAAATAAAACTTTAATTGAAACAATACAATCAAATACGTTTTGGGTGCGTATCTACAAAATAAGCTACTTACTTATAAAAATATAATAAATGTTTAGTTTAATGATATTTTTTAAAAAATCGGTTGTAATAACATCGCTTTAGAATTATGCAATATGTTTCTTTAATAGGACATCGTAAAAAAGGATAAGGCACTAAATTAGTATTTTAAGCACTCCACTTTCACACTGCCCCCCCAAGAACTATGAGGCTCAGTTCATTTTAAGTGAGGCGTGAGTTAAAATAGGACTCGAATACACGATTCGATTTGAATACTGTCTACCACAATCATCGTATTCTAGACGTTGTTCCTCGCATAAAAGGAATTTAATGCCCTTCATAATTGGTCTTAAGATTGAAAATTCCCCTTGCAGTATCGAAAACTATCTTTTACTTTTTGTCATATTATAGATATAGAAAATAGCTTTTGGTGGTTATTTAATTTCATAGACGCAGAAATTACTGTGCTAAAAACTTTCACGTTTGAAAATTCATAATCTTTTATTTTTTAAAATAGAATCTTACTTATTTTTTCTGAGTTTTTTTCGAAGTAATTGTTTAATTATTACAATTTGCAGTTGTATCACAATCAGTACAAATACCTATAGTAGTGTAACGAACTCAAGACACATTCAAAAACTCCAGGTGATAATGAGTCTAACCTGAGGTACTACGCCTGTGCGAGTACCACACCAGGGTATTCGGTGATAATCTCTCAACGAGGGAGGTGGATAAGCTCCACGACAGCGAACTAGGTGTGGAGATTTGGAAATTTGGTGACTGTCTCTCAATGAGAGAGGTTGGTGATCTCCACCAGAGAGCTAAGTATGGAGAGTTTGTTGTATTCAATGATTATCTCTCGATCAGAGAAGTTGGTGACCACCAGTGAGCTAAGTGTGGAAAGTTTCTTGTATTCAGTGATTATCTCTGAATGAGAGAGGTTGGTGAGCTCCACCAGCGAGCTAAGTGTGGAGAGTTTGTTGTATTCAGTGATTATCTCTCGATGAGAGAGGTTGGAGAGCTCCACCAGAGAGCTACGTGTGGAGAGTTTGTTGTATTCAGTGATTATCTCTCGATGAGAGAGGTTGGAGAGCTCCACCAGTGAGCTACGTGTGGAGAGTTTGTTGTATTCAGTGATTATCTCTCGATGTGAAAGGTCGGTGAGCTACACCAGAGAGAGAGCTACGTGTGAAGGTTTTGTATCAGACGAAAGCAGTGTTGGATGCAATCCTGGCCAATTCGTTTGTTTTTCTCTAAAATTGTCAACAAGCTCGGGAGATTTATTATTTTTATTTAAAATGTGTACAAAGTATAATATAATTTTATGTTGCGTGTGATCGTGACCCAATAAACCATTAAAGATGGAGTTTCATCTTTGAAATTTTCAAGACTCTACAGTAAGGTTTAGCTGAAAATTTGGTTTTCAAACAAGTAGAATAAGTTTTCTGATTTCGGCAGTTTTTTTTTTCATTCGGGAAAATAGGAAAAATTTTGGAAATTTTTCTAAGACCAAGAAATAGACAGCTAATTTGTCAAAAAAATCGAAAAATAGACCTAGGAACACAAACTTTGCATTGTAATGAAGTTCTTTTAATTGCGCACTTTTTGAACCATCTTTTGTATAAATCGAATCGGCAGTTTTTTTTATTCTGGAAAATAGGAAACATTTCTGAATTTTTTAAGTCCCATAATTGAAAAGTTTTTTTTTTCGAATAACTTTCGTAAAAATGCACCTAGGAGCGAAAACTTTGCATGGAAAGGAAGCTCTTTTAATTGTTCACATTTTGAATTGTTTTATGTCTGATTTTCTTTATGTATCTTTTTCCCCCTCACATATTGAATTCGTGAATTCTAAGAATTCTAAGAAATTATTTCATTGGATACATATTATTATATATATGTTCAATAAAATTTGAAACAAATATACTTAACTGTGTTTTCGTTTCAAAAACTTCAATTCAACAGCATGAAAAAGTCAATGTAAACTTTCTATCAGATATTGAAATTTTGGGGTTGTAATAATAATTTAATAAAAGGAGTACGGAAAGAGCCTTTACTCTAAAATATTAATACCGTGGCGTATATATATATATAGGATAAATTAAAATTAGGACCAACTAAAAAAAACTAAAAAAGCAAAATAAAAATTGATGATTTTTTTATATTAAAGCAGTCTTAGAATTTTGTCTAAGATAAAGAAAATATTTATTGATCTAATAATCTACTTCATGCAGCAAAGCTGTCTTCTTTTTCTTTTTTTAAATAAAACAGACTTTCCACCCACTCCCCTTTTTTTCATATCAATAAATTGAACTCCCTCGAACTTTTGCAAAAACTGTGAAAATGAGTCCTAAAATTGATTTATTATTCCTAGGTTTATAAAGTTTTCTTTGAAAAGGAAAGGCACAGTTCAGATTCATGTACAATTTATTATTATTGGAAAACTTTTACTTTAAAACTAGGTTACAGTAATCTGTCATTATTTTATTACTGTAACAGAATACTTCGATGTTGACTTTCCATTCAAAGGCCCCTCATTCCTAAAATTCTTATAAAAACTGAAATTGTAATTCAGTAAATAAATTTAGGAAATAAACCTTAAAAGTTCTATAAATTTTATTTCATATATCAACACTATTTTCGTCTGAGCTTATATATCAATTGATCATTTAACGTGGAAATGAAAAACAACGCTCTATAAGAGCAAAATATGTAGACAAAAATAAAATACTTCATCTTCAGTTTAAAAAAAGAAAAGTTGAAGATAAAACATTTTCATCCATATGTGTTATCTTTGCAAAAAATTCCATAATACATAAATCTATTTTTAAGACGATTGACTGAATTTGCTTAAGTAGAATACTTTAAAAAAAGGGTTATTAGTCATAATGAGCTTTCGAAAAGGAAATATACAAATAAAAAGATTTTTAAAAAATTCTAACTAACGGAAAATACGCGATATTTTCTCAACGTGATAATACAAATAATAATAGTACTTTTCTAAGGATTTCAAAAACATACCAGCAAAATAATAATAACAAGGAAGAAGAAATTTTAATAAGTATCCCAAGCCTATTAAATCATACCTTATTCTGTAATAAATGTATGAACTTTTTATTCTTTAGTGTTTTTTAAAAGCTTACATAATTCATTTTCTAATTTAAAACTCGAATGATTTAAATCATCTCTAAAACTAAACGTAAGAATAATTATAGGCCATCGTGATATTCTACTCTTGGATTTCGGGTAAACAAGCTTTAATTTATTATTACATTTTTTTTTTCAAATTCTACATGGATAAAAAATTGGTATTCTTTTTTTAATTGCTATTTTGGTATTCTATTTTTTATGTATTCCATTCCAGTGCCTTGTGAACTTTGATACATTTAACTACCTTATTTCGGCAAATTCCATTCATCAGAGTTATTTTTGGAATATTCATTTCGTGACTATTCCGGTTAATCATCACATTACTTTTATCCTATATTCAGTCCTTTTGATAAAATAAATTAGAAGAATGCCCTAATTTGTTCTAAATACTCTTCCCTTTTGAACTGTTGTTAATGGCTTAAAATTAATCTCGAACGGAAGACCTATTTAAAGATATTTTGATCTGCCATTTGGGGTTTTTTCCCCTTATTTAATTATGTGAATATCTTTTATGATAAATTTAATTCAATAACTCTGATGAAGTATATTCCGGTATCAAAATAAGGGCTCTATAATTTCGACGCCATTTGCCGTTTGTCAGGATAACTCAACAAGATCAAATGTAGGTTTAGCTTCCGTAAACAGTTAAATAGTTCTAGTTAGATGAAAAAAAGGGTTATATAGAATTTTAGAAATATTACGACTAAATGGATTCAATTTAAAATAAGATTAATAACATTAAAGAGTATTTAGTATTTTTTTAATAACACCTTGAATTATTTTTGTGTATAACATAGGCGCGAAATATAGTTTCAACTACAATTCTTAGAATTTTTATAAGAGTGTCAGTTAAATACATTGCATATGCACTGGTGTCCAAAATTAAGAGGTGTTGGAAAGCTAAAATCTTATTTTTTTGACAATTTGAGATTTTTACATTTTCAAATTGTATAGATTTTAACCTTTCTAAAAATGCCTTACTTTAACCTCTAGGGTAATTAGAAGCCCTTAAAACCTACTTTTAAGTAATCGTTGAAACTGGGCCACGCCCATTTGAATGGTGAAAAATGCAAACGAAGTACTTCGTTCTTGCTTAAAAGCTGAACGTCTAATATGAACCAAAACATATATATTTTATTGTAAATTGAGGCTTTTATTTTTTTTTTTATTTTCTAGCAGATTAGAAATCTCACTGTGCACATTAAAATCAATTACCTCAAAATATAAATTTTGATGTTTGATGACCTTTTCTGAGAAACTACTGTTCACAGGTATGTAAATTTTTTATGATATATTTATAATGACGGCTAATATATACTGAAATGAGCTTCTTGTAAAAAACTCAAAAATTCGTTTTGTACAAACTTTTTTATGTAAAAAATGGGTCAAATTTCACTATGTTTGGTAAAATATTTTATAAATTATGAAAAAATTCAAAATTAGCTAAAAACTCATTTCAGTATAATGAAAAAGGTTTACTTTAATAGTATGAAAAATTTCAAGCATGTACATATAACAGACTAGCTGCATGGCCCGGCGTTGCTCGGCCTTTCTCTACTTTTATAAAAATGTTCCCTTTCCTTCAAAAAATCAGCACTTCTAATTTTTTTTTTTCAAAATGACGTTCACCCCACCCCCTTCCTTCGCTTAGCCCGGCGTTGCTCGGCCTTTTTTCGAGTATATAACTTAAAATTCGCTGTTTTGAAATTTTTTTGCTTCTTTTCTGTCAGACAGGTTTATTTCCCCCCGGCGTTGCTTGAGCATTTTTAAATGCATAACACATTGTCATGGAAATTCCCCTTCCCCTCTCGCTATGATATCTCTTGAGTAAGTGAACAGTGGGACCTTAATATTCACTCACTCACTTTGCAACTTTTTAGGACCCGAAAACGAAAATGTACCTTTTTAAAAATAGTTGTATGTTCAGAAAAGTAGAAGTTTTTATAATTACAAAATTTCACAACTGTATTAAATGTTGAATTAAAATTGTGAGCATTTTTTGAAATGTTCGATAAACGGAAAAAAAGTTTCCTGCAATTATTTTTATAAATGAAGAAGTTATAAAGACTTTGAATTTGATAAGTAGTTATAAAATATTTAAAATTTGAGTATATTTTAACTGATGCAACATATTTAAAAAATAAAATACTATAAAGAATTAAAATTTATTTAAGTAATTCTCAGTTGAATAAAAATGTTACTTTTTCTTCTATTCTTTTAAAATAATAAAACTACCTTTTTTACTAATTATTATAATACTTATTATTACACTTTCTTGAAAGGTTTAGAATTATGCATTGACAGACTTGTAAAACCTTCGATATACATCCAGTATCAATTTTACTGTAGTTTTGTTATTGGTTTATAATATTCCTAACTATCCACCGTTCTTCAAGTTTAGTGAAATGGGTCTCCTTCACTTGGCCTTTTTCAACAAAGTTTGTTTTGTATTTCGATATTACCTTTTGAACTGTAAATTTGTTTTAATATTTTTTTATCCACTATAATAGTATTTAAATTTTAAATTATCGCCTTGCTTAATGGAAACTATTATTACAACTTTGCATTCGAATGGGAGAATCGATCTTACGTTGAATTTAAAAGACATTTACTGAGAGTGTGAGAACCTCTTTCTTTCTGTTAATATTTAACTTACAAAATAATTTCACTAACTTCATTCAAACTATCAAATATCGTTTTTCTCACGTTGTGTAAATCGAAAAGTACACCGAATCTTCGAATTCTCTGTAAGCGACTATAAATTATTATAACTGAAAACTATATAGCACGATTTAAAAAACAGTGAAAAGCTTTTTCTGAAAAACGGCGTAAATCAATCTTGGTTCAAAATGCATTCTTTTTCAGGTTGACTGATTCGAGATGTATTCGTTTTTGCAAGGATTTTTATAGAATAATTGTCTGTGTTTTGTCTTTAGAATTTCAGCGAATTTTTACTTTAATTAATATTGTACAATCCGTAAATATTAAGATTTAAAAATTGGCGAACGTAACATACTCGAACTTATCTAAAATTATAAGCAAATAAACAATGTTACTTTTTTCGATTAAAATAGTATAAATAATTTATATCTGGAAGTGTAATACGTTAATATTACTTTTTGTTGTATTTTTTTATGTTAAAATTGTAATCAGCCTCACACTCTGCCTGTTCAAACTTTCACAGTTCCTGGCGCCTGGCGTAGACAAAACAAAATGCAAAGGTTAGCTTCACACATAAAAGATAGATATTTGCTGTCGCGGGCTTTTTTGCAGATGGCAGAATTTTTTCCTATTTACTTGACAATTATTGTTATATTTTTGACACTTTACACAATATCTATAAATTATAGCCTATGTGTTATTCTGATGTATAAGCTATACTATTGTAAAGTTTCATCAAAATCCATTCAGTTGTTTTTGCATGAAAGACTCCCAAACATCCTCACAAACTTTCACGTTTATAATATATATTAGGATTTTGAGAAAAGGTACATCGAAAAGAGACAATTTAACATTGTCAGTATAGAGAGAGAGGTTTCCAACTCCCTTTTTAACGTAATAAACATAAACTTCCTACTATTTCAAGAAATCTACCTATATTTTTATTATATTATTCATAAAGTGAACAAAGCAAACATCAAATACTAATTTTGAGAGTTTTGACTGACAATAAGAATTTTTATAGTGGGTTTTGGGTGATAAACTTTAAAACCGTTTTCACAGCAGAGCTTTGAATATGGTGTTTTGATTTGTGTATCATACTGTGAGAAACACAACTATGTGTTAATTTTGTTTAAAATAGTTCCCACAATCATTTAGACCAGTGCTCCGCAACCTTTATATCGCTGCGGACCGGTCAACGTTGGATAATTTTACCACGGCCCGCTGAGGGTAGGACACGTTGATTGTTTATACATATTTTAAATTGTTTTTATTTAACAATTTTAAATTAGCTACATTTAAATATGTGTTCAGAATAAAATATAGTTACACCAAAAATGAATAAAAGTGATTTAACGTGGAATGTAAAGTGATTTCCGTGGAAAGTTGCGCAAATCCGGGAGAAATGCACCACTTTAAATAAAATGGTAATAGTTTAATGTTTTTTAGGCGGCCTGGCACCATTTGATCCACGGACCGGGGGTTGCGGATCACTGATTTAGATGATGATTTGAGATAGAGAGACGTTGGGCAGATTGTGGGTGGGATGCAGAACCGGTTTATCCTATTGGGCGCATGGGGCGGACACCCAGGGCCCGGATAAGATGGACTTAACCAGATTTTCTGGTTATAAATTTCAATCCGCCAGTGCCAAGGAGGCCCATAAATCTTCTGAACCCAGGGTTCGAAATGAATTTAACTCAGCACTGGTGGGATGTCTGAAGCAGAAGTTGCTTGAAACCCAAATGTTTCTGAAATGGTGATATCCAGATTGAGAAAATACGATTTCAAACAACGAGTACTGTTGTCAGAAGACTTGGACAAGGTCGAGACTAAAAAGTACAATGCTTACGGAAGATCAATATTTGACAATAAATGCATGTCGTCACAGAGACATTTTAGCTAAGGAGCTTGCTTAGAGTCAGGACTTTGCTGAAGCCACTGGAAAGACAATTTCTAGAAAAACTTTTTACAGACGCTTAGCTGAGAAGAGCCTTTATGCAGCACAAAGGCCAGTGTGGCATTTGCCTCTCTTTATCCATCACGGAAAGGAGCTAGTCATTTATGGAGCCAAGAACATGTGTCTCGGGCAAATCAAGAGTCGTGCCCTCTACTTTTCACTGATGAGTGTAGGTTCAGAACGAATAGTGATTCTTGTCGAGTTTTCCAATTGGAGAGAATCTCAGACTCGCTACTTCCTTATAACAAGAGAATCCGATCGATTTGGCAGGTGTGGAATCCTTGTTTAGGGAGGCATTATGTTAGACGGCTGTACACCACTACTCATTTTTGATGCGGGTTCTGTTGAAACACAACGATATAAAGAAAGGCTCTTTAACTTCGTGTGAGACTTTTCCGAGGAGCAACTGGTCAAGATTTTATTTTTATGAACGACAATGCGAGGTTGTACAAAGCTAATCTTGTCGAAGACTTTCATGAGAAAAAGGGTATTTGCTAGATGGAATGTCTAGCAAAATCTACTGACTTGAATCCTATCGAGCATGTTTGCGATGCCTTAGGAAGAGCATTGCTTGACGTCAGTACCCTCCAAACCGTGCCAAACGTTAAAACCTGCTCTTGTAGAAGAGTGGAAAATGTTGCCACAAGATGTAATTAATAACCTAATTTGTAGTATGAGAGATCGTTGTGAAACCTGTATAGTAGTAAAGAGTGGCTGCATTCCTTATTAGATATTTAGTTTTTTAATTATTACACAGCGTGTTTTGACAATTTTTTAATCTAATTTGCATATCTCAAGAAGCACCCCCTCCCCCTTTCCATTAAGATTTTACTTATTAACATAATTATTCTCGGAGTATGTGTAACGTATGTACAAAAATTTACCCCAAATAGAAATTACAACACCAGTCTATAACATTTTGATTTTTGATATTTTTCACCTTTTTAGAGGGCTTACTTCTCATTCAATTATTCGCGCGTGTGTCTGGATATTTTTCCATATTAATTTACCAAACCACAAAAGGAGTACGTGAGTGAGTGTTAATTAGCGTCACACTATAAATCAGCAAGAGAACTATTGGTGATGAAACTGTGACGAATCTGTACGGGACCTTTTCACTAATCTTCTTAGGCGTCTTTTTGGGGAATATAAATTCGCGTTTATATTTCCAATCAACTCCAAAAAGATGAACGGGATATGCAAAATAGATAAGGCATTTAAGTCGAGCGTTGAGAGATAGCAATGTAGATGATGGAAGGCTATTGAGCCAGCAACTTTAACCGCAATATTAGAGGATTCCAAGATATTGGAATAATGTAGAAGAATTGCTGTGATTCTAAGGAAGTACCAGAAAGCTGATATAGTCAACGGTAAATATGCATAATTTACTTACGCTTAAAAGAAGCGTCAGTTTAGGCGAATTAGTTAAAGTTAATGAAAGTTAAGAATTCGAGTACGTGTATTTCTCGGATTTCCTATTTTGGTAGACCTTACTTGATCTTGAGCTTAATTACTAATTAATTGCATTATTCGTAACTTAATTTAACATAAAGGTAAATCCCTTTAGTTGACGTAACATAAAAAGTATTATATGTTATTAGAGGGTTTTTTTGAGAAATTGAAAATAATAAATCTCCACAAGGGGAGGGGTCTCCACAAAGCTCGTAATTTTGAACCACAGCCAAGTGACGAGAAGAACACCAGAGATGACACCCCACTTTCATAACTTCTATACCACTCCAACGAGAAGACTTTGAATCACGACAGATTGAACGTAAATCAGCATATCTACACTTAATCATCAGTGGCGCTAAGGATCAATCTCACGATACACCGACCTCGAGTTCGTAACCAAGGCCACTAGGCTAGCGTGACCACATCGCAAAGGAGGAAGTTGGTACCTTTAAATCATAGATTCCCCAACTTTGTGTGTTGTACAGTGCTTCTCAAACTTTCTATATTCGCGACCCAATTTTCAATCAGAATTTCCATCGCGCCCTCCTTCTCCATACAATAACAATGTGTTGATTGTAGTTATAATGTATAATACTTTGTGACGCAAAGCTGCAATACGACCCTAACTTTAAACCGTACTAAGTATTAAATTTTGTGTATAAGCCCATTGAAAAATCACTAGTAATTATTAAACTTCTTAACTTAGTATCAAATATATGGTTCCGTACTGATAATTTATAAGTATACTATATCAGAATAAATGTGTATTTTTTATTATGCCAGAATACATTTTGTTCCCTTTTAGTAAATTGAAAATTTTTTAAATAATCTTTTATTTTCGACTTTCCGATACGCTCGTGCCCCCTTGTAAGGTTATCACGCCCCCTAGGGGGCGCCTCCCAGTTTGAGAAACACTGGTGTAGTGTTTAAAATTTCAGAAACACATGTTAATTGAATTAAAATTTAATTTATATATAAAGTAACTAACTAATCAATATACAAATGTTTATAATGGGTGAGATGAATATGGTGCTTCAATAGCAAATTCTCGACATTTGGTATCAATTTTGTCAGGTTTAATATTAAATCTCGGTTAGCAGTGTCCAGTATTTTTCTTTCTTTCTTTTTTCTTTTGTTAGAGATTGGCAACCGCGTTGCAACTCCTGTCTAGAAAAAACAATTAAAAACTTTCTCACAATACTCCATGATTCGGGATAAATGACAGGTATGTTGTTTTAAAGCCAAAATTGCCAACATCCGCTTCTAAATTTTACTTTCAAGATTTACTGCCTATTCCGATCAGTTCCTCTTGTAATATGACAAATTTATTTTCTACATTGTTAATTTCATCCAATTACAACGAATTAAATGGGCAGGTCACGTTGTGAAAATGAACGAAGACCGCACCACTAAAAAAAGTCTTCAGTGCTCAACCAATTGGCACACGAAGAAAAGGCAGGCCAAATCTTAGATGGATTGAAGGCCTAGAAAAAGAACTCCTAGTTTTGAGAACTGGAGAACACTAGCAGGAAGAAGGCTGGACTGGAAAAGGCTTCTTGAGAAGGCCAAGGCCCACCCTGGGCTGTCGTGACACTGAGGAAAGAAGGAAAAGCATTCTCAAACCTAATTTCAAAATCTGAATAAAGAGCATTTAAATGTAGAACGTAGGTTAAAACGCCATTTTTCTGGCAGATTGTCTGTGGCTAATTGAGAAACTCACGACATGCAATATTATACTCCTGTAGGAATTTTTCAGGGGTGGGGGGTCAAAAGTCCACTTTTCTTGTATCGTGCTGCTTTTGATTTTGCCGATTTTCAGGAGCAAAAAACTAATTATTGAATAAATAATTAGCATTAATTAATTAAATTAATCATAAACAACAAATATTTAATTAAATTTTACGTACAATTTACTTAGAATTACAATCAATTGGAAAAAAAATCAAGGACTTTGGGGGGGTCCAGACTTCTAGGACCCCACCCCCCTTGTGTGTGTGCCACTGCTCTTACCTTGTGTCAGCAAATTAACCTCATTAAATTTAGTAAATAAATCTGTTAAATAGGTAAAATTTAGTTTCCATTTGATTACATTTTCTTTTAAAATGAAAGCCATTATCGTAAACCCCCATTTACATCTCGTGATCCCCCAAATTATTTTTTTGCTGACGTGGACCCCTTGCAGGTCGTCATATACCCCTGGGGGTCGATAAAGACTATTTTGGAAATCACTGCTTTAAATTAACTCCGCATTACTAGACACGTTAAGAAAATTGCATTCTTTTTTTTCAAATAATTAGTTGTTTTTTTTTCTTTTGCTTATATTTATAATTTATTTCTTCTACTGTTCGGATTTTCTTTCGATTTTTTTTACTCCTCACAGTTTTATACTTTATATTTTTTTCCTAATCTATTGTTTATCATCAAGTTAAATTTTGACAGATTACCATATTATTAAAATGCATATATATACATATATACTTACTTGTATATATTTGTTTTATGATGATTCAAGTGATAAAAAAAAATACATTGATCATAAAGAGGAAGTGAATAGATGAATCTTTAAGAAAGTTTCTTTACACAAAGAAAGATGTCTCAAAATGAGCAAGCTTCCGAGAAATAAAATATATTTCGAAAATTTCATTTTTATTTTCGTTCCCCTCTTTGTACGTAATAGATTATTCTGGTTAACAAAGAAATGGAGTGCAACATGGAATAAAACGATTGTGTAAGTTGGAGAGGGATATTTGACCTCGAAGTGTCATTCAGAGGATTCCAGAGCGTTTGGGAAAAACCGTCGTCGATATTTTTGATTAACTGCTGTTAGTCTGCAATTACAATTTCTTTCTTTCACTTTTGCTGTAACAGTCTTTCTTTTAAAGGGGAATACGATTTACATATTATACAAAAAGTGAAAACTATTATACGATTAAACTTGAAGCTTTTGTAAAAAGAGGCTCATTAGGAACTCATTATACTAAAATGAATTTTATTGTATAATATGTGTTGTACACATCATTTTATTTTGGAATAAGTTTACTATAAATTGAGCATCCCTTGAAGTGTGAAATATTAACTTACTACTAATTACAAAAGCGTAATACAGCAGCAAGAAATGTATATATATCCTGAATCCGCCAACCACAATCAAAATACGCTTTGTAATATTGAATCACAGACTTGGTCGACATTTCAGATGGCATCCTTCACCTGAAGAAATTCAATACTTATGAAGGCATCAACTGCAAATTAAATTAAGTATTAAAAGACGCATATGTTCATCACATTTCATATAAATGAATATTTGAATATATCATGAGCTTTGTCATAAATTTATTACGTACAATGTGCTGTACTTGTTACATCTCCTACCAGCCATTTTGAATTCGTGATTCTCAAGAAAAAGTGAATAAATTCTACAATAGCGCATCACAAGGACAAATATTTGCTTGAATTTCAAAAGTATTATATAAAATTTAAATTATTTTAATAAATGAAATAAAATTGCTAAAACGGCCTGTAGTATTACAAATATGAACACTTTCAGTTGCTTAGGCTTTCCTATTAATCTTTAATTATTTTTGGTACCTAAATGTCGATTAGCTCAAAAATGTGCATGAGAAATTAATACGGCAATAATAATTCAGGTAAAAAATGTATTATAATTATTTTCACTTGAATTAACTCGAGAAAAGTATTATACTGTGTTAAACACTAACTTTTTAAATATATATTTTTGTTTCTTTTATTGAATCAATCCAATCATGCCTACAATTTCCGTAACATTTCCAAAAACATTTAAAAAAGTTTTAGCTTTTATATTACTCTTTGATATAAGCCTTTCAAAATAATGAAATGATATTTAAAAATCAGAACTTCATACATTTTTTTACAATTTTTCTTCATTATTTATTGCAATTAATATGCATGTATTAGTGATTTAATAAAGTTGAGCTCTGTTGTATAAAAAAATTCAAATATATGCTAGAATCAAATAATAAATCAACAAATGTAGAATTTACAAAACTGAGATAACTTGACAAAGAATTTATTTGATAGAATGAAAAATTAATGTGCTCTAACAAACGAAAAATATTTCTTCGCAAAGATAGATACTTACTAAAATAGTGTGATAAGTGTGCAAATGCATTTTGAAAGTATCTGAAAAAAATTCTTAAAATTCTATTTTTCACAATAAATATGCTATGTTAAATTTAAAAACTCTATTATTTTATTTTTAATATTTTTTGCAAAATGATTTAAAGAAGGAAGTATATAAAAAATAGTTTCATAATAAATCGTTGATAATTGAATAGTTATTGATGGAAATATATGTAGATTAGTATTTTTTACACACATTACTCACGAAGCTAAATGTTGATCATTTTTATTAATGAAAATTCATTCACTGATTATTATTTTTTTAATAAAGTCCTTTTTTTTGTTAATCACGTGACAAATGTATTTTTATTTTAAATAGATCTTTTTTTCTTGCTAAATAATAATGACAAATAAAAAATTAGATATTTACAATTTAAAATGGAGCGCAGATGTAAATTTGTTCTTTTCTTCGTTACCATTTTAAAATTCAGAATGTCTCACGATAAAGCATTTTTCAATATTAGAATTTTTTTTTTTAGCAACCGAATACATTTGCATTTTTTACAACACTACAATATTCAGTTTGGAATTTAAAATAATAAAAAAACACTATTGACTTTTGATAAAAGGAACAAACTCTTTTCCATTTATTTCAAAATAATAATTTTAAAAAAATGCCTGTTTCTTTTCACCCACATTGTATCAAAACCCGCCCAATGTTTTCGCCAAGCTTCGCCAATCTGATATCAGCCACTGATGTTGTGGCAACCCTTCTCAACTGAAATCCTCCTCCATGGTGTGTTTTGACGCTGATGCTGCTGCGGAGCAGCTCAGATTGTAAGAAGCCTGTCGTGTGGTTGGACTGAAAGTCGTTCCCTCTTGCATCATCCCCAACCACCCTCCTCGAGCCTTCCCAAAGTGGCGTCGGCTGTTCTTTTCTTTCTTGAATCAGGATGCCTACGCTACGAGAAAAGATCGCTGGATTATTAAGACAGTTACCATCTCACACGGATAATTCCAAAACCGAAAATCATCAGACTCATGCCGGTTCTATACCGAAAGAATCGTTCATTCAAAAATATTTGAATGGGTAAGTTGCAAATTTCTCTGTCATTCGTTCGTTCAAAACCACAACGCTCTTTTTTTGTAAACAAAGCGGTGAGCGATGCAGGATTTCTGCACGGTTTACTGTGGTTTTTAGTTATATAGAAACGGATTTTTATTTTGCAGGATGAAATTAATAAGCTAACATGCTTGGAAGTATTACGGATGTGGTTAAAATTTTCAAAATAAAAAAGAAGGGAAATATAGTTAGTGTTTGAATAAAAGAAAATCGTTAGAAGTATGTGATGCATTTGTGTTCAATAATAAACCTTTTCATCATTTTTGATTTCATGATTTTTAGAAAGAAGAAAAATGGTTAATATCTCCTTAATAATTAAATTTATGTTTGATCTATTCATAAATAAAAAGATAAAACTAGTTGTAAAATTTTATCTAAATTCTTAATTAAAGTACACTTTACTGTCTGAATAAATTAGAATTATCTAAAATACGCTCACGCAACCACTCTTTTTTCTAAATTAACTATCATTCTATTGTTTCTAAATATTAACAAATTGTGTTACGCAAACTGTATTTTTTTACTAAAGGAACTTCCATAAAAATGTTTTAGTTTAATTTAACTTCTATATAACTATACTTCCGTTACATCAGTTAAAACATTGTTATACCTTTTTTTTTGTATTGAAATATATCGAAAATATTGATGCTTAAAACTCCCTACTCTTTTGTTAATGTTTTATTATAATTTCAAATTTGAAGTTTATATTTCGATGAATATCTTTCCATTCACAAAGTTTCTCGAAGAAAAGTATTTTCATTGAAACTTTACAGTGTTGAAACAATATCTCAAAAATTGGGGAAAAATACTTTCTCGTAATAGTGTATGCAGTATGCATACAGATTTATAAATTTTAAAACGTTACAATCGTGTATTAATTAATAAAGTATATATAGAATATAGTAAATATGTATGAAGTACATACGTAACATATTCAGAATAAAACTTTTATACCCCCTTTTATTTTAGTATATCATTAACTGGAGAATGAATTAAAAAAATTATCTTTTGTTTCAAGCGCCAGAATAGTTATTTTTAGAATCAAAAGTTACTTTTGCATGAACAAGACTCGTGTCTTATCAATTTGTTTACATCGTTGAACTAAAATGTGCTGTTTTACAAAACATACAATGATCCCAATCTCATTTTATTTTGTGCCTTGTTCTTTTTCAGACAAATAATGAGTAAATTACTCTATAGTAAATACTCTAAATTTACTACTGGGAAAACACTTCTAGCAGTAAAAAAGAATTATGCTTTGAAGAGTTTGAAAAAAATATGTTTTTAAACTTCCCTCAATAATTGCTTTGTTAATTAAAAAATAAACGTTAAGGGAGAACAAAACATTGAACGGACAAAACAATAACTTGTATAATTTTTTATATCACCACGCCATTTTGCGTTCCAGGATTTCCGAAGCCGCGTAACTGAGCTGTTCCTTCCTGCTTTGACATAATTTGCATAAGCCAAACAAAGGCTGTTTTTTTTAAATATATTTTTTGTTACCTAAAATTTATTTTTTTGCTTCCTGGCCTTGAGGGTCATTATTCTGTTTTTGTAATTATGTGCCGAGAAAATTGCCGTATGTCAACCAGAATAAAAGTATTCTTATTCTCGCACGTGATCTTTTATCGTCTGCTCTTATCTCGATGCGTTTTTTACCTGAAGAGCTTTAGATAAAGACTTAACATCTGTTTATCTGATTATCTCCAGGTTCTTCGTATATTGTTCACCCAAACTGACTGATCTGAACAGTTCTTATTTCACGAAACAATTCATCTGGTTTCGTCATTGTAGAAGAAAATGATATAATTCAATGATGTAATATTGATTTTAAAAAATGTTAGCGAATTTTTTTAAAGTTATACATTCGAATCCGCAACCTCTTGTCTTTTTTTTCTAATTTTTAGAACACAATTCCTTGTTTACAAATCTATCTGATTTAATATTGAGAAAACTCTTGCAAAACATTAAAATTTTTAAAAATTCGATTTATTTTTATTTTAGTTGTAATTATTTTATTTATTGATTAATTTTAGATATAAATGTAATAATATACGCATATAAGTAATGCCTATAAGATAATTTTATTTTCACTCTGAAACTTTTATTCGAATACACTTTATTAAAATAAGTAAGGAGAATTCATTTTACGAACCCCTTTATTTTGCTGATTTCTGTTTCGAACATTTTCCTGGAACGAAAAATAAAGTATATTGAAAGATGAATTTCTTAAAAAGAATTTTTCACACAACGAACATTTTTCGGGATTTAACGACTTCGTTAAATGGAGGTATTTTTAATAGAAGATTGAAATCAATGATATAATTTTGCAACTAAATTCTGAAAATCGTATGAAAAAAAATTTGTCAAATTATTGTTCATTGTTTTAACCAAATATATATATATATATATATATATATATATATATATATATATATATGATTGAACTTTAGTTTATATACCAGATATGGAGTTAAATACAAAACTGAAATATGATTTTTTTAAATCAGATTTCGTATTTCTTCGAAGTATGATATTTTGTTCTAAAGGTTAATTTCCGTTTACAAAAATCACTAATGAAATTTTCATTGCAAAATTTTAAAACGTACATGTTATGCTTTATGTGGTTCGTAAAGACCAGCTGCATATTACTTTTTAAACTAATTTAATTACATCACAATATTCACGGCACATTACAAGAACATTACACTTTATACACAGATTAAATATACATTTTACTCTAAGCGCTTCATTCGGGACGATTCTGTTACAGTTATCAATATTGGAACTGGTTGCAGTTAAATACACCACAGTATATTAAACATTTGTTTATATTTTGGGTAGTACTTCGGAGTTCAGTATTAAATGCTATGCTTAACGAATCACTATAGAATTAGACGAATAATACAGAAAATTTATTTATTTTTCACTAGCATTCCAGCGTACACATCTACACTTTCACCTATTTAATAATTCTGGCCGCATTACCTTTAATGAATCGAAATGCTACACCTTTCGACGACAAACACAGCTTCATCACAATGTCCTTCTCAATTCCTCAGTACTACGTAACTACCCTTGACATTAATATACAGACTACAATCTCGTTTTACTAGAATGCGCATTTCTTCATTTCAGTAGCCATGAATGATGTGTGGATTCGTTTAAGAAGCCATTTTGCGTAGAACCTTTATGTTTATTTCGGATTTTATTCTTGCTTTGCTTGTGAGGAAATTGATTAATGATTCATTTTTGAGAAGAAAACCTTGAATATTGTCCATTTGTTATTGTATCATTCTTTGTGTGTGCGTATGTGTGCAAAACTGATAAAAGATGCAAAATACTATACATCGAACATAATTTGTTTTGTTCTATTAATAATAAAACAAACTTTTTTTCCCCTTCTGTTTTAAATAATTTGTTTGTTAATGACCTTAAAGCATATAAAAACCCTTGTGTTTTCTTTCTTTCTTTTTTTTTGGAATTTAAAACATTATATGCTTCTTGTTTTGATATTTCAAAACATCTTTTTGTTTAATAGATGAGTTTTGAGAAGTAATTCGAAAATGAAATTACGGATAAAGGAATCATATAATTTAAGCATCTCTGCTTTTTATTTACCGTAAAATCTAGCGTATAACGCGCACATTTAACGCAAAAAAATGGATCGAAATTTACGGGTGGGTGTTATACGCTGAGTATAAAAATGAGAGCTTTAAAAAGCAAAAAGATGAGCATAGAAAAAAAAATTAGACTTCTACGTGCATCGAAATACTGTTTATTTAAAAGAAAAGACATTCCTTATGAACTTAACGGTTCTAGAAGCATACTATTTTTTTCTAAGGCTTTCAAAACATGATAGTATGGCGCACCTACATTATTATTATTATTATTATTTCAGGTTTCTTCAAAAAAAGGGGTGTGCGCGTTATATGGCGAATATACCTTAACATTAAAAATTACAGCTTGAAACGCCGGATTTTATGGTATTTTAAGAACGAAATAAATGCGAACGATCTGTAATCAATAAATCAATCAATTCACATTGCTAATAATAATTGCATAAATTATTGATGTTTTAAAATGACCTTTATTTAAATGAGCAATGTGTTATCTGAAGGGAAAAAATCGGTTACTGTCTATTTTTCAATAAATTATTCAATCCACGTTACTATAATGGTAATTAATAGTGATTGCATAAGTTATTAAAGTTTTAAAATTACCTTTATTTATAAATGAGCGATGGGTTATTTGAAGGGGGAAAAAATCACTTTCTATTTTTTCCAAACTAAAAGATGCTTTTTTTTTCTCAGAAAATACACGCTCAAATTTTTATAATTTATTTTTTTAAAAAATTAAATTTTATTCAACTATCTGTAAAAGAGCAATTTTACCCATTTGAAGTGTGTCATAAGTAAAACATCGCGCTTCCACGCCACAGGTCCGAGGTTCTAATCAGTGCTGGGCATGGTCGGCTCAGCCTTTCAATCCTTCAGTGGGTCGATAAATGAATCCCAAGCATGCTTGGGAACTGAACACTGGGGGTTTCACGTCAGATTGACCACTTGACCGAAACATCTGCACATACACCCCAGCGCCTAAGGTCACGTAAGCTGAGATAGGCACAATAAGCCTTGACACTCATGGGCTAGTGCGCCACTGAGCTCAGTTCAGTTCATAAATAAAACAAGCTAAATTCGAAGAGTTTACGAGGACGTAAAACGGAGTGTCACACCCTAAAATAATTGTATTTTTGAAAATAAATAATTTCAGATGAGAGAAGTATTAATATTTGTAAATGTTTAATGGTGTGATTATCTTGTTCGACGAATACTTTTTGAAATTGTAACGTGACGATGCATATATGAAATTAAAATAATTTTGTTGGATTTTCATTTTTTTCATTTTATGAATGCTATGAAATCCTGTTGTGGGGTTTCTGCCTAAGATTTGATCAAAGACTCAAAATAAAATTAAAAAATTTCATATAATGTTTATTGATGTCGATTTTTTTCTCTCTTATCTTAACTTCCCTATTTTCTTTGATGCTTAAGGTATCCGACTACCCTAAAACCTTGAATTTTAGCAACAATTGATAAATTTTTTTGTGTGTGTGATTTTATTTTATAGGCCATTTTATTAGTTTTATGAAAATACCAAGTTTACTATTTTCCATTCACTAGAACAAAAACTACTAGTGTTTTAATGAAAACAGATACCACTACTTTAAGCAAAATGTCATACTTAAAAACGCGTTTTACTCGAAACGTGTTTTTTAGAAAATACTCAAATGGGGACATTGATTGCTCAAAAGGTTTTGAAAATAATTAACTGAATTTTTTTGTTTATGTTCTGTTATATAATATTAGAAGTTTTTTAACCTTCAGATTTATAAATCACTCTTTTGCATATTTTACAATCCTTTAGGTGAATATAATCGCTGTTTTTTAAGCAATTTCATATAATAATTTAGATAAATTGCTCCAGTTTATTTAAAAATCAAAATATCTCTTATTTTGAAGGTCATTTCAAATATGAATAGCAAAGCAACACAGCAAAATTGAAAATTTGTTCATAAACTTTTTGTACAAAATGGGCCCCGTTTATGTAATTTTTTACCCATTTTAGTAATAATGATTTCTTTTTCTCCTATCAATTTTCGCATATTTTTTATAAAATGTACTAAATAAATCTAAATAGTACCACAAAAAAACAACAACAACAAAAAAATCCCGATATCTGCATTTTTTTTTTTAAGAAAAGTTGTCGCAAGTATTCGGATACGAGTACACAAACTTTGAATTACTTTGTGTTCTAATTTTATTATTATTTTTTGCGACATTTTATACTACAGAGTGTGTAACATTAAAGTAATTAATGACAGCACAAAAAAATAATTTTTGATGATTCATCACAGAACATATATCTATTAAAAGAGAGAAAAAAACATTTTTACAAATTTTTAACTAAGATCATCTTATATATAAAAAATACAAACATAATCGTTATTTCAATAATTATTACTGAAAAATATCTATTGAATATTAAAGCTTTTTACATTACATTTTTGAAAAATTGAAAATAGAAAAAGTTTTTTTTATTACTGTTTTTTTACAAAAGGCGAAATTTCTTTCGGTATTTTCTTATCATTTGTTTCTCATAATTACAGAAAAAGTAGTTGTAAGATAATAAAAAAGTCCTTTATATTTAATGTCATGGAACACAAATTAAAAAGCTTTTTCAAATCGAAATGCTGAGATCAGAGACTTCTGGAATACATTCAGTTCCAGCAAAAACAATATGAATAGTTTCTGACATTTTTGTGCAATTTATTTAAAGTTCATATACTAGCCAAAATATAAGATATTCATCCATATCGTAATTTTGTTTTTAACAAAGAAATCCTTGTTAGATAATAATACAAATGCAGTACGTCTTTTCAATAATTTTCATCGTGAATCAAACTATTACTAAAACCTCGAAGTCATTATTTTATGCAATAACTATTTTTTATTCTTGATTCGTTGTACAAATCACCAGATGGTATTGTTTTGTAACCAAACCGTATCATTTTGCAATAGAGGATAATGCCACTCTAGACATATTATTGCGTAATAGGTTAAATACCTCATTAATCTCATATACTTTTAAAAGAAAACAATTTTTTTATTTTTTTCTAGTAATGTACCAATTATAAATCGTTTGTTTTGCAAACGATGTTCTTCCCGTTGAAATTAGTTCTTTAAAAAAGAAGAATGAGGTGTGGTTTGAATGATTATTTAGTCTAAATAAGTAATTTCTCTCTCTAAAAACTCTTGATTGATGTGGCTATAAGAGCAGATCGCCCTATTTAGAACTGTGATCAATATCATAAAAGGAAGTTCGAAAGTGAATTGTTTTTATTCGAGCGCTATATTGTTTGTAATTAGATTTTATTTCCTTTATAGCTGCTCTGACAGTCAATGTGATTTATGTCCCTGGTTGATGTCTTGGCGTGTAAAACTTTCGGCTATTTATGTAGAGCTTGTGATTTGGTCCAGTGACATTTCCAGGTTTAAAAAGGGAAAACAGTAGAAGAAAAAAACAATGAAATTTTTTTAAAAAATAATCACAATTAGCTTAATTGTTATCGATCTGTGTTGATAGGAAATAACTAGCTTAATTTGTTTTTTACTGTTTGAATAATTTTCTGTCTTTTGGATTGCATGACATAATTGTAGTGTTGTAGGATTTTTGATATAATTGCTTGGTCGAAAAATTTAGACATTATCATTAATTATCATATTTTCATTCATTAAGTTTCTTGTAAATTGTTGTGGTGAACCGCGGAATGTTTTTCAGATTCTTTTAAAAACAGAAAACTGAAATATATAAACAATCAAAGATACTAATTTTAATTCAATGACGACTTGTAATATTTTTTCAAAAGATCAACTCGTTGTGGCAAACTGCTTGCTTTTTATAGCATACCTTTTTATAAGATTATGGCTTAATTGTTGCCAAATAATTTAATGAAAAGTTAGATTTTTAAAAAATAAAAGAGCTAGGAGCATGACGCCGTGTACTTACGCGTATGTTTATATATACGTATCTGTGTATTAGAGAAAAAAAACTGAAAGACAAAAAAGGACATTAAGTCGATCGCGATCGACCGGTGGACCGCCAAGACATTTTGGGGTGAATGTCTTTACTAAGACCCGCTAGAATGAAGAATCGGCTTTTCAGAATTGATGTGACTGTTTACTTTAGCAAATAATGCTATAAATGTGCAGACGACGCATGTATCTTACACGTTCACTGCCGCTGTACGGGAAAAAAGTGATCATTGCGATGCCAGCCGAAAAAAAGAATTTTCCCAACACGTCGACGAAAGGAGAGAATAAGTGCTGACGATCTTCCCATGATAGCACGGGATTGGCTATTGAGACATCCCGCGTTTCCGCGGGTTAGGGTTTTCGCTTTGATGTCATGTCCCGCGAAGGCGCGAGACTGGATAGTGAGCAAATTAAGCACATACGATGGTTTCAGATTCATTCGTTCACGTATGTTCTATGCTTGCAGCATTGAATACATCCACACTCCACAGTTTAGCATTCGCTCATAGTTGTTCTATTCAACTTGACAATTTTGGGTTACTTGTGTTTTTGTAGTAAAAATAGCAATATGTCATATTTTAAACGGGAGGTAAAATGTCAAAAACAAGTGTAAAGTAAAAAAAAACATACCATTTTAATACAGAATGGCCACACCTAAGCCACCGGGTGGACCGTAACACTTTAAAAATGTTAGATGTAGCCCTGGAAAAGTGCGCCCACCCCCTGCTGTAGAATATTTATCTCTATTTAATTTTGTCACTAATTCTTTTGACTCAGAACCCAATTCTGGCTGCTTAAAAGTAAAAATTACCTTACATAAACTTGGCCCTGAAACTCAAGCATAGTTCCTATAGGTATATGGATGCAACCCATGTACACAAACAGGTGTTTGATGAAAGAAGACTGCAGGAGTTCATACCTGTAGGTCAACGATATACGCCACCTGTTCTGTAAACGAGAGTCTCGAAGAGAGTCTTGAGGAAGGATCCCTTTAAAGGGGTAATTATTAACAGTGTGATGAAGCATTCAATCAAATCTCATACTACAGACCTGAGGACTTGAAATATTGATTGTAAACAGTCTCGAACGTAATAAGACGAATATAATGAATGTTTTATCCTCGGTGCATGGCAGCAAACGAATGTTTTATGCATTTTGAATTAATAAATGGATAGCAGAGGATCTCTGTCAGTATTTTTTCCTCTTTTAATGTATTTGTATAATATAAGAATTTCCTTCGATTATTTGCGTGCAGGTATCAGGTTTTGTTGTAAAATGTTTCTGCGAAGTTTACTGTCTGCAATATTGTTACATCATTAAAATGTCATATCTTAAATTCCATCAATCAAAATTTAAACTTTTTATTTATTATATTGCACGGCATTTTAGATAGCAAGAAAACATTGAATATTATATCCATATAAGGTTCAGAAGAAATTTGTATAAATATTCTAAATGCAAAAATAAAAATCGTTGTATTCAAAATACAATAAAATATTCAAAGAATATTTTTTTAACATGTAACAAAATATACTTTATTTCCTATAGCAGAATTAATTATTTAAAAAAAGGCATCCATTTCAACACATAAATAAAATTTGGAAAATCGAGAATTTCTTTGAATTTTTACTTCAGGCTCAACAGAAAACTCTTAATAATGCAATAAATTGCTATGATCGTTAATTTTTTTTTCGGGAATTTCTATAGATTGTTATTTCAATTTGGGGAGGGGGACTTCGCGTAGTATGAAACCCAAATTCGGCAGTCCATGCTAAGATTTAGAAGAAGAAAAATATTTTTCCTTTCCAGTTTCTTCCTCTTTTTTTAAAACCTTTTATTTCTTTTTTTCTTTGAGTGAAATTATGAATGTGACGATAAGTTTTTTTTATCTGATTTTCCTTACCTCCACTGTTTGTGAGAGTAGAATTAAATATGCATATGCAACAGCTTGTTTCTGTGTAATTTCGTACACATAAGCAGTAGATGTTACAATTAAGAGTCATTAATTTTTTCCATATCTAATTAGAACTGCATAATTATTTAACTCCTTCTAGAGCGTATTGCTTGAGAATGGACTAAAATACGTTTAAAAAATTCAACAAAACCTGGAGACATTTGCAATTTTTTTTTTAGATACATCGAATAAACTTACAATAATATGAGTAAAGAAGCTGTTTGATTAGAAAACGCTTAATGAAATATTTTTCATAACTACTAAACGCTATGCTATCTGATTTAAATAAGATAAAATCAAATAAATAAATGTAAAAATTATGCAATCCAATGTTATTATAGGTGTGGTGCATAATGATGTATTTCAAATAAGCAATTATAAAATATTTGCATTTTTTAAACATTGATTTTAGGGGCAATAAAATTAAATCACGTATATTGTATAAGATGAGAGGGGGGAAAGAAGTAAACCTCGTGGAGGTTTCCATTCTTTTATTATTAAATGCTTTCATTACATCATAAATCGTAATTATAAACTTATCATATCGTTAATTAATTTGCCTTATGCATCTGCAATGCAAGACTGGTATGAGTGTCCCCATTTTATTTTTCAAATATGATTGATGGCAGTGCGTTACGCGCAAGGTTACATCTTTGAAGGGACAAGAATTTCATTGTTTTTTAGATGTAACCTGCATCAAAAACAAAGCTATCAAACGCAATTGGTTATATTTACAAACAATTTAATGCAACCAAAAATACGAATTGCACAACGCATATTGTTGCTTTGTAGAGATATCTGTCTACAAATTACCTACGTTTTGAAATTTTTGATTTTTAGAGACAGTAAAATAGTACTGGAGGTGTACAATACATAAAAAAACGAAAAGAAGTTTTAGAATATTTAATTTCGATACATTGTTTAAAAATTTCACTTCATCAAATAATTATTAAGTTACTTAATTGTTAATTAGTATCGTATGGATGTTTAAAACATGTGTGATGTCTTTACTTTCGAATGCGACAGCTGTAAGTTGCTTCTGTGTAGGGACAGTTTTCTATTGTTCACGTTGCGCAACCTGCCTCAAAAACTAAATATCGAACGCCGTTGGTTATAACTACAAACGGTTTAACGAAGTCAAGGACATTCTTCTATTTCACTACCTTCATGATTTGTCATAGATTGGTCTTGTTCTGCTTTTACCATAAAAGCAGAATTAATCATCCTTTAAATAATGATAAAGGTTCATTACACCACGTGATTTCCGGTAACGAGGGAGTGTGTGTCATTGGGCCGGCTTTTACCAAACCTGTTAGATGCCCGCCAGGACCCAAGACGAAGTTTGTTTGCTTTTTTTTTTTGGCAACGTATTAGCACCTCAGGCAATCCAAGGTGAACTCGTGAGAAATAAATGTTCTCATATGTGTGTGTAACTTATTGTAGCTTGTTCACCAGGGAAAGTATGAGAAACTGCATTCTGTTTTCTTTTTCTTTCTTTTTTACGTTTTTCTTTATGGTAAATAAGCGAAAGAAGACACTTGAGTATTTAGTCATCGTAGTTTGTAAGACATTTTTCATATTGCATCAATAAAGTAGTGATTATAATGAAAGTCTTTAAACATAATCGATGGAGTAACGTGGTGTTTTTGTTTGTTTTACACATAATTAAGAAAATTGCCTATATCTATCAATGAATTTGTATGCAGAACATTGATGTTTCGGATTTGTTACAATTAATACTGAGTCTTCATGTGAAAACATTGATGAAAAGTCCATTAGTTTATTGATTTAAATGGATTTATATATATAAAGAAATGCTAGAGATCCCATGTCTCTTTCTTTCAAATCAGATGGGTTCATTTCCTATGTTAAATACACATTTAGTAAATCTTCGAACATGTACAGGTATTTATGAAGACAGTGAAACATAGTTTATTTCTTTCGGTATTTTGCAAAGGTATTGGTATTTTTAAAAAACTCAAATTTGTGTGTTTATTACTAAAAAAAATTTACTTGTCTACAAGAAAAACTGTGCGTCAAAAAAGATAATAAGGGACAGTAAGTAACATGTGCAATCAGTTAATTATTAAATATTATTATGCATTATGCCTATCAATTCCTTTAACTTTTAAAAAATAAGCTAGTTATTCGTTTTTGTTTAATTCACTATGTTATTCATTTTTCCTTGAATTTTTATTTATGTATTTATTAGTATTGTTACCGTTCTTGTCATTATAACTGTAACATTATCCCAAGCAGTAGAAGCGCCCTCTGGTGACCCCTTATCTTCAGAGAAGGCAGTGACCATTATTATTATTTTTTTATTAACGACATATGTTGTCTTTGTGTAACCTAACTTAAATTAATAAATAATTGTTAGAATCAATGAGATTTCATTGAACGAACCTCAATTTACCACTTTTGGTTTAATCTTTAAGGACCAATGCTCTGTAGTACTGTATGATTTTTATGTCCCCAAAAGGTAATTATTAATTGTTTGCCATAGTATTTTTCTTTTCTTTGTAAAAAAGATGGGTTTAACTTTCTCAGGACATTTTGTGAAACACCGTAACTAAATCGCTGTTCACAGTATTATTATTTAAAATAAATTGCTGCATGAAATATACTGCAACAACTCAGAACTTATTTTTATCTAACCTACTTCGCATTTAGTCGCAAATAATCAGATGTACATTTAATAAGACGAAGTTTTGTCCCTGATTATTAATTGAAAGATAACAGATGCAAGGCGAGTCGAGTTGAACGTGTCGAAGCAAACGTTTGCATTGTCACTGACTGCATTATGCAACTCAACGAGTTTTAATTGGTTCAATTTGCAGCTACAACTTCCTGAAGTGCTGAGGCGAACACATAGTTGGTTTTAAACGTAGTTTGTTATTTTTTTTCTATTGTGCCAATTGAAATACTATATATAAAATATTTACATGCTCTATTTTAAAATATGTATGCCATTTAACCATGCCATATGTACCATTTAATGCGAATATATAAATTTTCATTTTAAAGTAAAAGGAAAAAAAAGTTTGCAAGTTCTTATTATACATCGGAGAATGTTGACTTTGATCTGTGGTCACATGATAAATGCAATCACGTGTTCCCCATTGAACTCAAGGCTTCCATTTGCTGTACTCGTTATTCTACTTGTATAATTTAGATAAAATTTCAAATTTGATTATTGGATAAAGATGTTCAAGTATTAAAATTCTTTAAAAAGTTTTTCGAATTATTATTGTTGACAAATATGTAATTTGTAAAAAAGGAAGTTTCTGCAAAAATCAAAAGTTGGCAACCGTGAAGCGTATGAACTGATTGGCTGGAAACACGGGATTGTAGTTACTATGTAACGATGATGTCACATGAGTTAAACTCACCGAATCGAAAGGTCGTAAGAAGTGTCTACTGAAACTGGCTGTATAAGCAAATCATGTTCAATTGATTGATTGATTGAATATTAACGTCGCACTGTTCAGCTACACGAGGGCTTTTGGCGACGGACCACGTAATTTTGAACCATGGTCAAGTGACGTGGACGACACCTGAGCTGCCCCCCCCAATCATGTTCAAAAATGCATATTAAGTAAGGTTATTAGTTCTAACGTTTTATATAAATTTTTACTTTCATTTTCTAAATTTGAGAAAGACATACTTTCACCGAAACAATTATCTCCTATAATGTGTATAATCACCTCTGCTATTAGCAATAAGTTCTGTAAATAATTTCAGAATGTTGTTTTTTATTTTGTTCGGAAAGAATGTAGATTATTTTTTGGTTTTATCTTAATCTAAATCTAAATAATACATAGGCTGAAAAACAAAAAAGTTTCTTTTTTTTTTTATATTTTTCGTAAATTTTGTTGGCAAAAAAAAAAAAAAAAAAAACTTCTTTTTTTTTTTTTTTTTTTAGTTACCTCCCTTTATTGCTCACTTATGTCAGAAAATATATTTAAAGAAATGCCATCGAATCGCGATGTGATTGCAGTTTGTATTGCATGCCAGTTATTAATTCTTGCATCAACGAAATATTGGTATGCATATTAAATAAAGCTTTTTTAAACGTGATTGTTAGTTATAGAAAAGTTTTTCAGTTTTGATTTATAAATTGGATAACTAGTTTTCTTTACATGCATTTGAAACATTCATGTGTCTACTAAAATGTAGTTGTGTGTGATGCGAATGTGAAATTGTTGAAAATTCATTTTAATTAATTGAAAAAAGATACAAGGTTCTCTCTTATAATGCCTAGATCAAGATTATATTTCAAAAATTTTCACTCATCTATACTCTTTGCTGAAAATAGCGTAAAGACAAAAGTATCCAGCAGTATGTGAAGATTAATAAAAAAATATAAATTATTGCTTAAAATTCGGTACTTTTTTACCGATAAATTCGACCAACTTAAGTAAGAATTGTTTTTCTACTTTGATATAATTAGTAAAAATGAATTTAATTGTTTTAGATTGTTAACTCAATGTACTGAAAAGAATATGTTCTATATTTGACACTGAAGAATATATAAATTAGAATTGATAAGTAAACGATCATTACACTAACGAGATGTTTCCTGAATCTAATTAACAGTTAAAAAATTTCATTTCTTTCACGAAATATAATTCGCATGAAAATAATTACAAATTAAATATTTTTAATAGAATTCTCTCTCTCTCTCTCTCTCTTTTTGAGATGTACTGCTGTCGGCTTATTAGTGTAAAAAAGGAAGGAAGGTTACATATTATCAAATCTCAATTAATTTTAATGATGCTTTAAATGGAGTAGGGAATAAAAGGTCATCGAAATGTTACACTTCCATTTGCTGAATTTTATAGTACCGTTTCTCAGTTATTTAATTAAAATTAGCTTATGTCAGCTTTTACCAGCAATGAACTTAATTTGTAAACATTGTTCTATGCTGTTCTGCGATTTAGAGGCAATGTTATTGAATCTATATTTCTCTCTCCCTCTATATTTTATTTCAAAGAACATTTTGAACATTCGATTTATTTACCAAATGCAGATCTCCCCAAACGGATATTTTTATCTACTACCAAACACCAAAATGTACAAATAAGAATTACTTTGTACTAATTGTTACTAATTTAACTGAATAGCTGTTGAAAACTGCCCGGAGAATTGAGAGAAATTGATGAATTGATGCTGGCGATTTTTTTTACTGTGTCTTTACTAACTAACATTTGACGATTTATCGCCTACGCCCGGCTAACCGAACAGTACCTTTCTGCATTTCATTTCGAATCCTGTTTTTAAATTATCTGAATCAGCTTTTTTGCATTTTTGTATCATAATTATTAACATTTTCAACTCTATTGAGTTTTTAAAAGTTTACTAATTTATTATTTTACTAATGTGAAAAAAAGATTCTTTTTAAAGAAAAAATATGTATTTTTCAGCATTTCATAATGCAACTGTACTTGCTTACATTGGGAAAAAAAATTGCAATCCATTTGTAGAATTATGGAAACATATCTTTTATCTTCATATTCACAGGGTACCCCGAAACTCAACGTCAAGGTTAGATGTGACATCATTTTCTCAAACTAAGTTAATTTTAACTAAACCAGCGAGGTGTTTTGCTCGATTTGTGACTATGATTAATAGAACTGCTGTGTAAGATCACGTTAGTGAAAAAATCACCGCGAAGTTGTGAAATTTGTGGTCACAGTACCTGATATGGTGAAGGGTGTCAGTTTTTCGCATTTTCAAAAGTAGGCTGGTTCTCACTTAACCAAGTGACTGAGAATTTTTTTATTTTTTCCCTGAAATCATACGACCCCCTCCCCTTTCATCCCGTACCCGCTTGACGTTGAGCTTCGGGACACCCTGTGTATATCAAAATGTCATTTTTCGCTGTAAAAATGATTAATCTTCCCTACTACGTTAAAGTGTTTCGCCTAAAACGTAGTTTCATCGACCTCTTTTGAACTAAAATTTACAGTAATCGCATATAGTATAATATATGTGAAAAAAGGTCAAACTGTACCATAAAATACTTCGTTGCCTACTTCAAAAGCATTCATCATATACTTAATTATATTATATAATATTTTTTCTAAAGCTATAACATTTGAACTTACTTGATACGACCAAACACTATTGTTGAAATCACCCGGATACTATCGATTCGAAACACGTTTGGCATAGTGAAAAGTTATAACTCAAAAAGCGTGGAACATCCAACCAATAACTAAAAACCAGTGATCTGTAATAATTCCCATTTATCTTAAAAAGGACACAGAAGCACCATTTCCTGTGGTATTTATTCATTGGTAATCGTTTCGAGGAATTGCCTTAAAGCTCAGCTACATGTGTGTTCCATGTTATTCCTAGGCGAATCAGAACAGAACGGAATTGGAGTTGAGTTGTTGATTTATTTATCAAGAAATGAACAGACGATTTTGATATCTAATAGTAGAACCGCGCGGAAGAAAGTTAAAAATAAATGACGCGTTTGTTTTATTGTTTAGCGAGCAGCATTTTGTATCGCATTTCCCTTTTGTTTTCGTTGTGGAATCAATTCATGAGCATTAAATCAGAAAGGCGAAACATTTTTAAGGCTCGATGAATTCGAAAATGGCGATGTAGATGTGCATAAATGTGTCAGTCATCTTCGCGAAGAATTCTCGTGATAAATATCTGGAATGACATAGGATTTCACTCATTGTTTACGACTGAGCGTGAAATATTTTTGCATGTTAAATTTATTTTGGGAAGGATGCTGCTTTTTTAACTGTGAAGAATTGAGTCCTAGTAGAACACTTCCTATATCCGTCATTAAAGGAAAACGTACTCTAATAGTTATGTCAATTGTTGAAGTATTTGAATGGATTGGAATCAGAATTACTTCCCTTTTAAAGAACTGATGGAGTAAGTTTAAAGATTTTTAACAACTATTGCGTCTATAGTATTTGTAATATTTTTCTAAATGGTATTTAAAATGTATTGTGTTTGAATGCTGAGAAAACGACCTTTTTATGTTATGGAACGGAACAAGCTAATTCCTTAAGAAAAAATTGTCTCTAAGTAGGTTTCGTTGTTGGGAGAGAGAGATTTGCCTATATTTATGCATTTAATGTATACATTTTCAAAATGTAGTTTTAACTCTTTATAGATACAGTAATACCTCGACTTATGCTAACTCGGAGTAACGCAATTTTCAAATCTTGTCGGCCATTTTTTTTTTCATTTTTTGATCACTGAAATTTAAGACGGAATCAGTGCTAATGTCAATTCATAATCAAAAATATTTAACGCGCACACACATATTCAACCATTATAGTTTATTACAACTTGCCTATTTTTACGGTCATTAGATTTCCAAATTATTTAAACTCTTGCTTCTACAAAGATTTAAATTGGAAATTCGCAAATATAGAGACGTCTCGTCCGTAATATGTATTTAAAAAATTATTCATTCTCGTAAGATTATATCACATATTTCAAGCAGCTTGGTTTTATTAAGTAGTGCTTTTAGTTTAAAAAAGTTTTATAGATGGATTCCTTTATCTCTCATAAAATACTTCTTAATGTTTTTGAAAATTTCCTAACATTCATATCGGAAAAGGAATGTAAAATCATTTAGAACCCTTAATAATGGGTTTAATGGATTTCAGTGGCACGCGGTTAAGTGTTTGGCGCGATATATGGCGAGATGTAATGAGATTTAAATCAAGATTTATTCCAACTGTCATTTTTAAATCGCCGTATTAGAGACGGCGGTTATGAGTGAACTAAGCATTAAAAGCGCTGATTCTTGGCGCAGACGAATCATTTATGGCGAAACTTAGATTTTATCGTCTGCACGCACGCATTTCAGTTGAGTATTAATTTTAAGCCACACTAGAGATCTTTAAAAGAATTTGAATAAAGACGTTTATTTGAGAATGAAATAATAAAGCATTTCTTTCTTTTTATTCGTTGACTTCATGAAATTTCCTATTGTGGTAGAACTACTGTTAATGTATTGTGCAATTGTAAGGAAGTGCTATTGCAGAATTCTAATTTATTATTCAAATTCTAAGTTTTATTTTGTTGCTCTTGTTGCATTTTGAGAATACCTTTGATGAAATTTTATTTACAAATTCTTTTGTTTAATTTGTGTAAAAAACATTTCACCATCCATGTTTAAATAATGCTTACATTTTTATGCTACTTATTGTTTTATATTATTTGATTAAATCTGTTGTAATTGGAAATATTATTTTATTGTATTGCTTTTTATAAAAACACTGAGCATAAAAAATCTACTGAGGATTTTTTTTTATTAATCTGCACGCGTAAAACTTTTTTTATAGAAAATTATATTTTTTTATCTTTAGAAAATATTTTGAAAGGGCATCTTGAATTCACAACAACAGCAAGAAAATAACCAATCTTTTTATTGTGTTTTTGAACTAAGGTCTTGGGTCATTAATAAGTTACATTTGTCAAATCCATTCACATAAAAAAATATTCTCATAAAACAAAGTTATTTTTGTAGAAATAGTCGAAGAAAAACTTAAATACATATGTTTTGCATGTGATTATACAATGGGTTAAATTCACGTGGTGTCATAGTCACATGATAACTATAAGCACGTGTTTCTAGCCAATCAGTTCATACATTCATGTGACGTAATAATCACATGAAAAAGACAATCAAGTGTTTCCAGTCAATTATTTCATGTGCTTCGCCAACTTTTGCTTTTTACAGAAAACTTTTCTTAAAAAGTATATAGTTGTCAATAATATCAACAATAATATTGTATATAGATAAACAAAATGCACTTGATTTGAAAATTCTTGCATAATACAAGAACTTTTTCAATTTTTCAAAACTTTTTGAAGAACCAAAATGCTGGAGCATCATTATCCAATTATCAAAGGGCTGCAGTAGCCCAATGGTCAAGGCATTTAATGAGTTCGCACCCAGTACCACTAAAGACTCGCAGTGTAGAGAAGCGATGCACGTCCTCCGTTGGTGTGGTGTGGTAGTTAGGTGAGGGGCTGCCAGCTCAGGTGTCGTCCTCGTCACTTGACCATGGTTCAAAATTACGAGATACGGCGCTAAAAGTCCTCGTGTAGCTGAACAGTGCTACGTTAATATTCACTCACTCACTCACCCCAATTATCAAATTTGAAAGTGCACCTATATTTTCTAGTAGAGAACAAGCACTAGTCTAATGTCAGTTTTGAATTCACTGGAGAACACGGGATTGCATTTATCATGCGACCGTCGTGAATTTTACCCATTGTGTGTAAGAAGTTATTGCCATTTTGTTTTCTTGAATAATTATAGTCACATATTGAAGCTTAATTTTTTTGTGTGTAGATATTAATAATTAATAATGGGAATAAAAAAAATATAGAAAGAACGAGATTATAATAAAATTCCGAAGTGAAACAGAAAATGGAAAAAATATACCTGCATAATATAAGCAAATATTTCTTAACTTTTCAAAAATGTGCAAACAAAAATATGTTTCATGCAAAATTTACTGCTGAATTATCAAGTCTAACAATACAACTCTGAAAAATGGGACATCAATGATTAAGTGTTTTAACGACTTTCGTTATTGATCTGCTTATATATTTATGTTTTAACGCTTTTAAAAGTTTTCTCATTATTGGGCAAACTATCTCTGTATCGGTACATATCTCAATATGCGTTTGAACGAAAAATAATCTTTAATTTTATATACTGAGTGAGGCAGAATCCAAATTTTTTTGTTCTATCTGGCACCAAACGATTTTCCATCGCGCTCTAAATAGTTAACAGAATGGTTGTGTGTTTCCAACTCATTGCATTGTTATTATTGAATAGAAGAATCTATAATGCACTTTCAGCATTACACTGGAACGTCACCTGTCTGTTTGACCTTGAGTTGTCTATCACCTTTATACAGATAGGCTGAACACTTACAGTCAGAAGTATTTTCAGCTGCTGTTAATGGCTGTAAAAACAGAAATTGTCTTTCTCTGAAATAGGAATTTACTCTCTTGATAGTAAGTATACCGGTCTGTAGAAGTTAAGGTACAACTACTTTTTTCATGTTTAATTTGACAACAAGTGAGCGTAACATGAAAATTGGAAAAATTGTGATTTAAACAATTACTGATTTAATTGTATGTTACTTAAACATCTAAGTACGATTTACAAATTTAATATATATATATATATATATATATATATATATATATATATATATATATATATATCGAATTTTTATCTTTTATTAATGACAAATTTTTGTGAAAAAAATTAAGTTAATATGTCTTAATTAGGTATATTGCATCATCTACTTGGCGGTATCGTCGTTCTATATTACTTATTAATTTCTGGGACTATAGAAAAGGAAACAGCTCTCTGACATTGAGCAACTTTTGTTCCAGCTCATTAATAATATCAGAGGAGCACCTAAGATAATTATCTGTTTATCGAGATTGTCCCAAAAATGCTCTATCACATTTAACTCCGAAGATCGAGTCGGCCATTCCATTCATTCTCAATCTTGATCATCAAGGTATTCATTAACAAATCTTTTCCTCTTGGTCAGTGGTCTTCAAACTTTGTCGACTATAGGAATGTTTAGAGCTGTGTAATGTGTTTTGGGGGAATTCCATCCAAAAAAAAAAAAAAACCTTAGAAGCATATATTAAAATAATATTTAAAGTAAAACAACCTGTTTTAGATACTTTATGTAAAAATTTGGGAAAAATACTGTATTTTTATTTAAATTCTTTAACATAATATTAATATAATTTACTCATTAATAGCTTGAATCCAAGCTCCAATTGATACCTACCCTTGCATTGCATTTAGTAACTAGGATGTGTTTGCATTTTTTACATTAACTGTTGAAATCTAGGTGTAATGCGGTTATATGCAGTCACTTTTCATTTTTATTTGTTTCTATATTTTGTTTCTATTGCCACATTGTGAAATATTTTTTACTTAAATACATTGTTCAAAATGTCATTAAAATGGTTATATCTCTGTGAGTAACTACTGTGTATTCTGCATGAATTTGCAACCTAAAATTTAGGAGCTGTTTTTGGTTAAATTTAGATTTTAATGCCGAATGTGTTGATAGCTTAGTTACCTTTCGCTGTGTTTAAACACAAAACGAAGATTCTCCGATTTTTGTCTTATCTATATAAATACAGGAAGCTAGAAAAAAAAATTCTTACTCAAGAGGCACACGTTTCCTTAAATTTTTTAAAAGTGGTCTTTTGCTCGCCCTTAAACATACCATAAAAGACGAATGTGCCTTTTAATTCACTTTTGTTGTAGCCAATCTCTGTCATAGTGTATCCCGTGTAAGAGTATCCAAACTCACGTATGCATAGAAGTAAAAGTTCCAGGAAATTATTAAAAAAAAAAACTGTCCGATGCCGATATTCTTTTTTTTTTAAATTTTTTTTTTCTTCTCTGTGGAATGTGGTACCCGCGTTAGGAAACATGGCTTTATATACTATTTCTTGCGGTCATATACACCATTAAAAATGTGAATCTATTTTGCAAACACGTTTATAATTTTCTTTTCGAACTTTTGTTTTGACTCATGGAACCCTTGACTATTCCTTGTGGAACCCCAGGGTTCCGTGGAACATTGTTTGAAGACCACAGCTATAGGTTATCCACTAGGAAGAATTCATCCTAAACTGCACTAACATGTGGACTGACATATAAAGCAAGATCTCATCCCAACAATTCACAGCAAACAGTGTCTTCTAATGTCTTTTACCTAGAGATATTTCATTCTAAATCATGTGGGCTTGACGAAAGTGGTGTTTTCCATTCTGCTGAGTGGCATGATGGCGATTGGTCGAGCGATGGAATCCGGGAGGCGTGGCTATGGTTCTTCATCTGGGTGGAAAGTTTTTGAGTTTTTGGCTTGGCTGAGAGCTTAGAGGTTGTTCTCTGATTGGATGCTGGGTAAAAGAGAGCGATTACACAAGACTTTAGCTTTTATATCTCGGCAGTGGTTATTACGTAATAGTAGTTCTGATTGGATAGAATGGGCGGGATGGGGATTTCGGACTAGCCGATTATGATTAAAATTACAGTGTTATTTTTAAACTAAAGAATTAAAGTTTGTTTAAATATTAATACAAAGAGTTAACAAAAAGGATACTAGAGGGAATTATTACATATATATCGATAAATCGGTTTCAAAAAAGTTAAATAGAAGTCGAATTAAAATACTTTGCAAATCTATTAACCACCTTTATTCCAAAAATTTCTGATATTTTATACACACATTGTAAGTTTTTTTATATTTAAAATTATTTATGATACAGTGAAAGTTTTTAAAAATTTGGCATTTTCAGAACATTTTATCTCAAATAGATATCAAACATATCAATGAAATGTTTTAAATATCAAGAGTAACTGAAAAAAGGCGTTTCTTGCGACAAAAAGCTGACAGTTATTTTTTCCTTTTTGAAATTGCTTCAAATCAAATGAGGGGCCACAAAAATGCCTTCAGCGAACCATTCGTGGCCCGTGGACCACGGGTTGAAAACCCCTACTCTAGAACAATACACTACCTGAATCCTTTCATAAAATAAAGCGGTACCTACTAGGTGTCGTTTTGTGTAGAACCTTTGATCATGAAGATGTTCGCTCACCGTAAAAACAGATATTGTTCCTTTTGCGGTGCAATGATCTGAAGTGAAATGAGGCACAATAGTGTCCCTTTTCCTTCGGGCAGAAAGTGTTCTTACACGAGAGTTGTAACTCGTAAGCTGAATGAAACGTGTTCTTTTGAAGCTGCATCTTCAGATTTAAATTGATCACGGAATACTATGTCCATACTATGAGACGTATATAAATACGCCTAGAAGAATCAGTTTATGAGAAATTTTTGTCCATCCTCTCTTCCGATTGCTTGCCATCTTAACAAATCGGGTCTTAAAGTGTGCCTAACAATAGTTTTGATTATAGACCATTTAAAATCCATAAAAACGAAACGGGAAAAAAATCCTAACAGCTTGCCAAAGTTGGAACTTTTTTATGGTAGTCGTATTAGTTGTTATAGTATCAGACATTTAAGTAGGATTGAAAAATAGCTTCTGCTAGAGTTATATGTAGTAATTTGAGAAAAGTATTGTATATGATTATTTCATTAGGTATTATGGAGGTTATTATATTATTCGTATAAGTAGAGTATTTTTTACCTATATTTTCGTTCTTTAAATGTGAAGGGGGGAGGCTCTTTAAAAAACGTATTGTATTCCAGTAGAGGCTATTTTTTTATACTACGGTTAATATCGCATTTTTTTAAATTTTTGATTTATATTTTTCTATATATTTTAAAAGCTATAGTAAATTGTGAAATGTTTTAAATTTAATGCTTAATGATTGTTCATTGTGTTTATCTTTAAATTATGCTAGCATATACATTGTAAATTGTATGGTTTGTGCAAAATTTATGCTATTATACAGGTATCATCATATTCTCAAAAGCAGTATTTATTTATTTGAATCAGATTTTTTTCTTCCTCTTTTATGTATGGCTTTTGTTTTATCTCTTGTTCTTCAACACCAAATGGATGTATAAATTCACTTGGCGCTCATCCGGTATAGAGGTTAGTGACGCTGACTGCAGTGCCATAGGGTCTGGGTTCGAATCCTGGAAAAGGCATAGATGTTTGAAAGTGTATAGTGCCTTCGCGGCAGGGGGGTACTCTTAATAGCCGTCGAGTCGCAAGTCCTCTCGTGAGGTTGGTGGAAGGGGAATAGCGGTAGGAGGTCCTTGACCACCCCCAGGGTGTTCTCCCTCAAAATTGGGGTGGAACAGAGCAAAATCGTATTGTCACCTGCGTTGTGCTCAAAGCTAAGGCTAACGACAGGCGTAAAAATCTAGCCCTTCGCCGCGATGAATTTCGTGGACTTTGATCTGATGTTACTGTCGATCAGGTGGCATAAGTAACAACAACAACATAAATTCGCATGCTAAAGCTGAAAAATTATTTATCATTAAGTACCTCTGAATTTTAAAGATATAATAAATTGTGAATGTTTATACACACATTAAACTGTCAAACTAATAATCTTTAAAAATGGTATAAGTTTTTTCTCTTAAAAAAGGAAGGAGAGCTTTAAAATAAACATTTTGCTGTTCATTTAGAAATTTGTATGACATTTCTTAAATAGTTTACACAAATGACCCCATGTAATTTTTTTTTAGTTAAGAGTAAAATTCTCTTTTATTTATTATTATTTATTTATATCTAAAAATGGAGTTATATGTATTTTTTAAATTGGAATTTACTATTTTCAAATAACTAAAATATAGCTCTGAAGAGTTTTACATTTCAAGGCAAAAACAAACTTTGTTACATTCTCTATTATATCCGAACTTCCGAAACTGTAATCATTGATGTGGAACAACTCCATATGTTTGATCTTAGAAATAAAAAGAAAGCGCAATATTTACTGTCAATAAAAAGTAGCACCAATAAAATTATGTAAAGAAACATCTTCTTCGTAACAATCCTTTATGTAAAATAAAAGTGAATGCATCATTCATCATAATGATTGGATCCTTTTAATGCATCATTAAAATTCTGACATGTTCTTCATTTTTTTTTTTTTTTTTTTTTTTTGACGCTTCAGTAGATTTCACATGAAGACTCAAAATCGAAACCACTCAAGCGCCTAATCCGTATGCAAAAGTGACGTTGAGTTGTTGCGCTACAGACCTCCTTTCCGAATCGTTTCTTTTTCTCCCAAAAATTCGAAAGATAGAATTTCCCGCCAATAATACATTCTTCCATTCTGTCTGGAATACAAAGCAGGTAAAGGACACCGCATAACACGATATGCTTCGGCGACAGAGTGCAAGAACAAGCGTAAGAAATGTTTATAATAATGAGAAAATTGTTCTACTGTTTGTGTGTTATGGAAAGAGAAAGTAGAAAAAGAATAGACGTGGCTGTGAATCTAGCCCTGCGATTCTGACCGAAGATTTGCTTCCCCTGTGGCTTCTTTAATGGGTATAAGAGGTCAAGGACTTTCGCCTATTGTTAACAAAACATGTCATAATTCGTTTTTCTATCCCTCAACTAAAAGGAAACAATGAAGGATGGAATTATGTGCGTTCAAAATGGGAAAGATTTTCAGCTGGTGTTTTATTTGATAGTTCGAAGCTTTTTTTATTTTTATTTTCACTTCATGTGACTAGCGTTGTGGAAATAAAAAAATAAGCTTTAAAAAAATTGTTTGGCGTGTTATTTTATTTTAAGAGTTTTGTAATCGCTTGGTTATATTTTATACCTTAAATAATATCTTCTAGAAAGTACATATAGTGCGAATTTTCTAAAAGTGGAAAACATTTAAAAACAGAAGAGTAAGAAACGTAGACATGTTATCATGTAACAATATTTGATAAAATTCTTGGAATAGATCTAAGGCGCCTCACACACATTCATGACCTTATTTTTGAAAAAAAAAATTTAAACACAGCTACAGGTTTCTTTCTTTTTTTTTAAATATTTTTGTTTCTTTTTATGCGTACTAGGCTTAGTTACTTCAATTAAATAGAAAAAAAATGTAATTCAGAATTTTTTAATGCTCTCGTTGCATTTTTTCATTTCTAAGAATTTAAATAAAAAATTATAGTTATTGATTAGAAGATCATGTATAAATAGTCTAATTATTATTTTTAATGAATGTTCTTAAAAATGTTATGCCAGAATTTTCATTTATACCATTTTTCCCGCCTGCAGTGCAAATTTAATTGCTTATATATCTGTTTCACCACATTCAAAAAACTTATTTTGTACAGAATTTCATTTTATGTTTTATGATGACGAATACAATTATTCTACTACTTGTCCGAAAATCTAGTTTTATGTTCGAAATTGTTTTTGAACTAAGCAGAATTGTGGTTTTAATAATTGGATAATTGATGCATTTTCTACTACTAATATGGTGAATAGTTAATTGTATTGCGATGTGCTTAGGAGTTTTTATAACTAAAGCTACTTATAATTATTTATATAAAATGAATTCTAATTTTATCAATGAATAAAAGATATTCTATGCACTTATGTGCACGAAATTCTTTATTGATTTCATGTTGACCTATTGAATAGGTTTTATGTACATTTCTGTGGTAATTTTTTTATAAAAATTAATAATATGATGAATGCATGAGTAACTGAAAGTAAAAAACTAGTAATTCCAATTTCTCGGGTGCAATGTAATACTGTTTTTATATATCTTAATTTAACCTTGAGGGGGGAATTACATTATATTTTTTTTTAAAAAAAGTAATATCAAATAGCTTATTCTTTGTAAAAAGAAACGTTGTAGTAGAATAATGAATTAAAAAATAAGTAAACGAATAATTTCACTTTATATATTCAAGAAATTTAATCTAATTCTTTTGCCGGAAAAAAGAAAAACTAAAAGTTTAATAATACGATATTTGGGGGAGAAGAGATGCTTTGTTTGAGATAACATCTTAGGAGATCAGGTGCTCCGATGGATACTGTCAACACCTTCATAGATTTTGATAATTTTTTAATCATTGTGTTTTTGCTGCTTTGAAAAGTTTGTTTCTCAAAATGGCGGAATTGTTTTTTATTAAACTGATAGCGTGATGTTATAGGATAATTCAATATTTTTTCATTTACGAAAATTGTTTATCTTTCCAAAATCCATAAAGAACACACTATCTTAAAAAGACCTGATTCTTTACAGATGAATTGTTATTTATTTCGTAAATTTTAGAATATTACTTTTTTTAAAATTTGATTTCATTTACATCACAAATTAATTTTAGGTTCTGAAAAGTTTTTTTTAATTACTTCGAGAGCCTGTAAAATCTGTTAACTTTGAATAATACCTCGGAATAATAAAATACTTCGAAGTTTTGTGGGCTGTACTCCATAATAATATTAAACATTTCCGATTATTCCTATAATAATAAAAGACCACCATCTATTCTGAATATTAAATATGAGGCAAGAATGCTGATTTTTATTAAAGCCACACTCTACAGCAACGTCACTGCTATTGGCGAACAACCTTGTAATTTTGAACCTCGGTCAAATAACAAGGACGACTCCTGCACCTCAAATTTCCACACCACACCAACAGGAGGATTTTGAGCCTTGACAAATTTTTCGCGCAGCAACATCTTTACACGACGAATGGCAATAAATGTAACAGAAAGCAATACTACAAAAAATTATGAAGTTTTGAAATTTTAGCTTTTTGTGACTAAGCACTTTTCTGTTTTTTAGCTATAATTTTTAATCTTATACGTTTTTTTTATGTTTATTATAATTTGAAATAAATATGTAATTCGTAAAGTACAGATATTCTGCTTCCTTGGTTGTTTTTCGTGAATCTAATAAATATACGGTAAATTTTAACATAAACGACCCCAACACGATCATACAGTTTTTCTCTTTGTATTTTGATAAAAATAGCTATAATTGTATAAAAAGTAAGGATAATTTATTTGAGTATTACATAAATAACCTCAAATATATAACTTTTTTTTTAAAAAAACTTCGTTTTCGTGGTATTATAGACAATATGAGATTATCTGTTAATTTTATAAGTTTGTAAAAATTTATTTCAATATATTGAAAAATTAACAAATGGCGGCACATCAGCTATTCTAAACCATAATTATTTTTACGTCTTTATAGAACATACGATTTTAAAAAATAGAATTAAAATCTATGCAAATATGATTCGATTAATTCGATATGAGTTCTTCGTTCTTAAATTTTAATATTATTCTTCACTCTTTTTTAGCAATTTCGTTTTATTCGAAAAACATTACAAATTAAATCCTATTGTAAGGATGTTCAATAACTTCTTCAATATTTTTTTAAATAAATGAATACAGATAAACTGAATTATGTTAATTTAAAATTGAAGGATAATTCCATATAATAATTTGTAAACTAAAGATGTATAAAACAATAATTCTTATGGTTATACAACTCAAAAAATTTTGCAAAATATTATTGGCATTCATTTCTTGTTTAAACTATTTTTGGTTATAAGAATTTGAAATCTCTTTTAAAAAAAATAACTGAAAATGTGTATATTCAAGAATATATACATTTTGTAACTTTTCAATGACATTCTTAGTTAGACGTCTTTTGCAGATATCGAAAACCATATTTGGTTACTGGCGCCATCTATTGAATAAACGTGAATTCAGAAATCGGCTAAAAGTAATAATATGATCTTGAGAATAGATTATTCCCATCGTATTTTTTATTAAATGTTTTTACAGTAATATAGTTGTATGGTTTTTGTGTGTGTGTTCGTCACTAACTATTCATATTAAATTTCTGATATTATTCTGAAGTATTTTTTCCAAATGATAATTCATTTTAAAATCTAAATTTGACATGTGTACAAACTCACATTAAGTCATGTATTTTAGCTTTTAAAAAATAATTATTAAGAATTCATTCTTTTTAAATTTTTGTTTTTAGGCAATTGACAAGAAACCAGCCTGAAATAATATTTGGCAAATGTTGCTATGATTTGCCAATGAAAAAAGTTTCAAAATTGTCCAAGGTTGTACTCTCTGCGCACACTGGGCCTGTTGGAGGACTCACTCAAGTCAATCGAAAGCAGAAACCCTTTGAATATCTTGATCTGGATGTTGATTTCATAGACGAAGATTATGAAGGGAGCTCTGAAAACATAAATAAACTGAACATTGATGAAGTTCATCCCATAGATAACAAAGAAAAAACGAGTGAACCAATTTCAGAAAAAGAATCGAAATTGTCAACTTATCAAGGTAAATTTATTGGTAATATATTTTTTTTATTTCTGCCCAATTTAATATAAATAAAGTTCTAATTGGGAGTTTTTTTTAAGTATTAAATAATCATATGACTGCAAGATTGACAATAACTGACTTCAACCAAGTTTAAATTGAGAAAAATTTTAATCTGCTTATATTCCCAAAAGAACTTTTAAAAAAGTATGATCATTTAATACTTAAATCTCGCTTTATAAATTATTTTTTAAAATGGGAATTTTTTTTATCATGAAATCTAATTTATGCTCATTATGAATTATAATTGGTCATTAAAGTCAGATGTTTTCAATGTTCTTTTCAGCTATTTTCAAAAAATTTCGTATACTTTTGTGGATTGTATATAGTTTATTATTTTTCTTCAAAATAACTCATACTTCTTCATAAATATTGAAAATTTTATTCAATTTATGGTGATATTTGTCACTATTTAATGAATTTTTTATACCAGTTTTATAAGTATCTATCACAATTGTGTGACAGATGGCAATTAAACTTACTCATAATTAAAATAATTTACATTAAAAATTTCTTTTTTAAATTAATATTAAATTTAAGAAAAGAAAAAGATAATGTTGGACAAAAAAAAAAAAAAACCATAGTTGGCGGAGTTTTGTTCAGCTAATCAAACTAAAACACAAAGAATAGGTTAAGAAATGAGAAAATAAAAACGATTTTTTTTAATTGGTGTAGTTATGCAATAGTGAGTTAGAAAGAGAGGAAAAGGAGATTAAATTATAAGTAATTTACTTAGTTTTTCAGGAATTATTATATTGATTGGTCACCTAATTAAGGCCCAGTGGTCGGGTAGTAGCGTGTCGCCCTTCCACACCACAAGTCTGAGTCCTATTCCCTGGCAGGGCAAGGTCGACTCGTCATTTCATCCATACTGCAGTGGGTCGCTAAATGAGTACCAAGTTTGCTTGGGGACTTAAACACTGGGGGTCTCGCTTCAGACTGACCACCCGATCGAGACATCTGCTCATGCATCTCAGTGCCCAATGGTCACGAATACTGGGATGGGCACAGTAGGCCCTGGCCCTCATGGGCTGTTGTGCCACTGAGTTTGAGTCCACCTAATTAGTGAAAAAACACCACTTTACTATTTCTGAATTAAAGTCTATGGATGTTTTATTGTGAAATACTACTACTAACCACAAATATTAAATTCAGATCTCAGTGAAACTCCATTTGTATAATAAATATATACTGAAATTTTGTAAAAGCTTCTACTTTCTTCAACTGCAAGGAAATGAAAATTAAATGCTTGCCAAGTTTAACAAATTTTTTTTGTTCTATTTATTTGAATATCTTGTTAAAATAAATAGCCATTAATGTTGGTTATTTGAATGCCACATATGGAGAGAGGCAGTCTATGATTAAAATGCAGTTTTGGCTATTGAATATATATTTAACAATTTTCTTCTTGCATCCAGCTAAAAGAAAAGTATAAAAAATTTAGTACTGGAAATATCTTAATTATCTTTCTCATTTTTTAAAATTGTACATTGTTTTTTAAGCATTCTTCATGTGATGTTTCGTAATATATCTTCTGTTCTTTGTAGTTTCAATCAACTTTTTTATGGCGTGAACTTGGGTTGAATTTAGTATAATGAATTTATAAAACAATTATTTAAAAATAATTGTTGAAAAAGTTTTACTTGTGACATTAACTTTCATATATATATAATGAATGAAGTTTTTAAATTTTACAAATGCACTGGTGAAATGAACTTAAAAAATAGCATATGAATGAATAGTTGCAATAAAAATTACTCTTATGTTTGAAAAGTAATGTTTCAAATTTTTAATGAGTTATATCAACATTTATCATTTTTATTCAGAAGGATCTTTGCAACTATAATAAAATAACATATAATTTTTATGCAAATTCCAAGGAGCAAATTGAAAAGTATAATACTTTAGGACTACCAAATTTAATTCCTTGCAATTTTTTGTGAAAAGTGTATTTCCCTCCCACCCTTCACCCCATACTAATGTGTTTTAATAATTTGTAGTGCTTTCTTTTGTGAAATCTTTTATGGCATGTTAATATTTTCTTGTAATCAAATTAAATTATTAAGTTTTATTACAGTAAGAAATTCCTTAAATTAAGATGGAAGAAGAAAGTTTTGATATAACTTTTTTAACCTTAATATGCTCAAAAAATCTACGAGTATGTTTGTATGTTTAGTTTGAAAAATTGCAGTTTTAATCATTTTACAATACTTGAAAATATTTGTTTGGAAACTTTTTTGTAATTTAATGATGATAAAAATTTAATTAAAATGTTTTTTTTTTTTGAAATAATGAGAGGGGCTCTTTTCTATACCAAAATCCTTACTTAATTTTTTAAAAAATAATATATTTTCTTGGTGCTTGGCCACTATTCTTGTTTGTTTTGGCTCTTTTCTGTATGCCATAAATTTACCAATTAAGATTTTGCTGAAAAACTTTTAAAAAAATGGAGTATCTTAAATCCATGTTCAACATTTAGACTCAGAATTAGTGAAAAATTCCATCTGTCATGTCACACAGTTTTTTATTAAAATTGTGTTATGTTTTGAATAAAAACTTACCAAACTTCAAGAAAATCACAAATTTCATTATTTTTTGACATAGTTGGTTTTCTGAAGCGTTGTTTAAATTTTTTGTTAGAAATATTCAGTCATTCATTTAAGAGCAGAAGATAGCATTTTATTTTTAAAGGTAGCATTTTATTTTTATCCATTATTTTCAAAATTTCTAAAATTCAGTTTTGATTTCTGATGCAATAAAAATAATTAACCTTTTATCCTATTATATATATATATATATATATTAGTTTTAGTATTGTTATCCTTGCAAATGATTCCTGAAAGTAATTCTTGTTTTTTTAATAGATTCTTCAGATGAAATAGCTGGAATTAAAAACTGGAATCAACCAGATGAAAGGGCCTATGGTATTGCAACAACCTTATATGAAAAGCATCCTGTAACAAATGCCAATGCTGGTTAGTGTTAGTTTTTTTTAAATTTAAAATATTGTTTGTGCAAGTATTTGTAGATTTAAAAGTATTAACGTATTTTATATTTTTAATTAGTTTACTGAAGTATAAATAAGACATAAAATACAAAAGTATTCGCAAAGGCTGTAACATTATTTGTGTGAAAATATGAAAAATATGAATATTGTGCTACTTTTTATTCCTGAGGTGAAAGTATTTATTTATTGCAGAAATGAAATATTTATGTGTCAATTAAATTTGTCTTTTTTTGTATGTAGAAGAAATTAATATTAATTCGAATTAAAATTGTTTTTGCTATCTGAAATAAGCTTGGGGTGAATTCCTTATCTATGAAAAATTAGATGCATAATGATTAATGAATTAATTTATGATATTAATACTAATGATTTGTTATAGGATTTATTAAAGCAGCTTTTTTTGTGAAAAAACAAGTATTGTTGAAATGATGGATCCTATAAGTTTAATGATGGATCCTGTAAGTTTTCCTACAGTTCAATATAAATGGAACAAAAAATTCTTCCTAAAAGATGGCAACAAAAACCTAAATCTTTTATATTTGTCTTGGAACTTGTTAACTGTGAGGCAACTGTTTGAAAAAATATAAGAATTCATTAATCTGTTCAAAAACACACAGCTATTGTGACTATAGAAAGAAATATATTTTGAATATAAAATAATTTTAGGTGTATTAAAAATTTTAAATTTTTTTTCATAGAATGTAATATTTTCATACATTTATTGAACTGGTTAACAAAAAAAATTTTACTAATATTTATCTGTAGTTTTTGCTGATGAAAAACTGCAAAACAAAAAGAACATTGTAAATTGATTATAAAGAACATATGTAAATATATTTTTTAAGAGAAATATTGCTTTTGAAAGAATGAAAATTTCTACCTTTTGAGATTGCTTGGAACTTGATCACAATTCCTTCAAATATGGAAACTGGTGCAATTCCTGTACTTGCACCTATAAAAATATGTTATTAGTGAATATCATAACATTTGGTGATATTTTTCTTATTTGGCAGAAATGGTTAACTAGATTTTATTCAAATAATGTTTCATCTGTACATATTTTTAAAAATGAAATATTTCTTTTCCCTCGGCTTTGATCAACCCATGTTCCTATTTTTTTTCCATGACTGATATGTACCTATATTTTCTTTCTTGGAAGATATTGATGTTAACAATCAGTGCCACTATTTGCTATAATTTGAATTGCATAACACAGAATTTTCCCCTTAGTTTTGTGTACTTTAACCAAAAAATTATTATCTTGATGAAAACAACAATGGAAAGAATTATTATGAAACTTATGTTGTTATAATTAACTAACTTTCAGTTTTCATAAATATAACATTATAAATAAAACATGTCTGTGTTTTTGTTTTAAGTCACATTTCTTGCAAATACATTGTTGCTTCATTAAATGTTTTCCATGTGCATATATATTGCTTTAAGTATAGATTTTTAATGTTTTGTTGCTTGAAAGCAACAAAACATTAAAAATCTATACTATGTCCTATTTGGCACAGAACTTCCTTTTTAAAAGGTTTTTTTTTAATTTAAAATTGCTAGCATATTTGTTTTTTGACAATACTTTTCATTTCTCTTTCTATGTATACTTTTTTTTATTTAGAACTATTTTATGCTGATATATTATTCAATTTGTTATTTCACTGTGCAGAAAGTATAAATAAATCAAGAATAATATAAAAAGAAGGCACATCTGTGCCGCATTTACATTTTCTCTCATATTTTCTAGCCATTATTTTCATTTTGTGTATCAAAGTTTTTTCATCAATCACATTCACCTAATATTCTGTACAGTTTTGAAGCAAATATTTTAGGGTATTTATTGGCTATAGCAACCCAGGAATGAAGCTGAGGTATTGCCAACATGAACCGTTATATTATCTGACTAGATACATTTACTACAAACACAATAATTGAACAAAATTTAGTGTGTTTTCTACTTATGCTTTGTGTTTGGTGTAATGGTCCTTATAGCTGATAAGTACTAATTGTATTTTAGCATGTTAAAAAAAAAATTATGATTGAAAAAGTATACTATTTATACCATCAATACCATTTTTCTTGTATTTGACTTCTATCCAATACGATGACAATAATTTGCCTAGTTGGAAATAAATAAAGGTATTAACTAAACTAGGATCCAACCGATATCTGCGTAGAAAAAACCGTGTTTGTTTCATGTATTTTTTCAAAGCATGTAGGAATAGAAATAAGTATATAATGGGAACGAATGAGAAAAATCTTATAAGACGGAATTTAGAATTGATTTAATATTTATTATATAATTTTCTTTATAAAGATTTTCCTTTCATTAAAAGTATTAAATTTTATTGGTTACTTTTTATGTTTTGAAATTATTCCTCCCCTCACTTTCTTTTTGCTCCTATATTTTATTCATTTATAAATGGAACATTTAATATAGAAGTATTTTGATCTGTATGGATTTTTTAAAGTTATATTTGCACAGTTTAAAAAATATTCAAATCAATAATTATGATTCCCATATTGTCAATAAAACCACTGGATAATTTTAATTAGTTTTGATTACAAGATTTAAAAGAAATGTCTTGCATTTTTTGTGACGAATTGATCTATTAGTGTTAAACTCTGTAATTATTTTAGAGCAGGTTTTATCATATACTACTTGTAAAAAAACTTAAACAAAACCTTTTTATTTTATTTTCAGGAGAACCCATAGCTGATGCTTTTGCTGTATGCCTGCGTGAAAATAGTGCAGTTTTGGTTCTTGCTGATGGAGTTAATTGGGGTGAAAAATCTTGCCTTGCCGCTCGATGTGCAGTTCATGGATGTATGGATTACTTGAACAATGCGTTGTACAGAGAAGGGGGAAGGATAGAGACCACTATGGTTAATATATTGACTTAAATGAGCCTATATTATACTCTGTTGTATAGTTGTATGAAATTATGACTTTCATGGAAAATTTATTTTAAATGCTTGTTGAATATTTTCTTTTTTATTAATATTGGATAAATATATAAATGCTGTAGTTTATTTGAAAAATTTGTTATGTAATTTTAAATCATGTAAAATCTATCCCCAAGTTCAATAAAGTTGTCTTTCCATTTTATTAATATATTCAAGCAATACTTAAAAAATTGGAAGAAAATATTTTATATAAAATTTTGAAAAGCATACTAGGCATGCTGCATTGATTTAAATGAAAATATAAAGATCCCATATCTTATATGTCAGATTTTGGAAGTTGTAATAACTACCAAACACCTTGTAGAATCTTTTTTTCTTCATATTTATAACTCAGAGATTTGTTATATGATTACTGACAGCTTTTTAAGTTTACTTCTTTAGAAGCTATATAGTAGCAGGTTATAAATGTCCTCATAGATACAACAAGCTATAATATACAGTTGTTTGTAATTGTATAATGTAATTTCATTTCTCATGTTTAAAAAGCTAAAATATTGTAATCTGCATTAGAAGATAGTAATTTTCATCGCAAAATAGTATTGGAATTTTACTGTGCATTTTTACCTATAAATATGATTTTGTATTTTTCTGGAATTTTGAATTATATCTGTTACAGAAATAAGTAATACTAGGGAGAGAAAAAGAGTGGAATTTTGAAGAATTTTACTTTTGAGAGAACTGTATTTTTAAATTTGGGATTATTTTATCCCTTTTCTGATTTAGTCAAAACATGCTGCATTTTTAAGAACTGTGCAATGTTCTCAATTAAAGAGCAATAAAGCACCAATGCAAAGTGCATTAAAGTGCCAAATTAACTTTTTTAAAATGGGAAAATCCCTTTTTAAAAAATTGTACTTATTACTGCAGTGGCTATTTTTTGAAATAGAAATTCTATCTATATGCTTCAAATGCTTATAATAATTATATTCTACAATTATTCTTTTAAATGTCGTCAACTTAAGTCAGAACAATTTTGTTATAAAACCCTTTAAAAAATATTTCTCAATATTTATACTTACATATTGAGTATATTTGTTACAGTAGTTTATAGTATGGTTCAAATCATAAGCACTAGAGTTTGAATTGATCTGCGAGTTTGAATTCCAATTCTATTAAAGATTGAACGTTGAGGGGGTATCTCCAGGGGTGTACATAAGGATGATGTTTCTGGGTTAGCCCCCCTCCAGAAAAGTCTGTTTATGCTACTGGGGGTATTCAGTTATGAATGAGAGTCTGTTTATGTACTGGAAGTAACGAAATCGAACAAGGCTTCAAGCTTCTCAAATAGCAAAAATTCTATTACATAATTTTTGATGAATTTTGTGCAACATTGTGAAGGGTGGAAAGAAGATTCTTCTTAAGGGCTTCATTACTATGAAAACTTTACCATGTTAAGGGCAAAATTTATTTTTAAAAAGAAAAACTAATTCCTATGGTTAAAATTTATTTCTCCATACAATTTAATATTAATGCCTTTTTTTCTTTGATCATTTTTTAAAGTTTAAAATTATAAATTATGTCTAATAAAATAAGATAGTTTCTTGGAAGGATAGAGTAGCTAATAATAATATAAATTTTGGGCTTGTAAAATATGCTATGTTAAGTTTTTGACCCTTATTAAAAATCTATAGTCTTCAGTATGGTTTTTTATATTCAATTATTATTGTGATTTCAGAATTTAAAAAATTCTGTTAACAATGAATTAGAGTTATATAAAGATTTTAAATGGATGAATTAATCTTGACTCTTTTCATGTACAAGTATAGTGATTGAAGAGATTATTTTTTAAAAAATTTGAATCACCATATTTTATTTCATATTGAACTTATCACAGTTATTCAAATCATTATATAAATGAGATAATAAAAATTATATTCTCATTTAATATATTTTATTTCCATTATTTTTTTTCAAATTAATGCGTTTGTAATTAAGTTTTTATTATTAGACACCAGACAAAATCATTTCCCACTAAATAGTTTTTTTTAATAACTATCTCATTAAGATAATTTTAAAACATTCTAATATTAATAATCAATTTTTGTTTCACTATTACATTTAAGAATAATTACAACTGCAAAATAAAAAATTCTCTGCCATTATTTTGGGACATTCAGTTATTTTCTAAATGTTACTTTAAACTTGAAAAAATGTCACCATTAAGGTACAAATTAAATTACTGTTTACATCCTATGATTTATATTTCAAAAGTTAATGGGTACTGTGTAACATAATGTCCAAAGCATTTAGTTTTAATGATCTCCCTTTCAATCCAGCAACATTTCCATTAAATTTTTATAATTCAGGAATTTCTTTATGAAATAACTAGGGTAGGGGGGGAGGTGATGACTAAAATTTTTGTCTACTTTAATCTAATGAAAAATATCTTATACAACATTAATACTAAAATAACATTTTATGTTTTTCTTTGCAATTGGTAATATATATATATATATATATATATATATATATATATATATATATATATATATATATATATATATATAAACTAATTTCCAATGTAGAATTTTTTAAAAAGTGCATTGACTTTTTATAATTATTACTCATAACATTGTTGAAAATTTAAATTATGTATTTATCATTATGTCAAATCATTAAATGTGTTTACTATTATTTCAGGACGTATTCGTCTGTCTTCTCCGTTCATTTCACGCTGCTCACAATCTAATCCTACAGGAAGAAGGAAATCTCACAACTTTGTGTGCTGCTGTTGTCTGCCAATTGCGCAATTCAGATAAATTCATCATCTGCACTTGCAATGTTGGGGATAGCTTGGCATATGTTTACAGTCAGAAACATGGAGTACGAGAGATAACACAAGGTACATAACCTTGGTCTGGTTCATTTTGTATTTTATATGTATCACTCAATAGTATTTTGAACATCCTGTAAAATATATTTCTGAGATATCTTCTAAAAGTTAATTATATTATGAAATAGAATATTTGCCAAGTAACAACAAAACTATCGCTCAGCGTGATGTATCATGGTTTTGCGGAGAGAACTATCCGTATTTCATCTGAATTTTTTCAAACTTTTTGAAAAATAATACACTGGCCTCCAAATATTAAGGTACAACATGTTTTTCAAATCTTACTATTAAAAAATTAGTTTATAGGATGATAGTAAGAAAAGAAGAAAAAAGAAAGAAATGAAAATTTATGCAAACAAATGATAGTTATTTTTATTTTAAAGAAATAGACATGGACATTTATGAGTTGGAGAAAATGGGTGAAAATCAAACTTTTGCAACTTTATGGTATATTTTGTACATGATTGCTAATCTTTAATAGTTGTTGATAAATTCATTGATGATACCCAGGAGTGTCTAGAAATGTCTTAGAAAGTCCTTTGCTTATTTTGTTGAAGTGGCTAGTGTTTAGTTGTTTTGAAATAGGGTTGTTACAAGCTGATGCTGCTACTTATCTCAATGTGATTTTTAGTGTTGTCCATCAACTGTAGGATCAGTTTAAATCTGAAGATTCTGTATCTGTGGAAGACATGTTCTTGGTCGACCATGAGTTTCAACAACTGCAGGAAGCCATTTTTATGTTCGTTTGGCTTGAAGGAAGATAAGCACTTCTGTGCTTAAGCTTGTTACGCATAATTTTGTTGCATCAGGAACAAGAATCTCTTCTACTTCAATGCAAAGACCCTTTCTCAATTTCTATGCAAAACAGTCAGTTGTGTGTTCTCTACCTTCAACAGGAGTTATTTTGATCCAACAACAATAGCTTCTTTACTCTCCATATACAAGTCTAAGTTCATGTTGGAGAGCAGTTTATGGCATCTTCTAATCTAGAGGAAGCAACATACCAAATATTGCCAATTGAACATTGGTTAAAGACACAGTTAAGGATGTTGTAGAATCATGGTTTAGGCAGGTATCTCTCTCAAGGTCTCACTCACTGGCATGTATTCCATGGTAGATATTGGGACAAGATCCTTGATTGATATGTCTACCCATATGCCACTGCTATTGATAAGAAATTCATTCTGATGGATGATTATGCACAATTTCATTGAGCTGGGCTTGTTATAGACTTATCTTGAGTATTTGGAGTGAAAGGAATGGCCTGCTCAATCTCAAGAACAGAATCCAATCAAGCATATTTGAGACCTAACAAGTGCAGTCTCTACTATGGTAGACATGTTACTGCTTGAGTTCTTCAAGTTTGTTGTATGAGCTAGAACAAGGTTTACTCTGTGTCTGGCCTTCTCTTTCCCTTTCAGTATCCAACAACTTAATTGGCAAATTGGAACATCAATGCAGTGCAGTAAGTTGTGGACATGTTCCTTATTAGAAGCCGTGCCAATTTAAGCTCATTTTAGGCCCTGAGGGCAGAAGATCTACAGGCCCTCTTGGCACTGGAGGATCAAAATTTATAACCAGAAAATCTGGTTAAGTCCAGCTTATTCGGGCCCTTCTAGACCCCTGGTTGCCCTGCCCAAGCGTTAATAATGTGCCTGGATTAGAAGACAATATTGTAATGTTTTTAGGACATTTTTCCATATAAAAATGTGATGTACTGCTTTTTCCAAGAATAGACATTTTTGCCAAGAGTACTTTTTGTGTAAAAATCATATCTGTGTTAAAATGTAAATTTCTGTATTGCATTCTATAAAAAACTGTTAAGTGCGCATTTCTTCCAAATTTCTTGTTTCTCTGTTTAATTTTCAAAATTAGATGCAAAAAAACACGCTGAACTTTAACTTTAGGAAGCCAGTGTGTTAGAACCATCTTGTTATGTAAATTAAAACAAGAGCTTATATGTATGTGAGTATTGTTTTGGTTATTGGTATAGCCAAAAAAGTATCCAGAAAATCCTTTTGTCACTTGAATGAACAAAATAAGTATCGTTTTGTTAAAAGAAACTTATATTGCTATGATGGTTCTTTAATGAGTATTAATCAAATACTGACTCTGAAACTCATTTTATGAATTAAAATTAAATTTATCTGAAAGTAAAATATTTTTGTATTCAAACTTCCAGGGAAACATTCAAAATTATTTTCATCTAATCACGCTTTATTTTTCTAGAGATTCATCGCAATAATATAAATATCTAAGTATTTAATGCTGTTTTAAATTAGGTTTTTATATATACTATACAATTATTTTTAACTAATTAATTTTGATATAATTAACTCCCTTATATATTTAAGCTAACATTAAAAATAATTATACATGATTATAATCGTCATACTATTTATTATAAACTCAAATTGAGCATTATCTTCACAAATATTTTGCTTGTATATGTATTAGAATTTCTCCTGGTTTTTTTAGATTTGTATGAATCTTAGATCATAGATAATTGTGTGATTTCACATGAATACCTTGTAAATTTCCTAGTTTGAAATATTTCATTTCATGAAATGCTGTATTAAAACTTTTATAAAATAAGCTAAAGAATTTTTAGTTGCTATTCTTAAAAAGAAAAATGTAACTATTATTAAAGTTATTTTCAAAACTCATATTCATACAAAAATATAATTTTCAAAATTTACTTATAAAAATATAAGGAGATAATAGATTGCATTACTACATAATGAAAGTAAATACATAATGGTTATGTGGCCTATAATACATTTGCTTAAAATTTGTTTTCGCTTTTAATAAAACTTGTTATAGAATATTTTTATTGCATTATAAGATATTTCCTATGCTTTGAAGTTGCATAGAAGAATACTCGCTTAATTTTTATTATTTACTTTTATGAAAGAGAAATACTGTCAGCCTGTGAAATTAATAAATAAGTAACTTTATGATGAATTTTGTTTAGAGCTATGATTCACTACTAGGAATAATAAATTTAAGTCTTTACCCGGCTATTAGGTATTTTTTGTAGAAGTTAATGTACTCTTACTATTATATTTCTATAGTAAGCATAGTAATGAATTACTTATTTCTAAATTTCTCTGATTTATTTCTGATCTGAAAGAAAACAGCAAAGTTTTATAAATTCTTTTAGTTTTATATAAATCAAAATCATTCTAATATAATTTATAAATATATTTTGTATGGGATAGAAAGTTAAAATTGTAATTGTGCTTATATTTTTTTATTTCCTTGCAATGCCTTAATTTCCCCCATAAGTATATAATTATAATCTAAGTCTGTATTTGAAAATTTACATTGTTTATAATAAGAACATTTGAAGCATTTAAGTAAATTTTACTTAAATTTATAAATATCTGAATATGTAATATTTATTTAATTTAATAAATTAAGGACGTTATTTTAGAACTTAAATCCACAAATGGAAAACAGGAAAAAGTCTTGTAACCTTATTTATTTTGGTTTAATTTTTAATGAATAATTCTTTATTTGCATTTGTATTTATTAATAAGAATAATTAAACTGCATTGTTATCTAACATTAATTCTTATTAAAATTTTCATGCTTAAAATAATATTTAAGTTCTAAACTGTTTTTCAATTTTTTTCAGGATCTCATGATATACATTCCATGAGAGACATGCGTGATGCTCTTGGAGCTTTGGGACCAGTTGATGGAGTGAATCCAGAATTGAATAACCTCACTGTTTCAATGACCATAGCAGAACAAGGAGATTATGTCTTCCTCTGCAGTGATGGTATTTCTGATAATTTTGATCCTGTTGTTGGAAAATTTGCCATTCCAAAAAGACCTGAAAAGCCCCACCGAAAGACTACTGAAGTTAATAAACCAGAATCATCCAAACACTCGAGCACCAGTGTCAAGAGACAGAACAGTAACAGTCAGGATGTTACTGTGAAAAGACAGAGTAGGCTGAATTCCGTCTTGAAGCGACAAAGCAGTAACAACAACAATGAAGAATCTAAGAAGTCAATAGAGATGACGCCAACAGAACCAACCCTGCCAGTAGTTGAAGCACACCAACGACACCAGTTGACATTACTGAGGATGGAAGATCTTTTGAGCAATGGCCAGAATGACAATGAAAAACGATTTGATTCCTCCCAAAAATTGTGTGATATTTTAATTGATTTTGCAATGAAATTGACTGCTGCAAAGCGCAAGATTCTTGAGGATCCTGACTTGTATAATGCAGATGAACCTGACTCTACTGTTGAGCAGAGATCTCGTCGACGAAAGGTTGGAGATAAGCTTTGCGTTGTTCCTGGCAAACTTGATCATGCATCTGTAGTTGCTTGCCGTATTGGAAACTACCGGCCACATTCTCCTGTGCATAGATCAAGGGATTCAAGCAAAAATCATTTAAAATCTCCTGTTGCTTCAAACAACAAAACCAGTAAATCATCGGGACATCACCACCATCATGGACACCATCACCACCACCACCATAGCCACCAATCAAATGTGGTTAACAACAACAATAATAATATTACAAAAGTTTCTAGGGGCATGAAAACAGAGGAAATCTGTCGTTTTGAATCCAATATCTGAAGACAATCAATTTATTTTATTTTATTTTTCACTGCCATTTGATCTTAGTTCCACAAGCAGTGATCTCAGATTATAGAATTATGGACAGTATACATCCATATGTGATTGATAAACTTTGTTTCTTATTGTGTTTTATGTGGACATTTTAATGACCTTAAATAGTTTCTACTGTATTCCATGTTTTTCTTTAGTTCTTTTAAAAATTTTCATTTCCTATTCATCATTATAATTTCAATATAAAGACTGTAACCATTTCCAATTTTTTTCAAGTATGGTTTGATATATCAGATTGTACTCTTTCTAATATATATCTGAAAAGCAACTCATCAACTTATGAAATATTTATTATCATCATTTTAAACAGGATGATGAATAATAATTTTATTTAAAAACAGAGACTAACAGTATTATTTTTAAACATAATTTTTTGTGGTTAATTGTGTTGTCATATCTTAAAAAACATCGATTTTTTAAAAATTTTTACTTGATAATTTTGCTCATTTGGGAACTCAAGATTAGTATTAGAAATCCTAAGGAGAGGATTATTGTACTTAAGACTGCTCCTTCTTTCCTTCAGAGAAAGACAGATTAGAAAATTTAACATGCATTTTTCTTAATTTATTTAATGGTGTTCGATTTACCATTTAAAGTTTTTAAGGTATAATAGTAATCTCACCATATATATCAAATTAAATACCCACTATCTAGTAAATAGTTTCTGAATTTACTTCTTGGTGGGGATTCAAAACCTAACCAGTCTTAAATCATGATCTGTAAAATATTTATGAATACTATTATCAAATGATCAGTTTAAAATTTTCAGTATTGTGTATTCTATCCAATTCTTATGACTGCAATATTTCTCATGCTAGCCTTTTACATGGCTTTTTATATTAGTGTTAGCATGTCAGCAGTTTAAAATTTTAGATAACTGAGAGTAAAATTATTATATAAATATATATATACATATATAAGAAAAATCTGTTTTCAAATAACATTCACAAACATTACATGAATAGTCCTTGAAACTTTTAGTGAAATTTAGACATAGATAAATCAGCTATCAAATTTGCAAAATCTTGTTTTGGATACTTCATTCATATATTCTTTTAATCATTTTCTAAACATTTCTAGAGATATTACAAGATTATTTATTGCTTAATCACAATTCCTTTACATGCATGAAACATTGCACAAGGATTGTACGAAATGACAAAAACAAGTTAAAGAAAGTGATGCAACTTTGATCAAAACTATGAATAATTTTGACCTAGTTTATTTAAGCTTAAATACATATCCACTTCCATAGCTTATTGGTTGCTATGTCATGGATATGTATTTAAGTTAGATACATGTCCATCAAATAGCTACCAATAAGCTGTATGCTTTGTGCATACTGTTACCTTAATTGGTATAAAATAGAATAATCATTTCTTGAGTGATTAAAATTAAATAATTAATGTTTTGATTAAAATATTGTAAATAAGAAAATAATGTATGCACTGCTATATTTTAAGGAACACTTTTGTACTTTTTGCATGCATTTCTTTTTAGTCATTGCTGAAATATGAATAAATATATATATATAATTGTTATATAAATTTTTTAGTCAAACAATTTAGTTTGTTGGCTTTATCTGTGATTGCTGTTTTATATTATTGAAATATACAGAATTTTTTAATGTTGATAATATATTTCTATAATTTAACATTCAATGTTTTCAATAATGTCTCATATAAAAGATTTTTTTCCCTTACTCAATGAACCTATGAAAAGTAATTTAATTTAAACTGAATGATTAATTTAGTATTTTTTTTAAATATTAAAAAAATATTTATATTTCAAAAAATTTTGATATTACTTAAGAAGGTATATTAGAGGCATTTTATTTAGTATAATTTATAGATAGAAGCTCCTATTATAGCATTTAATTGTGAGTTACTCTTACTTGTGAAAAAATATAATGCTAGGTTTTATAATTACTTGGTCGAATATTTGATTTACACTTCTTCTATTTCTCGTTTGAGTCTCAAGTTCACATAGTACAGCTGATACAAATGAATGATAGAATGAATAAAGAAAAATATCTTATACAGCAAATTTCTATTTGTTTGATTTAAATTATTATTGCACTTGAATTACATTAAAGTTATTGGTAACCAATTATTCTGAATTGCTACTAGGTTATGAAGATGACACCTCAACTTGTGCCTTATTTTTTTTATAACTTATACAAATGAATTTGTATCAAATTTATATCTTTAAAACTGTAACTGTTATGGTTCAAGTTTATCAACTTTGCTGTTGAGAAAGCTAAAAAGTTCTTAAAATTATAGCAACTAATAATAATAATGCTATACATAAAAATTTAAATAATTCCTCTGCAACCGTATGCCAATTGATACCCTTTAAAATTTCGTTATAAAGCTATCTTTATTTTACTTGAGGGATAATTATGTGCGATTCTTTAGGCTTGTAATTAATCAGTTAATTAGAGGAACTAAGAGTAGGAAGGTGCAACCTAAGGATCTATTTTGTCAAAACTCATCATAGTACTTTGTAGACTGCAAAATGATAAAATTTAACATTTCTGATAAAGCTTCGAACAAAGGATTGTTCTTTTTAGTTCCTCATAAGAATCTATGGTTCATTGTTTTATGAAATTCTTGTATGATAAACTTATGCAATGGGAAAAAACTCTTTATATGGTCATCATTTTGAATTCAGCCTTGTGTTTTTGCATGATGGCCTTACTTTTCTGTAATTCTAACATAATTATGAATTAAATAGGTTATTTTTGTAATACTCTTTTTTCATATGGTGCTGCAAATGTATGTTAATTTATTCGCTCAAATCTATGATCTTCCAAGCCGAAATGAACAAAAATTTTTCTTTCGTTGTTAAACAATTGTAGAAGTTCTGCAAAATATGTTCATTAAGAATATTATTTCATTACTTAGTGATAATTTTTGTTCTGCAAAGATTGGTATCTTCAAGATGCATGTGTATAAAGTAAAATATTCACTAAAATAAAAATTTTCAGTAGTTAATAAATGAAAATGCATGAAAAGAAAGAAGCCATTTAAAATCTCACATGTATTTAACTTGTATTTCTGGAATTAGTTTTATGTATTTCTTTAATTTACACTATCTTACGTGATTTCTATGATCCAATACATAGACAAATGATCTTTAGGATTATAGGATCTAAATATGTCTTTAAAGTTATGTACATTCAGAGTATTAATAAACACATCAAGAAAATGCCTTTGTGTGTGTTTTTAGTAAAAAAAAATATATATCAATTCATGAATCACAAAGTGTGTGAAAATTTATTCTCATAAAATACAGACACTGGATAAGAACAAAGAGAAATCTTTGGTACAATAAACACTGACTAGCCAGACACTTAAATATGGCACTGAATTGATAAAACACAGCTATATTCATTTTTCGTGACTGAAATTTAAAACAAAATATGAGATCAAAATTGTATGAAAATTAAAATAATTACGAAAAAGAAATGTACACATAATTACAAAATGTTCATTTACACAAAAAAGGTAATATATAAAGTACATATCAATATTTAGTATAAAAATTAAATGTAAAGCTGTGGTAACAAAAATATTTAAAAAAACAAAACAGAATTACACAAAAGATAATTTAAAATATGTTACCAGCACAAAAAATAAAATAGTTTTATTATTATTTTTAGCTGGTGATAAAATTTCATTATTTAACAATCAAATCCAAAGTTTTATGCTTCGTAAAAAAAATTTGTGGACAATCAACAGTGATGCTTCAATGGAATGATTAAAACCATGAATAATAATCAGATGATCAAGTCTTCACAAACAAAATCTAATGTTAATAAAAATAAAAATATTTTTACATAAATATCAGATACATATAATGAAATTTATATTTTAACCAAAATACATATGGCATCTGATTCATTGCTACTAAAATTTTTAAACTGAAGGGGAAAAAAATTGAACTGTTAACTAAAATTAAATTCTCAAACATCGTAATTTTACAAGCATTAAAAAAATTATTTTGGAGAAGCAAATCAAAACTTTTCACGACATATTTCCTTTCAAAGCATTATAAAGGCTGAAAGTTACACTCAGCCAAATCATCGCAGAACATGTATGTACAGTGCATTTTTAAAGAGAAAGATGGGTACAAGCATTACAAAGGGTTATTCATTTTGTATATGTACACAATCATATCTGACTGGCTCACACAACAAGCAACATTTCACAAGCCCAAGTCACATTTCAAGCTCATAAATTTATCAAAAACATCCAATAAATGCAACGACATATGATAAAATTATGAAACTTTTAAACGAAAATGTTTATTGCAGCAATAATTTTAATAAGAAATACTGACACAAAAATTAGCTGCAAGTTTTCGTATTATGCTATTTACAGGTCAAATTATACTAATTCTTGAGATATGCATATTGAAGAATTACTCTACAGCACAAGTATAAATAAGAATGTTTAATTCTTAAGCAATGTTCATTCATGCATACTTACAAATAATAAAATGCATTGCAGCAATGAAAAATGGGTAAAAATCAGGTGAAAAAGATATTCAAACACCAATGGAAGAAATGATATTTGTACAATGAAATAAATACACACATTCTGACTTTTCCATTGGTAATTTTCAAATAATTCATTTAATGAAAAATGTTCTACTTTTGTTAACTGTACATATGCAAAAAGAAGAATAATTATAAGGAGTTTGTTTATACATTAGAAAAATTAAATTCGAAATTTTATTCTCATTTTTGGCAAACATTTCTTGTATTTTTTTAAATCAATGTAATGAAGACTAAAAATTAAATTTATTTCTTTCATTAATAAAAATAGACAAATAGCAACAATGGTTAAAAAGAAATATGTATAAAAAGATAAATACATACTTCTAGATAATGTACATTGTAAGAAACAGGAAAAAAGACAATTTTTTTCCTCTTCCAAACATTTTGTTTTTGATCTGAATTATCAAAGTAATTCATACATAAACGTTAAATTAAAAACAAATTGGCAGTGAAGAACATTAAGAATTACCTAATTTAATGCAGGCAGTATGATGTAAAATGATTTAACTCAAAATAATAAATAAGTTTATAAAAAAGCATTGTATATACAAGTGAAAACACATTTATGTACAAGATATTAAAAAGTAATGTATTCAATTATTTCAAATGCATAATAGCTCATGAAAATGGACATGCCTTGTTCAGTAGCAACTAATATTATGTAACCCTTTCTTTTAATAGATGCTACAAAAAATAATGATTATTACAAAAGTTAGTACAAAAATATAGCTAATGGCTTATCAATGAATTTTTAATGATTTTCAATTGAGTGGACTAAATATGTTGATGAATATTTTGAAGTATCAAATTCCTGATTTACACATTTTAGGTAAAAAAATGTTTTTTGGACTAAATCTGTTTGATATTTTTCAATCTCCCTTATTTACACATTTACAACTATATTAGTTTTTGTGTGAAGTTATTATATTTAAAAACCAAGTCTAGAATACTTTTTTGGTTGCTAATTTTAAGGCTATTATGACTTCTTTCTTTTCAAATACCATTGCTAGCTTTTAAAAGCATATATGCTACTGTGTTATTTAAACAAGGCAAAATCCATTTCCATACATTGGTTGTTACATCTAAAAAGTCCTGGAATACATTTCACACATTTAAAAAGACATCTAAATAAGTTACTTTTAGTTTACTGGCCAGAAATGGCATGTGAACATGCATAGTAAAACGAAAAGTCTCTCGTTTTTAAAATCAATCCATGCATCCGTGCTACATCATGAGTGGACTAATAAATAGTACAAGCTCTGAGTAAAAAACTTTGTAAAATAAAGCTCTCAGTCGGTTGGAGATGAAAGGGGGAAAAAAAGAAACTACCCATTGAGAATCACACATTTTGATTCTGGGTCAGAGCAACACAACACCAACTTGGATGAAAAAAAGCATTTTTTCATCTTTAGCTTAGAGATTTCAATCTGTTATAATCAGAGCCAGCAACAATTTAGCACATAGGACACATTAGCTGCTAGTTTAGAAGTATCCGTGCTGGAAGTTGCTTTGACTATTTTCTTCAAAACAAATATCATCCATTACTGATTTGATTATAGTCATTCAGAATACCATTTCAATGGCAACTTATACTTTTGAAACTTTCGCATCAGACATATGATATGGTGGAATCACTTGAGGAGGAAGCTGCCTCACATTAGGTGCGGTAGATCTTGGCAAAGACATGACATTTAACTGATCATTGGGAAAAGGGTTTGATAGAATGTGTGGACCTTGCACCATGTGATGGTTGTTTCCAAGCTTTTGTTGCAATAAATTATTGCCAGCATTAGATAATATTGCCTGAGGAAAAACAGGAACATGTATTCCTGTTGATGGCACAGTAGCAGTGCTTACATTGGTCATGTTGGTGGAGCCTGTATTATTACTAGGGCCTGTGCTGCTGTGTTGACTACCATTTTGAACTGTGCTTCCTGAATGTGCAACGCTATGAGTTCTTGATTGCCTGGACAATTCCAACATGTCCAACCATGATGAAAGACGAGTATGAAGTTCATTAAATGTTGGTCGACGAGAAAATATCTCATGCCAGCATTCAACCATAAGACCATATATATGAGCTGGACAATCTTCAGGACATGGCAAAAGTTGGCGAGATCGTATCATGTCAATGACTTCTTGATTATTGTATCCATAATAAGGTTGTAACCCATAGCTGAAGATTTCCCATAACACTACTCCAAATGACCAGACATCACTTTCTGTCTGGAATTTACCATACAGAATTGATTCAGGTGGCATCCATCTAACAGGCAAAAGAGATTTTGATTGCACCCTGTAATAATCTGAAGAGTAAATATCTCGAGACAATCCAAAATCCGATATTTTAACAGTTAAGTTATCTCCAACTAAACAGTTCCTGGCAGCAAGATCTCTGTGGACATAATGATGACCTGATAAGTACTCCATGCCAGCTGCTATTTGTTTAGCGATATACAAGAAATCAGGCAATTCCAAGATATGAGAGGTACCATCTTCACTATTAGCAGATACATCAGATCTAGGAGAATGTAATATTAAGTATTCATGCAAATCTCCTTGCGACATATACTCAAATAACATGCACATTGGTTCTTCTCTCATACACACACCTAAAAGGCAAACAATGTTAGGATGATGTAAATCAGACATTAACTCTGCTTCACGTTGGAAATCATGCTGAGTCTTCTGGGTTGCATTCTCTTTCAATGTCTTGATGGCTACAGGAGTGACACTTCCATTACCATGTAAGCTTAATAACTCACCACAATAAACTTTTCCGAAAGCCCCTTCCCCTAGTTCTTGAAGAAATCTTACAGTGTTCAAGGGGACTTCAGGGACACGTACATTTGATCGAGGAATGAGAGCTTTCATTTCCATCTGTTGATGAGGACCTTGCTGGCTGACAGGTCTCACAGGTATTTTGGGGTTTTTCATGGGAGGTTTAGGAGATGGTTTTGTTCGTCTTTTTACACACCACAAGCCAAGTAATAATCCCAGAAGTGCTACCAATGCAATAGTAGGTAGCAAAATGTAAAGCCACAAATAGTCCACTAAAATGAGAGAAAAAGACATTATTAGTAGAAATGTAAGAAACCTTAATAAAAATTTTAGAAAATGATATTTCAATTAAACATCTAGTAAATATAATATAATGCTCAATATTATAGAAATACATACTATGTATTATACTGTGAACCAATTTCACAAAATAAAGACATATTGCCAAATTTTGTCATTGTTATTATTGTTTTCGAGCATTCGTGGGAATGGTTTTCCATGATTAGTAAAATAATATGGCATTTGAAGATGTCTTTTTATTAGAAGAAATTGATTGATGTTATAATACATAAGTACCAGAAATCTTATAGTTTCCAATAAAAGAATTAACTATTTTACTAAGAGAAACTATGGAATTTAATCAACAAATTAATATTATTAAAGGAAACTCATATGTTTTTAAATGCTTTTACCATTTTTTATAAAATTCAAAAAATAAAATCCATCCTGAGGATAAATGCTTGAAATTAAATAGGGATATAAACCAAACATATATTTTAATTTACTGACACAGATTCTATTTAAGTTACATAAGTGTTATTTTACACTTAGACTTGTTTCTGTTATAATATACTTAATATGTCATTTAAGCTTTTTAAAAAATATTACACTGATTATTCATGTAATGCATGCATGTAAAAATGTTTCACACAATCCACTAAAAAGACACTGTTATTTAAAACTAAAAATGGTTCAAAAGCGAATGAGGGCCAAAGCCTACTGTGCCCAACTCAGTTTTCATGACCAAGGGCACTAAAGTAGATGAATATATGTTCTGGTCAGGTGGTCAGTCTGACGTGAGCCCCCTCCTTCTCAGTGTTTAGTTCCCAAGCAAGATTCAGTGGGTTGACACTTATTTATCAACCCACTAATGGGATAAAAGGACAAGTTGACCTTGCCCAAACTGGAATTTGGAGCATGATACGCTACCACTCAGTCACTGGGCTTTCCTGCTATTTTATAGGTAATATTTCAATTGTTAAATGACAATCTAAATATAAATCATTAAGAAAACATATTTGTTAACATACCACACTGAGGCACATTACAGACTTCTTTTCTGACATTTGGATCTGTAGTAAAACACCAGGGCTGAGTCTCTTTACCTCCAGGATTTCTACAGTAACTGTGGCCACCAACCAATTCAGGATAATCTGCTGTTTTGTAGAAGATTTGATCACTCCAAGGTTGACATTTGAGACCTGAGACTGTTATTGATTGTGTACCCCTGTAGTTTTCACCGTTGCCTTCAAAGCAATTATCCTCTAAAAATAAAATTTAAAAATAATATAAAGTTTTGCAAAATATAAAAAAGTAAAATTCATATCCTGAAATGAAATGTAATCTGTAAACACCACATATTTTTAAAAAATTAATTTTTTAAAATTTTCTTTATACCTTCAAATAATGATTTTGATTTTAATCAAAAAAGTGTCTTTAATAAATCTTATGTTGAAATTTTAAGTAATATATTCAATGCATTTTTTTAAATATTTAATTAAGTAATTGGAAAATTAACAATTTCTAAAATAACAGATTTCACAGATTCCTTCTGATATAAATTACAAAAAAATAATTTTTTGAATTGATAACATATGAACAATTGAATCAAATTAATTGTACCATACATCAATGTAAAAAGTAAATCTCATTAAAAGAATTTAGACATATATTTTTTAAAACTGTTTTATAAGGACTATAATAAGGTTTTTAAAATCATTGTTGGTTAATATATGTCTTTACTATTACCATAAAACTCTATTTTTCCAAGATTAAATGCATCTTCAAAGTAAGAAACATATCTCAGAAATTTTTATACAAGACAGATTTTTATAGTGGGCTTACTCATATTTCTTTGTTAAACTTCCTTTCCATACCTTTAAGAATCTTTCATGTGTGTGAACTCTTAATTTTTATTATTTTACCCCAGTTATTACCAATGCCCTAAGCCTGCAGCAGTAATGTCTTAAGACTTCTAGAGGCCTTGGGTCTCTATGCAAAATTAGGATCCACCTGTAAACCTTTTAAATAGCTGGTGCATACAAAAGCATGTCAAACTCATGTGATATTATGGCTGCAAGTTTTATTTTATATTAAATTGTGGGCTGCATGTTTTTTACACTAAAAAAAATTAATAAATATATTCAAAATAAATGTATGCATTTTGTTTAATAATAACGAAAACAAAGAGGATAGTTAAAATAATGTTTAGCGAATTTTACTTAACTTATTTTTATTCTGTGTTGGTTTGTTATTTTATTATATACATTGTGCGCTGAATAATTGGCCGGGCTGCAAAAATGTTTGTTGTAGGATGCGAATTTTACACCCCTTGTATATAACATACCTTGTCAAATACTTATACAAAAAATTGCTCGTAACAAATAAATATGCATGACTTACAATCCCCCCAAACCTAGGCACAAACTGACTTGACCAACTGCCACCTTTTGATTGAATGAGCAACGATGGCACATGTCAGTAGGCCTAGACATAGTTATCAATGCAGGTTTATCCATTCAGTGGGGACTTAACTGGATCTATGAGCCCTTCCTTGGATCGGACAGTACAAAGGAGCCCATAGATCTTCTGTGTCCAGCACACAAAATGAGCTGATGGTTCTGACATGATAATGCAGTCTTACTACTCTTACTAATTGGCCTGAAATTTAAAGAATATGCTTAGGAATAAGATTTGACAGTTAAATTTATTTGGATCATGATCTTATTGAGATCGTTTAGAATGAGACGAACCCCTTCCTAGGCCCTGGGTCCAGTTTGCACACATCTTAAAATGTCCCTGTTAAAGAGTTAGCATAGGGGCTAAATCAAAACATAAAACTAAACAAATATTTTTCTAATCCTGTAAATAATCTATAAATAAATAAGATTTCTCTTAAGTTTGCTTCATTAATTTGTTGATCTCATGCACCACCAATATTACATCCCAGCAGGATACATAAAAATTTTAGTACTTTACTGTTTTAAGCCATATACTGCATTTTTATGCCAAATGCGCACATTGAGGTTAGTTTCTTTAGATGATAATAAGCTTTCACAGAAATAAAAGACAAGTCAAATTATGATGCATTCTTCTGAGAAAAATCACATAAATAAAAAAGTGACCATATGGTGTGGTTATAACTGAAAAGAATCAATATCTTAATATTTTTGAACAATGTTTCTCAATACTAAAAACTTCTAAGACTATCAATCATTCAATTTAAACAATACAGGATTTATTTCTCACAATATTTTAGAAAATCCGATGCTTACGAATTATATTTTGATCAATTTTGCTAAACAAAAAGTTGTTGCCAATTCAAGCCCCAAAGGCTGTCATCATTGCTATTGTTCTGGAGCATGGGCAGGGAATTGCTGCAATATGTAGCCAACAATGGCTACATATTGCATTTGGCAATTTCTTTTGATTTGAAGAAATTGATCAATGGTATGATACATAAGTAAGTACCAAAAATATTTATAGTAAGTTAAGGTTTATGCCTAAAAAGTACTGATATATTCAACATTTACCTCTGTCCACCAAAACCTCGTTAGGTATACCCAGTCGCATGCAAGTTTCACTCTCCTTTGATCCAACAGGTGGTAATTCCTCACAAACTGGCAGGATCTTTTGTTGCCCAAGAAGTGGATGTCTTTTAGCAATGGAATATTCCATTCTGCATATATTACTCTCAAGGACTTCACACTCATCCCTACAGACCTGTCGTGGCTCCGGATAGGTGGTGTCTGCCTCGCATAAAGGGAAAGCAAAGAAGCACAGGGACGGAATGGCATACTTGTGACATTCCTCAGATACATCATGAGATGTGGCGATGACTGTGAAAGCTGCTGTCAATTTTTCCTCCATGTGGCTGAGGCTCAGAGGGGATTTAACATATACAGTTCGATTTCCAATGAACTGCAAGCACGTGACACCTCGGTAAAGCTGACAGAATCCTGCAGAATTTTGTGGCTCCACTTCTGGAATACTGAGGAAGGAAAAAAATTATAAGATATTGGATAAACAGATTAAAACTTAAATTTTTCAGACAAGAATAGTTACTTAATACTTGTAATCATCAAGCACACGTTTAAAGATCCCTAATGTGAAAATGGTAATAATAATACCATAAACATTACTCTTTGAAATTTATTTCAATTTTAACAACTGTATCTATTTGAATTGAAGACTCGCTCTTTTTCCAATGTTATTACTACTGAAAATCTGTGGTAATAATGTAATCTTAGAATTAAAGGGGAAAAATTCATTGGATAAGGGAAACTGAATAGGATACTCTTTGAGGGTTAAAGCAGTTCAAGTATGTTGAAAGTGTTTAATACAGGTAAAATAAATTAATAAGTTACTTCTTATATTAGTTATCATTATAATTTTTTTTTTACTTTTGGAAATATCGGATATTAATAAACCACTTTACACTATTTATTTTTTCACAAAAATTTGTTGAGAATTTCAGATGCTACTTAGAATTGATGGCAGCTTAGATTCGAATAAATATGGCAGTTCAAATAATAACAGCACTGTTCAATTCTTATTAAGTGTTCTAATACACATACCAACATATTTCTATTAAAGTACATATTACAAAATATCTACTTACAACAATTGTATTTAAATAATTCTTAAGACTAAAATGTAATAATAATAATTAAAAGATCCTTTAGATTCAATCATCAAAAATTCAACATTATTCAAAAATTCATAATGTTTCGGCTGACACAAGTCCATTATATTAGTCTTAAAAACAATGGTAATAGGCATGTTGCCAAAAATACATAATTCATAAAAATTACTTTTAACCTACCCTATATACCTTATTAATAACATAAAAGTAAAATGTTGAAAGAATAATAGAATAAGGTCTAAAATAAAACCAATATTTAAAATATTGTGAAATTACACAAAATATAGACAACTACATTCTAGTATTGAATATATTGTTAATTCATAGAGCACAGATAAATTTAAAGAATATGTGCTTTAAATTTTTACTGGTATATCTATACAAAAAAATTTCTTTTAAAAAAAAACATGATTGTTGATTCAAAATAAAATAAAATATAAGCGTCAGCACAAAATGTTTAAGATGTAAACTGGATTTTCATAACAGAAATTATATAACAGATTATTAAATAAAATAGATATAGTTCAGAATTTTTATTCCCCCCTCTAAAATATGTGATATCAAAAAATAAACTATATGAACTGTTTTTAGCATACTATTTCTAGTATTGTTTAACTAAACAGATGCAAAAGCTTTCTAATTGTTTTTCAAATGCATTTTTCAGAATGCAATATAATTTTTCAGTTAATCTTAACTTATTTAAGAATTTTAAAATTTCTTCAGAAAAAAAAATCCCACAATATTTTTAAATTTAACATACAATATAAAATTCCAGATAAAAATCAATTTTAAGAATATCAGAGTAGGAGGAAAAAAGGATAAACTGTAAAGGAAAAAATGGGAAGGTATATAAGCAAGAAGGAAAAGAACTACACAAGAAAAATAAACTTATTTTCCTTTCGATAAACATGAAAAACAAGCAGCAAGAATGGTTAAATTCCTGACTAGCATCATTCATTTAAAATTTTCGCTATCCGAGAAAATTCAAGAACACGAATATTTTACTGACAGCAGATTAGAAAGAAAAACAATAAAAAGATAAAATAAACATTGAACAGAAAAAAAAAAAATCAACAACCTAAGATTTAATAATTTTAGAGTTGAGTGTTTTCAATAAACAACCACTTTTGAACAACTAACCTGGAATTGAATTCCTCCATAATTTCGGTAATATTTTCATAACTCAGAGTGGTAGCCATCGCGTAAGATGCGAGAGAAATCAACACACAACACAGCGTCGTCGCCATGTTGCCGAACTGGGTGGAGTTATAAGGGACAGAGTAGCTACATGCGCACGCCTGTGCTATGAAACAGCTGCGTAGTGTAGTGAAGTGCCATTCACAGGGGCAATAATAAAATTACGCTTGATGAATAGTGTTAGTTGAAATTGGCAATACTGGAAAATCGTGTTTTGGTTTCTGTTTCTATTCAAATGCTTAATCTTATAATGGAATGGGGGAATTAAATTACTTCGTATTGAGCGATTTTGTTGGTGAGTATTTTTATAAAATTGAAATGTCATTTCAATAAAACTTAAATTACTTTTTAAATTATATTTCTTGTTTAATATTTACAAATAAATATAGTTCAAATGTTTGTTCAATAAATAGCATTAGAATTAATGGAGATGACTTATTGAAAAATTATTCTATAAAATATTCCATTTTTAATTAGATGAAATTATTAACTGAATATTTGGGAAAAATTCCACTTTAATATAATGTGATTATTAATAATTGCCGAAAGGTTAAAAAAATGTATTCTGTTATTAAACCTTCTGAGATGGAAAATTGTATGCATTGCGAATATTGATTGTTCCAAGTAATTAAATTATCGATATTATTATTTTATAAAAACGTTTAACTATATAAATCAGCAAATTTCGTAATTGTATAGTAAAAAGAATATATTTCAAAATCAAGAATCTACAATAACATTTACAAGGAATTATTTATGTAACATATTCTTGTAAATTATATAAAAAATTTCTCGTAATAATTTTTTTTTATAAAATATGTTTTAAGAAAGAATTAATAATGCTGTAATCAACTCAGATAACTCCTAGAAAAGTTGTTCTTTAAAACATATTTATCTCTAGATTTACAATTATACCAAATTAGAATTAATTTACCATGTGAATAGAAAAATTTTACTTCATTAGAAGTTGAAATGTAAGCTATAAGATAAAGACTTAAAAATGCAATAGTTATTATAAAAAATGTAATAATAAAACTTTATAAAAACATATTTGGGGATAAAAGATTAATGTAACAGCTTTCATAGTTTTTCTTTTTTTCCAATTTGGGAAAAAAATTATTATTTCTTCAACGTTTACACTTAGCATGTCATTTTTTAAAAAAATAATTTATTTACATAAAAATAGATAGTCATAAATAGCTAAATTTTTTATGTTTCTAATGATGAATTGTGGATAAAAACTATACAAGATATATGAAAATTTTAAGAAACTAAGTTTATGTAGCAAAATAAGCAATCAGTGATTAATATGCACATACTATAAAAATATACATCAATAAATCATGTGCATCCATCCTGATATTATCTACACATAACACTTTACACACCTATGTTACCATTTTAAAAAATCGTCTTGATTGATATTTTGATCCACCAAGAATTAATTAAAATTAAATGAATTTTAATTTAGAATACGCAAAACATCCCAAATATTACATGCTGTTATTATTGCATCTCATACATTCCGTGTAATATTATTAAAATAAATCATTACCATCGTTTTATTTTTAAAAAAAATTATGTTTCTATAATTATCAATTCGATAAAGTGAACAATTATTTTTCGAAAGTTTCCTCCACCTTTAAAAAAACCGCTTTAGAATAATTTAAAATATATATATTAGTAAGACACAGAATTATAAATGATATTAGATATAAAATAGTTTTAATCCATCAATCGATTTATTATTCTATTTTATGTGGAAAAATAAGAAAAAAAGGTTCAAGTATGTAAAGCGAAAATAAATAGAAATGAAAACAAATTACAAAAATTTCTATAAAAAGACGTAAATGTGGTAGCTATTTTTCTCTCAAAAGCTGTTCCTTTGAATTAAACTACTTTTTAGACGTGTATTGGAGCAGAAAATGGTCCAAATAAAAAATCTGTAAAATAACAGTCCTTTGCATTTCTTAAATATTTTTCTCAATTATGAATACCAAAATCTTCCATACGTATCACATTTATGAAAAGGTTTACAAATTCCACGTCAAGGTCCAGCTGTTTGATGGACACACTGGAATAATTCGTGAAGTTTAATCGTTTGTCTAAATCGAATAAATTTAAACTATTCGATGAGTAATCAAAACCACTACTATGCATTAAAACTGGTCCACTTTAAAATTAAGAATATTTTTTTAAATTTAAAAATCTGTTGCCATTTCATCATTACGCAATTCCGACCTTCAAATAAGTAAATGGCACTGCGCATCTTGCCCATCTCGACGGAACACGCTTGAATGACAGCGAGTAACGTTCATCTCGAATTTCACGCTGGCGAAAAAGAGTTCGAGGAACACAGCAGTGTGAGCCTTAATGACGGCCGATGTGGGCTTCTCATTATTGATGGAGGGGTATTTAGCGGCGGGTGGCGGAAATTGAATACCCCCTTTCCTCCACTCACTCTAATAATTCAAATTTGTAATTTTTCTGTTTTACATAAAGATCGCGTGCTTTTCACCAGGGATGAACCGAATTAGTAATGCGTGTGTGTGTGAGTGGGAGTGTTATAGAAATTCAATGTTTCTCCTTACTATAGAAAGATTTAAATTAAAAGTGTTTTATATATAAGTGACGTGTAAAATAGCTGAAAAATGCAAAGTAGACCCTACGCGAGGAGAAAATGTTGCACGAAAATTATTAACTCTTTTCGGTGAAAGACTTAAAGCAATCTATAATTAAATAGTGGAAGAGTCTAAAAGAGAAAAATTAATATTTTTATTACTTCACTTGGAAAGAAAAGTTTAAAGGTTAGATTGTGGCGTAATCTTCTTACACATTTTAATGTAAAAAAGAATGCATCATGAGAAAAATGTGATCCATTATTTTCACAAATAATAGTGCTGGTTTTTCAACAGTTTTCAGATCTTTAATTACAAATTTGAAACGAATTATACAGTTGTCCGAAATTATTCAAGTTGAGAGAGAAACGATTAAAAATAATAATAATAATCTTCAAGAGCTAATATCTTGCTTTAAACTTAGAATGATTTTTACAAGATACAAGGTGGCCTCGTAATGACGTAACGAAGAATATTAGTCAGGTTTTAGTCAGCCCCTGCAAAGTCAGGTTTTAGCCCCAAGCTGGATATTACAAAGGATTGCAAAAAATAATATTTCATAGGCTTTGCGCTCCCTAGGGGCCGCCCCCCCCCACGATGTGGGGGTTGCACATTACGCCACTGTGGCCTCGGTAACCAAGTGGCCATAGTCGAAAATTCGTAGATGGCATTGTTGCACTCAAGTCGTGAGTTGGAGTCCTGGATGACATCAAAAGACTCATCATACTGAGGGACTGGAGCACGTTAAATCTGGCATGAATCAGAGTATTCTCTTCGCGAGGAGAGGAATTAATGTTTATCAAAGTTATCCCTTCAAGCAACTCGAGGCCTATTGGCGACAGTCCTCGTAATTTTGAACTACGAGAACACTTGTGCTGGCACACCCTCTTCAAACTTCCATACCGTCCTAACGGGAGGACTTTGCCTCAACAGATTTAATGTGCGTAAGTCCCTCTACACGGCGGGTTTTCCGGCTTCAGGACTCGAAAATGTTGGCCACAAGCTCGTGACCATCACTAGTAGGCTACTGCGTTAACCTGGTACTAGATGTGGAAGTTTAGAGAGTGAGGTATCAGCTTAAGTACCGTCCTTGTTATCTGATCGCGGTTCAAATAGTTCTCGTGTTCCATCCGAGTGTTCGACGGTAATAAGTCAATCTAAATCAGCGGTCGCCAAACTTTTTGACCTCACGGACCACTAAAAGGATTTTGTAAATGTTAAATATATTTATATATAAAAAAATTCCGATCTAAGAACGCAATCAATGCATCTTAAAACATAACTTAACGTGATGAGTATATTCCACATTTTTCTGGACACCACTTTGGAGACCTCTGACCTAAATCACATGAAAAATCTATAACCATTCGTTTTTTATTTGATAGATTTTTTTTCTGCGTAACGCAATTAAAAGTACAAATAAAATAAAACTTCCCCTTGTTTTTGATACTTTTAGATACACAACATTTCTTTTGATTTAACTGTAATAATTTTATTGCACATATTTTTTACCGTAAAATCTAAATTGCGCCCATACAAAAACTTGGCATAGTGAAAATCGAAACATTTTTATCAAATATATCCCAAATTCTCAACAGGTTTTTGTGAAAAATGAAAAGTGGTGTAAAATTGTTTATCGATGTGTATCCAATTTTACGAAATTGAAATAAATTTAAAAATAAGAACTAAGTTGATCATTAGTTATTTTACAAGTGTTATTAACTTTTTAATAAGTACAAGAACCCGTAATTGCACCATCCAATGAATTTTTTTCCTTCGATTCTAAGCAGCATTAGCATTGGAAAAATAGTGCGGCTTAGATTCGAGTAAATACGGTAGTTAAAAAATGTAATTAATTTAATGGATGAAGGCCTTTATGACATTATCGAAGCATAATAGCATTTTAATGAAATTAAAAGCTTTTTATACATAAAATGCCTTTTTACATCATATTTTATCTGAACATTTAATATCTAAATGAAAAACACACTCAAAAATCGGTAGATTGAGCGGATGGGTAAGGCTTTTTAACGCGCTTTTATTAGCTTCATCTGAATGTAACGGTAACAGTGAACTCAATTTTTACCCACTTTAAAAGGTCAGATTAATTGGAATTTTTCAAAAATTGTCAAGAACCGATGACAATACAATAATTTAACAATTTTGTTCCATTGTTCTGATCAGGATTAACGATTACCCATTTCCAGATTGTGGCGACTAATTCCATATCCTATTTCCAGATTTGGTGACTAAAAGATTAAGGTACAACCCTAAAGCGAAAACGCTCATGGTTAGTACAAATACAACAAACAAAATCAATGATAATATGAAAAAAAAATTAAAAAACCGCTTCTATTTTAGATCCAACAAAAAAAAATAATAAATGAATTATAGTTTTAAAAAACTAAAAAAAAAAACACACTTTTATAGTTTTATTTGAACTGAAAAGTAAAAAATAATTCTTAATATAAGAATAAAATGATTAACGAGAAAATTATAATGTCATTGTGATAAAAGCGTGGGGTGCTCGATATTAATTGTTATAATTTCTTACTAGTTCTATTCCGAAATGCAGAATTAGTGTAAAAATGCACCCCACGTTTTTAACACAATGACATTAACTGTGTCATCGTTAATTATTTTATTTTTATATTAAGAATTAGTTTTTACTTTCCAGTTCGATTCACACACACTATAAAAGCATGTTTTTTAGTTTTCTTAAACTATAATTTATTACGTTAATACAAATATGATACTCACGCATAAAAGGATTTCGAGTTGCTTAAGTACAATTTTATAAGTATTTTAATTAACTTTCATACGATAAAGGAAAAAAGTGCATCATAATTTTTTTTTAAATCTTTTTATTTTAAGGTTAAAAGACGAGTGGCGCAATAATGTTGTTTCCTGTCATTGTGTCCTGTTTGACATTCGGACTATTTTTTTTTACTTCAATGCTCTCTCGCGAGGAAATTATTAAGTTCTGTAGCTGATTAAGGAGGAGGAAAAAACTACTTATAAAAGAGAAATATATTCCGTCAAATCAATACATCAAATACATTTCAGATAAATTTTGGAGTCAAAATCCCTCTTAGCATTTCGCTAATTGGTTGAAATTCTCCACTTTCACTAAATAACAAGGTATTACTTAGTAAAGAAATTATTCGTGTATTAGGCATACACTGCACTTTTTAGGAAGAGGGTGGTCCAACTCACATTAAAAAGTATACATTATAAAAAATAAAATTCTTACAGTTAACGCACCTTGGGATGTTAGAAATAACGCCATCCCCGAAATACTCCAAATTGAAATATTTGAAAAATTCATCGCCAAACTAACTAAAGAAGTTTTTGTTTTGTTTTGTTTTGCTATTGATACCACAATCCAATTACGAAAGTTCAAACCACTTTCATTTGTCTGTGTTCTAAATACAATTAAGCATTCGAAATGATAAAATGGTGGATACCTAGAGAGTCCCCCTTCCTCGCCCTATAAACCAATTAAATTTTAAATTAAATTTTAATTAATTATCCCAATTCGAAGTCTCTAATTGAATTTAGTTATTTGTGTGACTTACACCAGCGTTCCTGCAATTCTGCCTATCGTCAGGGTGTATTGTTTCTAATTGGTTTTCTCTTACTTTTTCTTTAGGTTTTGGAATGTTTCCGTTTTGGGGCATTTATTCTAGTTGTTGTAGACAGCCGCGGTAGCTGACTGGACAACTCTAACTTGTATAAGGCGTTGTTCCTGTTGAGATACGAGTTCGACTAAAGACCCGATATGTAGAGGGGTTAATTCACGTTGACAGTGACGTAACGTACACCCCCGCAACGCGGGAGGGAAGTTTATGTTATATTTTGGTTTTGCAATCGCTTGTAAGGTCCAGCATGGAGCCCCAAACCTGACTTTGCAAGGGGGCCCTAATATTCTCACTTTACAGCTTGGGGCCCTATATTCACACTACTGCACGTTGAATATGTACTGGTTCCCAAGTCCTCCCGTTGGCACAGTGTGGAAGTTTGGGGTGAGTAAGTTAATGGTTATTAATATCGCACTATAAAGCTATACGAGAGCTATTGGCAACGGATCTCGTAATTTTAGACAAAAATCAAGTTGAGCTAGCTGACACCCTCTTTCCGAACTTACACACCACGCCAACGGGAGGACTTTAAGTCACAACAAATTTAACGTCTATCAGCCCCTTTACGCGGCAGGTCTTCAGTGGCTCTAGGACTCGAACTCATGACACGATAGTCACGAATCCATGACCATGTCCACTAGACTTCCTAGGCCACCAAAAATTTTTGACGATTAATATTATTGCCACACTCCAAGTAAAATCCACATAAAGCTACATCAGTGGTTAACGCTAATCCGGTTCAAAAAGTAAAGTAATTTACACCAGCATTTTCTTCTCGATTGCGTCCTCAGTTATCGTTATATATTAAGTTAAACAAATAAAGTTAATTTCCCCTCTTTGCACAAATGATTTTGTGAACGAAACTCGGGATTACTGGAAGAAGTAGACTCGATCTAACAGAATAAAATAATTTATCGAATGAAAAATTACAAATAAAAGCGATTTTCGCAGGAAAACGTGAGATGTACCATACAAACAATGCAATGACATTAATTTTAAGCCGCCCATCCAGTATAGTGGTTAGTGACGCTGACTGCTTTGCCATAGGGACTGGGTTCGAATCCCGGAGAAGGCATGGATGTTCGTAAGCGTATAGTGCCTATGAGGCATGAAGGTATTCCAAAAAACTGTCGAGTAGCAAGTCCTCTCGTGAGGTTGGGGGAAGGAGAAGAAAGGTGGAAGACTCCTGACAGACCCCAAGGTGTTCTCCCTCAAAATTGGTGTGGGACCGAGCTTTGAGCACCATACCGTCACCTGTATGATGCTCAAAGCCATGGCTATGGACAGGCGTAAAAATCTAGCTCCTTGCCGCTATGAATTTCATGGGCCTCTATCTGATGTTACTGTCGATCAGGTGGCATAAGTAAGAACAACACATTAATTTTGAGATATTTTTCTGTCTCTAACGGGTTCTAAGTACGAATCCTTTCCTTTTAAAATCAGGTGCGGACAACTTCAATGTATTTACAGTTATAACTCTTCTATGTAAAAATAATTTACATAAAATGGTATTTAACCATGGACCATTAAAACTAATTTCTTCAATTGTTATCTTAATTAGCTGAAAATGGAATCAATATAATAAATGATTATTATATTTCATAATTTAAATATATATTTTAAAAATCTATTATAAACTGATTTTTTTTTAAAAAATTAAATTTTTAAAATTGTTTTTAAAAATGTTCCTTGCGCATTAGTTTTTAAGATACATACATAATTTTTGTTTTGTACATAGATGAACTACAACAAAATATATCTGTGCATGGATTTTAAATTCAGAATAAAATTTGATGGACAAAAGATAAATTTTCTATATTATATGAAATATTTCACCAACTATCACACATTCAAGATATTCAAACCAACACAAAATATGACGCATTAAATTCTTTAGAAAACTAATGCACAAATTTATGCATTATATCATCTTTCATAAGTTGTGAAAATTTCAAAGAAGTATGACATAATTTGAAACGCAAAGAGCATTTTAAATCACAATGAAAAGGGAAAATTTACAAACTAAGAAAAGTGTATTTTAAACATTTATTTGAGTAAAATAAAAAAATAATTCAGTAATTATAAATAAAAATGACAAAATCCTTTGACAGAATTATTCTATGAATTATAAGGAATATTATTAGCATAAAAAATCACGATTTTGACCAAAATTTGACACTTTGAAGGTTCACCATCCCCTTAAGCTTCGATAATCCCTTTTTCCCTCTAAAAGAGAGGGAAAAAAAGAATTATTATTTTGATCCTTATAGTAGAAAATCAAAATTTATCATTCCCGAAAAAATTCTCTGTAATATTTCTTTATATATACAAGAAGTTTTTCACTGACATTAACATCAGCTAATCTGTACACAGATACATTACAATGTTCAACTGATTAGATCTCAGATTCACCATGCGAGAGAAAGGAAGAAAGTAACCAGTACCGAATACTAGTTAACAATACTTAAATCAATAGTCACACGCTGGAATTTCCCAGTATATCTCCCACAAAGACCGCACTCCAACATATAAGCCGAAATAATAAGCGTACTCCAGGAAACTATACATGCTTATCATCTTTCAGACTGATAACAATTTTCCGAGACAAAGGAACCTGTGTGTGTTTTCCGCTTTAAGAGGAAGCCATTATTAGATGTTTACTTCTCTTAAGGAAACACGGAGACATAATACCAGGAGAATATTAGTTTTGTAAAAGGGAGATAATATATTTACTAAAACTAGAAGCTTCCGTAATTCAATAACATGATTTAAAATATTTTAGAATAATATAGAAGAGTTATTCTTTACTCTTCTTAAGTGCTTTTGAGCTTCTTTCCTGCTGTGTGTGTGTGTGTTTATGCTTTTAAAAATAAAAACATTTTGCTTCATATTTTAGATTCGAGCTATTGTCTGTAATACTAACCGTTACCCGCCCACTTCGATGTGAATTTTATGACTTTGTAAGTCTTGTATTGTTTTGAAGTTATTGATACCTTTTAAGTCTTTTTCAATTTCTACTATTAGTTGTTCATTCTCTCCCTATATATATATATATATATATATATATATAGTATAATAAAACAAGTTAAGATACCAAGTGAAAAAGTTGTTTAACCTAGAAGTCCAAAGAAGAAATAAATTGAAGTTCAAGAGACATAAGAAATGAAGATACAAAAAGAGTCTTTGGACTAAAATGGAGACCTATTATGATTTCTAAAGCTGTCGCTGAATTAGGCAAGCGATTTAGGGTTAAGCCACTTTATGGTAGCAACCTTCTCCGTACAGCAGAAATTTTCGACATAATAGAAAAAAAAGAAAAAGAAAACAGAGCCATGTTGAAAAGTTAAGCCTATTTCTAATACACGTGGATGATAAACCAGACTGTAAAGTAAAATGAAATTATGAAGAGAGAACAATGTTTCTCTCATAGAAAGGAATATTAAGAAAAAAAATTTATAGAAAAAATTAGGATAAAAACTTACAAGTAAAAATATAAACCAAAAAGAAATGTGAAGACAAGCATCTTAAGCAAAAATCATGCGCTAAATGATGTACATGTATCTCTCTCTCTCTCTCTCTCTCTCTCTCTCTCTCTCTCTCTCTCTCTCTATATATATATATATATATATATAATTTTATTTTTTAATTTTAAATTTATTCTTTATTTCTGACGCAGTTAGATTTTTCTGCTATAGATGGCACCAGTAGGTTTTTCTAATAAAGTAGGAATTGACTTTAAAAAAATTTTTTATTACATGTTTGACATTAAGCATTTGATTGTATTGAAAATTATTTTTGCAGCCTTAACCTTGTGATTTAAAAAGGACAGGAGCTTAACTTCTAAAACGAAAGTATATTTTACACCGCCGTATCCCCACCAGAGTTGATTTTCGCAAAACTCGTTTTTAGTGGATCTCTTTTCAAAGAAAGAAGCTTCAGTTTCAAGTCAATAGGTCTAATAATTCAGAAAAGTGATGTTTTTTTTAAATCTAAAACTTCCCGTAACCCTATGTAATCCGTTTTGGATGTGAACTTTCGCAAAATCTGTTACTTGCTAATATCTGCTCAACAAAAGAAACATACTTGCCAAATTTATAATCTGTAGGTCTAATAGATCAAAAACAAGAATTTTTGTCTGTAACGCCCCTGTAAACCCTACTAAGAGTCGAATTCCTCAACACCCATTTTCTTAATGGATCTTTACTCTACAAAAGAAACATGCTTGCCAAATTTCTAGTCTGTTGGTCTAACAGTTCAAAAATGATCATTTTTGTCTACAACACTCACAAATCCGCTTGGGAGTTGAATTTCGCAAAGCCAGTTCCTAGTGGATCTTTGCTCAACAAAAGCAACATTCTTGTCAAATTTCTAGTCTGTAACTCTTATAGTTCAAAAACGGGAATTTTTATCTATAATAACCCTAAAACCTTCTTGGGAGAAGAATTTGACAAAACCCGTTCTGAGTGGATCCCTAATCAACGAAAGAAATATGCGAGTCAAATTTCAAATCTGCAGTTCCAATAGTTCCGGAAATCTAGTCAATGGCGTCCCGGAGAATATTAGGGCCAACTAATATTCTCCGCATATAATATTCCAATTGCAAGGTCAATTTTTAGCCCCCAAACCGGATCTTACAAAGGATACGTAATTGGCGCCAGTCTGACTTGGGTTCCCCTTAAGTCCTGGGCCCTCTCGCAATGCGGGGGTGTACGTTACGCCACTGAATCTAGTGATGAGTGAGTCGCTTTTCTCCTCTCTCTCTCTCTCTCTCTAGATAGATAGATAAGTTTATTAATTACGCATTACAACATGAAAACTGTTCGAATGATATCAACGCAGTTTTTCAAAGTTTCTTTTAAAAAATGTGCATGCCACGGTAGCCTAGTGGTTATGGTCACAGATTTGTGGCCAGAGTGTCGCTGGTTTGAGTCTTGGTGCCAATGAAAGCTTGCCTTGTAGAGGGTGGTCGATGCACGTTAAATTTGTCTAAGATCAATGTCCTCCCATTGGTGTGGTAATTCGGAGAGGCCGGTACCAGCTCAGATGTGGTTCTCGTCACTTGACCGAGGCTCAAAATTACGAGGCCCGTCGACAATAGCCCTCGTATTCCTTTATAGTACGAGGTCACTTAAGGAAATGTGTACGAAATTATAAGTAAATTTTGCTTATACAGCCATAAAAAAATTTTTATTAATCGGTTTATAAGTTTAACTTTTAATTCATAGAATAAATTTATTGAGGATTATTTAAAGAAAATTATACGAAATTTCATGGACTAAAACGTTTAGCGAGAAAAAACAGAGAGAGAGAGAAAGATAAACACATTTTTACTATTTATGAATAATAACTATCACACGCGAACATTTAAACTCGTTAAAAGATTTTTGTACTATTAAATTTCCAAAAACCTTCGAAAGTTCTACTTTTAGGCAGAAGCTATTTTCGCTGATTCCATTACATTTCCAGCCGAACTCGAAAAAATTCCTCTCGGTCGGTCTTGGAAATCGAGAAAAAACGCTCGTAAGCATCAGATTTCAACTCCGGTATCTAATTTCATCTCCGACACAATCAGAACGGATCGGCGCCAAATGGCTCTTGCTGCAAATCACTTGCGGGGGAAGAGGCCTGTTCACTCTCAGCTTGGAAAAAAGTCGCCAGAGAATGATGATGACGTGTTTCAGATTAGATAAAGAGCGCCATAAAGATGCCGTTGAGTGAAATCTTTTCGAATCACCCAATTTCTTCCAAGGAGGAATGATTTCGGAATTTTCGAGCGGAGATTTTTTTAAGGAGTTATTTTTAGGTCAAGATAATTTCTCCCCCTATCTGAAATATTGTAGTACAATTTATTATCTTTTATTGATATTTTGTTTGAAAGTAGTGAGACATTTTTTTGTGTTCTGCTTCATAAAAAAGTTAGCCTTTTACTGAAATGGTTTCTCAAAAATAAAAGCAAGTTAAGTTGTTTATACATTGTTTTTAACTTTATTTTCTACAATATTTGAAATGAACACACGCAAACGCATACATGAATGAAAAATATAAAATACATTTTAAAGCAAGAAGGAATAAATAATAAAAACGAAATACAAAAATCACAAAACAAAATATTACATATTTAAATGGAAGGAATGCTTTACAATTAAAACAAAAATTGAAAAAGGAGTCCAGTGAGTCAAAAAGCAATTTCGGCATTTGGACCGAATGAGTGGGATTAAACTAGTTTAACTGCGGTCGACAAGTCAATAAGGAAAAATTCAAACTGAAAAAGTGTATATTGAACGAAAAATCTCATATAAATGAATAAGAAGTTAATTAATTTAAGTTTTACATTATATCATAAATTCTTGAAGAAAGAATTTTAAAAATTATACTCACTGTATTTTTCAAATATATAGTATAAATATATAATATTTATTAGACGTTTTTTGCTATTATTTATTGCAGCCTTCCATTGTAGAAAACTTTATTATAAATTTGCAGACGATATTTCCCGCGTAACAAAATTTATTTTCTTAAGTCAAATGAATAAGAATTCGAAATGAAACTTAGTAATCAAAGATTTAAAAAAAAATCTATTCACTTCAAATCATTTAGAAATTATTTTTGCTTATGTGTGCATTTTGCATCAATAATGAAATTTTGATTATTTTCACCACCGAATTTGAAATAAGCGAAAAAAGTATATCTTTAGATTATAATGAAAGTAATAACTGTGCAAATTCTTAAATCTAAAACAAAAATAAATTCTTATTAAAAAAAGTATAAGAAAACATTTTTAAAAAAAATCATTTAAGAACATCAATAATAGATTTCGAAAAATAAATTACCTCAATCCAAGCAAAAATTTATCGTCTGATGGATGAAAAGGAATTTTTAATAATTGGTATAAAGAACATTTGTCGACAATAATAACAAAATAATTTACTGAGAAATAAAAATAAATTTGAATAATTTTACTTGTCGTTATTCGTGATAAAAAAATATGACTGTTTCTGAAATATTTATACACGTTTCATTATTTGAAGACATTTTTGTGTAGAACAGCCTTGGAAAAAACGAGCTGTTTACAAGGATGTTGTTTGATTTATCATATTCATTGATAAGTTTAAAGTGTGATTAATCTTAATTAAGTTAGCTTGTTGACTTTCAGTTTATCTGATAAGGGATATGTTAGTGATAAACGGAGGAAATGTCTCATAATCACACAGTAAGTGAAATGTGTTTTTAAATCCATGGTGAGTAATTGATTTATGGAACGCATTTAATTAAAAATCAAAAAGTACATATTTCTCCTAGTTTATCTATGTTTTTTTAAATTTTATTTTCACTTTAAATTCATTGATCGAAATATTTTTGGATTTTAAAATGCTTCTTTCAAAAATTTAACGAATTACATGGCGTTTAATATTTAAAAATATTCATTTATTTCTTGATTATCATTTTTTGCATCGACAATAAATTCTTACTAAGTATCATTACGCATAATTCTGGCCATTAAAAACGAATATTTTTAATAATTTACTTATGATTTTTAATAATCGACTTTTTCTTCAACCAAATTGCAAAATCAAGGAAATTACAAAACTGTAAAGGAAAAAAAATGTACAACAGTTGTAGTACCAGGGGCGTAGCTACCGTCGTATCAGCCGTACCAATGATACGGGTCTATCAAGCTACAGGGGCCTCAACAAGTGTAACAACAGTACTATTAACAAGGCTTTTTATTTTCTTAAAAAAAGGCCCCGAAGGAGTTTTGATAAGGGGCTCATTCAAAACTAGCTACGCCAGTGAGTTTAATACAACTATTTTTAGTCAACAATAGCTTCAGTTTGACTAAAAGACCTAGTCCATGCAACGTAAAAGCCAACAACTATTATGACACCACTATCATTTTGCAAAATACCTAGTTAAAAACTTGGGATGCAAAACCTTATGTGGTCTGCACAATTAGAACCATGATTCAAATGTTTTTCCTGTCATCAAGAATCCAACCGATATGTTCTTGAGCACAGTAGAAGCGTTGCAGCTGATGGTGTGTTAAAAGGAAGTGCACTCTAGTTGGATCTTTTGCTACCATAGATCGTTAACACTAAATGTAGGAGCTCTGTCCTAGTGGAAGATTTGTAGAACACTCCGCGTTGATTGTTGCTGCTAATTCATACAGTGTTCAGTGCAGGTTTATCCATTGGGTGCTTGGGGCGGCGCCCAGCTGGACAACCGGATCCAAGAGCCCCTCCTTCGATCGAACAGTGCCAGGGGGCCCGTAGATCTTCTGCTCCCAGGGCCCAAAATGAGCTTAAACCGGCACTGACAGTGTTGCTCTTGTCAGTTGACACTGAGTACTCTACACATACTTTATTGGTATCAGTCATTAAGTAAATGCGGTCGACCATATCATTGGCAATATGATGGGAGGTTATGCCTGAAATTATATATTCTGAACACACTCTTAAAACAGTGAATCAAGGCCTATTGAATTCCTCACTGATTTTCAAAATAGAATTAGCTACAACAAGCATTTCTCGTTGAAATTCTGCTAATTGCTACCATGCGTCCGTAAATACATCATACAACTTTTCACGTGAATCACGTGAGTACAGATGAAGGCACTTGCAATGATCTGCTTAGATATACACTTCCTAAACGATGCTACTGCCATCTGGATATTGCCAGGGACATCTTAAGGCATGGGCTAACTGGGCCCAGAGTCTCGACCACAATGGGGGTCTCGTCTCGCTTACGACTAGGCCTTAATAAGATCATGATTTGAATAATTTCAATTGTCAAAAGCTTTTTTCCGGTTGTATTCTCCGAATAACTGGGAATTTTGGACGATATGTCAATTTGTTACATGTCATGACCGTCATCCACGTATAGGCCTAGTCCTAGCACCATGCACCATCATTACTCATCCAATCAAAAGGCGGCAGTGTGATTGTAAGTTATACACATTTATTATTTTCGGATTATTGTTTATACAAGTTTTTGACAACGTATGTTGTGTACTGTCTACTTTTAAGGGTCATAGATGAGATCTACATTTGTGAAGGGCCCCAGGGCGTCAAGAAGTCTTAAAACGTCCCTGAATATTGCTATCCCATGACTTTGGGCTCTTCAATACATATACATCAATTGCTTCTCTTTGTTATCTTATTAGAAAATCATATACATTATTTTCATGCACATTATTATAAATACTTACTGAAAGGTTTTCTTTGTTTGATGTTAAAGTATAGTACCCGAATCTGGAATATTTTTTCAGATATGAAAGAACGAAACGTTTATACTGTATTCTAGCTTCGGTACCTTATAAAGAACAGCACATATTATCCCGTTCCTCATTTTGATCAGAGTTCATCTATTTTTCCTGTGTTTCGCAGTTTTTCACCAATGTCGTAATGCTAAATGAACCTTTATTTGTCCCTTTACATGTTAAAATGAAACACTTTGAAATATTTTGAAATTTTAAAAACATTACATGTGAATGTTAAAATGCTGCAAATTATGATGAAAATTGATAAATATTTCTGTCTGTGTTAATAAATAATACAGTTATCTAACACAAAGAATGACATTTTTGATCTGGACTATAGGGTTTTTCTAATAAAAAAAAAGTTAAAAGACGAGGGGAAAAAAATATTTTCTAGTTATGGAGATAAACAGTTCCATATAATCGATTCTAGAAATTAAAACACAAAATGATAGCAGTACATGAATGTATAAAAAGAACAAAGCTTCAGAAAATAAAAATAGAAAGAAAAATAAAGAAAAAACAGTTATAACTGACCATGTATTGCATTATCTCAACACAGACAAGAGTTATTTTTTACGCACTTTGAAATTCATTAATATTCTTTATCTTCCGTAAGTTGCATTCAGGAGCTCTTAAAAATGATAAACTGATGTACTTGTTGTTTACATAACAAGCGCATTGCCTCAGGTTTTCTTAAACTTTGATATTAACTTGCATAAAGGAAGGTCAGAGTTTTAATTAAAACACGTAAATATTGACAAAAAAGTCCGGCATGTAATAATTTTTTTCATTGTTCAGCATTTTTAAATCTGAGCTTTTAAAGTAACAATAATAATAAATAAAAATTCAAACTTGTAATGAGGTCTTCAAATTAAAAAATAAAGCAATGCGATGATTTTACAAAACCATTGAATAGGTACAGTTGGACTACAATTTAACGAACCTCTATTTAATGAATTTTGCGATTTGGCGAATTTTTCTCTTTCCTCGATTATAATGAAGGCGAAAAACCTCATCATTTAGCGAATAAAAACCCCCGAACTAACGAATTATTTCAACTGCACAAATTTTTTTTATTAGTTTGTATTAGAAATAATAAATTACAGTTTTTTAAAAAAACTGTATATAGTTAACTGTATAAACTGTTTATAATTAATCGAACTTCGTTGTAACTTAATATTTTAGTCGCCAAATCTGGAAATGGGATCTGGAATTAGTCGCCAGATGCGGGATGGGATCTGAAAATGGGAAATCGTTAGTCCTGATAATCCTGATCAGGACAATGGAACAAATTTATTAAATTATTGTATTGACATCGGTCCTGGATATAAGTGAGCAAAATTTCGAATTAATCTGATCTTTAAAATGGGTAAAAACTAAGTTCAAAGAATCCGTTACATACAAGTGAAGCTTATAAAAGGGTGTTAGAATTGATTTTTTTTTCAAATGACTAATCCTTTTTGTCGGGAACAGAATGACTTTTCTTGTTATTAGCAAATTTCGATGGGAAAGAGAACAGACCACAATACGACTTGTCAAGTACAGATGAGCCATCAGTGTAAAATATCGTGTGAGTTTTGAATAGGACAGCATATTCCTTCCTTATCTTATCCCACTCCATAAAGCAGGATACATTTTAACGATTATGTTACATTTGATGACAAACTGCTTATCTGTGCAACTGAAGTTGAGAAAATTGTTGATTTTTCGCAGCCAATGAATAGGATTCTGAGGCAGAAATTGATAATGAAATACCTATTAATTAATACGTTACGTTTTCTAATGCTTTACATTGCTTGGAAACTGTGAAAGCATTCATTTTGCTGTAGGTTGTAAGTGACACAGCATTTTCTTCTAGAAAAAGAACTCTTTCGAATCAAGAATCAAAAGGATTGTCAAGCATCTATTAGTGTGTAAATTTTAACAATGGGTATATTTTGTACAGGTGCTTATTATAAAATTTCTAAAAAGTGCAAAAAAATTTGTTTTGGACCCCGATTTTACGAACAAAACGTTCGGTCCCGAAGAATTCGTTAATCGGGGTCCAACTGTATTAGACAGGGATTCAATTAGGTTCATAATCCTAATTTGCTAATTTTTGTAGTTTCAGTATTAGTACCAGAAGCGGCAAACGCACTAAGATGCACTTGCTAAACCAATTTTATTTATCTATTGAGTTTAATGCATTCACAAAACTCTCAACCAATAAGAGGAAAAATAGCACAACATCTCAAGTTTGAAATAAACGGAATAACTGCAAAAATTATGCGATTTTAGTATCTGTCTGAGCATGGTTTCTGTCAAGTGACGTTTCAAAATTATCCTATGAACAAACTGTAACGTTTTCGAGTCACACAGCTGAAAATCGTCTTCTTTTTGTGGATAGGACAACAGCATTTCTATGCACACGTGCACCTCTAAATGTTGCAGGGCCCTGCCTTCTGTCCTCGCCCCGGCAACCTTTGACCGTGAGAAAACCCCACTCCACCCACGAGCCGGATGTAATTTGAGGAGTCAGAAAGAGACCGCATATAGGAAATTCCGTTGGAAAACACTGAAGAGAACGTTTGTGGCCTCCTCCCTCACAAATATCATATTCTGAACACTAATGAGATAACCAAAATTTTGAATAATAGCTGTGACGTAAATAAACAAACTATTTGAATTCATAACTCTCACGCCACCACTAATTTTCTCAAACATCACAGAGCTAATACAATGTCCAGTTTCATAATTCTCAAAATGACGTGGTGAGGAAACTTGAAGAGTAAACAGCAAGCTCAGATGTTATCCTCGTCTCTTGACCGTTGTTCAGAATTACGAGGTCCTCGCCAATAGCCCCAGTGCTGCTTTTAGTGAGGCATTAATAGATCAAATAAAAATTGTAAATTATGTTGAAACTAAATATTTCATGAAACAACAAGGAGGGGGGGGGAGCAGAAATTCGTTTTAAACATATATAAATACATATAAATGTGCCGAAAAAGAATATTTCGGCTGTTTAATAAGAAAATAAATGTGTTTTTTTTGGGGGGAATTCCAGCACCAGTCGGTCGTCATGGTAACAGATGAAAAATAAAATTTTAATAACTTAGCGTTGCCACTTTTTGATGGGAAAAAGTGTGTGTATTAATAGAATTTTTAAAAATGAAAATACTTCGAATGATATTGTTGTATAAATTAATTTGTTTCCAAAATATTCTTGGCAACGATTTTCTTTCATTTCAGCAAGGATTCGGACTGTAATAAACTTTTATATTTATGAAAATTCTCTATCTGAAATTTATTCAAAAATTACCATTAAAAGCGACAGTTTCAATGTTTAGCTAGCAGTGGTTTAAAAATGCAAATGTATGTAATAAAATAGAGTCTTTCTTTTTTTTTCTTTTGGTCTTATAATCTTGACATATAAAACCAATTTAATTAACGGAATGTTTTTTTAAAAATGTTTCAATGAGATTGTTTAAATGTACACAAAAGTGATATGTGACATGGTTTAATGAAAAAGTTAGCGATTAATTTGCATACGAATGGATTTCAAGTCTTTCAAAACCAATGGGAAGCTTTTTCCCCCATAAAAATTCTTTTAATGTATTCATAAGAACCTTTAGAATAATTTTTTAGCTCTGATCTGAGATACCAGAGGTTCTGTTTAAATAAGTGCACTGCATCAGTTCAGAAATATCTGACATTATTTAAGAACTGTACGAAAAATAATGAAAAGGATTTCATCTTTCTTTGTTGCAGAGGATTCGAGCCTAAATTTTTAATTTTCAAAAACATTTTAAATATCGAGAATTTTAATTTTGATGTTTGATTGCAGTTTTTTAAATAAGAGAGATTATTTTATGTTAAAAATTTCGAGTTTATTTTTCTCAAAAAAGTTATGATGATTAGGATGGCAAATGAAAGAAAAAATAAATAAATCAGCAGTATTTCATCATCTTATTAAAATTATTATTTATAATTGCAATCATTTATTTAAAATGATATCAACCACTTTTGCCGAAAGTTACTTAAAAGCAAATAATAAATATTTGCAAAGCAATAAAAATAAATATACTTTAATTGTTATAAAAAACTTTTGTGATAAAGCTATTTTATTTGAAAATTTTAAATCTATTTCCTGATTATTAAATCGCAATAATTAAATTAAATTTGTAATAATTGCAATAATAACAATTTATGAAAGGAAAAATCAAATCTTAATTAATAGATTTCCTATTTATTCCATATTAAAAACCAAAAGTCAATTGTATTTTTTTTCATAAATACAAGCTTTGTAAATTATAAGAAGTACTTAATTTTTCTAATTAATTTTAGTAACATGTTAGATGCATAAATATCCTATTTTCCGATTCAATTTTCCAAGAAAGACAGTTCATATTAATCATAATAGATGGCGCCACACTCTAATACATTTGGCTTTCTAAACGTACATGAAAGACCAGAAACAAAGTTATTTGCTAATTACATGTACTCCAAACATGCTTAAAATTGTATTATTCTCGAAGGATCACTTTAATTTGTGCTGAAGTCAAAAACAATTATTTGAAAAGTGATGCAAAAAATTCATGAATTTAAATTTATTTGAATCTCAAACACGTACAAGAGTTTTCCTGTCTGTACAGAGTTATTGCAGAAAAGAAACTTTTACGTTGAACTAATGAACTGATTGTTCACAGTTTTGGTGCATTTTTTTAACGTCATCATTTTGTATAGCTTCGTGATGAAAAAAGTTAATATTTTTACCAGTATCCTTTTGCAATACAATTTATAAACATAACTTATTTTAAAATTTACAAAAACTTCTGATATTTTAAAGATTTTTTTGAATGTGGAGTAAAATAATTTTTTCCAAATTTTAATGATGTAAATTAAATTTTAAATGTATCTGATATTTCGACGCTTCTTTTTAATACAATCACCACAAAGTGTCACAAATTTTTTCAAGTAAACAATGAATCGAGAATAGCATTTATTGTTTGGAAATTTCTAACATGAAGAATAATGAAATTGGTTCTTAAAAATATTTCACATTAAATATAGGAAGTTGGAAAAGAAAAATAAAAAGATACCTGTAGAACAATTTTATGACACATCAAAACTAATAGTAACTGACATAAAATTAACATTATTACGATTGTGAATGCATACATTTAGCCCTCTCTTGTTAAAAAAAATCTGCCACTTACTTTAGTCGTTTTATTAATGTTTTTTTTTTTTTTTTTTTTTTTTTTTGAGAATAGCACGAAGACATTTTATAAAGATTCTTTAAATAAGTGCAAAAATAACTCTTAAAATACGAGCGAACAGTTTTAAAAGAATTTTTTTGAGGTCAAAAGTTCTTGTATTGTATTCCTAAACGGGAATAAAATAACTGCATATATGATTGTATTTTAACTTACAAAAATACCTTAAAAAATAAATAAAAAGTGTGCCTTTAATATTGAAAAATGACGAATATAGTAACAATTTGTTGGGGGAAATGACAAACCAGTGTTATAGCTAATACGAAAATATAAATAAGTAAATTATTGGCTGCAAAAAATTTGAGTTTTATCAAAATCAAACATTTTGAATAGTAAATTTATTAAAGCACTTTTATTTATTTTATTTCATATGAGAATACAGCAATATATTTTAAGGAATCATCAAAACGCACGATTCGGTTTTTTTTTAAAAAATTCCAATGTGCTGTTTTGTATGTACAAGAAGAAATTTATCTTAGAAATTTACCTTATATATATATATATATATATATATATATATATATATATATATATATATATATATATATATATAAAGAAAAATAACTAAAATATCATCTACATACAAAAAGATGACAACAACAGATCTGTCAAACTGTGCAACAATTCTTTATTTTCTTTTTTTGAAAGTATTTCATACATCAGTATAAATTCAACTTTTTTTTTACCATTTTTTGTTATTTTAGTTCAAAGTTTTTTTATGAGTATTAATTAATAATTCATCGAGCCAACATATTTTTCCTTCCGAGACAATTCGAAAATTTTTTTTTTTATCGAAAATTAAATTAAGGTTTCAGAGAAAAAGAGAGACACCACAAAAGAATGTAAAACTGACACTCGTATGTCATTCGGTAATGTGCAAACAACTGAATTTCTCTATATATATTCAAGCCGCGTCTCAAACACATAGATTCACAATCTACTGTTTAACATAAAAATAAAATGAAATAAAATAAAATAAAAACTGCTCGAATAAGAAGACTTGTAATACCCGAATTTTCTATTTCGAATTCTACTCGTTTTATATCATTCAGCGCTATTATAAAAGAGTTATGCCTTTTGAGTGACAAAATTTATTTTCTCCACTTCGAAAGCTCTTATAGAATTCTTCTCGCCTCATATTTCTCGAAAGCCAACAGAATAATAAAAAAAAGAATTTCCGATTCCTGAAAAGAAACGTTCCTGGAATATTTACAAGATAAAAGCGTAGCCCGAATTTCGAACCTTTTTTTCTTTTTTTTCACTCCTAAAGCACAAAGGAGTAAATCTGGCCTCTGCAAAGCTAGCAATTCCAAATAAAATTGAGCCAATCTCGCCAACAATGTTCCGACTAACAAGCAGATGCCGATGAAGAAACAGGCCTACCTTGTTGGCTAATTTATCGCCCTAGAACACATTTTTTTCCCCCTGAAAAAAATTTATGTGAGAAGTTTTTTCCCTACTTTTTTATTCCAAGAAAAAAAATAGAGGGAGAAAATTCGTCTCCGATTTTTTTATATTGTTGTGTTGCTTCTTCTTACTTCTGTTCGCGATTAAAGTGGAAATTCGCGGGAATTTCAAGCTTTTTTTCCCCTAACCCTTTATTTTATTTTTACCAACCTATTGCATTATGCAGTAACATTTCCCTTTTGATAACGGCCGCCAGAGGGATTATTTGCATTCGAAAGTAGCACTTTCTAGTTGGATATTCGAATTTCTTGGCTCGTCGACTGTAGGAATAGGAAAGAGAAAAAAAATCTTCAAAAGGCGGTTGGCAATACCAGAAAACGAACCTAAGGATTATTTCATTCTTTTTTCCCGCCAAGCGTTAGAATTCGGAATTTTACAGTAAAATGATGTTAAATCCACCAGTAGAATAGATAAAACTTCTCGTATATGGACTATACTTTCTTAAGGAATGTTAATAAATCTCAGACATCTGAATTAAAAATATATTATACTGAATATGTAGTAAAATCGTGATTGTGAATACTTTATATTAAATCAAAAATCATTATGTTGAGTATTGGACACTATTCAATATTTTTTTTTAAAAAAATTAAGAAGTATTTCAAATTTTTTCCAACTATTGTCAGACATGGGAAAATATCACTAACCCATGAAAATTTAAAAATTATAACTGAGAATTATTTAAATAAAAGGCTTATTTTATTTAATCGATAAAAATATTTTGGTGTCAAAATAAACTGACGGTATATAAAAATCATTTTCTTAATAGTTAGTTTAATTTAATCAATATTTTGCAAATATTTAAGAATTAAATTTATAATTAATAAATTATGTTTTATAAAATTCGATTAAATACATTTGAACATTCAATGATGTTGTATTTCCTTCAGATATATCAAACTAATATCTCGCAATTAAAATAAATAAAAGATAAATTTACTATTACTAAAGATTTCTTTTAGAAAATACTCAAATTGAATTCTAACTTTCAAATTGAAACTACTTCAAGTAAAAGAAAAAAAAAGAGAGATAGAAAGAAAACTTTCATGGAAAAAGAAAAAATATTTTTTCGATATATATATCTATATATATAAAAATGTTGTGTTGGTTTGTGTATGCGCGCATAACTCAAAAAGTTCTGCATGGATTAATCTGAAATATTGACACAACGTTGCATTTGTCTCTGGTCAGGATCTTATGTACTTTTTATTTCGAAATTCTCTCTAAGTTTTTTAAAATTTAATTTTTAAGTGATTTTTTGGTGTTATGACGTCATGCGACGTCACGAATCGCTCTGAATGCGAAAATTTAAACTTTATGCTTAGATTTTTCGAAATTATTGTATAACTCTTCTATGGTTATGTTTATGCGTTGTCATATTTATCTATTTATTGTCCTTTGATACGTAATTGGGATTATTTTTCGAATAAATCTTTTTTAAAAAGTTATTTTTTCAAGAACTCAAATTTTGTTTTGTAGGTTTGGCAACAGTTGGATGGCATTATCGCGGGATGTTTACGACTTTGATTAAATTCTACATCGTGTTTTTTCTGTAATTTTAAGCTAAATTTATTTCTCTTTATTAAGCGAAAATGAAACTAACATAATTGACTTTACTGTACGCTACTTACTTTTTGGAAACAATACCAAATAGTTTCCGTCAACCATTTACCTGAAATAAACAGACGTAGCCAAATGCCGCGATATAACATTCAATGTTTGGAAAAATATTTTTTCATTTTAAAATATTTTAATGTGACGAAATTAATCGACGGAGTTTTTAATAGTGTGTAACATGATTTACATTTAAAAAAGGACGAAAGGAGCGTTTCGAAAGATTTTTTCATTTTAGACAACCTTTTAAACTTCATTTGATTCTTACGTATTATCGTCAAAAAACTGGTCAAAAACCTGCTTTTCTACACTTGATTTTCGCAAAGTTGGCCATTCCATTTTCGCAGATGTTGTACGCGCGGAATTGGCAATCGTGCTTCGTTTTATACAATATCGCTAATAGGTTGCGATAATACGTAAGTACCTTTCATTTGATGTTAGTATTGAAATACAAATGTTAAAACTAAGATTTTCTGATTTTGAGTCATCAAAATATTGCACCTTATTTTGTTTTTCATTGTTTTATAAGATTATTACCTTCTTAAACAGATTCCATTAGTAATTTGTTAAAAAAATACTGGAAGTTATTATGGTTTGTTTTTGTCAGGGACGTAGAGCTACCGCTGTATCAATGATGCAGGAGCCCCAACGAATGTTATTACAATTCCACTTACATGGTGCTCATATCTGAAAAAGGGCCACAAAGGAATTTGGATACAAGGCTCACTCAGAGCTGTTTTGTAATTTCATATGTTTTTCTTTAAACCTTCACTATAACTGCAGTCAATCGGCTTGAGTACATAAAATTGTATTGCAGAAACTCGAACTTAGGTCATCATACTGGCCAAGCAAACGCAGTGCGAGGGATAAATGCAGATCAAATTAGAGTAAGCATCAGTGAATGAGCAAAACAGACAGAGGGCTCAAATACATGTTGAGGAAGCAGGTTGTCATAAGATTGTAATTATTTTTTCAAATTTTACTTTCGCGTTGATAAAGATAGTTCAGCTCTTTTTATGTCAATTACTGTTCGAATTGTATATCATTTTTCAATTTATTTTTAAGCACAGAATATTTACTTTGGATAATTTTTATATATAAAATACTAAATTTAATTCTGTACACTATGTATGTGTTTACGAGTAGTATACCGATTAAAATCTTCCACCTACCGTAAAATCCGGCTTATAATGCGCACTTTGAACACACAAAAAATAAGATCGAAATTTACAGGTGTGAGTTATACGCTGGGTATAAAAATGAGGGCTTTAAAAATTAAAAAATAAATGAGCATAAAAAAGTTAAACTTCTAAATATTTCGAAATACTATTTATTTAAAAGACATGGCATTCTTATTGAACTTAAAAGGTGGTAATTCTAAAAGTATACTATTTTTGCAATTATTTAGATTAACACCTTGAATAAATCGCTACTAAACATAACAGCATTGCATTTGTACATTTCAGGTTTCTTCGTAAAAAAGGGGTGCACATTATATAGCGAATATACCTAAAATTTAAAACTTGCAGCTTGAAAGTATGGGTGTGCGTTATATGCCGGACTTTACGGTATTTTATCTTTCTCCAATGAATCTAAATTAAATTAATATATAATTTTTTATGGTACTTATATTTTTTCTTTAGCCGGCCATTTACCTAAAATCAAAAGACATCGCCAAATACTGCAATATGCATTCAATAAGGGAAGAACATTCTATGCCTGTTTGTGCACAATAATAATACTTTTTTGCACTCGGTAGTGAATTTTTCCACAAAATAGTTATTGTAGTTTTTAATAGTTGGGGCAATAACTTTAGACTCAAGAAATATCTATTTTGTGTAATTTGAAAATTTTATTTGGTGTTACTGTGAAATATAAATGGAAAAATTAAGATTTTTTGATGTATATTTTGTGTTTGTTTTGATATTTATGTATTATCGCAACCATATTGGCAACATTAGCACTTAATTGCCGATTCACCGTGTATGATGCGAACAAAATCGGGGTTGATATAGTTGCAACGGTACCCAAGAACCTTTGTTTGCAACTTTTTTTGGTGATTTTATCAAAATGATAATTTGTTGTTAATAATTGGTTTTTGATAGCTTTTTATCATTTAAGTTTGTTATAGCTAGCTAGCTGTACCCAATCATGTTTTCCTGTGGCTCAGTCTGGTTAAAAAGAAAGAAAAGAGAAAGCACACATTTCTAATATCTTTAACTGCTTGCACTTGAGGTATGATTTTTTTTTTTTATAAAAAAATGTGGAAATATACATTAACAAAACTTTTCTAAACAGATTTATTTCATTTGTAATTTGTTAACAGAATACTCCCGTTATTGTGGGGTTTTTTTTGTCATGGTATGAATCTAAAATTATTTGCATTGGCTCCATAGAAGAGGTGCCAAGTTTGAAAACAAATTAAATGACTCTTCTTGAGGTGAAAGGGTTAATTTTACAATGCTTATGAGTAGACATTTTGTGTTGCTTCATTGTCTGTATATATACAGAAATTGTCTGCTGTGCCTGCTTTAGAGCAGTAGTTGCCATTTTTCAACACTTCATGAACCACTTAATGTATAACTTTATAATTAGCGTTTCACTAATAGGATTGACCTCTATGTGGTGGAGTACTATAGCTATATTTACGTCTTTTTTTAATCTTCTATGCCCTGAAAATAAGCGGTAAAATCCTAGGAGAGCCCACACCCTTGGCGACAAACCAAAAAAGACGCCAAGCCAGAACAAGATGGTGCCAAGCGAAAGCGACAATGGTGGCAAGGAAATATAGTGGGATAAGGTGGATGCATAATGAAAATATATGTAAGCAATACAGAAATTAAACATTTGAGATAAAAAATATAAAAACAGCACTTACTTTCTTACTGCTGATCTTTTCCGAGTGGAGGGGACATCGTAACAACAGATTTTAAAAAAATCTTAAAGGTCTCATCGCTAAGCAAATGATCGTGTGAACACCGCCATATTTATTCTGCGAGGTAATGGTCGAACATACATTCAGCGTGGCTGGCACGATTTCGAAGAAAGCGTTTTATTGCCGACCATGTTACATCATGCTGATCATTACATTTAGGACATTCATAACTCGGAAGCAATCAATCCTTCCTTCATACACCATTCAATCAATTCTTTCTTACCTTTTGCATTCAACAAATTAAAAAATTCTAAAGTAGATTCCCTCACGCACACAACCAGCCCGGAGACCAACAACAAAATGAAATTTGAAATGCGCGCCCACAAAATACAAAAATGCTAGAAATAGTTAGGGTTGTCGTATGTAGTGTTTAAAAGTAGGGTTACCAAGATGGCGCAATTATCACCAACCGAAGTAATTCGCGCCAAGGGTGTGGGCTCTTCTAGGAGTGAACCAAATAAGCTTCATGAAAATCAACAAACTGAAGTCTTTTGCCTACAATTTTCCAAAATGGTTGAGGTTACCAAAAATTGCTAACCTCAGGAATTATGTTTTTTTGTTTAGTTATTTCAGTAACTAAAAGCTTTTAGTAAAGAATAATCCGTGTTCCGTAATATGTTGTTTTGTTGTTCATCTTTTTTTAAACTGAATCTTCATAAAAGTATAAATAATTTCCCAATTTTTCTGCATACCATCCAAAATTTTTCACGCATCACCAATTGGTGACTGCTGCTCTGTAACACACATCAGTAATTATGTATTAGCATCACTGTAACAAAATTGGTGCCATGTATATCATACCTTAATATCTAAACAATAAAGATTGTAACATTTTTTATGAAAAAAGAAATGGAGGGAAAATGTTGCAATTTGCATGGCGGTAATTTGGCTGTGGGGATGCTAATATTTAAGTATACAGATAACAAATAATTGTCCATGTGAAAAGCTGCCTGTGTCTAGATATAAGCCACTGTTTTTATGATAGGCCCTTAACTTTGTTGATAACAATTGCTAATACTAATTGAATTGTGAATTGCAAAAATACTCCCATCATTATCAACACTTTGTCGTAGTTTTCTGCTGCAAAATCTCCGTGTTTATATTGGAATTTTCCTGGTGTATTCGATTAAAATTACCTTCAGCCTCTCATTGCGTTGAATTTCAGCTGTGTTAATTGATGCACTTTTAAAGTTAAATATTTCATTAGCATTTTTTTATTTTTTCCTTCTCTTTTTGTTTCTGATTTTTCTTTTTTTTTTCATGTTTTGAAATTTTATATGTTTTTGTTTTAATTTTCTTTTCTTTTTAAGTGTAGTTTTAAGTTTTTAAAAAATTTTATATGCTTTGTTTGAATTTTTTTTCTTTTTAAGTGCAGTCAATTGGCTTCAGTAGATAAAAATAATGCCTTGCGGGAAATCAAACTTAGGTTGTCATACTTGCAAGGCAAAAGTACTACAATGAGTGTAATTGCACATCAAACTGAGAAAGAATGGATATCAGCAAACGAGAAAAGCAGACAAAGAATGTCACAAACACAGGCTGAGGGCACAGCAAAGCAACATGCAGCCAGACTTGAGGAAGCTCATTTGCGAGCACATCTGCGTCAAACATGACTTTGTGGTGAGCAATCACACCATAACAGTCAACTTGCATTCCGGTACAACCCAGTGGAAGATTTTAGGTTCAGGCAGCATGTTCTCATTTACACAATGATGGAAGTGTATCGTTATTGCGCAATGTTCTGGAATTTAAGGGAGAAACCAAAGGAATGTTTTGTACCACTGAAAAAATTAAACTTCCTCAACTCAGAGAACAGAGCCATTACAAATTTTGCATGCTAGATATACTGTGGAATCAAAACATTTCCTATATGACATCAGGAAATACAATTCATGTTTCCAAGTGACATTGTTTGGATAAATGTGCATTTGTGAACACACCTCTGATTTAATAAAAATATCCATAAGCATTGTAAAACTAACCCAATTCCCTCAATGAATCCAGAGTGGAGCCATTTAAAATTTATCTTCAAACTTGAGGTCGCCACTTTAAAGACAATGTAAATAAATTTAGGTTCATAACATGACATAAGGACAAAAATAAGCTGTAATAACTTCAAGCATTTGGTTAACAAATTATAAATATCAGTTTAGGAAAGTTTTTCATATATATATTTATACATTTTTTTTTATAAAAGATCATACATGCAATGCAAATTATTTAACATACTGAAAATATGTCCTTTCTGTTAAACAAGACTGAGCCACAGCAACGCATGGCAGGGTACAGCTAGTATATATATATATTAATTTAATTTAATCATAACAGAATCAATTCAATGACGTTCATTTTTTTCCCCTTCCAACTTCATCTATTCCAAGCATTTTGTTTAAAAATTAAATTATTATGAATATATTAATTTTTTTTCACTGTAGGCATGTTGAATTTAATTACAAAATACCAGGTTAAATTCGTTAGCAACTTTCAACAACAATGACAAAAATTTTCTTAATTTTTGTCTCTGCTTTATTTTAAAAGAACAACTTTTTTAGCAAAGTTATTAATACAAGCAATTTTTCTAAATTGCAATTGAAAAGTTACAGTGAAAGAATGAATTTTCATTTTTTAAAAAAATTATTAAGCAGCATTTACTCTTATATGTTAAAACTATTTTTATTTAATGTCAACAATAAAATCAAAACTTTGAATATTGTTTAGACGAAGAAAAAATTATATTCTAAATGTACCTTATAGAAAATATGCTTCTATTTTGTATTGTATTAATCATTTTCATCTTGAATCAGTTCCTTATTGAAATTAAGTTCAAGTCTTTTTTGATAATGACAAAAATAAAATTATAACTTAATAAAAATTTAATATTTTATTAAAAGAAATCATGCTTATAATCATTTTAAATAAAAAAACACACAGTTATAATAAAATGTCTGAATTCATAGAATATTTTTGAAATACGAAAATGAATCTCAAATTTGAATTTTGCTTTAAATTATTTCCTTTTTAACAAATTTCTCACTTTTAGAAAACACATCTATTTGGTTTAATTTTTTAACCCTACTCTTTTTTTGGAGGGGGGGGAGTATAATTGGTGCTTTTTAAGCAAAAATATAATTAACTGCCTAAAAATATTGTTCTAAGATCAAGATATAACATCATTAATTACACAAATTAAATCACCCTTAAAACACATCATTGAAAGCTGATTCTTTGACAATAATTTTTAGTTGCAATTCTTACACTAGTTCTAAAACCTCTATCCGGTACAAGCTGAATGCCCAGAGTTTAAAACAAAAAATAATTTCATTTACGTCCCCCATATTATCAAAAATAAAAAAGAATAAAAATATTTTTAAAAAAATACATAAAAAAATACGATCAGATATTATTTTAAAATTAAGTTTACAACCCGAAACATTCCTCCCTACTCCCCCACACTCCAATAAGAATTATCAAACACCCCTTGGGATTTCCACAGGGTAAGATAAGTGTAATGACCCCATCCTCAACCCTTGATTACCCCTTCTAGGCAAGCGATATAAGGACGCGCATCACGCTCGCTCTGCCCTTCCACTGAGCCCCCCGCCCTCAATATTCACCCTCCCTTGGTCATAATTACAGTTGCTACTTAATTTAACCCGCTTTTCTGTTTTAGCAGTAACAACGTTGAAAAATTATACGTCCCTAAATTTATTTTTTTTAATCCTATCTTCGCTAATTGCAGAGAAATGCCGTTAATCTTAGTAGAAAGTCACAAAGAAAATCTCTTTTGCCCTTTATTTTATTTTTGCCCTCCTTTCACTTTTGTTCTGCGTTGAATAGAAGAAGGTGATTCTAGTTAATTAGTGGTAGTTAAGGTTACAATAGGAGGGAAGTAATGAATAGTTGTGAAAACGAGGATAATTATTAGTTAGGGCTATTGGTTTGAGAAGCTGTGATAGTAAGCGCTTTCGACGCTATGCAGTGAATTGAGGACGTCTTTTATTAATCGTAATTTACGAGCTGAACTTTAGTTAGTTCAAAATTAACGACTATCTGAACGTGCTATAAATTAGCGTCAATAGTTTGGGTGTTGGCAATAATTAAAGGGGAAAAAAAGATGTATATAACTTGATTTTGTTTGAAACTTTATACGGGGACTCAATAAAGTCTGCGCATTTGTTTTATAAACTATCCCATAAATAAAAGCTTTGTTAGTATATTGAAGAGAAAAAGAGACTTTATTTCTAATCTTATAATAATTAAAACTTATTTATAGAAGCTTTGTGCCTTTGGAAGTTTTGATAATGCTTCGGATCTTTATATAAGCATTATTTCTCTTTAGTTTGAAAGAATTAATTCGAATAGATAAGGCAATTTTCTCTCTTACTAATTAATATTTAGATTACAAGTTATTTTTAGTACTGGAAATAACTTTCATTTAGTTAATTCAGTTTTCATGTAAGTAGAACTTTAAAAAATACATAAAAGCAACACAGGACATTTACATTCAATTTCATACTGTTACCTAAATTAATGTACATGGTTAAGAAATTTTTTAAAAAAATTTCTAAACAAACAGGTATTTTATAACTTTAAAAAAAATGAATATTATACAAAATAAAAAATATATATATCTGCATAATTACAGATGTTGTTTGTATCTCAGTAATTTACAGCTACCTTCCCTTAATTATTAAACGACAATTAGATGGCGCTCCTTGTTCTTTTGGAGGGAAATTCCTTTCTTCGCGAGGAGTAATTCGAGCAGGATTGACCGCGTACTTAGTGGGAATAAATCCTTTCCCTGTATAAAAGGAAGGTAAATAAATAAAAGACCCCTATTTAATGAATAATAAACCTGTGACGGATCTATTCGTGATCCTTCTACTAATCCTCTTGGGAAATCTTTGGGCTATCAATTCGCGTTATTCACAATTAACCCTTCGGAAGAAGAAAATCGTGATATGCAAATTAAGTTGCTATTTTTAGTTGAAGTTTTCTACCTAGAATAAAGAGTAGGAGAGGAGATAAACCCGAAATCACACACAAACAGGTGAGATTGTTACTGACAGGTATCGTATTTGAGTTATTGTGACTAAAGGTTTATTAGGAGAAAGATTTAAAGTGACGATTGTTCACAGAGATTAAATTTATATTAGATTAAATCGGATGATAGATTAGATCCTATATAAAGTAAGGATCAAGTTTGATCATCTCCTAACCTTTCGTGTATTATCGTCGTTGTTCCACTTTCGCGGTTAGCACCGAGACATTTTTTTACTGTTATTAATTGAATTTGTGTGATCAATAAATAGATTGATTGGATCATGGCGAGTGTTTCTTCCCTACCTTCCACATATCTAGGTGCTCAAGAAAGAGGTGAAAGCCTCCTACAATTCCTCAATAGAGAATATTGTTAAAATATTTTTAACGACATAAATAATGCCCTAAATTAAATTTAATACTATGTTAGAAACTAATAAATGTTAAATTAAGATGACAAAAAATAAATAAAATATCAAATGTAAAATCTAAATTATTAAACTAAAATGGCGGTATTTAATGCTAAAAAAATTTTTAAATTAAGAAAAGATATAAAACGCGTATAATATAATTAATAACAAATTATATTTCTATTTAAAACTTTAAATTACTAATTTCACTTTATTTTATTTTCAGACAATAATTCGGAGCTTTTGGAGAACACGCATGCTAATACAAGGTTGAAAACTTTAGAAAGCTCTGATAAATATTTCCAAGAATTTATTGAAATTAAATCTTTCCGCTCTAATGAAGGAAAGCGGAAAACTTAATCTGAAAATGCTAACTCTTCAGTTATTTGGGGGATTTAATTTTTGAAGACGAGAAGGGACCAATGTGTAATACAACGCTTATTAAATATTAATGAAACACGATAGCAATTATCCACCAAAGTCTGCAACTCCCGATTCATGTCCCAAAAATTAATCAGGAGTATCAGCGCGGAAAGTCATTAGTTTCATTGGGATTTATCTTACTCCTGGAGATTACAATCGATAACTAATTATGCATTTTCTCTTCTCCAGAGTTTTAAATAAACTCCAATGACTTCACCGGCGAGTTTTATGTGCGCATCAGGTATTCATGCAGGTTAATCTAAATTCAATTTTGGTAATTTGAAAAAGTGGACAGTCATTGTAGTTATAAAAAGTGATAATTGAAAGAAAATAGTCAAAGGATAAACTTTATCTGGAATATCAAAATGGCATTCAAATATGAAGATAAAGAATTAATTTTTATGTAGACAAAAATGCATTTTTGTCAGATATTTTCAGGTGTAAGACAGGGACGGCCAACCCAAATGACCTCGAGGGCCACTTCGGAAAAACATTTTAATTCCGCGGGCGGCATATAATATATATAGTTACGCACACAAGGGAGGGTGGTCCTAGGGGTCCAGACCCCTCCAAAGCCAGTTTTTCCGATTGATTATAAGTATATAGTACGTAAAATTTAAGTATTTGGTATTAATGATTAATTTTATTAATTAATGCTAATTATTTATTCAATAATTAATTTTTATACTTTTTTTTTGTTCCCGAAAATCGACAAAATCAAAAAGAGCATGATATAAGAATGATGGACTTTCGGACCTGGACCCCTCCCCCTGAAAAACTCATGTGTGAGCTACTGAATATATATATATATATATATATATATATATATATATATATATATATATATATATATACTAGCGGTTCCGACAGGCGTTGTCCTGTACACACGTCTTAAATTCGAAAATTACAAACTTTTTGAATAAGTTGTAACAATCTGGACCGATTTGATAATTTTTTTTTTAATAATGAAAGATATTACAATACCTGACATCATCACATGTGCAGTTACTACAATTCGACCTATCGATTGCGTGTGAATATGTATTTACTACGAACTAAGTTGAATATAGGGATCATAGCCTGTGTTGCTCTATATCCCCTTCAACCTTTCAATCAATCAATAAGTTAAATATAGAAGCTATTCTGAATAGAAACTTAAACTTGTTTTGATTAAATAATAAAGATAAAACTCGAGCTATTTTCATAACAGGTATATTTTTAATGCACAAAGAATTTATCGTAATGCCATTGAATGTACAATGTTTATGGTTAATCCTTGAGGGGTATAAACAAACAAATGCGATGGTTTGCCAAACCTCGGACATGCAACATATAATTGGCCGTGCGAAAAGCAAGGGTTTTCTAAATCTAAGCCACAAATTGTCATTGTTTGACCATAATTAATGTGACTTATTAATAGTCACAGCAAATACCAAGCAAATTGGAAATTGCAAACATTTAAATGGGTAGGTGAGTCTGAAAGAATCATTGAGATGTGTGGTAGAAGTACTTCACACACAAACATACCTTGAAGTTTGCCGCTCAAAAGAGTGGCATCAAGAATATTGTCCATGATTTTTTTATGAACAATCGCGCGCTCTTACATAATTTTGGCGCATTTTTAACTAATTGCGATATCGGACCGAATAGTGAATCATTCTCGAATCCACTTGGACCCCCACAAAAAATGTCATCCAAATGTGTTCAACCGCTTAGGAGGAGTTCAGTCACATACACACGTATAGAATTACATAAGTAAAGATTATTTGAAAAGGTATTAATTAAAAACGCCATAAAGCAGGATTCCTTTGCATTTTTGTAACAATAAAGACCCGGTTTGGCTGAAAATCGATTTTCGACGCCAACTTACGTCATTCAATTCCTACTATTAACTCACACTCTCTATATATTTATTTATTTGTTTATTTATTTATCTTGGTGGAATTTTCAATCGTTAAAAAATACATTTTAAAGCACTCGATTGAGCGAAAAGCTCAATTGATATGTAATATACATGATTATTTTGGATGACAATAGCATAATTTTTAATTATAATTAATACAAATTAATTGATTAAAACTAATCATTTTAAAAATTACAAATACAGCCACGTTGGCGACTTAGCGACCCTTTTGGCGACTTATGTCAAAATTTGAAAAAGTTTTTTTCTCACGTGTTAAAGCATTCGGTTGAAAGGAAATTTTATATACACGATTGTTTTGGATGACAATACGATACTTTAATGATAATTAATAAAAATTAATGACCACTTAATGTTGTGATTCTGTCATATGTATATACATATTTATATTAATTGCAACTATTTAATAAAAAAGTAGCTAAAATAAATTTTTTCTTGGTTGATCTAAGTAGGAATTGATTAAATTTTTTTTTTATATTACTTGTGTGTGTTTATAACAATAGCGTTGTTACAACAATGCAGGTGAATGTTGAGTTGTATTTTTTAATGTTTTTAATTAATATCTTTTTAACTAATTGCGATATCGGATCGAATTGTGAATCTAAACCATTCTCGAATTTACTTGAACCCACACAAAAAATTTCATCGAAATCGGTCCAGCCGTTTAGGAGGAGTTTAGTGACAAACACACGCACAGAAGATTTTTATATATAAAGATATAAAGGGTGTTTTTTTTAGAGAGGCATAGAACTTTAAAATTGCAATAAAACAACGATGTATTATTCGATTGACATGAATTTTTTTTTATTCGAAAGATAATCTCGCGGCATTACATTTTTAAATATGATTTCTGGCATAGGACTGCCACGGCTGGCTCGGATGTAGTCCAATCTGGACGTCCAATTTTCGATGACTTTTTCCAACATTTGTGGAAAAGCCAACATCGGCCAACATTTGTGGCAGATTTAACGTATATCAGATCTTCAAAAGTAAGAAACTAGAACTCGCTATCCATCGGTTATGAATCACCACAATACCTGCAAAGCAGCTATGAGTTTGAAAAACTATTTAAATTTTTAACTTATTCTGCAGGAGAATATGTCGTCATTAAAGGTTTCACGGTAAATGTAATTCAACAAACCATCTCTCGGTAGTTTTTTAAGTAGTTAAAAATAGAATGTGAGTATTTTCCAGAAAATAATTTCCTCTTATGAATGTAATTTACACGGAATTGCTCCTCAGATATTATTTGTGGTTAGATGTGTTTATCTTCCCCTCTTCTTTCTAGACAGAAAGATTTACTTATCTACCAGAAGATTTATTGCACTCAAGGAAGAAATTCTATTCTGTAAGAGAATTCTATTTATAATATAATTATTCCACTATAATTCAAAACATTCTAAATATATGATTTGCGTCAGACGATTTCTTATAAAATGTATTCAAAAATAATATTCTTTTTTATCATTTTCACTTCAAAGTTTAGAATAATTATTTTAAAAAATTAATGAAAATTTATAGAAGAGTAATTGCAGCAAATAAAGGGTGTTTTTTAGAGGTATAGAACTTTAAATTGCAATAACAACGATGTATTATTCGATTGACATGAATTTTTTTTTATTCGGAAGATAATCTTGTGGCATTACATTTTAAATATGATTTCTGGCATAGGACTGCCACGGCTGGCTCGGATGTAGTCCAATCTGGACGTCCAATTTTCGATGACTTTTTCCAACATTTGTAACCGTATATCGGCAATAACACGGCGAATGTTGTCTTCCAAATGGTCAAGCGTTTGTGGCTTATCCGCATAGACCAATGACTTTACATAGCCCCACAGAAAATAGTCTAGCGGTGTTAAATCACAAGATCTTGGAGGCCAATTCACAGGTCCAAAACGTGAAATTAGGCGGTCACCCAACGTGTCTTTCAATAAATCGATTGTGGCACGAGCTGTGTGACATGTTGCGCCGTCTTGTTGGAACCACAGCTCCTGGACATCATGATTGTTCAATTCAGGAATGAAAAAGTTAGTAATCATGGCTCTATACCGATCAGCATTGACTGTAACGTTGCGGCCTTCATCGTTTTTGAAGAAGGATTCCACCAACCCATAAAGCGCACCAAACAGTCAGTTTTTCTGGATGTAACGGTGTTTCGACATACACTTGTGGATTAGCTTCACTCCAAATGCGGCAGTTTTGTTTGTTGACGTAGCCATTCAACCAGAAGTGCGCTTCATCGCTAAACAAAATTCGCTTATGAAAATCGGGAACAACGGCAATCTCGTTTTGGGCCCATTCGACGAATCTACACCTTGCTTGATGATCGTTTTGATGAATTGCCAAACCAAACTGAGAATAAATCACTTGACAGCTGTTAAATCGGTCGCCATCTTGGAAAGTAATGCCAACTTAAACTTCTATACCTGGAAAAAAAACACCCTATATAAACATCTAACTGAACTGTAGTCATTAATTTATGGAATAATTAATATTAATAATTATTTTTTCCCAATGGGGCTGAATTTTAGCAGATTAGCCGGTGCAAGCATAGCAAGTAATTTAATGTGAGAGCCATTTCATTGTGGCACCATCTACTGGAGCCTTCGTTACCAAATTTCGGCCCTTGAATAAATTTTTAATTCAAGCTCTCGTCGGAGGCTAAATTTTGCCATGATTTAATTTTTCCGACAGTACCAGACTGATACTCAAGGGATATTTTACATGCCACATAATCATACGCCTATGATTATCGCATTCAGAAAATTTATCGACTCTAGCCGGGGTCGAAACCGGAAACCTTGGTTTACGAAGTGGACACGCTACCTCTAAGCCATCAGAGCCACATATTAATTATTATTAAAAGAATTGCATTCTATTTGAGGTATGGGCCTAGGTCCAGGGCCTCGCCCTCGATGGGGGCCTCGTTTCGTTCTCCACTCTTGTCTTACTAGGATCATGATTGGGATAATTTTAATATGGGCAAATATTATTCCCGTACATATTCTCCGAAAAACGGGAAATTTAAAACTGCACATCAACTGGTAAAAGTTTTTTCTCTCTCTCTTTAATGGGCCTGCGTATTGGTATTTCTACCTATGCAGACCTAGTACATTCCCCAGGAGGTGGTATCACTCTTTAGTGTGGCGCCATTTAGGCGATACCAATTTCCGCAAGTAATTTTGACGCCCAGAGGGAGGCACCTGAACTCAAGCCAAACGAACACGCAAGGGATCTTTTTCATGCCGTATAATCATATGACATGGCCACTGTCGATTTTCTGTATCATGAAAATTCACCCACTTGGACCGGGGTCGAACCCGCAACCTTGGATGTGGAAGGGCAGCGACAAACCAACTACGCCACCTAGTGATAAAACTGTACTTTTATGTGATGACCGTTGTCCATATTTAGGGCTAGGCCTAATACCGTAAACGATAATTCAACTCATATAGTCAAAATGTAGCCGTCGGTCGAGCCGGTTTGTGCCTAGGTTTTGGAGACTGAGTCGTGTACATTTATTTGTTTCGAATTACCATTTGGACGAGTATTTGACATTGCATTTTATATACTGTCTACTTTTAAAGATCTCAGTAGGGCTTACTTTTTACAAATGACTTTTATTTTCAATTTCTCTCTCTCTCTTTCTAAAGAATAAAAAAACGGAGAGAGCAAAACATTCTATTTTTTTTCTATCCATAGCTCAACTTTAAAAAAGTACAGTCATGTAGAGTTTTTATGTATGAAAAATACAATTTATATATGATCCATAAATAAATTTATCTTCATCCCCATTTTGTGATGTATTTCCACGTCACTGTTTCTTCTTCGCGTTTTACTACTTTTTTTGTTCCTAAACGAAATATCTTATTTCTCATAAATAATATTTTTACTTCAATAATTTAATACATTCTTCTGACGAATTCGGAATTCTATCCATGCATACTTTTTTTTGGCATGGCTTTGTGTAGAAACAGAGTATCAGATAAAATATTGAGGTGACCAGGAAACAAGACCAAAATTTGGATGTGATCCAGTGTTTCGCTATGAATATTTTTACAAAGTTTCATACATATGGATCTGAATTTTTTTTGAGGAAAAAAATTAAGCACACACAAAAAGGACGAAAGAAATTTGCTTTTTAAACAAAATGACAAAGTTTTGTCTAAAGTTATCCTGTTTGGACTGGATAAAAGACTGTAATTAAGATTTACGATGACAAGATGCTCCTAATGTGCGTTTTGTAATGGTCTTTAAAAATTGCATTTTGATGTAATGTTAGTCCTTCTAAATTGACAATAGGAATCAAAATAATATTTTTTTTTAAATCAATTACATTTTCTTTTATATATACAGTAAATTTCTGCTTATTCTATTTTTGTTCTAAAGCTAATATATATATATTGTATCTTTACTACTTTTAGCTTTTCCGAATGCTTTTTAATTTTTTAAATTCGTTTTTCTTATGATTTTAAATAAGGCAAATGTTTCACGCAAAATATTTTTTTCTTGTATAAATAAGTATAAATAAAATAAATATTTAGAAAATTAAACTGATTTTGAGAAATAAAAACAAAACAGTAATAAACGAAGCAGCTTACGATTATTACTAATGTAAAGACAAGAATAAATCTTAATTTACATTTCATTTCACGGCAATCCTTGAAAGTAAAAACAATTAACTGATCAACAACGACCAAAAAAAAAAAAGAAAGAAAAAGAAGAGAGAGAGAGAGAGAAGAAACGAAAGAGAGAACGCGGGGGAAAAGAATCATCTTTCTTTGACAGTTTTAAGTCTTGCCTGATCCTCCCCCCCCTTTTTTTTTAACACAAATAGGAATTGAAATTGAAAATAAAAAGAAAATAGAAGAGAAAAAAAGAGATAAAAAAATTAGAGAAATAATGAGGTAATAAAATAAAAATTAGGAGAATTTATAACGAAAGCAATTAAAAGTCTAGAGATATAATAAATCATAGTCAAAATTACAATTCGTAAATGTAACCATAAATTAAAATGCTAACTGTATAATTATGATTCCAAAAATAATTTAAAAATTGTAAAATAAAGTATTTAATTTTTATTGAAGAATGTTATTTTCATATTACAAAATGCTTAAAAACATAAAAAGTGAGAAATATAACTATAACTGTATAACTATATTTTATAACGGAATAAAAAGCGAAAAAAAAATGTAATATTGGAGGAGAATATTAATAATGTAAAAATATAATATATGTTAATGTTCTATTTATAACTTGTTTTAAATTAAAACTAACTAAAATATTTTAATAAAAATATTTTATTTTGATTTTTTCGGAAAAAAAATATTACAAATCCATTTAAGTTTGAATATGAAGGTATTTGTAAAAGAGCTAATTTTTGCGGAGTTTTCTAAGTTGCTGAAGAAAAAACATTTAACGACCAAAATTTTCTTGAACGTGATTAATGAAATATAACAGTCAAAATTTTTAATAACGATATTGATTAATAATTTTAAAAAAAGTTTTCTTTAGTTACGTGTGTATTATATTCAATTGTTCACAACTCTGAAAATTTTAATTAAGTTTTAATCAAGTTATTTATAATTAAAAGTTTTAATAATTTCCAAAAAAACTTTTCCTACCATCAAAAATAATTAATTAGCAATTAAAGCAATAATAAATATAACAACAGGATAAAAAATAAAATTCTTGTTTCCTCGATTAGTGCTCCAGAACACATGTAGATGGCGCTAGCAGTCAAAAGTAAATGAAGCCGATCGGCAAAACGAACCAAGCAAGCAGGAAAAAAGTGACAAATCTTCAATAACGCGCCAAACACTCTTAATGCTTCCGTATCTAAAAGCTAAGATCTCCGGCAATCCCCCGGGGGAGGCAGGGGAATGGAGAGATAATAATGCACTCTGCAAATCAAACGGCGATGGACTGGGAGAGGATTTTTCTTCTCTCGGCAATCTCTTTTCTCGAAGGTGGGGGAAGAAGCATCTTTTAATGCATTGCTCATGGGTATTGAAAGTTGAAGGCACACTGTTTTCGTTTTCGCTTTTACAATGTTTTTGAAGTGCTAACAAATATTTGATTGATGTTGCATTTTTAAAAGAAATAAACATAGGATTTGCTTGAAGTGAAAGCAACTTGCTCGTATAAGCGCACCGAAAAATCGTTCACTTTAAATAGCGATAAAAAAAGTTTTTTGAAAGAAAAAAAGTTTTTCTTTTGAATATAAATAGTAATTATCTCAAAATTTAAGCAATATATTTTTTGAGGACAAAATGATTATGGCGTATGTCAGTGAAATAAGCAGTTCAGTTTGATAACAAATTGAATATGTATGAATATTAACTCCTGTTATTTAGCTTTTCGGTTATGAAAAAAAAAAATTTTTACACTTTTTCTAAGCTGGTATTTTAACAAACAAATTTGATCATTACTAAAGTGTAATTTTGAGCTGATTAACTGTTTTACTACATTTCTGTCGTCCAAAGGTAAACTAAATTTTATAAAATGCGTATATTCAAAAATATGGTAAAAGTTTTTTCTCTCCCTCCCTCTTTTTTTCAATTCCTACACATACTTTTAGCTCATACTCTCTATATATTTATTTATCTTAGTGGAATTTTTAATCGTTAATAAAATACATTTTAAAGCGCTCCATTGAGCTGAAATTTTATATCATTATTTTGGATGCCAATGCAATATTTTTTTTAATTATAATTAATACAAATTAATTGATTAAAACTAATTATTTAAAGAATTACAAATACAGCTACGTTGGCATCATTTTTGGCGACTTAGCGATCCTTTTGGCGAAATGCGTCAAAAAGGGTTTTTTTTCTCACGTTTTAAAGCATTCAGTTGAACTGAAATTTTATATACACGATTGTTTTGGATGACAATACGATACTTTAATGAGAATGAATAAAAATTAATTACCACTTAATGTTGCGATTCTGTCCTATGTATATATATATATATATTTATATTGTAACTATTTAATAAAAAGTAGCTAAAACAAAATTTTTGTTTCTTGATCTAAGTAGGAATTGACTTAATATTTTTTTATATTACTTGTATGTGTGTGTGTTTAAAATAATAATATGTGAAGCTGAAGAAGTCTACTTTCCACTTTAAGAGAAACTAAGAGTTTCTTTACTTCATCAAAACGTGTCTCTACCACTATCTGATAAAAAAAAATAATCTTCATTTGGGGTGATAAAGACATGATGGGGGAAAAATGGGGAAAAGACGCAGACTAGTTTTGAGGTTGTGGTAGCCGAATGATTCATAGGTTCGAATCCTAGTGCCACTAAAAATCCGCCCCCAGAAGGGTTGATAATTTTTCAAAGTTCCGACTTTAGCGTGGAAAGTTGGGAGTGCCAGCTCAAGTGTAGTTCTCGTCACTATCATGTTTAAGGCTGTTTTCGCCGTATGTACGAGTGCGTGAACTTAACGCGGAGCACATTTTTGAACAGAAAAAAATGCCTCAATTTTTATAAAAATTTGTGACATTGAAACCCGGGCATTTTTTTTATATTATAGTGTTTTTAAAATTTCATAAATAATGAGTTTTTTCTTTTAACATGTAAAAAGATAGCTCATTTAGTATTACGGTATAGAAGTAAAAATGCGAAACACATTTTATAAAAGAAAAAATGTCAACTCGGATAAAAATGAGTAGTATGATAAAATAAGTGATTCTCTACAGGATAGTGAAGCCGGGATATAATATTAATGTTTAAGTACTTTTATATCTGAAAAAATATTCCGAATTTGTGGGTCATATTCTTTAACATTAGCCGAAAACAGCCTTAACAGTGGCGTAACGTAGAATATTAGGGCCCCATCCAAAGACAGGCTTTGGGCCCCCTATAGTCCTGCCCCCCGATCCGTTGGTGTACGCAACGCCTCTTTAATCCCTCATAGGATTGTAATACACAGAAATCTTACCGTAAGATGTAATTCCCTTCAGTTAGCAACCATTTGCATGAGCAACTTCGGGATATGAACACTAATTCGCCAGGAGCAGTGGTACACACAAAGGGGGTCCCCGAGTCTGGACTCCCCCCAAAGCCCTTGATCCTTTTTCGATTGATTATAATTCTATGTATACAGTAGGTAAAATTTTATTCAGTTTTTTTATATTAATAATTTATTTTATTCATTTTCTTCTCGAAAATAGACAAAAGAAATCAAAAGAATATGTTGGACGGCGTATTAGAGCATGATGCGAGAAGGGTATACTTCCGACCCTCGACCACTCCCTTGAAAAATTCCTGTGTGCACCACTGGCTAGGAGTATAATCGAAAAGAAAAGACAGAAGCAATACAAGATGACGTAATGAAAACTAAAACGGATTCAGTGGCGTACATAAGAGAGTTAGGGGTTCAAGTTTCCCTCCCATAGACCAAGAATTTTTTTAATTTTTACCATAGAGATTACCTCTCAGTGCTTTCATGTACGTGTTTCTTAGAATGTATCCCTACCCCTCCCGGACAAAAAGGTCTGGTACGCCATTGAAAGGTTCCACAATATATTACGTAATAGTTTTTCACAATTCCTACTATTAGCTTACTCTTTCCATATATTTATTTCTTTTTCTTCTTCAAATTTTCAATCGTTAATAAAATACTTTCTATTCATCCAATGAAGTTAAAAAAATTGTTTTTAAACTTGTAGTGGGTGACGCTTGACGTTAATACAGTTTTTTCAAATATTAATTTATTAATTAAATTAATTATTGGTTTTCGACGCTTAGATTCATCTCCGTTGTTGTAACAATGTAACTGTTAAAACAAAGACGTGGCCGCGGTAGCCGAGTGGTTAAGATATCGGATCGTGGCTAGCTTTGTCACGAGTTCGAGCCCAGTACCACTAAAGACCCGCCGTGTAGGGAAGCGATGCACATTAAATCTGTCGAGAGCTCAAACATCCTCTCGTTGGTGTGGTAGTCAGGAGAGGGGGTGCCAGCTCAGGTGTCGTCTACGTCACTTGACCATGGTTCAAAATTAAGTGGTCCGTCGCCGAAATCCCTCGTGTAGCTGAACAGTGCAACGTTAATATTCACTCACTCACTGTTAAAATAAAGACAAAAGTTGGCGTCGAAAACCTGTTTTTCAGCCAAACCGAGTGTGCGTTGTTACAATAATGCAGACAAATCATGCTCTTTTTTTCAATTCGTACTATTAGTTCACTCTCTCCCTATATATATCCTATTCCAATTTTCAATCGTTAATAAAATACTTTCTATTCATACATTCAAAGTAGGAATTGACATTGATTTTTTTTATATATTAATTGTTGATATACAGTCTAATGATTACTTTGATTTTGTATCCCTTTCTTCAATAAAATGCTTTAGTTATATTTCAAGAACGAATGCAGGAAGTGTCGTTTCCACAAAAAGATATCAGTTTAGTAAAGTGGTTTGCGGATTTACACACACACATTTTGTCAGCTGAGCTTATAACCGGCGTTCCATCTTAAAAATGTCCCTCGTCCCCATTCTACCCCATTCGAGGAACGATGGGGCTCTCAAATCCTCTAAACCATGTAGTGTGGGACAAACTCCAACCATCTGTCTCGACGATGCACCTTGTCTCATTCGGTTATCTCCGGGACCACTCGGTCAAGCGTAAATGCTTAATCCGAAGGTGGTCGAGGAGTGCCGAAAATGAGCGACGACCGCAAAAGCCCGTCCAATCGATGGGACGTGATTAATTAAAATGGGTTAATTGAGAAGAGTCGGGTTTTGTTCCGAATGACGCGTCGCCACTTAATGAATGAACGCCTCTCCGACTATCGAGTGCGATGGAGAGGGCTCCATGGAAAGGGTTAGGGACGGGGAGTGTGTCGAGGACGTTCCTGAATGAAGAGGATGTCCCGACTTCTGCACCTAATAGGAAGTGAACGGGGAAAGGGGGTTACGAGGTTTAAACTTCTATCCCCTTTTTCGAATTGGTCTCTCATGAGGGAATTTTTATTACTTGACGTTTTAGCCCCCTTAAGTGGTTTCCGAGAGAGTCAGGACCTCGCATCAAATTAGCGAAAGTTGGATAATCACAGACCTCAATTGTCATGAGGGGCTGTGGAAACCGAAAGTGCGAAGATACCCTAAAATAGAATGGGTAATTCAAAAAATGGCTAATTGGCTTCTACAAAATTATTCATTAGTCTCAGAAGATTCTATACAAAAGTGTATTTTATTGGTATATATATAACAGAAGGATGGGATTTTGTTCTGGGAGTGTAGGATGCCAAAATGATGTAAATACACAGACGCAGTCGTGCCAGAAGAATGAAATCCTTTGGGTGGAACGTGACTGCACAAATGATTCTGGAAAAATGTTTTGAAAACATTCGAATTCGAAAAGGCTGATGGTGCTACTTTGCTTTATGGACATACATGGAATTGCTCTCTCGCTCTCTCTCCGGCGTTTTATTCCACAAATAACCCACCAACAAGAATATAAAGAAAGAAACCAATGGCTTACTGCTGAAAATAACAAAAATAAAAGAGAAAAGCTCGAAATACAGAGAAAAAGTAGAGTAATGAGATATATAGTTTAGAATATATTAGTAATATGTCAGTAACACACACAAGCTAGGTATTATATTGCATTGGAAAGTATGATCCCAAAATGTATCAATCCAGACAGCCTATATATAAAATTCAGCTTTCCGAAGCCTCCGATGTAATTTTAAACTGTCATAAAAAACCATTACCTGTGTTTTTCTTAATAAAATTTCATTGTCGACAAATTAAATAAAATTTATACCTGGAATCTTTTAATATATATAACTAACACCAACAAGTGCATTAAAGTATAAGATGGCAATTACAAAAGGCTTTTTTAATAGGAACGGATAAATAATTTTCCCTTAATTTCTTTTTACCCGCCCACTTCGCTGCGTGTCTCATAATGTTGTATGACTATATATTGTTTTTAAGTTATTCATATATCTGAATTGAATATTTGTGTTTTTTCGATCGTATTGAAAATAATTCTTATATCCTCTTGATTTAATAAAAAAAAAGCAGGCCTTGAATTTCAAAAACAAAAAAAGCATAATCATCTCGTATGTTTCATTCCCCTCACCCATTGGGAATGTTTTTTGCAAAACCCATTCATAGAGGATCCCAATCAACAAAAGAAGCATTTTTGCCAAAGTTGTAGTTCAAAATCGTTTTTTTTTAAAAAAACTAAAACGGAATCTAATTTAAAAACTCCTTTGGAATCGGTTTCCACAAAACCTGTTCTTAATGGATCTCTACTCAAATATATAAAAGAAGCATGCTTACCCAATTTCAAGTCCGTCAATCTAACAGACTTAAAATTTAACAGTTTTCGTCTATAACGTCCCTGCAACCTCCTTGAGAATCCATTTCCGTAAAACCCTTTCATTGTGAAATCTCTACTCAACAAAAGGATGATGCCTGCGAATTTGACTTCTGTAAGTTAAATAGTTCGGAAAATATCGTTATGAGTAAGTGAGTCGCTTTTCCCGATTATTTTTAGATATATATTTTTTAATTCACATTCTTTCGTCTATTAAAGAATACATATTCATTAAATAATGCTGAAGAGAAATCAATGCACCGTAATACAATAATGATCCAAAACAAATATAGATGACTCAAACTGACCATCAGGAAATACTATGTATCCAAATTCTTAATATTCGGAATATAGGAATGCCATTCTTTGTGCAACTACATATTTCTGACCCCTTTTCTTCCTTCAAGATTTAAAACAAATACAAAAGTCCTCGGGGGGATCGTATAAAAAAACATGAGTAAGCAAAACATAAGTTTATTTTGCACAAACATGGTTATTTTTCGACATAATTGCCAGGCAATTCAGGCATCTACCATATCGGTGGACGAACTTAAATGCCCTCTTCGAAGAATGTTGCCGCCTGTGATGTGAGATGAGCTTCAACTTATGAATGAATACTCCATAAGTTAGCAATTATTTCTCTTTTTCTGTTGAGAATTCAGCATTCTCAACAATTTCTAGGATATTTTAGCACGTAGTTACTGAAGTAGCAAACAGTTACGTAGTTACAGAGGTAGGTGGTACTAGCGCCAGTAAATTTTCGAGTCTTATATATAAGGCCATCTTATATATTTTTAATGAAAAAAATTATTATTTAACTAAATTGTTTGAATAGTAAGCAATCAATTAAAAGTATATTGATCTGGGTTACATCTTTTTTAATTTATAAAATAATACATTTCCTGTAAATTAACGAGATTTCTGGGGGGAGATAATTGATATTAAAAGAGATTTTTATACTGTTACGAATTTTTTATGCAAAGAATACTTAAAATAGTGTATATAATTTATATCTGGGTGTGTAATACGTTTATATTACTCTATGTTGTATTTATTTTATGTTAAAATTGTAATATTCGCAAGCAACGCCGTTCCTTACATTAGAATGGTGATGCCATGGAAACTTGGTGAAATATTGGTGATAGAGCCAAATTGGCATCATTTTTGGCGGGTTGGCGACCCTATGGATTCTTCTGGAAATTACTTGAGAAATATACTAATATCACGATCTATGACGCAAGCGAATTTTTCTCGAAAGATCCTTGAGGCCAATAAATAGGGAGTCGCTCGCCGAAACTGAGTTTGTGTTGTTTTGACTAGCAATTAGTTGGGATTGGTTTGATTGTGAAGAGTCGACCAACGATTAGTGATTACTTCGGCTGTTGAATAGGACGAGCGGTGCTTGTGAATAATGTTTAACATAAATGCATTTTAGATACTGATCGTTGTGTCTGAGAGCTGTAGAAGGTGCGAAGACCTTCTAGGATTTATTTTGCGAATTTTGCTGCTATATCCTGTCTTTCAGGAATTATCTTTCAACGATTAATTTCCAACGCTCCTGAAGAACGATCGTGCTCTTTGCGACTGATTTGCATAAAATCCCTGAGCTACGTAACAGTACAAATTCTTTAATCAGGGACAATCATGCTCGTTATTTTTCTACTTACACAAATGCTTACAAGTATAATCTATTTGTTTCATATAATTTTTATATGTGAACTTTTTTGCAGTATTATTGCACAAATTAACAACGTATTGTTTTTAGTAAAGCCACAAAGGTTGCATGACTGAACACAGAAGTTAGATTGGAAACAGGTGTTTGTTTTGTGATTTCTTTAGAATATCCAAAGGATCTCCAAAGGGACACTTAATGCATCGCTAGTAGATATAAGGGTAAAAAAGGACGTGTTTGATCACCCACCGTATAGCCTCTACTTAGCACCGATTGATTTTAATCTCTTTCCCGAACTGAAAAAATAGCTAAGATGTCAAAAATTCAGACAATGGGAAGCTTCAAAACAGCATCCAAGCCCATCTCATATCGCTGGCGATAACATTCTTCAAAAAGAGCATCGAAAATTTCATTCATTGATGTGCCAAATGCTTGACCCTTTAAGATGATTATGATAAAAATAACCACAAGTGTGTACCTACTTTTCGGTAGCAATTCCTTTTTTCTATAATATTATATAACATTTCGTCTTTTTTTATGTTTTATTGATTATTATTTTTTTAAAAAAAGCGCACCTCTTTGAAACAAATTTAAGTTGTTCGAGCCATGTATTGATGTATCCAAAGTTCACAGAGGTAGTTAAAATTTCAGATTATCGGAATTTCTCCTGACAGCCCATTCATCATAATCAAGTAGGAGTGAGCTCTCATTACTGAAGATTATTATCACAGAACTTATTCATGCATTGCCATTATCCAAAACTAAATTCTTTGATGGTTGAGAATAATTTAAGGTCAGTCAACCATTTTGCGTAGATTTAGTGTAACATACATTAAAACCACAGCGTACTGTTATATCGAGAATTTATGGTGAAATTTATAATTTGTTTCGTTGCTAGCAATGCATTTATTGTTTTCAGCTTAGAACGAACATTATATCTGCCTTCGAGTTATGTTTAAAAAGCTAAGATGAAGTTTAAACACGTTTGTGTGGTTGTGACATTTTAATCCGTCAAACATGTTGTCTTCAAATTTAGAATATTCGATAAGTATAAAATGCCTTATTTATCATATAAAGTTGAAATCTGTTTGATATTAAAACATGGAAAGTAAAATACAGAATTCGTCTCGGTATTTTCCTTTTATTATAAAAAAATAATGCAGTCTTATACATAATGATAAATTATAATAGCTGCATTGCTTTAAAGACAGTCACTTTATCAAAACTGTTTGAATTTAAATAAGAAAAACTACCGTTAATCCTTAACTTTTTCCCTAGATGATATTACCCGGGATTGTACATTTTAATTCTTTAAGTATTTATTTTGAAGCTAATGTTCTACAGCAGATGTCGGCAACCTATGGCCCGCCGTATAATTATCAGTGGCACTGTGCACTACTATACTGAGAGGACAGAAATTAATAAATTTGTAATCTACCTTATTTGACAATAATCTTAAGAATGATGGACATTTACAGAACTACGAAAAAAATCTAAAAGATAAATTTACAGCTATTTTGTAAATTACAGAATGTCATTGCTGGAGAGATTCAATTGTTTAAAGAGAGAAAACTACATGCACTTTGTTTTCCGCTAATGGTTCTACATATAAGTAAAACACTTTTCCCCCTCATATAAGAAATATTTCGAGCTCGCTAAGAAATTTTTTTACAATGAATGATCAGAATCGTGTCTAATTGAAAGTCATATTATACCTCTTGTTTTTGGGATATGCAAGTAGAGTGGTACAAACACTAGGTTCGCATTAAAATTTTTATTTTACTATAATGAAGGGAATTACTTGTATTTTATATTGTCTAGTTCTTAGTTTAATCTATACATATAAATAAAAATGAAGTGCCTGTTTGTAATTTGAAACTAACAGCTTTTTACTAAATGCATTTAAAAGTATGTACGGTACTTATATGAAAAAATAAATTTTTAAAATTTTTGTCTGTCTTTCTGTCCGTCTGTTTGTTTGGGCTAATCTATGAAACGGCTGGACCAATTTTGACGAAACTTTCACTGGCAGACAGCTAATGCTATAAGGAATACCTTAGGCTACTTTTATTTTAGAAAAAAAAAAATTAGGATTCTGGGAAAATAAAATTAAAACCAATGAAAAAGTGAGCAATATCCGATTCAAATAGGGATTATTTATTTCAATAGTGACTATTTTTATTCAGTAGGGATTATTTTTATTTAATAGGAATTATTTTATTTCGCGAGCCTTCTGTCTCAACGATTGCTAGCAGTAATATCAAACTTTTTTCTTTGATTAGGTTGCTGCCATTCGCCTGTATTTCCCATTCATGTCTTGATCCTAATGATTTTACAGTCGTTAACTGCATTGTCAAAGGTCATGCGTCCCTTTCACCCCCTTCCTCGCGGCTTCGTTTGAGTTCGCGTTTCACCCTACTTGCTACTTATGCCTATTTTGATCCTAAAGATTTTAGTCCTCACCCATCCACAGTGTCAAAGGTCATGCGTTCCTTTCACCCCTTGCTCAACAAAAAGCAAAGAAAAAAAATAAAAAAAAGAAACAGATTCACAAAGTAGAAGAAAAGTTTTCGTAAACTCTGCAAAGTGAATAAACACTTTTTGAAAAATTCCACGTGGACGAAGTCGCGGGTAACAGCTATTTAACATAAAATAAATGCATCAGAAAGTAATATTAACGTATTACACACATCCAGATAAAAATTATTTGCACTATTCTTAGCGTTTATTACACAAAATTTGTAACAATGTGTTACTTTTGCTGAGCAGGTAGGTGTTTTCAAAAATTGACCCACAAGAAAGTTACGGGGCGTCATAAATAACAATAATAAAAAAATCAGCAATTATATCTAAAGATTTAAAATTTGGCAAACATGGTTTTTTCGTTCAGCTGAGTTATGTAAAAAGCTTTTTTTTTGTTTAATTTATACAATTCACGTAAAATTAATTCATTAAAAACTTCTTTATCCCCTTCAGTCCGTATTTTTAAATTCACCCGTGCGAAGAACGGGTATACCAGCTAGTATATATATATATATATATATATATATATATATATATATATATATATGTTTAAAAATACTTAATGTATGTTAAATATTTTTATATGATGCAAAATTAATAGAAAGTAAATCTGTATAAATCTATATTATTGACCTCTATTCTCTAACTCTTCATGCATTATCGTGGAAATCGAATTGTTTATAAAGTATCCTACTGTGTAGCATGCTGAATCCTATTGGTAGATTGGTCAGGCACGCCACAGGTAAAAGGGTGCCGGCCTCTGTTCTATAGTGTATATCTGCAATTTTTTAAGAAAATCTAAATGATAATGCTGTTTCACTATTCTTTTACTGGCTTGTTCTTAAATATAATTATCGTCTGCATTAAATTCTAAAAATAATTATTTTTTAGTTAGTTAAAATTATATTTAATTCGTAAACTGGCAACTAGAAATTCTTGCAGTCTTTTATTGTGATGAATATTTGAAATCAAGTTTGTGATTCAAGATTCAGTTCCAGCTCTTTTCAAATTTTAAGGAAGAGAACTTATTCATTTTTTTTGTTCTAATTCTGCATATATAATGGCTTATTAATATTTTTAACATTGTAATTATTCAATAAAGAAATGATTACCTGCGATTTTATGTTTCAGATATTTAAAAGGAAAAATAATCCTTCGATTCGATTTTACTATGCTAACGTATTGAATAAAATCCTTACTGAAGAGTCCTGTGGAATATATTTTGCGTTTTGCGTGGTTGAATTCCAAAAAGGTAGATGCCCTCGCCATCATCTTTATAAAACGCTTAAATTAAAATTTTTAAAAGGTTGATTTTCGAATTTCGGTACTCTACACATCTAAGCAGTTATAAAATAATTAATACCTCTTACTTTATTCATTATTATTCGGAATAATTCTCATGGATCTTTATAGAATTTGATAACAAACATTTATCATTTATAATTAATGAATATTTAAGGCAAAATTCCATTTTTTTAAGCGATCGACTCTCTCTTGAGATTCCCCCATAAATCCAAATCTATCACTTTTTCGTAATTAATAGCAGTCTCCTCGCGCGCGAGTAGTCTTCCACATCACCGTTTTTTCCCAACCGTTTCATCTTTCTACCCATTTTTCCGGAAAAAGAAGTGTCGCGAGGAGGGGAAAAAACTCCTAATAAATCCATCAAACATCTTCCGAAGTGATCAGAGTCCGAACGTTCGAATTCGCCATTCTGGAAATTTTTTTTATCTCTCCCCTGACCAAGAACCGACAAAATTTCTGGATTTAATGGATTGTAAGAGACGGGAGCGAAGGATCAGGGGATGAAGAATAAGAAATCCGAAAACATTTTTCCCAAGAATCGTTTGATAAAAACGATGTGACCCGAAACTTTCTCTTCACACACACACCCCTCCTCTCTATGCTTCTTATATATTTTTTCTATTATTTTTTTTCTCTATTTTTTCACCATCCCTTCTCTTTTTAATCCTTGTCTAAAAATAAAAAAGGGGTGAGAAAAATCAAGGAAAAAAAAGTGAGAAGATAAAATCGGCGGTAGGATTAGAAGTCTAAAAGAAAAAAAGAGAGGAAAGTGCATGTGTTCAAGATTCGAAAGTGTTCCATCTTATTTTTTTTCCCCATCCACTCTCACTTTTTTTTATGGTTTGATATTATCCCGGATAATCCGAAGGGAGGAATTAGAAGCGGAACGATAGTTTTCACATGTGTAGAGGTATTTTTCATGTCTTTGCCGTTGCCAACTTACGAAGAAAAAAAAAGGATAGCCCATTCCTTTTATTTAATGTATCTACCAACAGCTCTGCGTTTAAAATGTTTTCTGACATTCTATACAGAGTCGTACTTGCGTTTTATATCCTTGAGATTGATTTATCCCTTGTAAAAAGGGATATTATACGGCTAATTATTACTTTGTAGCAGTTGAGAGAAAAAAAAATTGTGTGTGTGTGTGATATAGTACCACATTTTTTTTTTTTTTTTTTGAAAGAAATTCCAGAAAAGTCAAGTACTGTCTTGGGATGCTCTAACTTCAAGCACTATTTATGATTTTTTTTATATGATATTACTCAAAAGGAAAGCGTGCACGTGAGAAAAAAATTCATAAGTTCAAATTTCCATTACTATAAGGGTTGCCCAAATGAAAAGTGGACATATGCGATTGCGTCAGAATGAGTGCCGCTACATCAGAGCCATCAAACAGGGACAGGAAGGATGGTAGGAATTGTACACCGGAAACGTTTAACAGTGAAACCTGCCAATGGAAGAGGAAATTAATCGAAAGTAAAGTCGTGCCATGCGTCCAGATCAGAACGACGTGCGGTAGTACGGTTTCTGATTGCAGGAGATGAGTTAATGAGGACATCCATCAAGGAACAGTGGCAGTCTATGGCGACCACTGTTTAGGTCGAACGTTTTGGAACATTTGGTGTAAAAGTTTTTAAGGAGTGCATCAAACGATATCGGATCTCCATGACAATGTCGGCCCACACGTCTCCCGTTAAACCATAGCAATATAATAAAAACCTTGGAAAATGTTAGAACACCCACCGTACAGCCTAGATTTGTCACCCTGTGACTTCTAGGACTTTAGACAGGATGACGTTTCTATTTGGACGATGAAGTGAAGGAAGCTGGGGAGGCCTTCCTCAAGAATAAAATACGTTCTTTCGAAACTGTAGCTTGCAGCCGAAACGATGGGCCCTGTGTTACAGCCCCCAGAGAGATTTTTTTTATTACCATCATTCTTTTGATTAAACTTGACCACATTTCCTTTGGACAATCCTTATATTAATCTTTCAGAATATAGATGGTTTATTGTACCATAAGAACACGAGGGAAGTACTCGGTACACCGATGCTTTTGTAAGTCTAAATATCAGCCTTTTTTAATATTCTTGTTTAGATTAATGATTAATAATAATATAAAAACAATAAGCATCAAGTTAAAAGTTAATTTAATTAGACTTTATACAATAAATTTGTAAAGAATCTTCGCCTGCGTTGATGTGAGGGTTTACAGAAGAGCCATCACATTAAATAAACAACCACTTTTGTATCGTAACTCTACAATTTCTATCAAATTAATCCAATGAGGAACGAATCAGTTTTTTCATCTATTCTAAATACTTATTAGACACTAATCTCAGTGGTGCAACAGCCCATCTGGGACAAGCCTACTGTGCCCATCTTAGCGTACGTGGCCATTGGACGCTGAGATGCATGAGCAGATGTCTCGATCAGGTGGTCGGTCTAAAGTGTAACCCCCCAGTGTTTATACCCCAAGAAAGCTTGGTACTCATTTATCTATCCACTGAAGGGTTGAAAGGCTGAGTCGACCTTGCCCAGACAACATCTCCGAGGTGTTGACGAAGCCCGAGGACAGAACCCCGTACCTGTGGCATGGAAGCGCGATACGCGAAGCGCACTGGGTCTTAAATACTTATTATAATGAAAAAATATATCCATAGATTCAGATATTCGGCTGGATTCTTTGAGCTCCACCACGAGGTATTCAATCCCTTGTACAGGAACCCTGGTGATTCAAATGTAAACTCTACTATAATCTAACAACACTTTCAATTTTGCTTTCTTCTCTTTTTCTCTCTCTGATGTGGACTCAATTCCCCTGGCTTTAAATAACAGTTCTAATTCGCAAAAATCGCGATTCCTTTGCAGAAAGAGAATCTCCGTCAAAACAATAATACATGGGAAGTATTTCTCCTTTAAGATTAGTTGAAGGGCGCGAATAGAATCCATTCCATAGTGTCAAATCATGTGCAAGCTACAGATGTGTAATTATTTTCCTTGCATTCACATAAGTTACATTGCCCTTTTTCTTCTTCTTTTTTTTTTGGTGGCTGTTCTGAAGTCATACTTTCTGTTCAATCAAATTGGCTATTGTTAATGCTCTTAGATAATGATAGAATCGAGCTTTTCTGCTATAAATGCGATTTCAGGAGTAATTATGCTAAATTTTACCAAAAAAGCACGTATACTTTTAAGAGATGGAAGATAATACCACTTAATACATAGTTTGGTAAGAAATAAGTACGATCTTAAGGCTTTAAACGACATTTCAAACCTGAAGTATTTATGGGGGGGGAAATGTAAGTGTTAGTCAAGTAATTATTCTGGAATTCACACCTGTGTTCTTAAAGGCAAGGAACAAAAAGGAATTTTTAAACAATGCTCACAATTCAAACATCTCATCGATGATAAGGAGATTTTGGCAGTGAAATATCCTTTCAAATGCTCAGTATGGCGTGAATGACATAATATAATTTGTTTCCAGAAAAAAATTATAAAAAGTATAGGAGTAATATGTTATTGTCATTATTTTACGTATAACACATGGAGATTTCCAATGTTTAAATGAGCTTTTGACTGGGTTTCTGCTCTACCCACTTATTCATGAATATTTAAAATGGAAAAAGGAAATGCACGTAATTGTAAGAATTCTCCACATCTTAAAACGAATATATATATATATTTTATATACATCAGTTTTGCTATTCGAAACGACGAGAAAAGAGGAAAGCTAAAGCAAAAGATAAAGTAATTTTTTAATGCTGAAACAAATAATAATCCAGGGATTACAAAGGGTCATTGGACAGGTTCCGCATAGGTTTTTAGGATTTTTAACAAAAATCCTAAAAACTATACATGTATTCTATATTTTTAATAATAATTCTATTTAGTTAATTCATTTGACGAAATAAACTTCTTTCCACCAAGAGCATTTATTACTTCTGAAAATGCGTTGTATAAACTGTTTTTGTAATATATAGATATATTAGAGTATATTTACTTTCAAGAGAAGAAATAGCACATAGTCTTATTCCCCTTTACAATTGTTGTTTAACTGTATTGGTACTCCTACATTATTGTATTTATAAATTTAATCCATACAGTTCGAACGTTCTTTCTTTTCCTTGTAAATTGTTAAGTTCTTTTTTAGAAGCATTATTATATTTACGAAAAAAAAATAAAATTCAGGACTTTTCTATCCTCAAAAAGGATCTACACGCACACCTCTTGATCAAACAATTTGTTTAATAACATTAGAAAATACTTTACTCATATAGCTATTTTGCTCATTGAATTATATATTTTTTTAAAAAAGGCTTAATTTATATTTTTTACTCCACGTATTTAAACCTGATTAAAACTAATTATAACTAACTTACAGCAGAATAACTCCACGTATTTAAATCTTATTAAAACTAATTATAAATAACTTACAGCAGAATAACTAGATACAACAATATATATTACGAACCATTATTTAAGTAAGAATTTTTATGACAAAGAAGAATGCTTTTAACTTTTTTATTACTCCTATCAGGAACAGTAATATTCATACATCAATACGTAACTAGTTTGAAGTCTGATTATTATTATTTAAAAAACAAAGATTGAAGTATAATTAATTCATTAAAAAAATATAAGAATAGATGCACTTTTATATAACACTTTTAATGATATTTTTATGCTAAAAATATCCATTTTTAACAATATCTAACGGTAAAGTAAATCCTCATTACATGGACTATAGTCTTTCAGTAAATAAAAGGAATTCCACCTCATTCAGGACACAAGCTAGTAATTTATTATGTAAACTAATTACGTGATAACGAAAGTAAATAGAAAGTTCAATGCGTTGTTCGGTGGATTTTCTTCGTGGTTAATTCCAGACTGTTGAAAGTAATTCACTGGGTAATCCAACCAATCTAACTCAAGCTATGTTTAGGGGATATGTTCAACACGTGACACATCTACACAACCTTTAGTTATTTCTTCGCAATCCCTTAGTAGAACCGCATCCACACACAATCGCTGGTTACATTTTTCTCCCCAATTCCCTGAACGGCGCAATTCATTTCGATGTAATATAAGACTCCGTGATAACGAAAATACGTGTCTGAAACCCTGAGCTCCTTGATTTAATCTACCCGATCCTTTGAAAATATATTGAGGACTAGCAAAAATCTAGATTAGATTCTTTTCCCTCTTTTTTTTTTACCCAAACGTTTTTAACGTCTCGCTCTATGAAGCAAAAAAAAGGAGAGAGTGAGATGAAAAAGAGAAGAAAATCTTTAAAATGTTAGTTCAAGAGGAAAAAAGAGTGAAATAAAAATAAGAAAACTCCCGCATATTTGAAAAGTTGTTGGGGGTGATATTCTTCAGTTCTCTCATACGAAGAAAAGTCTGGTTTGTTGAGTAGCTGTCAATACGAGCCGGCTTGCAGGCGTGGGGAAAAATTTTTTAACATTACGTGAGTTGAGAAGATTCGTTCATCCACATAGACACTTATATGTTTTCTTTTCCACGGGAAAAAGAGAAAAATCCGGGGGTAAGCACCGAATCGATAGCGTCTGAAGGGGAAAAAGTTAATATCACACAATCTGGAGATTTTCCACTCTTTTCCCTTTTTCTGACATAAGGTTTAACCGATTGCTTTTGATGTTGTTGTGGAGATGGATCTTGGAGAGCTTCAGAAAACAAGATAAAGAAAACGTTAGCATTAGAAATAAGGGTGAAGCAAGTAAGGCCGACGCAGATAATTTATAACATCAAAGGGGTTATCGTAGCAATAGATTTCTTAAGATTTGATTATTTCTTTAAAAAAGAAATTGAGTTTCTCAATACTGAAACAAAAGCCACTCTCGGCATTTTAAGGCTATGTTCACCTAGGGCTCAAAACCGATACATGCAAAGGGTAGAGAGAACAACAAAATTCCTCAAAATTAACATGCTTTTATGAATAAAACACAATGAAGGAGATTATCAGCAAAAATTTTTGAGATATGACAGTGTTGAGTGTTAAAACTTACCAAATTTCGGGAGCAGTGGATGTATACGTACGCATCAACTAATTTCTGTGAACTTTGCAAAGATTGCCTCATATTTTGGCGTATAACGCGCACTTTCAACAAAAAATATTAAGAATGCAATTTACAGGTGTGCGTTATATGATAGATATAAAAATAGTAGTGTAGAGAGACAGGACATACCGTGGACGTAGAGAAAGAAAACACCGTACTGTGTGTGTGTGTGTGGAGTCCCGAAAACAATCCTCAATAATAAATACCAGTTGAAATAATATTTAATAATAATAAAACACCAGACAGCCTTTTTATAAAATTTTCAAATTAAAGATGTATATGTATAATGCAGTGGCGCACACAGGGGGAGGTTCCTGGGGGTCCGCACCCCCCAAAGCCCTTGATATGTTTTCCGATTGATTATAATTTTAAGTGTATAGTACGTAAAATTTAATTATTTGTTATTAATGATTAATTTTATTAATTAATGCTAATTATTTATTCAATACAAGATACAAGAATGGTGAACTTTCGACCCCGGACCCCCCTTGAAAATTGAAAAATTCCTGTGTGTGCTACTGGTATAAAGTTAAATTACCACCCAGTTGAAATTCGATGCAGGTCGTACAGTCAGTAAACGGACTGTGCAAAGCTCGCTTCACCGTATGGGTTTGAGGAGCCGTCCACCTATGAAAATACCATTGCTTAATGCTTGCTATCAGGCTGCACGTCTTGCCTAGGCAAGAGAGCACCGAGACTGGAGTGTAAGGGACTGAAAACGAGTAGCATGACGAGTCTCGATTCTGACTACTTAACGCCGATGGGAGGCCGAGAATATGGCGGCAGGCTCATGAAGCCATGAATCCTGCATGCCAGGTTGGAACTGTACAAGAGCCTAGTGGCTCAATCATGGCCTGGGGTAGTTTTTTCGTTGCACTGTTTATCTCTTGTAAGTGTACCAACGTCTCTCAATGCAATTCGGTACCGAGAGTTGGTGATTACCTCCTTCCGTTTATGCACGTCATCTACCTACACAGTAATGGAGTTTTCCAGCAAGGCAACTGTACCTCTCACAAGTCCCGGTTGGCTACTGACTGGTTGGATGAGCTTTCCTCTGACTTTTCTGTCATAAACTGGCCACCTAGAAGCCCAGACTTAAAAATCCTATTGAGCATCTTTGGAATGTTTTGCAACAAGGCATGGAAGGTCATCACACAGGACGAGCTAACCTTACTGAATTATGGACAGCTTTAGCCAATATTTGGCAAGTCATTCCCGTGGAACGTTTCCATAAACTTGTTGAATCTATGCCTCGTCGTATGGCAGCCGTTATCGAGGCCTGAGGAGGCCCAACTAGTTACTAGGTAGGTATCTCTAATTCAGTGGCACTTCAGTGTTGCATAATGCCTAATACATGAGCTTTCCAGGTTTAAAATAAGGCATCAAGTTATTTGACCACGTTGAAATGGACGGAACTCGATCAAAGCACGCATTTTTTGCCACGTAAAATCTATCATGGTGAGTCTGATAACTCAAAATGTTATAAATGTATTTCTATAAAGCTTTTTGAACCTGATATGTGTAGGTGTGATCTATGTGATATTGGCTCTCATTAAACTAGATCGTGACTTTAATTTTAAAAGAAAATGTAATCAAGTGGAAACCAAATTTTCCTTACTTAGCAGATTTATTTTCTAAATTTAATGAGGTTAACTTGCTCGTACAAGGTGACAAATTTTTTTAAAGCAGGAACTATTTCAGTGTTTCTTTTCACAGTTAAACTAAAGAAGTATGATACTGGAGGTCCGGAATTTTCTCAAATGTCAGCACGTTTTAACCTACGTTCAACATTTACCTGACTTTTATTGATATTTTGAAACCAGATTTGTGAGAATGCTTTTATATCGTTATGGTAGGCAATGAATTTATATCGTCATATTGAAAAAAAAATATCACATGCCAACAGGAACTGATCGTGATATGCACCAAGGAAGATTTTAAAGTTTAGAAATGGATGCCAGCAATTTTGGCTTTAAAAAGGCAAACCTGTTACTTGTTCCGAATTATGGAATATCGTGTGAGGAAGTTTTTAATTATTTTTCCTAGTAAGAAGGAGCTTTAGTACAGTTACCACTCTCCAATACAAAAAAAAACAAAAAAAAACTGGACACTACTAACAGAGGAGATTTAAGGTTAAACCTGACAAGATTGATACTAGATGTTGAAAATTTGTTTTTGTAGCCTCAGATTGATCCCTCCCATTAAAACCAATCGTGAGTTGTTTGGTTATTTTATTTAACAGTTATTTTATATATTAATTAACTTTTAATTTAATTAATTAACATATGCTTTTTAAACTTTTAACTCTATACTTCATTAGCTATAAATTTAATTCTTTTAGTAGTAGTAGTAGCTGTCAAAAAGACATTCAAGTTGATAAATTTGCAAAAATTCAATATAATTAAGCAGGATCTACCCCATACCGAAAAACATGGCAAGGGGTCTATGAGACAAAAAAGTTTGGGAAAACCTCTGCTCTAGATAAATGCATCTAATTTTTTTAGTAATACTTTTACTGATATAAGTTTTACTACTTTTTCTCTAATTTCTTTGAAATGTTTCAAAAATATTGCTAAAATTTCATTTATAATTGTGATTTTTGTAAAACTTAAGTAATTTTTTTAAAAATATTGTTAGTATTTATTGGTATTGATTTCTAAAAAAGCATAAAAACATTTATAATGCTTTAGCATGCTTTTTTTTAAGTACTGTTGATGTGTTTGGATACCTTAACCAAACGGCATTCAACACTATCTTTACTAAAATCTCAAGACTAAAAAACTCATTTTACAGAAAACTTAAATAATTTTTTAAAAAATACAGCACAAACATCATGCTCGAGTTCTCTTTAAAAAAAATTACTCTACATAGTAAAATTAAGCGAAATTAAATTGGAGAGCATTACATGAAATAAAACAATACGTAACCTGAACGAAATTTAATGCTTAAACGCACGCAACAGAAAATGGTATGCGCGTGTAAATTTTATTCCCGCATTGCACAAGACGAAATCGATGAGGACATTTCAACCCAAAGAGATTCCCAAGAAAACTCTAGTCCAGCAAATGATTCTCCCGACAACCCTACCGGGCAAGTCTTAAAACTCGTACCATCTTTTAGTGCCTACATAGGCCTGAATCCATCTCCTCAATTTGCAGATGCCGTGTAAAAGGGGTTTTACTCTTCTCCGAATGTTCCTGTTCCGCCAATGACAAGAGAATTAACCCAGCTCTATCAGGAGTTCTTCCTGCCTCAATCGAAGTCTGAATAATGCATACGGTTTCCGTACGGTTGCCACGGGTGACGAGGGACGCCAGGAATGAAACATTCGGCAAAAGACCCTTAATCTCCATCCCTCTCTCCGGAAGACGTCACCCCTCATTACGCGTCGGGATCTCTTCCAGGACTGCTTATGCGGGGTCAACAATTCTCAATCCAGGAGCTCCTGTGTGTGTGGAGTTACTCACGCCATTTAGAAGCAGATGCGTTCGATACCATTTAAAGAATAATGGGGAGTTTAGTTGTTACTGAGTTGTATCGGAAAGAAAGACAAGAGAGAGAGAGAGAGATAAATTTACGAGAAGGAATTATATATTTTCCTAAAATGACATGAGTGGTAAAATATCAGAGTTAAAGCATTGACAAGGTGATATTAGATTGCTACGCAAAGCAATACAAGTACAAATAAAATGTCAAGATCAAACATGAGTTTTGAGCTTTGTGTAGTGTACTAGACTTGTTAATATCACGATCTAACTGATGTGATAAATTAACTTCTTGAAATACCGATTTAAGTTATGTAGTCAAAGTTACATTCTTAAGAGTTTTTTTATAAGAAATAATAAACGTGTGGACCGGTTTTAATAAGCCTTCAGATCGCTTACTCTGCAGCATTCAGAAATGTTTCTCGAGTAGATGTATTTCTAAACAATTGATTTCTGTTGCAACATGTTATGTTATGATGAGAAACCATAATTGAAAAAAAAAAGATTTTTATTAACCACAACTTTTTTTATTCACCATTACTTTAATCACAATAATTCAGTGGTTTTCAAATTTTTCAGACACTGTATCTTTTAACAGGTAAGAATCGAACATGTATTCCAATACAGAAGATTTTTAACACATATTCTATGCCCGCGTTTTACCTTTCCCTCACAACTGGACTAGCAGCTCAATACCGATGAAAACAGTCACCAAAGGCCCCTAATAACACTAAAAAAGACAGTATTGAACAGCAAGGCATATATTGAGGTGATTCCTAACCATGTGTTGTGATGTAACCGGGGTCTCTTTTCTCTAATTGCTAAGAGAGTACGCCGACAAACGTGAGAAAGATTCATTCGTTTCCCTAATTGCTGGAAATAAGTTGCGTAAATGGGTGGTCAAAAATTCTGACCACCTTTCCCACGGGAAGACCAAGGGATGAAAAAGGACGCCGGTACAATGGGCTTTTCGATGACAGCGCGTCGGGAGATGAAAGCTCCCGCTATGCGCCAAGACAGACCCCACGCTCCAAGGGGCCGACAGACAAGAGATCAAAGGAATAGACGGTGAGTGACCGTGGGAAACCTGGAGGTTAAAAAGAGAGAGCGAGACAGTTTACGAGGACTTTTACTTGAGAGAATCCTAAAAGGTCTTTCAGCCAGAGATACTAACTTTAGCTTGGAATTACCTGGGAGTCCGCGAATTACGAGAAGGAAGGTGGACTGAGAACCGAGAAGCCTAGGAACCAGCGAGAGGACGGTAGAAATAGAGCAAGCAAGCGAAAAACAGCTTCGGCATGTAGCAGCGACGTTTTTCTGAAAACGAAACTAGTGAAATGTGGACCCTTTGGCATATCAAATGTACAGGACATTTCCCGAAAGTATCACTTTGATTAATATGTTTATGCGAGCGGTATAAAGACTTTATCGCGAAAGAGACTCTATATCTGTGGACCCTTCTTGCAGTTAAATTGTACTGGAATGTTTTTAGATGTTTTTCGTACTTTAATAAGCTGTTTGAAGTCATTACACTGTTTACAATTCTGAATGTATCATTCCCGTTATACTCAGGTAACTTCGTAAATAGTCATGACCAGTGGCAATTCTAAAACAGGCCACGCTGGCAAAGAACTAGAAATTCTTGCCGACTTAATCAAAAGGGACAAATCCTTTGTCTATATAGGCTGGAACCGTTAGATTTAATAAATAGCAAGATATATAACGCTATATATATCGCAAAGACTAAGAAGTCTAATTGGGTCATTTGGGATCTACTCTTGGCCAACGTATCAGCCCTTTCATTTCCATATATACCGCAATGGTTTGGGATCCACTGTAACGCAATGCAGATCCTATGGAGAGTGAGGGGAAGTTAGTCACCTACACGTTGTACCAAACGACTGACATCTTTTAGGCTTGAAAGCAGCCCTTTCTGTGCACAAGACAAACACAATACAGTAATACCCCGAACTTATCGATAGGTGGGACTGAGTGATAACCACATAAGTCGGCGTTTCTCTAACTGTGGGGCGTTCCCCCCTTGGGGGTGTGATAACCTTATAAGGGGGGCACGAGCATATCAAAAAGTGAAAAATAAAAGATTTGAAAAATTGCAAATTTACTGAAAAGAAGCAAAACAAAATACATTCTGACATAATAAAAAAGTAAAATACACATTTACAATGATACAATATACTTATAAATGCATCTGCATTGCATAATGTATTTGATAAGTAATTTATCAATACTATGTTAAGAACAAGATTAATAATTACTAATGACTCCCATGGGCTTGTCATACATAAATTATACACAAAATTTAATACTCATCTTGATAATTTGTACGGTTTATATAATTAAAGTCATATTATAGCTTTAGCATGTAGCTTTTAGTACGTTATTTTTTAAATCAATACATTGTTTTTTTTTGGAGGGGGAAATTATGATTGAAAATTGGGTTGCAAGTATTGAAAGTTTGAGAAGCACTGACGTAAGTTGAATTAGCCTATAAGTCGGGGTTTAATTTTGTATATAAATACATATAAATTATTTTTAGTTTGGGCTGGAGACGGAAGAAAAGACTAATTTAGAAAAAAAAACGTTATAAAATCTTTGATAACACTAATATAAAATCGGAAACCGTAGTTACTTTGATGTAAAAGGTTTCACATAGAATAGTCTGCTGCCGCGGAGATTTTTTTCTCCGGGAAAATTCCCTCGGATCATGCTAATAAATTTTTTATTCCTTGTTTTTTGGAAAAAATATTCTCTTCGTTGGAGTCTATACTTTCTAAAATTTTTAACCTTTTTTCAATTAAACTGAGCTCTTCTGCCCCGACCGTCATTTGATCTTCTGATTGAGCTAGGTCTAACGACTCAAGTTCTTCAACGTCTTGCTCTTGCATTTCTATGAGTTCGTTAGCTCCCGATTGTTAGAACCTAGCAGTTCTTGAACTTCATCGTTATCCTAAATTTATTTGCCTGCCAGGATCGAAAGAGCTTCAATCACTTTACCAATTTCCTCAGGCTTTGGAACTGATTTACTATGAGTTTCAGAGATGACAGCGTTAAAAAAAGACGAGAATTAACGTGATTTGAAAATCGCATAGTCGGGGTAGCGTATGTCGAGGTATTACTGATAACTGTATTAATAGAGAATATCGTGAATTGCATACGCATATTTGCTATAGTCAGACATTTTTTTCTTTTTGAGAGATACTTGCGTTTCTCTTTTTTTAAAAGGCCTCACAGAATATCTCCAACAATGCAAGTACGACGATTAAAAAATTATCCATGCACTGGTTTTTCGCTTTTGGGTGTCAATCCTCCAGAACAGCGCTTCTCAAACTAAGGGGCGCCCCCTCTTGGGGGCGTGATAACCCAATGAGGGGGCACGAGAATATTGAAAATAAAAGATTTTAAAAATTACAAATTTATTGGAAGGAAGCAAAACAAAATACATTCTGACATAATAAAAAGTGAAATACACATTTACACAGATGTAATATACTTATAAATGTATCAGTACCGCACAATGTGTTTGATAACTAATCTCTCAATACTAAGTGAAGAACAAGTTTAATAATTACTATTGACTCTCATGGGCTTGTCATACACAAAATTATATACAAAATTTAATACTTATCTTGATAACTTGTACGGTTTATGATTAAAATCGCATTGTAGCTTTAGCAAAGTACAATATATAGTAGCATTCAATACATTGTTATTGTATGGTTATTGTACGAAGGGGGCGCGATGAAAATTATGATTGAAAATTAGGTCGAGGTATTGAAAATTTGAGAAGCACTGCTCCAGAAAGAGTTTTACGGATGAATACATCCAATTTGAGAGAGAGAGAGAGAGTACTTGAATAAAAAAGAATATTGAGTACAAGATTTAAAATCAATATTCCAATGTATTTTTGCAGAAAATTTATATCAAGATACGTTGTATACCAATTACTGATGTGTTATTTAAGGATTTCCAATAAAAGTCGGTTTTAGTAGTAATATTGACATGCAATAAACCTTATTCTAAAAATATATTACCATGATAATGACCCTCCCTATTAGATCTTTTTTTATTCCATCTGAACGAAAACCTATCGCGGGAAAAGTAGGACGAAAATCCCAGAAGCATAAATCTCTTTCCTCAGTCACGCAATTACCCGTCTGGCAAAGTTAATACAGACAAAGGACCTTTTTTTCCTAAAAAAGCGTTCCGGAGAAAATAATCTCGTCCCCAGGAACGATAATCTAACTTCCAACATCTCAACTCTACTTTGACGGAAGAAGAAAGAATATGGCACACAATCAATTCCAGTTAAGAAATGCTGCGAATTCTGTCTTTGGCTCCATCTACCCAAGAAGAGATACTGCTAATGGCGTCCATTAATAATTCATTGCAGTTTCCCTTTGCACGCCGTGCAAGCATTAATCAAGTTCCGCAGACATTTTACTTCCTTTTTAGTTCTTGAAACCACCAAACTATCCATTTTGAAAAGTTCCCGAACAGCAAGGTAAATAGCCGCCGGTTTCAAAAATTTTCCGAACGCGTGTCGGTGTTTTTGCGAAATTTTAGAACTCGAATTATTCATCGAACGAGTCCGCATCGAATATAAATTTTTGATTACAGCGTATGGCTGCTTTTCCGTTAAAAGCGAAACGAGAACTTGTAATCAATGGCAGTTCCGTAATTTACGTCGAAGCTATCGTATTTTGAAGCGAATTGGATGATTTACGATTTAAACACTTGATAGAGATTAATTAGAAATGAAAAGGTGAAAAATGTTTTATGTTACCTTCAGTTGTGTGAATACATGCTTATTTCAAGACAGATTAAGAGCTGCATAATACACCTTTGACGATATATTTTCCCCAACCTGCGGAAATTCTTTTGATAAATTTCTTTACATCAATTTAAGTACCAATTTCATCTTTATTTAGCCCATTCTTTATTCTACAAGGTCTATACGTTGGTTTCATGTGACGTCATAGTCATATGATAACTACAATCATGTGTTATCAGTCAATTAGTTCATAAATTCATGTAACATCCTAGACATTTGATAAATGCAATCACGTCTTTCCAGCCAATCATTTCATGCACTTCGTTGTTGCCAACTTTTGTATTTTGCAGAATCTTTCTTTTAAAAATATAAATTTGTCAACAATAATACTGCGCATGAATAAAGAAAATAAAGAAATGATTTAAAAGTAAAATAATCCATTTCTTTAATTTTGAAAAACTGTTTGAAGAATTTTTATTTTATATTTAAACATGTTTATGCACAATTATTAAATTCGAAACTTTATTTAAATTTTACAAGTAGAACAAGACTAATATCAGTTTTGAATTCAATAAAGAACACGGGATTTCATTTATCATGTGATTATCATGAGTTTAACTCATTGCAACAAGATGCAGATCATACAATCACAATACAAACGCCAAGATAAAACCTGTACTATATAATTATTATTTTCAACGAATTCTATTTTTTAATCAGTTACAGAAACAGTTATCAGTCAAACATTAGAAGAAACATTTTTTTTACATTCAAATAAATCTAATATTAAAATAAACTAATTATAAAACAGCCAAACAATATTTACAAGAGAATATAAAAGCCACCAAACGATATATAACGCACCTATTTTTAAGTTTATCATCAATCTTTATTTTTAGGCCTGACTAGAAAGAGAAATTTTCTTAATGCGATATTATGGGAGATTTTATTGGCAACGTCACAACGAATACAAACAAAAATTTATGTATTAAATTTTAATGAAAGAATACAGTTCTGAATGTTAAATATTTAAGAATTTATAATACTAAAATTTCCTGTCAGAACTCTAATTCTTATTAAATAAAAAATTTACGTTATGTGGTGGCAGTCATATCATATAAAATTCAGTATTTTGGTTAGTATTGGAAATGTAATTATATAATGATATTTAAAAAAATTCTAAGATTTTTTTTTATTTCGTTTTTACAATAATAGTAGTTTTATTTCTAGATAATAGAATTCTTGCAGATATTCCTAGATAATAGACTATATAGTCAGGAATACAAAAGAAAATTAAGACCTAAAAAAATCTATCGTTTGTCAGCCAAACATACTAATGGGAAAACGCCAGAAAAATACAAATTACAAACCAAGTGTTTGTTTTCAGACTGGATTCTATAGTGTAATGTGATCTGCGTACAATTACTCCGTTAATGTTCTTTGGTTAGAACTAACCAGACATAAGAATTCTTTTCTCAAATCAATACTTCGAACAACAAAACTTTTGCGCTAATCGGAAAAAGTCTGAGCCCTTTGTTTACTTATCCTAAATCCAACTGAAGCCTTTACGAACCCTTCATTCAGTAAATAAAAGTTCAATTACTGAAGTTTAAGCCCAGAAAGAGTTTTCTGTAGAAATTTGGATTAAGAACAGGCTTATATATCTGAAAAAGACAAATTAAAAAATAAGGATATTTTTCTTTTATTTTTCCAATTCCTACTATTGGTTCACACGCTTCCTATATACATATATAATATATATCTCGTTCAAATTTTCAATCGTTAATAAAATACTTTTTATTCATCCACTCAAGTTCAAATACTTTTTTTAAAACTTGTAGTGAATGACACTTGATGTTGAAAGAAAAATCGCTTTCTATTTGCAACATAATATTGTGATTCTGTCATACATATATCATATTTATATTAGTTGTAATTATTTAATAAAAAGTTACTAAAATAAAATATCTCTTTGTTGAGATCTAAGTAAGAAATGACTTTAAAAATTTTTATATTACTTGTTTGCATTTGATTTCTTTGACATTACTGTTTATTATTTATCACATTTTCAAAAATTTATCTTCTTCGCCAGAGATGTAACAGATCCTGAATCCAACTCCGAACACATATTCAAACCGAAAAAATGCTTCAATTGTCATGGAAAGCTTGCTACATCTTAACTAAAACATCTGTTCAAAATATTGCACTTAATTTATTAAAAACATTTCCTTAATAATTTCTCCATTTAACCAGTAAAATAAAAAAATAAGTATACTTCCCACCACTCCCCCTCCCCTCCTTCCACTTTCTAATGGGCTCAACTCTTGACGGTCACATGAAGTCAAACAAGTGTTCTCCATTCAATTCGAAGCAGACATCAGACTAACTTGTACTTGTTGCTCTATTTGTAAAATTTAGATAGAATTTCATATTTTCTAATTGGGTAAAAATGTTAAAGTATTATAAAAAAAAATTTCATGAAACAAATTTCAAAATTTAAAAAAGAAACATTAGTACATGCATATGTTTTTATATAAGATGCATTTTGCATGCTTATGTGCGTTATTATTGTTGACAAATAGGAACTTTTTAGAGAAAGTTTCTGCAAAGATCAAAAGTTGTCAACAACGAAGCGCATGAACTGATTAGCTAGAAACACGATTATATTTATCGTGTGACTGTGACGTCACATGGCTATAAACGTGTGGTTATCATTATCATGTGACTATGATGTCACTTGAATTGAGTTCATTGATCTGGCAATTGTCGATGCCTTCATTCCGTGGAAAGTAAGTAGAAGAGATTCAGGATCTCAAAAGGATTTCTGTTAGCACAACAATTGATTTCTGGATTTTAATGTCGTAAACGTTAAAGACGAGCTGTAAGTTTCCTCAGCAACAAAAGAACTGTTTAAGATGACGTACGATAGTCTAAAGTTGGTTACCATATGCCAAAACTTAACAAAAAACATATAATCGTCGCCATTTGTGCTTTACTAAAGCACAAGAGGACAAGATGCAGTGGGTTCAATTCATGACGGCCATATGATAAACACGTGTTCTGCATTGAATTCAAAACAGACATCAAACTAATTGTACTTGCCATTCTATTTGTAAAACTTGGGTAAAATTTCAAATTTTATAAATGGGTAAAAATATTCAAATGTTTATCAAAAATAAATTTCTTCAAAAGATTTGAATTTTTTTTTAAAAAAATCTTATTTTATGCATGTACTTTTAAATAAAATGCATTTTCTCTACAATACAGTATTGTTGTTGACAAGTTTGTATTTTTTGAGAAAAAGTTCCTCAAAAAATCAAATATTGGCAACGACGAAGCCCACGAAATGATTAGCTGGAAACACGTGATTGCTTTTATCGAGTGACTATGACGTCTCATGAGATTTTTAACTGATTGGCTAAAAAACACGTGGTTATCATTATGATGTGACTATGGCGTCAAATGAATTCAGTCCATTGTACAGCTTGCAATGCCCCACTATGTGTTGATCCCTGTCTTTGGGAATTTCACTGAACGAAATGCGTATAAATTCTTAAAATTTTTTTATTACAATATATATATATATATTTGTCAGCCACCCAGCCAGTATGGTGGATATGATCCTCGGCTTGTAACCGAGTGAGTTCGGATTCGATTCCCGAGTAAGACATGGTTGTATTTTCTTCGGGAAAAGAATTCGGACTTTCGTCTGTAATGAATTCTCGTCTCGAATGGAAAGCAGCGCACCCTTTCTTGTTATATGCTGGGTTCATCATCTGTAATAAATGTCTATATTCTTGTGTTTGTATCGTATGTTTCTGTTCTTCCACTTGTATTTCATATGTATCCTAGGATAAAAAAATACACGACAACGTATATTTTGTCACTCCTCTTATAGATTTTAGTCTTTTCAAAGTATAATTTATAAATATCATGTAATACGATATAAAAAGAAAAATGCAAAGCATAAAATATCATTGCCATGAATAGCTTTAAGTGGGTAGTGAAAAACATACTCTTCCCCCAAAAAAAACGGCATTGAAAATCAAATTAAATTTAGAGTTAATAAGCTAAATTGATTTATTTTTATAAATAATTCCAAAAATATTTTAACATAATATTTCTGGACGGAGGGGGGGGAGAGGACAGCCCTATTAAGATTAAAAATTCTTTGTTCTAAACAAGGAAAAAATTTTAATTAAGATAATATACCCTCTGTTTAGAATTCCGAATATTATCTAAGAACAACAGTTATTTTGGATGTGAAAAAAACTACTCATAATAAAACCTCTTCTATGATAACCACATGTACGAGCTTTATTGGGGTGGGGAACATGCAGGAACACAACCACACCAGGGACTTGTTTCTCAACATATGACAGAAGAACATGATGAATGGACAAAAACTACTACCATATATACATTATACTTTTTTTCACCCACCAAGATCCTTTCCTTATTTTATTTATTTATTGGGGATTTATCTTTTCTCCTGCTCGAAGAAATGAACACGTGTTTCTTGCTGCTTTTTTTTGTGCACAGGAAAGAGATGATGCGCTCGCATGGTTGTTGCACCGATGCATCACTGTCTTGTCTAAGGGACAGAGGCGATGATCTGGTACTACCCTTCCTCCCCTGGGGATGCAACGTTAATTTAGTTCTGATGGAACATTCGAGAGCACCCTTCGAGAAGACGATGTTGTGGCGGAGGAGGATGAAAAATCGAAATGGTTACTGCATTTTTTTTTAAAAAAAAAGTGGACTAAGCAAAAACTGGAAATAGGAACCTGTGTCGGCGATTTTTGAAAGTGGGTTTGTGTGATTCATCTAGCCGGGAAAAAAATAAATAAAGAGACATACTATACCGAAGTGTTATGGGATCCACCGACTGGGAGAGAAATGTAGGGTGTGTAGAACGCGAAAAACTGCCGCCACAGTGTGGAGACCAAGTTACTAATGTCTGAAAGAGATTTATCTGTACTGAAATCTAGTACAGTTTGTCAGTCGATTTGCCACGCGCTATTTCCTTAATTACATTAAAATTGTCCATGAGAGAAAGGACTGTATTTATACTCATTTCTACTCCCAAGACCGGGGAAATAATTTTGTCCCATCTCGCTACTAAAATAAGTTAATTTGTTATTTCGCTAATATTCATTTTTGTCTGTCAAATAATACTATACAAAATTGAATATTTAAATTGAAAAACAATATCATTGGAAGTATTACGGAGTTATTCCTTTTTGGTTGTATTTGGTTGCTTATTTCGCCCCTCATCGGTTGTTGGTCCCTATGGAAAAACTGACGTTAACTGGAGGATCAAAGCAAGCTTTCCATTAAAGCAAGATTCATGACTCAAGCCAATTAATAAAAACAAATTTTAGTATGGAGTACATTCAAGCAGATTCTGAGAAATTAGATTACACTTATGTGTGTGTGTTGTAATATAATTTGTAAAAGGTATGTAACATAAGGTATGAAAGGTATTGTAGTGGTATCTTCATAAGCTAGTAATAGCCTCCCGACAGGAGTGTTCACTTTTGTCTAGTGGTTATGTTACGCAGCAATGGAACCGAGCGTCACCTCCATATTGGTGACGACTGAATTAAGAAAAACGCAACATTCTTATCAATAGTGGGGCCAACTACCCCCAACAAGAGCAATCGAAGTCGTCAGACCCACTTGACGCACAGCGAGCTAAGTCGTCAGACCCACTCGTTGCAACAACCAAAGTCACCAGATCCACTTGACGCAGCAGACTCACTTGATGCAACACATGCTCACCATAACAAAAATCGTTCACCTATCCACCAAATCACTGGTGAGGGAGTACTATATCGGTATCTTCATGAGCCAGTAACAGCCTCCCGACAGGAGTGTTCACTTTTGTCTAGTGGTTAGGTTACGCAGCTACGGAACCGAGCTTTGAGAGTTCTGAACTCCAGATAAGCGCCACGACAGTAAGTAACATGAGGTACACACACACACATTAAGAAAAGATTTCTACTTTTACAAAAATAACTTCTCTTGTGATTCAGATAAAATTTCAGCACTTTATCAAGTACATTTTAACCCCTAAAACAGCCGCATAGCCAAGTGGTCTTGGACTCGTGGCCGGCGTATCATGAGTTCTAGCGTTAGTGTCACTGAAGACCCACCTTGTGGAAGGGCTGCTGCATGTTAAATGTATCGAGGTTCAATATCCTCCAGTGGTGTTGTGTGTAGCCACTGTGTTGGTTTACAGTGCGACGTTAATAAAATACTTACTTAACCCCTTCAGGACCGGGGGAAGAAAGGAGCGTTTCCCCAGGCCCGCAGATTCCGAGAGCATACGCACGCACGGGACCGGACGAATTTCCCCGCTGAGCCTTACCTCCTTTAAAAATTCATATCAAATCTTTAATGCTATCAAATAATCTAAAACTTTGAATTAACTATCATTAATAATATCTCAAAATATATACACATTACAAAACTTTCGCTATTTTTTTTAAAAAAAAAATTACGAATTTTAAAGAAAATGTTTTTATTTTAATAATAATAATAATAATGTATATATATATATATTTAGGCTATGATGATTAAAATAAAATAGACACAAAACTTACAAAATACTATTTTTCAAATCCCAAACGATAAATTTACTCTCACATAAACTTGTTGTGGCTTCAACTGATACCAATCTTCTTAAATAAAAGCTAATACATCGTATTTATTTTTAATTAATCATTACATTGCTGATCCAATTAATAAAAACTCGCGAGCCGAAAACGCATATTAAAGTTCAAAGTTCTGTGAAACATAGTTCGAGAAAAAAAAACGAACTTTAATCGTCATCTAGTGTGCTTGCAAAAATTAATATAAAAACGTTCCAAACTGTGATCACACCGGTGTGATCATGGGCCTCAGAGCAGGAAAAGCGCAATCACATATATGATACCGTGGGCCCTGGAAGGAGAAACGCTTGATCACATATGTGTGATCATGGTCCTGAACGGGTTGACCTAGCGTTTCTCAAACTATGGGGCGCACCACCTACAGCGGCTTGATATCCCTTTGTGGGGAGGGGCGCAAGGATATTGAATAGTCGAAAATAAAAGAATTTAAATAAGTATTAATTTACTAAATGAAAGCAAAACAAAATATAATTTGTGTGTGTGTGTGAAATAATAAAAATTTAATACATATTTATACTGATAACAAAAACTTAAAAATGAATCAGTATTGCACAATATTTTTGATAATTAATTTATCAATACTAAATTAAAAACAGGTTTAATAATTACTTGTGCCTCCATGGGCTTGTCATATACAAAATGTACTTATCTTGATGATCTGTATGGCTTATCATTAAAGTCGTATTGTAGATTGAGCTTTAAAATACATTTTTATTGCATTCAATACAATATGTGGGGCCGCAATGAAAATTGGGTCTCATATATTGAAAGATTGAGAAGCACTGCTGTAACCTCTAAATACTGAAGTATTTATCTTACTTTATTTATAGATAAAAAGGATTCGCGTTTGTATTGGTAGACGAAAAAATAATACATTTTTGCTATTTTTAAGAATTTACTTTACTTCGCATTTTTTTACAAGCTTTTATTCAGCTTGCAATGTAAAATGTTCGGGTGGAATCTTGCAACTCAATTTTAAAGCTGATGCCTTCCCCCAATTGAGCTGAAATTTTGTATACACGTTTCGTATGGATGACAATGTTTGTTTTGACCATTTATATTCTAATATCGCAATTAGTTAAAAAGTAATTAACTAAAGTAATTTGTTCGGTGGAATCTTGCAGCTCAATTTTGAAGCTGATGTCTTCAACCGATTGAGCTGAACTTCTGCAAACTCGTTTAGTTTGGATGACAATGATTATTTTGATTATTTTTTATTTCGATATGGCAATAATTTCAAAGTTAAAAACTTTTTTAAAAACAAGTTTTTATTTAAATACTCTGAAACGAAAGAAAATAAACTTTTCTTTTAAAACTTTTTTTGCTATCAGCTTATAACGTCAGTACACAATTTATGATATAAAAGTTTTTTGCGAGATTTAAGTACTCGTATTTACTTAGTTTGAAAATTTTTAAAACTAAAATCAATTAGATCAAGTTATTATTTTTTTTTTTTGTTAATTTACACAGGTAAATCTCGCGACCAGCTTTTTTTCATAAATTGTGCACTGACGTTATAAGCTGATAGTAAAGAAAAGTTTTAAAAGAAAAGTTTATTTAATTATTTTCAGAGCATTTAAATAAGAGCTTATTTTTAAAAAAGTTTTTTTTTTACTTTGAGTTTATTTTCTTTTTATTGCCAAACCTTTGCCTAGTACTAATTTTGTAAGCGGGCATAACACGTTTTTCATTTATGCTTTTAGTTATTTTTTCCCCCACAATCCTGAAATGCGGTTTTTAAAGTTAAAACATCTAAAATATTGATTTTATTCATACTAGTGAATCAATATTTTTAATTATAAAAATCCGATACAAAATTAATTGAATGCTTAATGGCATCAAAACTAGTCTTATGTCATACCATAAAAACAAAGTGCTTGTAAAAATTTAAAATTAAAAAAAATCAATATATTAGATACAACATTAATTGGATTGTTCAATTATTGAGTCAATATATAATTCAACACTAATAGATTTCCTTTCTTTATTAAATAACTCTAATTTAACATTTAATATCGAGGTATTTATCAACTCGCTAAAATCAATTTTCACCATCGAATTTTTCACACCGAACAATCGCATTTATTGTGCTAGCAGAAATTACACAAGAGACGTCTAAATTTAGATCAAAAATCGACTCAAAAAGTTTCGAATACACCATTCGACAAGAGCTGGAAGGGTTTTTTCTTCTTTTTTAAAGTAAAGGGGGAAATTCAAAATCGATTTACCCTACGAACAGAATGAAAAGAAACAAAAATAAAAATAAATCGATGAAATCACGATTAATGCCCCTTTCCAAATCGATTTACGACCGGCGGAGATCAAACATTACCATCGTGTTTTCGAGATAGCCGTCGGATATCACCGTGACCTGAGAAAATTATCGACAAAACAGAAATCGATGAAGATGAAAAAGATATAAAAAATTTTTCGATATTTCGATTTTTGCTGTGACATCACGCGGCCTCATCGGGTCTTTTATTTTGAAAATGAGCGGAGCGTGACGTCGTACACGCGATGTCAAAAAGCACACAACGCCACACGTGTGGTTTGTAACCGCAGATGTCTTTTTTTTCCTGCATTGGATGGGGTACGGCTGTTTTAACGCCCGGATATTCGTGTATCGGTTCGAAAACTTGTTGCGAGCTTCTGTTGTGTTCTGCTTATCAAAAAGAGATGTCACCTGTTTGACACGTGGCTTTGCTGACAGATGAAAGATTTTGGTATAGGGAGGGGGAGGAGTAATGATTTAAACAATTAGCTGTGACATGTCGCATGATGTAACGAGGAAATGAAAACTACAATAAGAACTTCAATCAATCTTGATTGTTTCGTGAAGTATTCACCAGAAAAATTGCACTCTTTTGGGCATTGTTCGGAAAAAGAACTATTTCATTTTCATAATAATATATTATGAATTTTATTTGTAAAAGAAAGAACACAGCGTTGTTTCATTGAATGAAAACACTAAAAAAATATTAAAAGCAGAATTTATAGCAATGAAACTTCAAGGGGAAAAAATGAAATTACATATGTAGGGTAAACTTGGCAAATATGGGCACCAAAACATTTAATTGAAAATATACTACACTATATCCCTATCCATTTTTTCGAAAATAAGATATTTCAAACTTTAGAGTATGGCTTTCTAATGGCGTATGAACAAAATCTCTAAGTTCTTGTGTATAAAGAAGCTTTAAAATAAATTCTGCAATTGCCCATATTTGTGTGACCAATACTTTAGGTAATATGGGTACAATTGCCGGTAATAGGTTGCAAAACAAAAAAGATAAAGAGAAACTGTCCACTCTACATTTAACTTTTCCAAACAGAAATGCATTTTTACACAAATAAGATGTTTGGCAAATCATAAGAAGTAAAATTAAATCGTGTTATTAATAAATTGTATAAACAAATGTTCACGTTTTTATATAAATTAATAATAATTGAATGGTGAAAATCAGACAAACTAACACAAATTATTACAAACTTGAAGAAAAACATCACCTAATGAGAACTTGCACTTGCATCATACACCCTGCACTCTAGAAGGAATCACAGCCCTTCAATGGCGCACACAAGGGGGGTGTCCTAGTGGTCCGGACCCCCCCATTGCCCTTGATTTTTTTTCTTCGATTGGTTATAATCCTATGTATATATCACGTAAAATTTAATTATGTAGTCGTTATTAATTAATTTTAATAATTAATGCTAATTATTCATTGAAAAAAATTTTGTAATTATTTGTTGACGAAAATCGACAAAATCAAAGGAATATGTTGGGCGGCGTTTTGGAGCATGATACCAAATTGGTGTACTTTCGACCCTGGACTCCCCGCTTGAAAAATTTTTGCGTGCGCTACTGCAGCCCTTTATAAGTTTAATGTAAAATTAATTAATTTTGCATGTTAAATCTTTTTTAAGTAAAATAACTAAAATATATAGCAACCTCAATTTGAAGTATCAAGTAGTATACTTACATTAAAAATGGTCCGTTGGCGCTTCTGTTTGAATCGCACAACAACACAGACAAATCACACAGTCGCCAAGACGCTTGAGCATTGCCAACACCGCAGTGAGAATGCGCCAACTCAAAACCATCACGACTTATAAGGATATTTGCCTAAATGTGTTCATATTACATTATAGTCAATATATTCGCCATTTACCTTAAACAATAATCATATACTAAATTGTCAAAAATCTAAAAAAAAGCAAAGCAAATAGAAATTTAACAAGACAATGTAGGTCAAAATTAAGATATTCTCAATAGCAAACTCTTAGCTTTAGGAACTAAGGTTGTAGGGTTAAACATATTATTAAAGCCAGCTAATTTTCCCCTGAATATTTACACACAATAGCTGGTGTATTCGTTCATCGCACGAGTGGACTGGAAAATAGAACTATTGAGATAGAAGTATAAAAGAAAAATTTAATCAGGTTCCTTTTTAAATGATATTTTAAATAATTTTAAGGGAACAGAAAATTAAGCCTCCAATGAAAGATCTATTTAGTAAATCAAATCGTATTAACACAGCTGAATTACCCGATATTTTCCAAGCTCAGCTGAAAAAGTGACACAATATAAATAAAAGAGAAAAAAAATAAGAAATAATTCAAAGACAAATTTCTTTAAATTTAAAAAAAAAATTAAGCATGAAGTTAAAAATATTAACATCAATAAAAACTTCAAGCAATCACTTGTGGATAGTAAATATATATATATATATATATATATATATATATATATATATATATATATATATATTGTCTTTTTATCTGTTGTGTAGATGCATAGATTTTTTGGATACGTGTTGCTTTCGAAGAAAATTAAAAAGAATTACGGATAGCGTGATGTCTTGATAGGTTCAGAGTTAAAATGAATGAAAGAAAAATTTTCCAAAAAAATTTGGCATAGAAAGTCATCTAACACACACAACACAATAAAATATAGCATACCGAAGAGGGAAATTCTCCAGAAATATTTTTTATAATAACTTCAGTAATACGAAGCGCTAAATTTATTTCTAGACAGAGTTCAACGACAACATTCAAGCACCGATTTTTTTCTCCGGCGAAGCAATTCGCTGTATTTTTTCTCATTTAACAACAGCCCAACTCTCTTATCTTTTAAACTCCAGCATTTCCAATACCCCTTTTTTCGGCACCCAGACTAGGAAAGCCCGCTTACTTTTCCATCGCCAACCGTGGCGGTGATTGGCGTCACAACCGCTACCCGGTAATTTCCGTCAACATCTGCTACACCACTTCCGAAAAGATAAGGGATAAGAGGACAGGGGAAGAGAGGGTCTCTTTTATCACCTACGAGCCACAACCGTGAACTCTAGGGTTGCTCGCACCAAGTTTCCTTGGGGAAACATAATTTAGGGAGGACCTCAATATATCGACGCGAGCGGAAAGAGAGATATCTATCCACGGCGAAAGATAAGTTTTGAATCTGTCTGTTTTCATCCTCGTGGGAAAACTGTGGTGTGAACTTAAAATGTAATTTATTTATGGTCTGTAGTTTGTTTTTAGAGTTGTGGGCCGCGATAAGAGTGTCAATGCAGAGGGAAATACTTAAGGCAATTTTTCTTCTCACTAAATCAGTGTGGTTAGCGGTGAACTTATAAATATAAATTTATTTTCAGTTATGTTCATATTTTGTTATTCAAATATAAAGTTTAAATAAAAGCCACAGTACTTAATAATTAATTGTCCTAGAAGAGTCATAAAAATAAAATATAGATAAAGAGTCGGAAATATTAGTCATTCGGCCATGGCATGGCAGCGCAGCCGAGCTGGCGATATGACGAAACCGCGTAGATCGTGTGAATTTCCAGAAACTTCACTGCGTGCAATAATCATTTGTAACTGTAGAAGTATGTGTGATGGATACGTTGAAGTTAGTACAGCGCAGGGTTATTCAATATTTATGCAAAGAAAGTGAAATAGCAAGTGAAATTTGTCGTCAAATGCAAGCTACGTGTAATGAAAACAGAAAATTTTTACAAGGGTATGATTTTTCTTCGTGATAACGCAAGGTTTCTGGCTGCCAATGCAACACTTTGTGAGCTTACTGTTTGCAGGTGATGGATCACCCACCTTACAGTCCTGATCTATCTGTCTTCCCCAATGTGGAGGTATATACTCGAGGACCAAACCACGACGTTCGGTTTAGAAGCCGAGTAACATAACCACTAGACAAAAGTGATCACTCCTGTCCGGAGGCTGTTACTGGATTATGAAGATACCTCCACAGTACTCCACCACCAATGAGTCGGTGGGTAGGTAAACGATTTTTATTTTGGTGAGCGTGTGTAGCCTGTGAGTTGCTGCCGTGAATTGGTGATGTTGCGTCTAGTGAGTCTGACTTTGGTTGCTGCATCAAGTAGGTCTAACGACTATGGTTACTGCGTCCAGTGGGTCTGATGACTTTGATTGCTTTTCTTGCGGGTAGATGGCACCACAACAGATAAAAGGGTTGCGTTTTTCTTGATTCAGCCAAGGTTAACAACGAGGAGGTGAATATCCAGCCTGAAATATCAACGGTTTACCCACCATCAAGTGATGCTTGACATTGTGGGAGAGTGGCTATACATCCGTTTTCGTTGTTCTTCAAGAAAGGAATACTTCGCCAAGCAAAGAGGCTGCCCGTTAAGTATGCCGTGGTTCAAAGTCCTCGCATTGGCGTGATCTGGTAGTTTCGAGAGGGGTGGCAGTTGAAGCGTCGTCCTCTTTACTTGATCGATATTACAAGACCGACACAAAATTACGAGGTTCGTCACCAATAGCCCTCTTATTGCTTTATGGTGTGACTTAAGTAAGTAAGTACCCTCAAGAAAGGTATTTAAAAACTTATATTACATTTAGACAGTTGCCTGAACAATGAGGGGATTATTTGTAGGCCTCATCACTATGCTTTTCGATTTCTAAAACGTACATTTCCAAATAACTATTCTTTAATTTTTCATAAAACCATCAAAGTTTAATTTGGACAATCGTTTTATTTTGTATCAACTTCATACTACTAGAGACGAAACGAGCAATTAGAATCGTAGTCACATGATGAAGATGAATAAAATAACCAAGCACCTAATTTCCCCATTTCGTCACATGAGAGAGAGCCTATATTTAATTTAAAGCGTAACAACCACCATTATTTCTCACGTCGGTCTTTGGAGGTGTGAGGATTCAAACAACTGACTCGACTCCAGACCACGGAACTACCCCACATGGATTTTAGTACAGCAGTGATTCTCAAACTTTCAATATTCGCGACCCACTATTCACAATCATAATTTTCATCACGCTCCCTCTATACAATAACAATGTATTGACTTCTATAATACTATACTTTGACGCTAACGCTACAATACGACTTGAACCTCTACGTGCCACCGGCGTTTATAAACGTCTCGCTCAGCCAAAGCATTAATTTTCTGGACGTATATATAAGTCTTTCCGAAATTTGATCTTTTTTGGGCACCGCTATCCATAAAATTATTCCGAAGGCTTTGGAATGCAATAAAAGGACTTTAACAATGTTTGTGAAGGATTTACTTTTTTCAGAGTATTTGCTTATTTATTCCTCCCCCAAAAAAAAAACATCACATACTCGCGTCTATATACAAAACGGTGGCATTAGGGAGTAAATCTTGTAACTTTTAATGGGCATTTAAGGGATTAATTAAAAATCGTACAAATTATCAAGATAAGTATTAATACAATCCCATGGAGAATCACTGGTAATTATCGAACTTGTTCTTGACTTAGTATTGTTAAATTAATTATAAAATGCATTGTATAGTACTGATACATTTATAAGTGTATTATATCAGGGTAAATGTGTATTTTATTTTTTATTATGTCGGAATGGGAATGTATTTTGTTTGTTTACTTTCAGCAAATTAATAATTTTTTTAAATAATCTTTTGTTTTCGACTTTTGAATATGCTCGTGCCTCCATCGTAGAGTTATCACGCCCCTCTAGGGGGGCGTGCCCCACAGTTTGAGAAACGCTGTGGTACAGTAATAAAACAATTTCTGGCTCAGATATAAAAGAGGTCTCACAGTTTTAATATAACAGCAGTTAGAGAGTGAATATTTTATTTAGGAATCCTCGTTGCTTGATGTCAATCTATGTAAAACTAAAATGTTCTCCCAACATTTTAGATATCTAAGCCAAACTAATAGATGAGAACAATTCTCAGGATTTTCAAATATTTTTTTTTAATTATGAAAAACTTGAAATTATATAGTTTTGGTATATTATATTACTAAAAGGGTTTTAAACTGAAAACAAAAAATTGTCCCGTTGTTTCCCATTTATATAATAAAAAGATAAAATGAAATTAGCAATATCATAAATGATCATTTAAAATTCCGGATTACGTTACAAGGGGATTTTTAATTTCTTCACTGAAAAGTCACAAGGAATTCTTGAGGGAACTCGAACACAGTCAAACTTATTAAGGGGACATGGTACGATTTAAGCAAAAAATTTTAATTTAAGGATTTTCGAAATTTTTTTGGTTGCCTCCTATGTGTGTATACTATGTAAAACAGATTTTGTGCTCAAAATTTCATAAATAGTTAGCCATTTAATTTTTTAAGGAAAAAACTTAAAATTTTTGATTTTAAAATGCTACTCCTCCTACAAAAATTTACGTTCCCGCATGAAATTTGATTTACAAGTCCGTCTAACTAGGTATAACAAAGGTTGGTAAGGGTTTTGTGATAACACGATTGGTATTTGCACAATACTTCTTTTTATGAATCCTTATTGAAAATTCTTCAAAAATTTTACAAATTCTAACTTCAATTATTTTTTAAAAAACAAGTATTGCTTTGATTCAAAAATGCATACCAACTTTTGTTACATGTACTATTAACAATAGGTAAAAAAAAATTTCAAAGCATTAGGCACAATAGAAAAAAAGCCTTAGCATTTTAAATGAAGACAAACTAGTTATTTTACCTTTCTGTGATAAGTAAGTTTAAAAGTTTTGATTTGCCATACGGATGCGAATAAGAATGAATGTAAAAGCTATCATAACTCTGCGTTTTTTTTAAGTTTAGAGTTTTCAAATTTTGTGAGACTATAGAAAATTATATAAAAAATAATTTAGGCTAGAAAAATTAGATTTGATTTTTTGACCGATTTTTGTTCATTGAATCGTACTGTGTCCCCTTAAACAAATTTAAATCTCGAAAATGACCTTTAGTTACAAAAACTGACCCTTCTTTAAAAACATGTCGTGCATTTGTTGCGCATTATACGTCTTCAGTGAAACCAAATACTTTACTATAGAGCTTTGTTATGGATTTCGAATTACTGTGACACAAAATATCGATTCAAGGCAATTTTCTGATTATTGTATTTACTTTACAAGAACACACACATGAACAACTGTGGCATAGAAAGTTTCATAACATTAACATTCCTCGCACACTCGCAACGCAGATGCCTGAAAAGATCTTAACTAACTTTATGATCTTAACCTGGTGAGAAAAAGGGAAAACATTACAGTAATTCCTTCTGCATTAAGGTCATGCTACAAAAATATAGTCGGGTCTATATATAAAATATTAGCAGAGGACGAGGCTTAACAACACTAGCTGGAAAATTTGTATTATGGCTTTTTGGTTATTTTAAGGTCTTTTAGAAGAAAATATATCTGTGATAAATAATTCAAAATAAATAATATTATCATACTTAGAATGATTAGTTTATACAGGGTGTCCCGAAACTCAACGTCAAGAGGGTACAGGATAGGGAGAAAAAGGGGATCATTTAAGCTCTGAGAAGCATTAAAAAAACTTCCTATTACTTGATTAAATGTTGACTAATATATTTTTGAAAATGTGGAAAATTGACAACCTCTATCACATTTTTAGGTACTGTGACCACAAATTCCGTAGTTTTAGAGTGTGGGTTTTTTCACTGACGTCATTTTAAGGGGGTCACTTCACGCAGCATTTTCCCTATCTCCGTAATGTTAAAAATGACCAAGTTTAAGGAACATTTTTTAAAAATTGGCTGGTTGTACAGTCATGAATTTTTTTGTGTATTCATTGTATTGTTTTTATTATTTTAATGGGAGCATTTTTCAAAATTTTGATTAGTTTTTTTTAAAAAAATTCATATGTGGAGTAACACGTCAAAAATTTTAAAACGATGAAAATTCTTGTACATTTTAATCCATAAATATTTTTTGAATAATTTTTTTGACAAAATCTCTCATTAAAATATTTATTTGTATAGTGTTAACATATGTGCAAAGTTTCAAGGCTGTAAAATAAGTAGTGTTTTCAAAAATGTTCCTTTTGTGTTGAAATTTACACTTTTGAGAAATAGTGATTTAAAGTACAAACTTACTATTAACTAATGCATACCAGAACTATAACTTGGATTGCTAGTGTCATCTGCAAGATAATCTTCTTGCCTACATTTTAATTGTTAGTTTTTAATTCTGGCTTCTTTGGTTCATTGTAAAACTGACTATTCTGCTTTCCTAATACACGAATGATCTACTTTTTGCAATGCTCGACATTGGTAAAATTCAGGTGTTGAATGTTTAATACATCTAAAACTTTCAATTTGGTAATGAAGCTTTGATTATATAAGTATATAGCTTCATGTACTATAGTTTTTGAAGTTCCCAATTGCACAAATACAGTTTTTGGAATTATACACCAAAAACTATTTCCGCTTTCACTAATATTTTGAGTTTTATCAAGCAAGCATCCAGATAAATGTTCAAGATTAGTGACCTCTAAATACTTTGTTTATCTAATTCCTAATTACAATAGGTAAGTCGTGTTTATGCTTGTATGTGTAACTTTTCAGTATGTGGACATATTAAATCTACACCACAAGTCACATCCCATGGGGTATAAACTGTGTCGTAGATTCAAACCTGTGAACATTTTATCAAAAATTATAGCCAATATAGCTTGCCTTATGGCTGACAAATTTTCCCAAGTTGTTTTGAGCAGCCAAAACATAGCAACTTTGCAATTTGTTTATTTCAGCATCTGTCAAGCCATTACGGCATCCTAGAGATTTTTTGTCTTTAAGCTTTCTGTCTTTTAATTTTAATTTAAAGGCCCTAAGTCATGTCCCCATCATTTTCTCAACATGATTAACACATTCTAATTGTTCAATATTGACATATCTTTAGATTCTAAAACTGATTTGTATGCTTTAGAGTTCCCATATAGTCCAAATATTGTGTATATCGTAAATTGTGTAATGTCTGCGAGTGATGAGAGATACAAAAAAAAAAGTGCACCTCTTCAACTTCCATTCCCCTACTATTTTCAATGTAACTTGCCGAACACTCATTGCTATGTACATCGCTGTTAAAATTACACAAACATTTCTGCGATAATATTTTAGCATCAACAACTTTCCCAGTGTCCAAACTAACTGCCGTAACAACACCATTTAGAAATATATAGCTTATTTTTAGCCAGGTACCATTGATAGCCACTGGTACATTTGGTTATCCATTATTAAATATTGTTTCGGCAGCAGCTAAAGCCATAGACACTTTGGTTACTTTCTCTGTCACACTATTTAATGTATGCATGGAATCACAAAACCACTATGGTGTAAGTGACAAATGCATAACTCCGCAAAATATTTTTGCAACTGCCACTTTTAAATAGACCTCATAGCATATGAAATTCTATTGTGTCCACTTCATATAATTTTGTACCTTTTTTTGATTAACTATTGTTTTAGAAAACCTGGTAATAAGAAATGTTTGAATAAGACCACAAAAGTTACAACATATTAACAATTTTGTAGCCAAACCCTAGATTTGGTGACCAAAATTTATGTGAATACCTTGGTTTTTACATTAATTTTATGTAATTAATGTTGTTTCAAAGCACAAAAGAACAGTATAATGTCAGGAATTTCACAGAAACATTCAAATGAATCTAAAAAAGAAACATACTCTTTATTAAACTTACCTAACTTAGATTTTAAAGCTGATTTATTTATGTTGAAATTGTCTGACTTATCAACATTTAAATCCATAAAAGTTTGGAATGTTGTACATTTCTTTCCAAACTCTTTCGTTTTTTAAACATTTTATTACTTAACAGAGTTTAAATTACGTTTTGTAAATGTTTTATTAATGTTTTTGATGGAAAACACTATTGAAAACGATCGCAGAAATCCGTTGCATTTAAGGAGGTAAAAAATAGGCTGTAAGTAAACAAACATCTATAACTATTCACTTCACTTCTTTCCTGGATAAGCTGCTGATCAAAATAAATTCTTTTAATCAATTTAAATCATTTGATAAGGCTGAAAAGTAGCATGTGTCTTTTGTTTTGATTTGAGAGGGCGTGGCAATCAGCGGTTTTGGGGTTTGACAGATGTAAACAACTTTTTAAAAAAAAATATTAAAAATACTTCTAATTAAGCTAGAGCAAAAATTTAAACTGCATTAGAAAGAAAAAGAATGGTATTTTATGTTTCAATCAAAATTGAAAAATCGATTATTTAATGGATTTTCGTGAAGTGACCCCCTTAAATAGCCGAGCTATTAATCGCAGTCACAAATCGAGCAAAACTCTCTGTGGCTTAGTTGAAAAATTAACGCAGATTTTGAGAAAATATCACCTAACTTTGCCTATCCATAAGAAGAAAATATTAAATACGACGCTAGGCAAGTTATTTCAAACGATTACCCCTTTAGTTGAGATTCTAAAATGGAGAGAACAACACTTGCTACTTTTCTAACCATAATAATCTTTGATAATATTTTTTTATATACAAAGTGACTATATCTCAAAAAACTCAATCTTAAGTGTGTAGCTCAAACAAGTTATAAATTAAAAAATAAAACGAAAAACTTTTCTGTTATACTTTAATAGATTGAATATTCGAAGTGTTTGCCTTCAATACGAATATCAGCTCTACGTCGTTTTAAAAGTGATTCGTGAGTAACTATCTAAGTTTATTTCTTCCACTGCTTCAGCAATCTTTTGGGGTTGTTCGGTTACGATTGGCTTTGAAGAAGTTAAAAGTATGTGTGGTACGAAGGAAAAAAACTTTTTTTATCCCTTCCCCATGAAATGATCTTCATTTTCATCCCGTATCTGCTTGACGTTGAGTTTCGGGACAACCTGCAAATGTATCAAAATTAAATTTATGTAAAAGATCCAATTCAAAATGAAACACAAGATTACACATCCGTATTCTTATTTTTCTTCCTTATATTTCTTTCCTAAACTTATCACACAAACTTGTGCCTCATGGAGAAAAAACACTTATTTGACAATGACTGCAAATATGCATAACATTTATAGAACTGACACCCATGGTACAAAGTCCCTTTCTGTTTGCCTTCACAGAAAGGCATTTTTTCCCAACTTTCTCCTCGACAATCATCGCCTCTCCCACAAGACACCGCTTGTCCCTGTCTATTCCAAGCGCGCGAAATAAAGATCTCGAACCCCACAAAGACAACCCCAGAGGATGCGTCGCGCAGGACAGCCATGAACGCTGGCATTGTTTCTTCTTCCAGTCGATCCCATGTCTCCAATTTAATCCGCAACACAATACTGATGCCCGTCGCACACATTTGCTGCTTTTTCCGCCACGACAGGGGGGGGGGAGGAAAAAAGATAATGTGATGCGGTAGGATTACGGGGTAGGCGAGAATTTAGTGTGAAATGCCTAGCTTCACGCATCGTGAAAAAGAAGTGGTGGGAAAAAGAAGTTCTTGGCTCTTTAAAACTGAGAAATTCAACACGGGTCGTGGGGTTTTCAAAGTACGAAAGTGTCAATGGGAAGTTAAGGGATGAGCTTGGCGATCTATCACTTATTTGGCTGGATTATATTGAGATTTTCTTTCTTTCATTCCTTTTTCACCCACCGTGTAAAGGAAACGATGCACGATAAATCTATTTTAATGCCTAAAATCCTCACATTGTCGTGGTGTGAAAGTTTGGGAAGTAGGATATATTTTAGGTACCCCCTCTCCTCATTTGGTCAAGATTCAGAATTATGAAGTCCTTTGCCAATACCTCTCGTGATTCTACTGAGTGTGACATTAATAAGAAATCAGTTTCCGAAAGTGTTTTTCTTAGCAATGCTTTTAAGAGACTGCCGTGGGGTTTGCACTAAGCATATTACAAAATACTAATTTTAAATAAGTAAATAATGTACTTAATTGTATTGATTACAAATTTTAATGAGAAGGTTGGTGCTGTATTTCTTTTACAAGTGCTGTTATATCAGGTGTAATATTCGAAATCTGCATCTAAATATAATCATTAAATGTGATATTAAAATTACATGAAAAATCCTAACATTAAATGAGAGACCTTCACGGACACCCTAGAAAAACGCTGGGGACTCACGGGGGTCCGCGGACCAGTTTAAGAATTACTGTACTAGTGTATGATTGAGGAGAATGTTAGAGAATTCTATAGGATTTACATTACAAGCATGAATTTAAACTGGCTCGTTGACAGAAACCTTACGAATTATAACCCAGTTTTTTAGTGTATACGCAGTTTACTAATATGACGAACCAGAAGACACTTTTTCTCCAGTTTTTTTTCTACGATTGTAAATATGAGGGTTGGGGCAAAATTCATGGCAACTAATTTTTTTTCTTGAAGGTACCAGTCCGGTTGGAAAATGTGACATATACAGACGAAAGGACAAGGTGTTAACTATATGTGTGGACAATGTATAGAACTAAAATATTGTAACACTCTAATTTATTACGGTAGTATACAGGGCAATATGGCCTTCACTGTGAAAAAGAATGACAACACAGTGCACATAAAGATAACATGACAAACCTGGGCCTAAAGACCCTCAATGTAGTCCTCTGCTATTGTCTCCTCAACGATGTTGTAGGAGCTGAATACCATCAGCCTCAGCATTTGCCGCACTATATGTGAATCGGGTCACCGGTTGGCACACAGCATTAGCAATGTTCTCTCGTGTTGCAAACCGTCTACCACATATTGGTTCCTTAATCTTGGGAATGAGATCAAAATCACAGGATGAATTTCTCCTTTGGTTATTTTGATGTAAGCTCGCTGCTCAACAAGGGTTACTTCCATCTCACACGACACTCACCAACTGACTGATTTCACAGCCCTCGCTGCGCTACTACCAGCTATCACAGACACATCTGTTGTTCTGCAAACACACTATGCCTGCAGAACTTCCACACGACACACGAAGATATACCTTTGTGATCCGTTCACATATAAAAAAATAGTTGGCATGACTTATGCACCAACCCTCGTATATTTTTAATAAAATACGTAATTTACTAAACGATTCTTTATGTTTTTCTTTACTCTAAAAAAATAATTTTAATACCATTAAAATTAATTCCCAGCTTTAAATTCTCGTGAATAAAAATTTTAAAGCTTGTATCCAAGAGCTTTTGATTTTATATCACGTTTTTAAATAAAACTCAGCCTGAACACACATGGCCATAAAACACTTTTGTGACGACAGTCAGCGGTGAGGACACATATTTCAAGTAAATAACGATATCACGATTTTCTATTTGAATTGATTACATCGTGATCATTATTCGTAGTCAAACATTTTTTTATCCCTCCTGGAGAGGCACAAAAACAACGTGGCAAAAACTTTTTTTTCTTTTCCTAAAGATATTGCCGATGATAAGGCCTTGAATTAATAGAATCTAAGTCAAAGGAAGAAATTTCCTCTATGCCTGGTTATATTTAGAAATACGTTAAACTGAAAATATAATAAAAAAATTTGAAATTCAAGTTTAATTTAAATTTTTAAACTTTGTCCTCATTTCATTAATCTCTTTTATAAGGTCACGATAAGTATACTTCCCGCCAATTTCATTAACTTTTAAATGTCGAAGGGAAACTATTTTCCCACCTATGATTTATTGGATCTCAGGGGTTTTAAATTTCTCTAGAAGTCTGAAAATATAAACAATTTTCAAATAGGTATAATTTTTTTCAATTTAAATTAAATAATTCGAATCTCTTACACATTATTTATAAAGGAATTGGACTTCAGAAAAGTATAAAATGTTTAAAATATAATCATAAAAAAATTATAAGCATATGAAAATAAGAAACTTTTCTATAAGAAATATTTATTAAGTTTTACGTCGCGTATGCTATTTTCTAAAATAGTAGCTTTAATTACTAGCTATAAGTCGATTAATAAAGTTAAATGTATTCTCATTACACTGAAGCTATTTTTATATAAATAGAATAATAACTTACATATTTTAATAAATCAAAAAAATAAATTTTTTAAAAATATTTAAAAAATTGCAATGTTTTTACAAAAATATTTTGAAGTACAAAAGATATATAATACTAAAATTAGGTAGGGCTTAAAGAGTATGATGCATTTTATAATTCTATAGGGTTTTATACACCAGAGGCTACTATTTTAGAAAATAGCGTGCGCAACGAAAATAATACTTAATATTTATCATAGAATTTTCATGTGTTTATGATTTTTAAAATTATTATTATATTTTAAACATTTTATACTTTTCTGAAGCCCCATTATTTTATAAATAATGTGTAAAAGATTCGAATAATTTAATTTAAATTTAAAAGAATTATACCTGTTTGAAAATTGTTTATATTTTCAGACTTCTAGAAAAATTTAACACCCCTGAGACCTCTTAGCTGCTTGCACTTCGGCTAACACAACACCTGATTTTCTGAATTTTCAAGTCGTAAACGCAAAAAACGACTTGTTAGTTTCCTTAGCAGTGAAAAAACATGTTTCAGAGGACATACGATTGATTAAAGTTCGTAACCATATGCCAACTTTTCAAAAAACATGTAGACGTTGTCATGTGGGCTCTATTGAAGCGCATGAGAAAAGAAAAAAATATATTTATACAGTTGGCAATGTCCCACTGTTTTTTTTATCCTTGTTTTCCGAATTTTCATGGAAAATAAAATTAATAATTTTTAAATTTTTGATTACAAAATGTATCTAATATATCATTCTTTTTGTAGATTTTAATATTTGCAAATTATATTTTATGAATATCATGTAATGCGATGTAAAAAGAAATGAAAAACATAAGATCTTTGAATAGCTCCCAGTAGGCGGTGGAAAACATGCTGTCCACCAAAGAAAAAAGGTCTTAAAAATCAAATTCATTTTAGACAATAATCAAAATAAATTACTTTGTATGAATCAACCTCAACCTATAAAATATTTAAACATAAACATACTAGAAACAAGTATAATATAAAAAAACTTTTTAAGTCAATTCCTACTTAGATCAACAAAGAAAAATTTTAGTTTAGCTACTTTTTATTAAACAGTTACAATTAATATAAATATGTATATACATAGGACAGAATCACAACATTAGGGGGTAATTAATTTTTATTAATTATCATTAAAGTATCGTATTGTCATCCAAAACAATCGTGTATGTAAATTTTCAGTTCAACTGAATGCTTTAAAATGTGAGAAAAAAAAATCTTTTACAGTTTTGACCCAAGTCGCTAAAAATGAAACCAACGTGCCTATATCTCTAATTCTAATAAATTAGTTTCAGTCAATTAATTTTAATTCATTACAATTAAAGTATCATATTTTTACCCAAAACAATAGAGTATAGAAAATTTCAGCTCAAATCAGCGCTTTAAAATGTGAGAAAAAAACCTTTTCAAAATTTTGACCCAAGTCGCCAAAAAATGATGCCAACATGGCTGCATTTGTAATTCTTTGAATAATTAGTTTTAATCAATTAATTTTTATTAATTATAGTTAAATTAATGTATTGTCATCCAAAATAATCATGTATATAAAATTTCAGCTCAATTTAGCGCTTTAAAATGCATTTTATTAACGATTGAAAATTTCACCAAGATAAATAATTATATAGAGAGTGTGAGCTAATAATAAAAATTGAAAAATGGCGCTATAAAGAGTCAAATGAAAAGTATTATTTTTCATCTCTTTTTCTTGCAAACTCTACTGAATATCACATATATTTTTTAATTCAATTTCCCATTTATATAATCTATCTCTAATTAAAAATTGTACTAAGAACAATTTTGTATTTAAGACGATTCCATCGCCAAACACTGAGCCACATCTTCTCGCCAAGCCAAGAGGTCAACTAAAACAGAAAGACAGCAACACTTATAATAGAAAAGAAAATATAGGGGGTTGAATGAGAATCCAACGGAAGTCTGAATGAAGGTGACAGTTGCATACGTAATCCTAGCACACAACATGACACTTTCTGCAGCGCCACCGGCGATGGAATAGAGAACTAAAAGACAAAAAGAGTACTTAAACATTATTCTAATCTTTTTTCACCCCTGCCTCTCTGGAAAATGTATCCGACAACCCAAAGATGCATGTGGTGCGAGAAATAAAAGAGTTTTCTGAGAGTTCTGTTTACAGAATGTTCATTTTCGAAGAAAGAAAAACATTTTTTTTCCTGCCGCCTTTTTCTTGTCTAACGATGAAGCTAAAGAAAGAAAAAAAATTCTTTATGAATGAACTGTTTCATTGAGGGGAGACGTGATGTTTTTAGTCAGGAGCTGGTGGAGGGTCTGGAGCACATGCCAACTCTAGCAAAGGTATACAAATGGAGGGGGGGAAAGATACTTTAAAAATATTGCCCATAAACATCATAATTTTTGAAACACATGTTGGTATTACTGCTTTAAAAGCACTTCAAGATCATGCTACTAAATCGTAATATCATCACTGTAAAAATACTAAGAAGCTCATTGAACAAGAGAAAATCAGTCGTAATTCAGTTAATATATAGAATTTTGCGATATAGGATTTAAAACCGCAGAAGAAATCCATTCACTCTTTTCTCCCAGTACCTTTTGTAATAAATGATCAATCATTAGCTTCCATTAGGAAAGGCGTTTGTCTCAAACTTCATTTCCAGTAAATGCAATTATCTTCTTATTAAAGTGTCAAAAATGCTGAAAACCTAGTGATTAGTTAGTTTTTTTCGAAGAATTATTGTAGTAGTCGAGAAAATTAGAAATAAAACCTGGAAGCAAAAAGTTGTAAGTTGGTAAGTTACGATAATTTTTCTAGGAAGGTGGGAGTGAAATTCAATACATTCAGGCTCTTTCCTTAGCAATAATCAATGTTTCCTTAATGTCTCGCTGTGTTAATGAGTGTTTATTAATGTCGCCCTCTAAGGCAATGTGAGGGCTATTGGCGACGAGCCCCGTAATTTGAACCGCAGTCAAGTGATGAGGATATCACTTGAGCTGGCAGCCCACTCTCCAAACTTTTACACCTCGCCAGCGTGAGGACTTTGAGTATTAACAGTCCTACAAAGTCAACGGCACCAGGACTCGAGGCCATTGTTTCATGGTCATGACCATTTGACTTCCATGGCTACCTTCTTGTGTTAGACCAGTGGTTCCTAAAGTGGTCCCTACAGACCAGGGGTCCTTGATACTATTCAAGGGGTCCGTGACAAATTTAAATTGATTTGGGGTTCCTGAACATCGTCAGGGGGTCCATGCAAAATTTAATATAAAATAAAAAAAATTTCATCCATTTTTATTTTTGTTGAAATTTAAATAAATAACAATAATTCACTTGGATATTCAAAGCTGGGTGTTGAACTTTTTTCCATGTGGACTATCTCACGTCCCAAACATAGATTAATCTATACTAATACAGGAGCATCTAATTAAAATATCCGCAAATGAGGTACTTAAACCGATGTTTAAACAAGGATACTACAAATTCTGATCACAAAAACAGATCCCCGCATTATGGGTTATTGTACACAAGTTATTGACTACTTTCTCGTCGGATTCAGTACCGTTATAGACCGCATCACAAAGAGAGAAAGAGAGAGAAACCGACTAAAATTAGTGCTCGTGATGGTTTGCGGTGGCTACTCATAAATATTGAAACGTACATAAATACACTCATATAACATCTCATCAAGTTCATCCAAGACATTATTTTTTTAAAATTTTATTGTAAACAAAAGATATAATTTGAATAAATAATTCTTCAACAAAATGTTTTTTTAAACTCGTTATTTTTATACTATGCGTTATATGTAGCTTTTTCACTTGGAAATGTTTTGATCTTTAAAACGGGGTCCGTGGGCAAGTTTTGACTCTAAAATGGGTCCGTGGGCAAGTTTTGGCTCTAAAATGGGTCCATGGGCAAGTTTTGACTCTAAAATGGGTCTATGGACAAGTTTTGACTCTAAAATGAGTCCATGGGCAAGTTTTGACTCTAAAATGGGTCCATGGGCAAGTTTTGACTGTAAAAAGGGGTCCATTGGTTTAAAAATTCTAGGAACCCTGTGTTAGATCCTTCCCATTACATACAAATTATTCATTCGCTATAGCATAAATAAGAAAAGTAGATAGAAATGTCCAGCAGCACACCTTGCCACCTTCCAAATAACTATTGACTATCTTTAAAATGAATAAATTAATAAAAAGGTAATCTACAGATGCTAATTAGCAGAGATATTTTACTTACTCCTGCTATACATTGAACATGATTAAGAAATAGATTCAAATGATTAACGCTTATCACAATTTTCAGAATTTTCTAGACTAGGAAAAAACCTCACATACGATAGATATATATGCCTTTTTTCTAGAAACATATACACACCAAAATTCTATAGAAAATTTCCAAATACACTGCAAAACTTTAAGAAAGAAAACTTTTTTTTGTTCTAAGTGACGTCCCAGAGGTTGATGGGGGTGGGGAGAGAGATGACCCATCTTTTACGGGTCCTGTCATAAGAACTTCCCATCTAACGCATGGACAACCCCAATTGGAAGCAACAGCAGCAGCACCTACATCACTCAACTCCCCTCCCTTTTAACTTGATTGACCTGCAGCGTGGGTGGCAACCGGACCCCCTGAATATTCAATCAATGCCCTTTCCTCCCCTCTTCTTCCGCTTCTTTCGTCACCCCCGAAGGCAGGGAACTATTTTATTCCGCTCTTCGGCTTCCTTTGTTATTGGGTGAGTCGGAGAGACGTTGAGTGAGTCGGTCGGAAGAGTACGAAGAGGTGATTTAAGAGGAAGGGAAGTATTGTTTAGTCGCACAGGCAAGGATGGGATGAACGGCGAGATTGCAATCTTTTTGGCCATGTGTACTGGGTCGTTTGCTGGGAAAGGAGTGTCATGTTTATACCTGGGGTAGATTAGATGGTGTCTTTATTTGTAGGAAAGGAAAATTGGATAAGATCATACTATCCTTGTTTGGGAACCTTTGAATCGGATATCTGAGTGAGAGAACCTTCCTCCCCTTTATAAATAAATTGATACGTGTCGTATTTCGTAAATATGTTGGAGACTTTCATAAAGTAATTGAAAAAATATCCAGACAAAAAATAATAAATAAAAGATACGGAAAAAGAATGTTAAAAGAAAAAATAAAATGGGATTGTCGCGACCCGGATGTCGCGGGTGTAAGAGGGTTCGCGGAAGAAGCAGATATTATATCTAAGGATAATTAAGTAATTTATTATTTATTTATTTATCAAATGCCAGGCCATTGACCATCAGGTCATTAGGCAACGAGCTCTCCAATATTGCTTTACAATGCAGTCCAAATTCTTAAATGCAGAGCATACGTCTAGACGAGAAGCCTCCATGACTAGTCCAGAAGCACACAAAGGGGGGTCGGTCAGATTAAAACGATACAAATGAGCACAAAGGAAGTCATGTCCAGTCAATCTAAACTCAGCCACAGCAGCAGCACGAGGAGAGTTCAAGACACAGTTAGGTTTTACTAGCCCCCCCCTCCATGATTTATTTTTGGCAGCACTGGTAGCGGCATCTCGAAAGCCTTTTTCAAAAATCTTATTGATTTCAAGTTTTGCTGAGTGAAGAGGCAAAGATCTCTGGACAATATCCGTGCCTCTTTTTGCTAAAAGGTCCACCATTTCATTTCCCCAAAGGACGCAATGGGAAGAGGATAATTAATTTTATTCAATCTTTAACACACAACCTTTGAATGCATTTTAATAACTAAACCTGAGAAGCAATAAGAAATCTTAAGCTGAATTTATGTATCAAAACTATGAAAAAGTCACTTATCTTTCTTAAATCTCTTGTATGATCCGGCTTTCAACCTGCTAGCTCGTTCTGCTGTATGGTGGATACCTTCCACTATTCCCGTGGATACTTATTCTAGTACTAATCTTAAGATGAATGACAACCAGTCACCAACACTTGAATTTAAGCTTACGATCAACTCTTAACCATTTTCTCACCAACTCAACGACTGGCACTTAAATAGAGTTTGTATTTGCATAAATCAAGTCCTCTCAACGGAAAGCGGCTTTTAAATTAATATCACAGTTAAAAAGAGTATTTTCCCCAAGAGAATTAGTATAAGCCCGAATAGAACCCGTTACAGGCAGTAGCGCACACAGGAATTTTTCAAGGGGGTCGAAAGTTCACCATTCTTGTATCATGCTCCTTTTGATTTTGTCGATTTTCGGGAACAAAACCCAGAAAAAAATTAATTATTGAATAAATAATTAGCATTAATTAATAAAATCAATCATTAATAATAAATACTTAATTAAATTTTACGTACTATATACTTAGAATAATAATCAATCGGAAAAAAATCAAGGGCTTTGGAGGGGGCCGGACCCTCAGGACCCCCCCTTGTGTGTGCCACTGGTTACATGATATTGTTTCTCTTTCTAAAATACAAAACAATCTTTCAGTCTATGAGCCTACCTATCTTAAAATTATTTTCTTTTTTTTTCCCAATTACATGAATCTAAATGACATATAATTTTTTTATTAGAGTCATCTACTTAACTTTACTACACCTACTACGAAACTTTAAGGTCTAAGATTGAACAAAAAACTCGATGGAAGATCGAAGAGCGAAAATCCAGAGAGAAAAAAAAAAAAAAGGGGGATGATTGGGAAACAAATTCTTAATTCTAACAGCCGCTTTCACTGTTAACTCGAGCAGTGGTCAAAGAGGGGGAAAAATACCAGAGGTTTCGCCGTAAGTTAGTTTCACTGTCGCAGGTTCATTTTCTAACTCTGGTTCAGTTCAGAAAATTCTGAACTGACTCAAAGCTAGGTTAGATTTAATCGAGCTAGCGCAGTAAGCGCAATCACGGGGTGTATTTTAAGCTATGAGGTTGTAAACTCGCAGTTGAGTAACCGAAGTTAAGAAAAATAGTGGTGAAATGAGGTTTTAACCGGCGGTTTGTTTTTACACTTAACCTTGGTTACCTAACTCCACGTTTCATAGCCCAGTCGCGTTAGTGGAGAATACAGTGGTAAATAGGAGACTTAATATCTAAGACCGACCTTTAGGTTAAAGAGAAAGAACGAAGCACATGCAATGTGTCGCCATGTATTGTATTTTAAATATATACAAAAAGGTTTTTTATTTTTTATTTACTAAGTATAAAATAAAATTAATCCATTTTCAATCGAAAAAAATAAGAATTGAATAGTTAAAAAAAAAAAAAAAAAGAATTTATATTGTGCTCTCTAAAAAACAATCGCTATTCAGTTGGGAAGAAAATTTCCGGAGAAAAAAAAATCTATAACATAAATAAATATTTCAATCATCTTAACGTTGAACGCATGGCACATGGATTAATAAGTAGGGGAGATAAGGTAGATTAGATCCAAAAACTGAACAAAAAAACCCAGTCCGCTGCCATGGTTACGAACTCGTGGTTGGCATGTCATGAGTTCGAGCCCAGTGCTACTGATAACAGAGCGGTCGACATACGTTAAATCCATCAAGGTTTCAAGTCCTCCCATTGGCATAGTGTGGTAGTTCGGAGAAGTAGTGCCAGCTCAGGTATCGTCCTCTCACTTGACGCCGATTTAAAATTACGAGGTTCATCGCTGGAACGTATTAAGATTCTTTGAGGGCCTGGGCCCATAGAAATCAAGATTTTTGGAGGGTCCGGGCCTTTGTTTAAGAGTAGGCCCTACCTGAGATCTTTAAAAGTAGACAGTACCATACATTGTCAATCACTCGTCCAAACGGTAATTTGAAACACAAACATGTTCACGACTCACTATCTCAAAAACCTAGGCACAAACCGGCTCGACCACTGGCTGCATATTGACTAAATGAGCTGAACAATTGTTTGTGGTATTAGGCCTAGTCCTAGACATGGACAATGGCCATCCCATAATAATAAAGTGTTACCACTTTTGCCAGCTAACATGCAGTTCGAAATTTCCGGAATTTCGGAGAATATGCGTGGAAATAATATCTGACCATTAAAATTATCTGGATCATGATCTTATTAAGACGGGGTTGAGAACGAAACAAGGTCCCTACTGAGTGAGTGAGTGAATATTAACGCCGCACTGTTAACCTACACGAGGGCTTTCGGCGACGGACCATATAATTCTGAATCATGGTCAAGTGATGAGTGAGTGAATATTAACGCCGCACTGTTAACCTACACGAGGGCTTTCGGCGACGGACCATGTAATTCTGAACCATGGTCAAGTGATGAGTGAGTGAATATTAACGCCGCACTGTTAACCTACACGAGGGCTTTCGGCGACGGACCATGTAATTCTGAACCATGGTCAAGTGATGAGTGAGTGAATATTAACGCCGCACTGTTAACCTACACGAGGGCTTTCGGCGACGGACCATGTAATTCTGAACCATGGTCAAGTGATGAGTGAGTGAATATTAACGCCGCACTGTTAACCTACACGAGGGCTTTCGGCGACGGACCATGTAATTCTGAACCATGGTCAAGTGATGAGTGAGTGAATATTAACGCCGCACTGTTAACCTACACGAGGGCTTTCGGCGACGGACCATGTAATTCTGAACCATGGTCAAGTGATGAGTGAGTGAATATTAACGCCGCACTGTTAACCTACACGAGGGCTTTCGGCGACGGACCATGTAATTCTGAACCATGGTCAAGTGATGAGTGAGTGAATATTAACGCCGCACTGTTAACCTACACGAGGGCTTTCGGCGACGAACCATGTAATTCTGAACCATGGTCAAGTGATGAGTGAGTGAATATTAACGCCGCACTGTTAACCTACACGAGGGCTTTCGGCGACGGACCATGTAATTCTGAACCATGGTCAAGTGATGAGTGAGTGAATATTAACGCCGCACTGTTAACCTACACGAGGGCTTTCGGCGACGGACCATGTAATTCTGAACCATGGTCAAGTGATGAGTGAGTGAATATTAACGCCGCACTGTTAACCTACACGAGGGCTTTCGGCGACGGACCATGTAATTCTGAACCATGGTCAAGTGATGAGTGAGTGAATATTAACGCCGCACTGTTAACGCCGCACTAACCTACACGAGGGCTTTCGGCGACGGACCATGTAATTCTGAACCATGGTCAAGTGATGAGTGAGTGAATATTAACGCCGCACTGTTAACCTACACGAGGGCTTTCGGCGACGGACCATGTAATTCTGAACCATGGTCAAGTGATGAGTGAGTGAATATTAACGCCGCACTGTTAACCTACACGAGGGCTTTCGGCGACGGACCATATAATTCTGAACCATGGTCAAGTGATGAGTGAGTGAATATTAACGCCGCACTGTTAACCTACACGAGGGCTTTTGGCGATGGACCATGTAATTTTGAACCATGGTCAAGTGACGTGGACGACACCTGAGCTGGCACCCCCTCTCCTAACTACCACACCACACCAACGGGAGGACGTTTCAGCTCTCGACAGATTTAACGTGCATCACTGCCCTACACGGCAGGTCTTTAGTGGTACTGGGCTCGAACTTGTGACAAGACTAGCCACGATCCGATACCTATACTACTCGGCTACCGCTGCCAGGTCCCTACCGAGGGTGAGGCCCTGGACCCGAGTCCAGTTGGCACATGCCTTGGAATGTCCCTGGTCTGTCGCCAATAGCTCTCGCGACGTTAAGAAACACTCACCGGACAGAAGGGAAAAAGTCCACGAAATAAAATAATCCGAAAACTAATAATTTTGCATGTTATTATTATATATATTAATATAATATATTATATTAATCTGTCGAAGAAATTTCTAAACAGTCAAATTGGTGCCACGAAAACATAATGTTAAGGTAACGGGGGACCATTAAAACTAATTTCTTAAACTTTTAGCTTAATTAACTGAAAATGGAATCAATGAAGTAAATGATTCTCTTATATTTCACAATTTAAACATTTTTAAAAAATAAAACAATTAGATATAAAATGATTTTTTTTAAAAAATTAACTTTTTTAAACTAGTTTTAAAAATGCTCCTTGCTCATTAGTTTTTAAGATATGCTCAAGTTTTTTCATGACAAAATAGATCTATGTGCATAGATTTTCAATTCAGAATAAAAATTTGATGAAAAAAAGAGAAATTTCCTATATTATATGAAATATTTCACCAATTATCGCACATTCAAAATATTCAAAACGACACAAATTATGAACCATTAAATTTTTTAGAAAACTAATACACAAATTTGTGAATTAGATTACCTTTCATAAGAGATAAGACGTAATTTGAAACGCAAGGAGCATTTTACGTAATACTGAAAAGGGGAAATTTACGAACAAAGAAAAATGTATTTTAAACATTTATTTCACTAAAATAAAAAAAAATATTTCAGTAATTCTTAGTTCAAATGACAAAATTCTTTGACAGTTATTCTATGAATTATAAGGTATATTAGTATACAAAATCACAAAATCGCAATTTTAACCAAAATTCGACATTGTGAAGGTACACCATCCCCTTTAGAGACAATGTACAATGACAATGACTTTAGGACTGTACAATGAGTTTCATATATAAGTCCCCCGAAATTTTTATTAGTAGTTCCAAGCACAAAATAATGCTGTCAAAAGCCACTAAAATATAATAACGAACTCCTTAAATCAATCATTCTAGTTTAATGTATCATGAAAATGCCCAGACTCTAAATCCCATCTCACTTACTCATCCCCAGCTATCAATTAAGCTTGTCAATCAAAAACGATTAAACTCGTTAATCAAGCTAAGCAAAAACTCTTTTTGCCCCTAAAACAAAAACTAAATCTAATTTCCCTTGTTATCAATCGTTCGCCCCCTTTTAAAAAGCCCCCTTTCTCTATCCCTTTCATCAATCCCCGGAACCATTATAAAAAAATTTGTGCAATCCTCCCTCTCCCAAAAAAAGGCAGCGCAACAGATTGCCCGCGTATTCGGTTTCGGAAACTTACTCCGAAGAGGGAGGGGGAAAAATCGATTAATCGATAGATCCGATTTCACCACTCGCGGAACGATGATGGTATGGAAGTAAGTTTATCGTTGACAATTTTAACTTTTTTTTAACACGGGAAATTTTTATTGCAAAGGGTTTCAAGTTTCAGAAGTTTCGGGGGGTGGAGTGGGGAGAAGCATTGCACGAAACGATAAGAAGTATTGAAAGATGTATATTATTTTATTGGAAACAATTAGGTATTTTCATTACAATTGGGCCCGGGTGTACGGATTAAAAATTACGAATTTAGTCTCTATTTCAAAATAAAGCAACACAAGACCCATTTATGACGAACCTCGTAATTTTGAGCCACGGTTAGACATCTGAGCTGACAACCCCTTCTCCCAAGTAACACACCACGTCAATAGGACTTTGAAAACCAACTGATATAATGTGCTTTAAGGTTTTTGAGGCTCTGGGCCCATAGAAACCTTCACATTTTTTAGGCCCTGGGCCCCTAAGCAAAAGTATGCCCTGCCTGAGATCTTTTTTTAAAAAAACAGTACATAGCATGCATGCATTGTCAAATACTCATTCAAACGATGATTTGAAACAAATAAATGGGCACAACTCACAATCTAAAAAACCTAGGCATAAACCGTCTTGACTGATGGCCGCATTTCAACTACATGAATTGAATGATTGTGTATGGGATAAGGCCTAGGCATGGACAACGGTCATCACATAATAATACAGTTTTACCACTATTGCCAGTTGACATGTAGTTTGAAATTCCCTGTTTTTCGGAGAATATGTACGGGAATAATATCCGTATTTGACCATGAAAATTATATGGATCATGATCTTATTAGGACAGAGTCGAGAACGAAATGAGGTCCCCACCGAGGGAGGGGCCCTGGGACCGGGTCCAATTAGCATATACCTTAAGACGTCCCTGTGCATCAGCCCTTTTACATGGCAGATTTTTAATGGCACCAGAACTTGAATCCATGATAAACTAGCCCCGAGAGTGTGACCATAACCATAAAACTAGCACGGCCATACAATTTTAGAGGATAAAGCAAGATTGTTTTCCATTTTCGTCTTGTAAGAGATTTTTGATTTCTAGAGACATTTTTTTTTCTCAAAGAAAATAAATCGGCTGGCATTTTAAGGCAGAAAATAAGTTCAGATAAAGAGAATAATTTAACAAAAAAAAAAAGATATTTGAGTTGCAAATATAAAATGCTCATAAAACAAGAATCAGTATCTTATATCAAAGCTGCAATTTTGCCGCATTAAATACACGTTAATCTACAATGGTGTGTATATATGTATATATACAGGGTGTCCAGGCTTAAAGTATCCAAAAAAAAGTAGTGGTTTATTATTACAGAACTATTTATCAGAATGTAATAAAGTGTTCATCCGTAGGTTGGAAAAGTCTCTGAGATTTTTTGGGTCTAGTCCGATCGCCCACACGTATGTGCATTATTCGGCAATCATAGAGGATAAAACTTTTTACACTGACTTCATTAGTAAATGGACGCCACAGTAATAGGTGCAGTGCGTACTTTGGTTAATTGAATTTAAATCAGTCACGCGTGCACAGCGACGTGTTCGAACAAAATGAAATGTCGTTACTGGCTTGCCAAATAAGACTTATCAGGACTCCTGTAAAATGAATCCCGCACACGATCAACAGTGTCTTCTATCACGAAAACTTAAGGATACTTGCCAGTTTGAGAGATACCAAAGTTCCCGTCTCCTTTAAAGATTTTCCCATTGGTGGATCGATTTTAATGTCGGAGGATCAACATTCTATTTTGTCCGAACACATCGCTGTACACACGCGTGATTGATTTAAATTCCGTTAACCAAAGTACGCACTGCTCCTTTTGTTGTAACGTCCACATCTTTACTAATGAAGTCAACGTAATTCGTCTGCGATTGCACGCATGTGCGGCCAATCGGACAGACCCTAAAAATCTCGGAGGGTTTTCCAATAAACGGATGAACAGTTTATTACTTTCTGTTAAGTAGTTCCGTAATAATAAGCCACAACTTTTAGATACCTTAAGCCCGGACACCTGTAATTCAAGACAAGATCTAACCTGTGACATAAGGGACGCTGACACGGACGTTAATTATATCATGACTTCTTCTTCCATAGGTAGATGTAGAAAATTGGATTGTAATTCAGATGCAGATTTCTCGTCATCTGACTTTGGTTTAAAATTATGAGGCATTTTGATGTTACCGGGGTAGCCTAGTGGTTATAGTCACTAACAAGTGGCTGATGAGTCATGAGTTCGAGCCCTACTGCTACTGAAGACAGCCGTGTAAGTGAGGTGATGCACGTTAACTCTGCCGAAGCTATGTGACGTATTCATCACTTGACCCTGGTTCAAAATTATGAGGTGCGTCACCAATAGCCTTGCATTATAGCACGACGTTTACTAACGATAACTCACACGATAAACATTCACTCATGAAGCATTTTGACAGTACGTGAATCTTTGAGATGGGCAGGAATATATATAGGTAGCAAGAAGTATTAAATAAATAAATAAATCCGATACTATTTTCCCACAACACATTAAAAAGAATTGCTTCTCAATTTGTGTTATAACCAATTCTCATCCTCCCCCCTCCCATTTCATCCACCGGAGCCAGAATCACGCGACCTTCCTATTCTCCGTGATCTCTCATTGTCGGAATCAATGTCTTACAATAGACGAGAAAATAAAAGCCCAAATGGGAGCACATTACAGCGGTTCTTTTTTTGGGCAAAAGTACTTCCTTTGTTGTTCGTGGGCTTCATCACTCCCTCCCGCCTTCTCTGGGGCTACCTGAATTCGCGTGTGGAGGGCTTCGTGACCATACACTCTCTTCCTGTCTTTTCCATCCCCTTTCTCTCTCTCTCTTTTATTTATTCTTTATTTCTCTTCTTCGGGTGGAAGTTCTTTTCTTTGCTATGGCCTCCCAATCAGCGTTAAGCGCCGAGTTCTTCATCCTATTCATTAACTTGGTCTTTTCTACCCCCCTATCCTTCTTTTTCTTTTGTAGATAATTTTTTTTTTTATCCAGGGGTCTTTTCCTATTTTCTGTTTGCCCCCTTCTCTTTGTCGTTCTATCTTTTTTTTCTCTTCTTTATTTCTTCTTCGGATCTGATGTATTTTGTACTGTAAAGAAGAAGTGGATGACTGTTGTGTTGCAAAACTGCTAAGGGTGTTTTTCTTTCTTCTTTTTCATTTTCTTTGTAGAAGTTTGATCGGAAAGATTGGGTTGGGTGTCTTGGGAAATGAAATCGAAGAATAACCCGCATGAAATTTTCGCACACATCGGGCTGTTTCAATACGGGATCGGAAAAGATTTATATTTTTCGGAATGTTTTGATTTGTTTTGCTTTGGTGAAATTACTATGCAAAGTCAAAGGGGGAAATAAAGATCGGCTCTAAACGAAGCAATTCTAGTAATCTCAAATGAAGTTTTTCTCTTATAAATTGATGTATAAAAAATTATTGCGGGGTAATGAAATTTTGGCAATACGTTTGTCTAAGTAACATTTTTAACTGATTAAAGTTTGAAGATCTCAGGTAAATGTACGGACCATAAGAGTCATTTCAAACGTGAAATGATAGTACATTAATTAACAACCAATGTAACAGCCAGAATTTTGAATGTAAACATGCACACGAGAATACATTGCGTCTTACAGGCACCGGATTTTAATTTGTGGGATGGAATTACAATTGATCAGTCAATATAGGGGCTTTTAACGCTGGTTATGGATGATACTGAAGTTGTCGTCCAATGATGTCCCATTCGTGCTCGAATGAAGAAAGTTCTGATGATCTGGAAGGCCAAGGCAACAACACATCGACACTACTTACAGCTTGTAAGGTTATGATAGCAGAGACCAGGGTGCATGTCATCCTTTTGGAAAACACCCCCTTGAATTCTGTTTATAAATGCCAGCGCGATGCTGTTGAATCACCAGACTGACATTCACGTTTGTAGTTAGTGTAGTATAACCACTAGAGTGCCTCTGCGGTCATATATATATATAAGAAATTGCTCCCTAAATCATGACAGTAGGTGCAGGTCCAGTATGTCTAGGCTGTGTAGAAATTGGTTCAGGAGCTCATCTACGTTACTTCTAACCAACAAACGACCGTCACTGTCATCAAGGCAGACTCAGCTTTCATCCGAAAATTCAACAGACATCCACTTCACTCTCCTATGAGTCTAGCTTGACACCACTCATGTTTCAAACATTAAAGGTTTGGACTCAACAAAATCCACGCTACAGGGTGTCTGTCTCATAATCGATTTGTAACAGTTCGTTGTGTCACCTTGAAGACGACAAGTGCAGTACGAATTTTTGCCATAGACTCCGTACGAGGCGCCAAAGTTATTCGTTTTATACGGCGATCTTCCCACTTGTGGTCACAAGTGCCACGTGGCTATCTGGAACCCCGTATTTTACGGAAGCATCTTCCCTTGCTCATTGCAGTCAACACTCATGCACACATATTTTTGAAACGCAGTCTCTATTAAATAAACTATATTTATTTTAGAGATTACTACAATTCCCTTAATTTATTTTTACTTTTTTTAAACACTGTGATAATTCGGAACACATACTTAATACATTACATAGCCTCGTTTGATTCCTAGACTACTTCCCCCTTTAAAACAATAGAAAATGGATGCATCCATTTTTGAATCGCACTAACTTGAATTTTTCAAAATGATTTTAGCAACAAATTTACTTAAGATACACGCTAACCAAATTTTAGGTCTGTACATTTAATAGTTAGAAAATAGGAGTTTTTGCCTCCAAACCAAGAGGTATTGTGGGACCCCACAATACCTCTTGGAAGTCGATTTAAAGAAAGTTAATAAGAGATCTCTACACAACAAAAGAAATATTCCTGCCATACTTCATAAGTCAAAACGAGTCGATTTAAAAACGTTTAAATCGTATTAAACGTTGCCAAATCAAGAGATGACTCCAAATGTTGTAATTGTTTTATAAACGCGAGCGGGAGCGGTTTTTCCCTATTGGCTACGTTTCACGGCATTTGGCGACTTTGCACTAGCATAAGAACCTTTCCTTATGCAAGGGGGGTTTAGGTAAAAATTCTCTCGAATTAAATTTGATTTTTTTTGGTAGAAATATGTTTGCTGCTTCTTTTTAAAACATCGGCGATGCTCTTCGTGAAATTTTGGAACGATACAATGCAACGGTATGAAACTGTGTGTAAGTTCCAAGCAAATATGCAAACATTCATATACATGATGTGTATTTCATTTCTCATCATTTAGAAATTTTAATTCCTTTAGGAAACAAGAAAACATACATTTAAAACACTACATTCGTCAAAATCTCTCTTTTAAATATAATTTTATATACATTTAAAACCTTGAAAAGATCCCGATTTCTAAATGCGGACCATCAGCATTGCTTAAAGGGGTTCTTTTATTACTTTCCCCTCCAACAAAATATTTCACGCCATTCCGACAATTTTTCCGCCACACTTTCAATGAAGTTAGGCTTAACTCCGATACCGGGGAACTCTTTCCACATCTCTAAACAAGAAATCGAAGCAAGAATAATTAGTAAGAAAGCACAAAATCTTACAAAACTCCCCCCTCCATCCCACCCTAACTCATCCATCCACCACTCACTTGTTGTGTCGAGACATCTGCTTCCCTGCTGGAAAACTTTTCTCCCGAAAATCCTAAAAGATTTAATCCCGAAAACGTTGGCAATTTCTTTTCATGGAAGCCAGCCATTCGGAACAAATTTTCCCCTTTACGCTTCGAATTGTTTCAAAAGAGATCAAAAATCGTCTGCTGTAATTTTCTAGAGACCCTGTTTGTTTTACTCAAATATTTAGCAGGAAGGGGGGTATCGCTGTTTGTTTTAATTGTAACTCGGTGAACTCTGAAATCGTTTGAGAGAAGGGAAGAAGTATCTGCTAGAAAATCGTTTGGCGCACTTACCCCCCACAAAGTTTGTATCTCTTTTCCCCGCGAAAATTTTCGTTTGTTTCTGTTATTGGATTTGATTTGGACCATTGATTAGTTGGAGTTTCCGATAAGATGGATAAGACACCTACCATGAAGTTTTAATTGCGACGCGGCTTGTTTAAACGATTGGAAGTGTAAAAAGTAAACTATAAAAATCTTTAAAACCAAAAATTTTTTGAAAATGGTTTAAAATATTTTTAAACAGATTTATTTTTAGCGCCAATGAAAAAAAGAAATAATGAGGAGAAAATTGTTGTAACAATGCACACCCGATTTGGCTGAAAAACAGGTTTTCGACGCCAACTTTTGTCTGTATTAACATCAAGTGTCTTGGATGAATAGAAATTATGTTTTACTAACGATTGAAAATTTGAACAAGATAAATAAATATATAAATATATATAGAGAGAGAGTGAGCTATTAGTAGGAATTGAATAACACGCGTGTTATTGGAAAGTAACTCTTGATTTTGCGCGACGGTCAAGGGACGAAGACGATGCCTTCTCGAAATTTCCACGCTGCACCAGTGTATAGAATTCTAGTCTCGGAAAAATAAAATGGCATCACGGTTAGAACTCTAGACTTGACAGAAATAATGCCGGATATGCATCTGTGGTGGTCAGAACCCATGATCTTCGGATTCCTAGCCTAGTAACATAACCACTAGACAAAAGTGATTACCTCTGTCAGGAGGCTGTTGTTGGCTTATAAAGCTGCAATTACACATTACGACTATGTTCCCTTCGTGACTACAACAATTTTTTGAATATAAATCAATATTTATTATTTATGAATCAACGTGTTCTTAAATTTACAGGGGTTAGCCAAGTGGTCATGGTCACAAACTTGCGAGCGGCATTGTCGAGTTGCGTATTCGAGTCCCGATGCCACTGAAGACCGCGCCGTGTAGAATCGCTGATGCTCGTTAAATATGTCGTGGCTCAAATTCCACACGTGTTCGTGATGTGAAAGTTCGGAGAGTGAGTGCCAGCTCAGGTGTCGTCCTCTTCACTTGACTGTGGCTATAAATTACGAGATGCGCCGTCAATAGCTCTCTTGTTGCTTTAAATGTGAAGTTAGTAAATAATCATTCACTTTTAAACTTATGAACGGCAAATAAAATTTTAGTAAGAATTTAATAATGATTTAGCTAATATTTAACAGCATATATATATATATATATATATATATATATATATATATATATGTGTGTGTGTGTGTGTGTGTGTGTGTGTGTGATGTATATATTTTTTTTAATGTAATAACTATCTACAGAGTATCTACATGTAAACCTTCAAGCCTGCCGGCTATGTGACGTAGTTGGTTTGGCGCTGTCCTTGTACGCCTGAGGTTGCGGGTTCCATTCTGACCCAAGTCGGTGGATTTTCATGCTGCAAAAAATCAACAGCGCCCATGTCGTACGATTATGCAGCATGTAAAAGATCCCTTGAGTGTCTGTTTGGCTTAAGTGCTCTCGACAAAATCAAATTCCTAGAACAAGTTCGCATCGTCAGAGCTCAGGTGCAACCCTCTGGGGGAAGAAACTGAGCGTCAAAATTACTTGCAGTAATTGGTATCTCTCCTATATGGAGCCGCACTAAGAAGTGATACCAAGTCCCGGGGAATGTACTAGGTCTGCAATGGTAAAAATACCAATCCGCAGCTCCATTGGGAGAAAATAAAACTCTTCAACCTGGTTGAGAGTGTTATATTAAAGTGGAGCTATAAAGCTGCTCGAGGACTATTGGCAACGATCCGCGTAATTCTGAACCATGGTCAAGCGACGAATACAGCACCTGTGCTAGCACCCCTTCTCCTATCTACCACACCACGGGGAGGACGTTTGAACCTTGACAGATTAAACGTGCATTGCTTCTCTCTACAAGGCGGGTTTTCAGCGGTACTCGGCTCGAACTCATGACACGCAGTCACGAGTTCGAGACCTTGACCACTAGGCTACCGCAGCCACACAAACTAGCTGGGAAAATGCCGAAATGTTCTTACATAACCCCAATTCTGGTCTAAATGTATTTCTTCACAAATACGTATTCGTAATTCTTTTTACACTACTGCTATATTCATTGTCATGTCACGTAAATTCTTCTTGTAAGCAGTATTAGAATGTTTTGGTTATTCAGAGACTTAGAGCTCAAAGAAAAACTTCTCTCATTTATTTTGTTAAGCTTCTGCTTCTTTGTTGGAGGGGCTCAATGCAGAAAATAGAAGAAAAGAAGTTTCGCTACTTTGCTTATTTCGGTGAGAGGACAGCTGGGAACAAGTGCTTTATATTTTTAACAACGTAATGAAGATAAGTTATTTCTTGAGATTTTTACTGTCCACATATGTAAATGAATGCAATACAAGCAGATTAAAAAAGTTTGTTCTTGACAATGGACGCATAAAGAGAAAAGGTCATCGTTAAGAAGGAAAATCATGTACTTTCACCATTTCTGGACCAACAGTAATGAGTGACGAGAAAAGGAATAAATTTGTTAGATTGGTTACTTACGGCTAGTACTGAGTTTCTTTTTTTGTGTGGGGGAGGGGTTATTTTAATTATTATAGTTGAGATTACGATCTCTCTTTATGTGGCCGCGGTAGCCAAGTGATTAGGGTATCAGATCGTGACTGGTCTTGTCACGAGTTCGAGTCCAGTACCACTAAAGACCCGTCGCGTAGGGAAGCGATGCTCGTTAAATCTGTTAAGAGCTCAAACGTCCTCCCGTTGTTGTGGTGTGGTAGTTAGGAGAGGAGGTGCCAGCTCAGGTGTCGTCCACATCACTTAACCATGGTCCAAAATGACGTGGTCCGTCGCCAAAAGCCCTCGTGTAGATGAACAGTGCGGCGTTAATATTCACTCACTCACTACGATCTTTTTAGTTGTTAGAAGATTTTCAATTTTATTTATGCTTGTTACGAAGTGTTCTTATATACATATAATTATATAATTTATAAGCAACATAAAAAAAATCTTTAAGTCAATTCTTACTTAGGTCAATGAAGAGAAATTTTATTTTAGTTACTTTTGAGAATTTATTTCCCATATGAAACTAAAATGAATTAATTAAATTTAATTAATGAATTCATATTTGAAAAAAAAAACTGTATTAACATCAAGTGTCATCCACTACAAGTTTAAAAATGTATTTGAACTTGAGTGGATGAATAAAAGGTATTTTATTAACGATTGAAAATTTGAACAAGATATATAAATATATTTAGTGTGAGTGTGAACAAGTAGTAGGAATTGAAAAAAGCAATCAAAATATTGCACTATGAAAGGCAATTTTTATTTTTCATTTTAGACTAAAATCCACAGTTTTTGGATAAATTCGTGTCTCCTTTAATGTGATTTCCTACAAAGCTGTGTGGCCACGTTAGGGCCGCGAAATCGTTATCGGCGTTACCGACTGTCGGGTTTGAGTTCTGATGCCTCTGAAGACTCACCGTGTAGAGAGACTAATACACGTTAAATCTGTCGTTGCCCAAAGTCCTTCCTTTGGCATGATGTGGAATTTTGGAGAAGGATGTGCCAGCTCAGGTGTCGTCACGTCACTGGATCACCGTTCGAAAAAAGGAAGTCCGTCACCAATAGCACTCGCTTTGCTGTAGAGTGCAACGATAGTAAAAAATCAAACAAAACCCTCAATGTAGTATTTTCAAGCAAAGTATCTGCGCATTGTAGGAGGTTTACCTGTAGTATAACTATTATGTGACTGTGCATGATGTTTCATTCAAAACATCTTAATGGTTAAAAGATTAAAATACCTTGCTCATAGATAATAAACAAGTAATATAAAAATAAATTTTAAGTCAATTCCTACTTAGAACAATACAAATGCAACAAACAGCGAGAAAATTAATGCCATTGATAAATGTGTGGGGTGCGTGATATTAGTTGTTATAATTTCTTACAAGTTCTATTACGAAATGCTGAGTTAGCGTAAAAATGTAGTGCAAATTATACCTCACGTTTTTACCACAATGACATTAATTTTCTCTCTAATCATTTTATTCCTTTATTAAGAATTATTTTTTAATTTTCAGTTCGATCAGAGAGAGAGAGAGAGAGAGAGCTATAAAAGCGTGTTTTTTTTAAGTTTTTTTTTAAACTGTAGTTTACTTCTGCGTTTTAAGGGTATCCGACTACGTTCGGAAACGTGCTTTTGCAAAAGCGTATAAATGGATAATATTTTTGATATTTAGTGTCCCTTAGATTAGAAAACATATATAAAATTGTTTTAACAATATTATTACAATAAAAAATTATTTAGGTACAATATTTTGACAAAAAAATGAACATTGAATGAACATTTTTCAAAATATTCTCCTTTTATGAAAAATGCTTCTATTGTAATAATATTTTGCCTGTGAATAGCTCAAACCTTTGTACAGAGGCTGAAATAGAATTTTTGAAAAGTATAACATAGAAGTGGATTTATCCATATTTTACTACAGCAGAGAGGATAAATTTTAAGAAAAAAAACGCCGATAATTATTTCAATGGGTGGTAACTCTGATAATAATGTGAATTTTTCAAAAACGCTAGTTCAGACTATCTGGAGAGAGGTCTTTACTTTATCTAAACAAAATATTATTATTATAGAAGTTTGAAAAAAGGTTATTCTAAGCTGATATTTTGCCAAAATATTGTATTTAAATAAATTTTTTTATCATAACAACATGTGAAACAATTTTATGCATGTATTCTAATCTAAGTGACACTAAATATCATGAAAATTATCCATTTCTGAGTTTTTTTAATCACGGTTCTGAACGTAGTCGGATACCTTAATCTCGACTTTACTCTTTCATCTTTTTCATCTCTATTCAATTCTTTTTTCACACCGCTCCGAAAAGATGGACGTCAGAACAAAAACGTCTTAAAAATTTCACGTGAAGAAACAACTTCCACCAACTCTCCTCCTGTCAAATAAGAGCGCTTTATTCTCCTGCACCAAATTCCACGGCAGCATCTTCCTCCAACAGTTCACCTTCGGCACTCCCCACGAGACCAGGGTCCTACCGCTGTATTAACTTATATCTGAAAGCACTTTCCTTGGAAGAATGGAAACATTAAGGGAGGGAAGACTGGGGGAGGGGGTTGTAATGGCAAGGGACTCGTTTCATGCTTTGCCACGCAATCATCCCCTTGCTACCCCCTGCCTCTTCCGAACGATTGCTATTGTTTTATTCGACGCAATGGGGGAGAGCTGCGGGTGATCAGGATAAATGAAGAAATGTCTAGATTTGCGACGGATCCTTGGGGTTTATACACAGTCAAATGTAAGAATCACATTTCAAGAATTTTGAAAATGTTACATATTAGATTCCTTTTCGCGTTAACGCTTAACTCTATGGAAGCAAGAGGGACTAATATCTGAACACCTTGTGAAAATACCTATTACTTTCTTTTATCTTTAAGGTAATAAATAAAAATAATAAAGAAAAAATTATATGTAAGACGTTTGTTAATTTAATTGATAATGATATCTGTTCTTGTGGTCTGGATGCTGAAACTGCGGAACCCGTGTTGTTGTATTGTAACCTATATTTTTGTAAAAGGGAAAATTTTAAAAAGGAGTTGAAACACACACATTTAGGTATTTTCTGGCACCTGTTTTGTCTTTGTTGGTCAAATGTTCTGAAAGCTTTAATGTCTTAAGAAAATTTGCTTACTGTATAGATTTTAAAGTTTTATAGGTACCTCCCCTTTTTTATATTTGTGTATTTCCTCCCTTGCTTTTATTTCATTTGTCTCTTAAATGTATTTTCAGTTTTGTTTTAAATTTTACAATGATGTGACCGTGTGTGCGGGCGTGCGTGTGTTATTTTTCTATATAGTTAACACCATCGGGTAAGCCAACTTGTCTATACCCTCTTCAAAGAAAGATGCCGCCATTGAAGTGAGCCAATGCTGAACAGCTTTTTGTGGAAACTCATCGCAAAGCAATCTTATTATGAACTGTCTGTTTTCACGAATTTTCTCATTCGCTTTTTCAAACTAAAGCATCATTGACAACAGAAGTTTACCCTCTCCGTGCATCGTCATGAGCATTGGTACGCCCGTCATTGCATTTCCAAACCCATTTTTACACAATTCCACATCACTCATTAAGTTTTTGCCATAAATTTTAACAACTTGACGATGAATTTCAACTGGCTTAATATTCCGAACGTTCAAAATACGGATTACAGAACGCACTTCTTTGTCGGTGGGATGGGCAATCGTCTTAAGCATTTGGAACATTCACTAACGCCTGTAAAAACGACACAATCCGACTGAAATGATGTCACTGAACTGACAATCGACCAGAGAAACGTGTGCGATAGAATTGAACTCCTATACTACCACTGCGGTTGTAGTAGAACGAACCAGTACTTACCGCACACACCTTTTATATATATTAACGGTTCTTAAATTTTAAGGAATCAATTCAAACTTCAATAAACCTTAAAATTCCTTTTTTGTATGTTTAACGATTGATTTACATGCTCTACTTATACGCGCGGGAATCTACTAGTTTATGTTTCTGTAGCAAGGTGAGACTGTACTGTCGCACAAATTATGTTTACCAAATTCGCTGTCTTATGCAACAATTTTCTGTGGAAAAAACGTGTGTGGCCCAAAAATATGCCAAGAAGAAAGCCAAATTCGCCACGAAACAATTCTCGAAATAAACAGGACAATCTTCTTAGTGCCTTAAAATTTTAAATAATGTGATTATATACCAATCCTTTTTAAAATTATTGGTTACGCATTAATTATTACTAAAAAAATGTTTAATTTTTGTATGAGTTTGGATTTATTATAATAAAAGCTATCCAAAATTTTTTATAACCGTTGTAACATATATTTTAAAAAATTATTTTCTTCATTGATGAAAACAGGCATTTGAAAAGTGGTCAGATAAAATTTTTTGGTAACTGAAACAATAATCTATGGCTAATAGATATCGTAATGGGATACGAAAATGTATGAAATCGAATTTAATGGAAACACACACACAAAAAAAGGTTCTATTCTATAAAAGTCTTGTAAGATCAGTATTAACTTATGTATGTGAAACTTGGTTCATGTCTCGAACAGATGAGATCATGATAAGTCTCTACGAAAGGAAGATTTTAAGATTTATTTTTGGAGGAATTCAGGAGTGGAATTTTAAAGCTCTATCAATCATATAAAAAATCTGACATTGTTAACTTCATCAAAATGCAAAGAATTAAATAGGCAGGTCACGTTGTCAGAATGGACGTAAGCCACACCTCTAAAAAAACTCTTCATTGCCCAACCAAATGTCACACGAAGAAAGGGCAGGGCAAATCTTAGATGGATTGATGGCCTAGAAAAAGATCTTCTAGTTTTGAGAACTAAGAATTGGAGAACACTGTCAAGATGAAGGCTGGCCTGGAAAAGGCTTCTTGAGAAGGCCCACCCAGGGCTGTCGAGCCACAGAGGAAGGAAGAAAAACATTAATTTCTTAGTGGCTGAAAATTCAAATGTGCTTCTGAAAAGTCTTAATTTGTGAAATCTCTGGCATATAGTACTATTGTAGCACGTTTGTAATTCAGTTCAATAATGGTTGATTTTTAAAAGGCTAAAAAAAGAAATAATAACTTTTCTCAAACAAAAGTATCCCTTTTATTTCAAGGTTCGAACATGCGATTTCACTGAAATACATATCACCGTTACAAGCGTGACCTCACGGTTACCGTAACTAAAGAATTTTGCTTTTTAGAAAAAAATAGAGAAAAATTACTGTGGGACTATGAAAATAATAACTTTCACACAATACTAATTATTCATTTAATCCTGTCAATAACTTCAAAATCACTTTTCGCTCGACATCTCTTCATTTCACTTCAGACGGAACCGTTTCGATAACAAAAAAGAAGAAAAGTATCTTACTTTGGAACAAAAAAGAACACTTTATTTTTCATTAAAATTTCCATACTATCATATAAAATGTTTTATTACTATTTTTTTACCAAGCTTGTCTTAACTTTTTTTCTTTCGTTGCTTAAATAGGATAATCACGCTTAAATGAATAGCCGTAAAATTACTAGTTCCCAGCTAAAAGCGATTAGCAAAAAATGTCATCTGCATACATCGAGTTCCCAAATTGCAGAATTAACTTCCAAATGTTCTTTACTAACTTTAGAAATTTACGAAGTAAATTGGAATGAAATGAAGAAAAAAAAATGTACCAAATAGAAGAAAAATAATAGGAAAGAGAAAACAAACACACACAGCAATAAAATATTCGAGAAGTCGTTTTTACAATTAAATAAAAACTTTTTCCACTGCACCTTATTTCGCAGCTCAGTGAATCCATCACAGCTTCATATTGCGGCAATTACTACTTTAATTTGAATTTTTTTTTCTCGTACTCTCGAACCACATCAATTACTGCACTGTCACGTGATCATTAATGAGGTGGCGTAAACTGCGTTTCGGTCTTATACCAAACGAAATTTAAAGCATTATCTCGAAGGTTATTTTTTTTAAATTATTTATTTTTATTTTTATTTGGCGGTCCTTTTTATTGTTCCCCCTTCACAACTCACCCTTTCCCACAGTCAATTCTTTCAACTTGCTTCCAAAAAAGCTTTCAATCTTTCTTTCTTTTTTTGTCTTTCTTCTTTTTTTTTCCCAGAAAATTTTTTTTTATCAGTTCTTTTCGGTTCAAAGTATTTTTCCGGATGTTAGTAACGCAATGAAAGATTAGCGTTTAAATTTAGACTGCCGCAAAGTGTACCACTTTAAAAAAAAAAAAAAAAAAAGGAAACACCTTCCTAGTCCCTTGCACCCTTTCCTGTCTCTCTTTCCTGTTATTTCTATATATATATTTATTTTTTCCCCTATCCTTCTCTTTTCATTTCTGTTTTTGAAAAGTAGTAAAACGGTAGCAACGAAACAGAAAAACATTTTTTTTTCATTTTTTTTCTTTTTCCTTCTCTCTTGAATCGCTATTCCTTTTCTTTTTTTTTCTCTCTCTCTCTTCTCATTCCTTTTCTGTTTCTAAAAACTTAAGTGTTTCTCGTTTGCTGCTCTTTCTGTTAACCGTAAAATAATCGATATGTTTTTGTTAACGCCAAGTGTGAAACGTATAAGGGTTAAACGGCAATAAAGAGAAAGAAAAAAGAAAAACCTATTTTATTTCGCTTCTTTACCTACGGTGTAAAGATTTTTTTTTTAAAAAAAAAAAAAAGAAAAGGAAAGAAGAGTACTGAATATATAAAAAAAAGTAAAACGCATTTCACGCCGAATGTTCCGTGAAACTTTTTTCTTTCTACGCCACGGTTCACGTTATTCTTTACGGGATTTTATTATTCGAAAAGTACGTAAAACACAGCACCCTCCTTTTCACGCGCCGAACCAACTTTAAATGGCTGTTACATTTTAAAAGGGGAGCAGAATGACTGCATGAGCGAGCTTTTTCGTACAGAAAAAAAAAAGAAACGGAAAAACAAGACTTTTTATTTTGGAAAAAAAAGTTTTGATGTTTATTCGAAAACTTGAAGCAAAGCACCTTTCTTTTTGAGAAATTAAAAGGCAACGTTAAATTTAAATCAACGCAACCGATTCGAAAGAGAAAGGAATCTCTCTCTTGCTACTATTTTCTAACAAAACCATTCTTATGCGCGGTGAACACTCAGACATACACACACACGCACAAATCTATATTTATATATAGGCAGTGGCGTAACGGAGATTATTAGGGCCCCCCTGCAAAGTCTAATTTTGGGCCCCAAACCGGATTTTACAAAGGATTGCATAACCGCAACATAATGGTGTCAATGAGGATTTGGGCCCCCTAGAATCCTGCCCCTCTCCCCGCGATCCTTTGGTTGCGAGGGTGTGTTGTTATTGTTGTTGCACGCCCCCATTGGCCAGCAATGCTAGACCAGATCCATGGCGTCGTACACTCTCAAAAAATTCCGACACCATTAAGAGATCGTCTGCTAAATCCTGATTGGTGAGCCCTAGGCATTCGAGGATGTGAGCAGACGAGGTCGGCTCAGAAGAACAGTTGGTACACATTTCAAAGCTCTTGAATCCTTCGGAAAATTTCATTGATTTATGTAAGGTGACCACTTCGAAAGTTAGTTTGAATCTGTCTGTTAAAACCGTGAGTGAGGGAGCTTCCAGAACGAGAACACTGATACCAATGGTGCTCTGGGGGAAAATATATTTGCATTTCCTCTTTAATGGTGCTTTCTCCTGATGTTAGAGTAAGGCACAAATAATTTTCATGCGCATGCGCAGCTTTGATAGTAATGCATGGATTGCCAGTTCTTGTTTCATTCTTCCGAAGACACAGATCTGATGTTAAGTTAAATATTAAACAGTTTCCACATGGGGTGCCAGCTAAAGCGGCGACCAATTTTCTTGAACGTAAAACCAAATTACTTAGTTCGTCGTAAATAGATCTCATGTTGTGTTTTTATCGTAATGTAATAATCCTTTTTTATTTCTGATAGTAATTATAGTAAACATTTTCGTGCAATTATTATAAAACATATTTAACAAAGTCATCAAAGTCAGTTAAACATCACGTTTTGGGCTTTTAAGTTTTAACAAATAGGCAATACAGTAAAAATCACTTAACGTGAAACTGAAGGGGCTGAAGTAATTTCTGCATAAGGGCTTCAATAGTAACGTACTTATGAAGGACTGGACTTATGAAAGACTGGACTTATGAAGGACTTCAATAATAACATAAACAACAAAAAATAACGCGGAAACAGTGGCGCACACAAAGGGGGGTCCTGGGGTCCGGACCCCCCCAAAGCCCTTGATTTTTTTTCCGATTGATTATAATTCTAAGTATATAGTACGTAATATTTAATTAATTACTTGCTATTAATGATTAATTTTATTAATTAATGCTAATTATTTATTCAAAAACTAGTTTTTTTACAGTGTTTTGTTCCCGAAAATCGACAAAATCAAACGAAGCATGATACAAGAATGGTGAACTTTCGACCCCGGACCCCCCCCTGAAAAATTCCCGTGTGCGCCACTGCGCGGAAACATACAAAAAGAGACACCCTTGATGACCAAAACCACAATATAGAAAAGCCAAAAAGCAACCAAACGTCATCACCAAAGCTTGTCCTTCAAAACGAACGACATCTTCATAAACTCATAGGAGTAGCACGGGAGAGAGAGAACAGGTAAAGGTAAATAAAAAACGCATAAAAGAACCGTTGGGGGAAAGAACCCAGTATCGAAAGTAACAGAAGAAAAAGCAAAAAGGAAGGGGAGGGAGAAGAGTTCCTTCACATTCTTTCTCATTTGGAGTATACGTCGACCCTTTCTACTATCCCTCCCATTTCATACCACTACGAAGGGACAAATTGCAAGCGTACCCATCAAAAACGTCTTTTCCTAAAAATGTGGGGGGAGTTGAAGTGAAATAAAAAAAGGTATTCCAATCCATGCATTTACTTGAAAAGCCTTCTTCCTGGGGGAGCGAGAGGAAAGGGCCAACCCAACAAATCAGTGTGGATGCTACTGTAAACCTCCCTCGCTGCTAAATTTCTATTCTGCTCTTTTTTTTTCTCCCCGAACTTTTTTTTTGTAGGGGGAGGTGAAGACTTTCCCTGGAGTTCATTGTTAAGAGGGAGGTTCGCACGCAGGGCGGTAAAGGACAGTGGGGGTGGTGGAATTTTGTTTTGTTGTCATGGTTACATAGAGGCGATGGGGGTGGTGTCAGTCCCCCTTCCGCAAAGTTAATGGTATCTTGAGGGAACGATTTCGGAGGGAGGAAATCTCCATCCAGAGAAATATGAAAACGTCTCCGAAGACGTTTTTTCCGATTTTGTGTAAGATATCATCATGATCGTGCATCGCTTTCTGGGCCGCGTCTTCCATTATTCATTTCCCGCTCTCCCTCTGCCTTTTCTTTGGGTTCCGTGAATGAGTCTGCTTAACTTGGTTATACCGTTGAAAGCGTTTGTTGCCAGCATAAATAACGCTTTTGTGTGTACCGAGACGTGGTGAGAGTCTGGTTTCAGAGTGCTGTCATGTTGAAAAATAAAGGTAGACAAAAGCTGAGGTTGTAGAGACAACTATATCTAAATAGCAATTTTAAGCGAAGCTTTGATGATGGTAATTTTCAAACTCACTCGCAGTCAAGTTCTTTTTGTTAATACATAAAAATCATCCAGTTCATCCTGTATATACTATAGTGCTTTTCTTTATGGTTGTAGTAGCTAGTGGTTATGGTCACGAACTTGTAGCCGGCGTGTCATGAGATCGAGCCCTAATGCCACTAAAGTCCTGATGGATAGAGGAGCTGGTGAACGTTAAGTCTGTTGGACTCAAAGTCCCCCTGTTGCTGTTCTGAAGTGGTTTGGAAGGGAAAGGGGATTCCAAGACACTCAATCAAGATTAAAATATACGAAGTTCGTCGCCAATAACACTCGTGTTACTTTATGGTGAAACTTTAATTAACATTCACTCTCCCACTAAATGCTTTTCCTTATTTTCTACTTTTGAAATATGTATTCAAGAAAATGTAATTTTTTAAAAGAAATTAAAGTAATATTTCTAGCAGCAACACTTGAAGAATGTGAAGGAGGATAAGAAAGTACCTTCTGTCCCGTAAGCGAGTGATTTAGTAACTATGCCAAAATGATCATCGTAGCATGGAGACTATTACTGGCTTATATAGATACCACCACCACACACTCCCCTGCCAGTGATTCGGTGAAAAGGCGAACGAGCGATACCATAGTTATGGCAAGCGTGTGAGTTGTTGCATCATCTTGAGTGTGACGGCTTTGTTGGTTGCGTCATGTGTCTGACAGCTTGGTCGCATGTTCGGTGGATAGCTAGCACCAAGACTGCTGCGTGAAGGTTGCGGCTCCTTTGTACGACCAGGGTCACCAATGAGGGATGATTAGAACTCAGTACCTTCTGTTCCGTAAGCGAGTACTTTAGTAACCATGCCAAAATGATCATCGTAGCATGGAGACTATTACTGGCTTATATAGATACCACCACCACAAATACATCATTTACGGAGTGAAAACACGCCGCGCAAACAAATATGGAGTATAACAACAAGTTAAACAACAAACAAACAATAAAGCAAAGAATCAAAAAACAGAAGCATAAGCACAATCAGAAAGTCAGATTTCAGAGCTTGTAACTGCTCTCTGACCCTCCAGTATCTATCGTAGATGCTACCAGAGACAGTAGGGCACATCTCCAGGAGTTCTGCATCCTCTCTGCACGAAACATGGATTGGAGAGGGAAAGGAGCTTTGGTCTATGTCAGGGATGGCGAACCAGTGGCACGCGTGCCATTGATGGCACGCGACACAATATTTTGGGCACGCCACCGATCAAAACGGTTTGCATTTTAACTCAAAACGACAAAGTTCAATATGAAGTATTACGAGAAACGTGAGTGATGGGTCACAGCTTTCAGCTAAATTTTCTCAGTTCAAAGAATTATCGGAAACGCTCAAGTTTTTTATGTACTTTGATGTTACTTCATTTAACAAACTGAATTTGTCCCAATAAATTCAGTTGTAAAGCTTAAATAAAGTGTGAAATTTCGATAAATTATACAAAAATTGATTGACACAAGAAAAAGAAAAGCAAAAATATACATTCTACAATATTTTTTAAAAAATATTTTGAAATATTTGATGATTTTAAACGCGAAACCTTGTAATACTAATATGGTCTTTCATTAAAACTGAAAATTACAATGAATATATGTAGTTTTGTCCAAATTCTTTACTGTAGAAATAGATTTGAAAACACAAAACACATGCATACATCGTATGAATATATATATGTAATGTATAAAAAAAAAATTTAAGTCAATTCCTACTTAGATTAACAAAGAAAATTTTATTTTAGCTAATTTTTATTAAATAGTTACAAGTAATATAAATATGTATATACATAGGCCAGAATCACAACATTAAGTGGTAATCAATTTTTATTAATTATCATTAAAGTATCCTATTGTCATCCAAAACAATCGTGCCTATAAAATTTCAGTTCAACTGAATGTTTTAAAACGTGATAAAAAAAACCTTTTCAAGTTTTGACACAAGTCACCAAAAGGGTCGCTAAGTCACCAAAAATGATGCCAACGTGGCTGTATTTATAATTCTTTAAATAGTTAGTTTTAATCAATTAATTTTTATTAATTACAATTAAAAAATATTGTATTGCCATCCAAAATAATCATGTATATAAAATTTCAGCTCAATTGAGCGCTGTAAAATGTATTCTATTAACAATTGAAAACTCCACCAAGATAAATAAATAAATATAGAGAGAATGCGAGTTAATAGTAGGAATTGAAAATTGCATTTAATAAAACTTAAAGAATAAAAATATTTCTACACAAATCCTACATTTTTCACTGAGTCTAGAAAATTTGCAGCAACTCTACACTACTATTTGATACAATTACTATTTATTATAGCATAACAAAACTAGTTATTAGCATTTAACATATTAAGCATATGAAACAACAACAAAAACTATACATGGGTGTAAATTGTTTTCCTTTTGGTCCATCAAAATCTCTAAAAGTTACAAACTTTATCTCAAAAAACAACTAAACTTGCACAAAAAAGGGGCTTTGCTTTATAAAACAAAACCTAACGCGATAAACACTTCCGTGTAGAACAAAATAGAAATAAACACAGGGAGCCTAACTTATTACTGCTCAGGCGAGAATTCTAAGGAACAAAAGGCATTTATCAGTAAAAAACAGGGCTGAACTGGAAAAAGTAAAAAAGAAAGGGGAAAAAACCAAATTGTCATTTAAAAGTTTTTCTTCTAGCTTATTTCTGAACACCACAACCCTTTTTGTAACTAAACACACGTTAGATATTGTTTGAGTGTATCGATTATGGGAATGTGTTTGCAGGATGTTTGAGAGTTCTCGTTTTTAGGGTGAAGTCGAAAAAAGGAGTGAAAATGGGCTTCATCGTAATGATATTTTTATAAGCATCTGGTGTGTGTTATCGACTTTAGAAATCGATAGTTCGCAAATATCGATGTGTTTTTGCGTCGATAATGTTTATGTGTGTCTGTTACTTAGCTTATTTTATTTTTTTCTAGAATAAAGTATAAATAAGTAAGATTTCAAGTGATTCTCCATAAAATCCCCTCGAATTTTCTCGCAATTAAACTGCAAATCACGAAAATTTGAAAAAGAATATAACAAAGTATTGTTTATCATAAATGTTAGTTTAATATGTATGTTATTTTCTTGGTTTTCTTATGCTGGATTAAATTTTGGAATGCCATTTCTTTTTTTACGAGGTGGTGCGAAATCTAGGTTAATTAATATGCATTATTTAAATATTTTAAATATAACTGATGCAAATTTGCATGAGGGAAAAACTGCTGACTACTCCAACTATTTGAATTACATCAAATTAACTATTGGACTAGGATGAACGGATTATTACATGAAGACAAATCGACGTATATACGGAAAAAAATGTTATAACAGATAATATACAAGAGTGCAAAGCCCACACTTCATAAACAAGTTACACAACGTTAATGAAAAGGCCCTCTGATCAGTTCTAATTAGCAGGGAACTGATAATCAGACTCTGGACTCAGAGAAATAAAGTGTCGATTAGATAAGACTAATCTCGACTGCACTTTCTTCTGAACTGATCCGACCTTTGTTCCAAAGATCCGAAATACAGCCTCATCGAAATTACTAAAATTATAGATTCCAGAGCCTTCTCGATGATTCCTTGGCGATATTATAGTTTTCGTCAAATTTGTCTCCAAGAGTGATCGAGTCGCCAATCTGGTTGCCTTCTATGGTTGCCACATTATTTTTCAAGTTCAAGCTGAGAAGCGTTTGCCTGTAAAATTCAATTTCCTCACACAGAGAATTGCTGCTGGAAAAATAGCATATGTGGTATGTTTCAGCACATATTACGGTTACTTTTTATTTCTACAGGATAAAAACATTTATCATTTTAAAGAAAAAAAAGTCATGATCATTAACAGAAACAAAAAAAATGTGAACAACTCGCAAACCTATTCCACCCTACGTACGGCATTTATATGACAGAGCACCCAACATTATTTTTTATTGGCGTAATTTATCAAATGGCTAACATTATATTTTCATCATTTGAAAAAAAAACTGTACAATCTAATCAATATCTAAACAAGTCCCAAAATCCCCCGTCCAAAAAATAATAATTAATTATGTAGACTTTTTCAATATTTATTTTGTAATCACGTTACAACACGATCGAGTCATAAAAAATGACAGAGTAAAGCAGAGCAGATTTTCCGAGAGATCCCATTACACGATGTGACAGCCTTCGACTACCAAAACCAAAAAATAAAGAAGACCTCCCCAAAAAACAAAAATACAAATCCACATCTTCCACAACATGGAATTTCCATAAAAGGGGGAGGAAGACACATCAACACAAAAACAAAAGGAAAACACCCTGCGTTTCTCGAAATCACACATACGCGATAAGAATTTTCACGTTATTAACCCCCCCCCTCCCCTACATCCCTGAAATACACCATTACACCCTTTATCTCCACCCTCTCCTTCTCCAGCACCCCCTCCCGTTACAGTTAAAGGTAACAGCCACAGTGATACGACATTTACATTAAACTGCATTCCTAAACACAGCAGCCATGCAAATTAACCGCAAGCCCTATTAAATTAACGGCAACACTAATAATGAATATTTAATCTTAGATGATCCTTTTTTTCCCTCAACCTCTCCCCCCCTCCCAGTTCCTGTCATAACTGTAACCGCGTTCGAGGGAGGTCGCAGAGTAATGACGGATTTCGATCGTCGTCTTAGATATTGTTGTTGGTTAAAATTATAATTCTCGCTCGGAATTAACGATTATAGTTTGAGAACCCAACTGTTTGCTCTGAATATCAACACTCCCGCTGTTTAGTATGCATGGATAGGTGTTGCGCCAACATCGGTTCGCAAGATTTCGACGCGAGATAATTTTATGAAGTGTGAAGGATTGGTTATATTAAATAAGGAAACAGTGGATTGGGTTGGTTTACTTTAAAAGTTGTTACTGTTGTGTTTTGAGATTTAACGAATCGTGATTAAGTACACAAATGTTTGTTCCATCTTACAAGTTTTAATTTTATAAGACGTGATGAGTGAGATAGCATGCAGTTTGAAATACATTTAATTGGTACATATTCAATACATCAGTGATTTTCAAACTATTTTCTCCATATATTCGTTGATCACAGTGGCACACGCAGGAACTTTTCAAGGGAGCAGTGTCGAAATTCCCCACTCTCGTGTATCCCCCAATATTCCACGCAAAATATTCTTTTGATTTTGTCGATTGTCAGGAACAAGAAACCGTAAAAAAATTAAATAATTAGCATTGATTATTGTGATTATTAATAACCAATATTTAATTAAATTTTACGTATCATATACATAAGATTATAATCAATCAATAAAAAAAACAACCAAAGGCTATGGGGTGGGTGGGTCTGGATCAGGGAATCACCCCCTCCTTGTGCGCCTCTGGTTGATCATGATTCTACCCAGTGCCGACTTAAGCCCATATCGGTCCCTGGACACAGAAGATCTACAGGTCCCCTTGGCACTGAAAGACAGAAATTTATAACAAGAAAATCTAGTTAAGTCCAACTTATCCGGACCTTCCGAGCCTCGGGCTCCTGGGCGTCCACCCAAAGCGCCCTAAGGATAAATCAGCATTGATTCTACCCTTGAACCAGGACTAACGTATAATGTTTCCACAAAATATGACGTACCTTATCGAATTTATGTCAAATGGCTGACTTTTTTAGTGAATAAACTAATATTACAGTAACGATTCCCGCCTCCCAGCTGTGAATCGACTTTTTGTGGATTATTGTGTGGTCCCGCCAAGGATCTCCCCCCCCGCAACCTCCGACCCACGAGAGACCCTTTTCCCGCCATTAACAAGATGTAACTAGATGCTAAGAGGCCGACCGCTGATCCCCGGAGCAGAGAGAGGGGAGATGATTTGAAACCTTCGAACTGAGCAAACCCCGAAAAGAACTCCTCCCTCACAAACCACATCATTTGAACTCTAATAATCTCTTAATCGATTTAATAACTTCAATGTATAACCTATAAATAATGGCTGTGACGTAAATAAACTAAATTTGTAAACTGATCAATATCAGGCGATCGTTATTTATCTCAAACGTCATATTACCTTGCACAGTTTTGTGGCCGCGGTTGTGCCTAGTGGCCATGGTTATAAGCTTGTGGCTGGCGTGTCTTGAGTTCAAACCATAACACCTGTTGAAGATCCGCCGGATACAAGATTTGAGGCACATTATATCTGTCGAGGCTCAAAGTCATCATGTTGGCATAGCGTGGAAGTTTAAGAGAAAACGAGTGCCATCTCAGGTGCTGACCTCTTCACTTGATCTTGGTTCAAAATTACGAAGGTCCGTCGCCAATAGCTTTCGTGTTGCTTTGTAATACAATGTTAAGAAACATTTACTAGTGTAACACACTCTGGGCCAGTTCTGAAACTCCAGGTGGGAACGTGGACTAATCTGAAGCACTGAACTAATCAATGGCGCAACAGCCCATGAGTGTCATAGCCTACTGTGCTCGCTTCTTCCAGTATACGTGACCATTAAGCGCTGAGGTGTATGTCCCAATCAGGTGGTGATTCTGAAGCGAAACCCCCAAGCAAGACTGGTACTCATTTATCGACCTACTGCAGGGGGAATACTTGGCTTCACAGAAATCTATAAAAATCTAGTATTTAAGGAGCAACTGAAATGTAAATATATATATATATATATATATATATATATATACATTGTATATATAAATGTAAATATATATATATATATATATATACACATTGTATATATAAATGTAAATATATATATATATATATATATATATATATATATATACATTGTATATATAAATGTAAATATATATATATATATATATATATATATATATATATATACAATATAAATAAATCAATACATTGCACAGCACGGTAACAGTTCTGGAAAGTCCTAACGTGGTGTTGCTTGCAGTTAGAAGAGTGAGGTACCGTCTTAAGCGTCCGTAGATAATATCCAACCAACCAATTGCATCTCATTGGAATTTCGAAATCAAGTATTGGTGAGGGAGCAATGATTTGATAACATAAAGTGTTTATCAGATTTCTCTGTTTTGATTTATAATTTTAAAAAAACTCATCTATATACTATTATTTGGTTGATCACAAGGTCTTCAATCCCTTTGGAGTTTCAATTTTATCCTGCGTTAACATATTAGAGAAGAGATTAAACATAAAAGTCATTTCTAATTCTTTATATAATATATTTATTTAAAAAAAATAAGCTTTCCATATAATTACAATGTTCTGAATTTCTAGGAAACTATTAAATAAATAGTAATTTTCGATATAACAAGGAGAAATAAATTTTTATCACATACATATTCATATTTTAATTAGAGCTTTATACAAAAGTGATGAAGAAACATCTTTATCTCTCTTTACAATGCTTTGAAAGCAGGAATATTTTAGTTACAACAAAACTTTCCAATAAACTATTTCAGAAAATTCTCAAAAATAAACGTGTTCCAAAGCAAATCCATTTGAAAGCATTCTATAAGCTGTAACTTAGTCGTATATAGTTAGTTTATCTGTAAGTTAGTCGTTAACTGTAACAAGAGGGGACAAATATTTGCAATTATAAAGATAAGAGAAAATAAATACAAGCTCGATATTTTGCTGTTAAAAGCGCTTATGTTCAAAAATCATGCAAAAATTTATAATTAATTATCATTTTAAAATATTACCAGTTTTACCAATACTTGTATGCTAATTTATTTTTGAAGCTGAAAATTATTTTACGGATAACATTTTTTAAATAAAGATTCAGAAAAGTGCTTTAGTATTTTTAAAATTCTATTAGTAACAAAAAAAGAAAGAAAAAAGAACAATTATTTTTTTTTTTGAATTTTTCAAAAATGAAAAAGTAACTTCCCATCTGAATATCTCTGAGTTTTATTATTATTTTTGTAAATATTATATCAATATGAAAAAAGGGCAGATTTCATTAAAAAATTAGTTCCACGTATTTTTTAAAGTATCATTCAAAAGTACGTTAATGTATCATTTTTAAAGATTCATTATTATCATAAAGTATCATTCGTTTTATAAAACACAAAAAACGTCGTATTATGTTTGATAAATTTTCGTTAAAAAGAACGACAATAATTTTATCGATGCAGTAAAATTTATGACTTTCTTTAAAAAAAAAGTTACAAATAGCAAATTTCTTCGCGAATCTATGCTACACTTTTTTCTACATATCATTAGTATTGAAAATGGGGTGCGGCTTAGAATCGAAGATGAAAAATTCGTTAGATGGGGAGAATGGAACATGATACTGACGGTTACAGCAATAACAGGTTCCTAAATACATTTAAAAGTTTTTAATATTTTCCTAAACTGAAATAATTATTCACTTCTTCTTAGTTCTCATTTAATTTCAACAAATTGTTTCACTGTTCTTATTTTTTTGCAAAAACGTGTTGAGAATTTGAATCAATGGCTGCTTAGATTCGAATAATTACGCTGGATCTTCCTAAGGTGAATTTTATAATAATTATTTTAACTATTGTAGATTTTTTAAAAATTAATAAGAGCCTTTTGAAGGAACGATACAACAAATCCAATGATAGGAAATTTCCCAAATTATCTCATTTTAAATTTCTTAATAAATTTTAAATCCATGTAAGGTATTTGCAATATTAAAAACACAAATAAAGCAGAATAAATACATAAAATAAATGGTCATAACTATCAATTCCATACATTCAAGCATAAAAAAATAAAATAATTGTTAAGGGTTTACAATTTTATAATTTACATATCACATCCCAGGAGATTTACAAACTCATAATTTTTTCGAAGAAACTGCTGAATTCTAGTACGAATCAAGGTACCTGTAAAGACCCAAACCTCTGCAACCCACAAAAAACTAGGGCTATAAACTTCTCACTGGACGCAACGGCAAGCCAGCGCAGAATGAAAGAAATAAATTAATATTAATTAGCATCTTGCCGGAACTGAGAACGTCCTTCAACGGTTCCTAGAGGGGGAGTTTAAAAATAAATATAAATTACGGCACCGGAGGGAAAGGATTTCCTTTCCACACTCACCAGGAAACTATATACTTTTCCATCCTCCGCTTTGATTCCAAGAGGGGGAGGGGAGAAAAGTCGCTGCTTAAATTATACCTACCGCTCTGCTTAGCTATTATACCTAATTAATTTAAGATGGTTTCTGCTGATAATGTTAGAGAGTCCCTTTACCTGGAATTTAAATAAAGAATTTTTATGATTAAACAAAACAATAAATCTATTTTTTCTATTAGTGGAAAAAAACGTATTTTTCAAATTTTAATTTAAGAGAACCAGTAGAACTTTCCCTCTCTAGATTTATTTTTAAACCCGCCTTTGGCTGATGTGTCATAGAAAACACCTGAGATTTGAAATAAACTTTCATACGTAGAAATGCATTAATATTAATATACGTTTGTGTTCAGATACATGTACTAGAAATCCATTTATCATACGGGATTCTTAAAATATAGAAATATTTAATAAATATACGATTTTTCAATGTAATATATGAAGTTAAAATTCCGTTTGACACTAAAATATGGGGAAGGGTGAGTGGGGGGGGGACAGAATATATTTCATGAAAGATGTCGATCATGGAAATGGGTAGCATATTAACGCCGTTAGCTATAAGTTAGTGTGTTCATAATAGGATATTAAGATATTGGAAACTTTTCTATTTGAAACAAACAAAAATTTTCCCGATTTCAATTTATATCTTTTAAACAGAATTAAAAAATTCCTTCTAAAACAATAAAAAAATGTTTCAAATAAATTTATAAAACTGCATATTCCCCCTTCTTTATTTTGTAGAGTTGTTATTGTCCTATGGAATGTGTTATCAGCACACAAAGTAAATTAACCCTTTATCTACCGACGGTACTTATAAGTACCACTCATTTTAAAATTATACAGAATAACCATTGTTACGAATACTCTGAAAATACTTAGGAGGAATATTGTTTTAAATTCCCTCTTCCAAGATATATGGCAGCACGGGTTCGATGATGAGTATTTTAACGGGGAAGGCGAATAGTTTCATAGCATAAATTGCGTTTTCAGCTGACGGTGGTTTCAGCGCATTGCGAAGATTGTCATTTTTATTCCGAAAAAATAGTTTTAATGTCAAAATGTAAGTATCATATTTTTTGTAAGTAAATGAAGACATTAGAAAACGATTTGACTATTTATTTTAAATGAATAGTGTATATAATTAATTTTACAGTTGATTATCTTTAATTAATTAGCTCTAAAGGGTTACATTTTCCAAAGTTGAGTATTTTTTTTTAAGTATATCCCTTAAATTTCAATGTAGAGTTTTTAAAAAAGTATTGCACTGAAAAAACTGCCGTAAACCATAATGCGGTTGATAAAGGGTTAAACCCTCGTGAATAAAACGATTCTGATGTATATAATTACGGCTGAGGTAGGCAAGTGATCATTCGTGATCAGAGCTTTTTCTCTCAGGTCATGGGTTCGAGTCCCGATGTTACTGAATATCAGAGGCCTGTAGAACTTGTTCTGCTTTAGGATTTTGATGAAACTTGGAATATATGCTAGACCATGGGGAAGAGATTTCTGTAATAAAAAAGAATTACTACAAATTTTGACCACCAAGTGGCTTTTATTGAATATTCTTTATCCAAATCCGTAAAACCTCTGTATAAACTTGCAGTCATAGCCAGAGAATCATTCAGCGTGCGTTTGTCATCTTCAATCATTCCTGCTTTACAGGAACAATGTTTGCAAACCACTACCTTTATGCAAGATGGAGCAACTCCTCACATTGGACGCAAAGTCAAAGCACTGCTAAGTGCTAACTTTTTAACTAACCCGCGATGCGGGGGTTACGAGGGTGTACGTCACGCCACTGTTGTTCGTCTAAATTTATTCAAACTTTATAAAGTTTTTCAGAACGAATTTTGCATTAAGATTATTCTATTGAATCTATTGGCGAAACAAGTAATACAAAAAAAGAAATTTAGGTCAATTCCTACTTAAATCAACAAAGAAAATTTTTATTTTAGTTACTTTTTATTAAATAGTTACAATTAATATAAATATGTATATATATGTATGACAGAATCATAAGATTAAGTGGTAATTAATTTTTATTCATTATCATTAAAGTATCGTATTGTCATCCAAAATAATCGTGGATATAAAATTTCAGTTCAAATGAATGCTTTAAAACGTGAGAAAAAAATCATTTAAAGTTTTGACCCAAGTCACTAAAAATGAAACCAACGTGGCTGTATCTGTAATTCTTTAAATAATTAGTTTCAGTCAATTAATTATAATTAAATTATCGTATTTTTACCTAAAACTATAGTGTATAAAAATTCAGCTCAAATGAGCGCTTTAAAAAGTGAGGGGAAAAAAACCCTTTCAAGTTTTGACACAAGTCGCCAAAAGGGTCACTATGTCACCAAAAAATTATGCCAATGTGGCTGTATTTGTTATTCTTTGAATAATTAGTTTTAATCAATTAATCTTTATTGATTATAATTAAATTAATGTATTGTAATCCAAAGTAATCGTGTATATAAACTTTCGGCTCAATTGAGCGCCTTAAAATGTATTTTATTAACGATTGAAAATTTGAACAAGACAAATAAATATAGAGAGAGTGAGCGCTTGAAATTGAAAAAAAATCTTTCAGTGAGAGAATCCTTCAAAATCACTCACGAGCTCAATAACACAAAATACCACCAACACGATTTTTTTTTATGCAGGCTGTATCAAAGCTTCTATCAGGCACCAAACGACATATATATAAAACACAAGACTCGAAACCTCCACGAGACAGATAGTGAGACCTCGTTTTCTCCAGAGAAATGTATACATGGTTCTGTTAATCTCGTTAAGAAGAATAAACTTCTTTCCCTTCCCCCTCCTTCGAACAATATCGAGTAAAGAACCCGCTTCTCACATCCGAAGCCTCCCAAATATTCCAACTGCGTTATCTCTCTGGGCGAGTAAATAAAGACACAATAAAAGCTCGCCGCTCATTCAAGGGGTGCCCGAAATGAAGCCGAGATCCTGATTTATAGGGTCCCTTTAGGAAAAGAGGGCCCCTACGTCTTGATAAAGAAAAGAAATTGAAGCAAACTGCAGGGGGGAATGCCATTGCAAATAGTACATGAGGAAGGGGAGGGGGAATGGAGAACTCGACCAGCAATGCTATTGCTACGCATCGTATTTGCTTGGTATAAAAGCTCCAGGGTTGTCGCCATTTGGGGATGTTTTTCTTCGCCAAGGGGAGGAATCATAGGTGATGAGCTGTGCCAAAAAGTCAACACCTGAATTGTAAAGTTTAACAATGCCCGACTGTGCACAGCTATGGTCGAAAATCCTCGGTTGAAATTTACTTCTTGGTAAGATATTTTCCATCAAATGGAGTTTTGGAGAGCTGAAGAAGATGAAACTGTCTTTTTTTAAAATTATTTATTTACATGGAAAACATATACAAAATATATTGAGTAGTTCAATGGCGTAGCGTGGGCTTTCGCCGCCTGGGGCAGACCGGAAATTTGTCACCTCTCTATTTAAATTATTAGTCAAGAAAATTAGTAAAAGTAAAAAAAAAGCAGCTATAAATTGTTTTATTGATTAAAAATGCACTTTTCGAGTTTTTTTCATGGCTAAATCTTTTATAGAATTATCAATATTAGTATGTATGTCATGTTCAATGGCCAGAATAGCTAAATTTGTTAGCCTTAACGTGGACATAGTCGATCTGGGATAATTTTTGATTAATTTTAGCTTAGAGAAGTTTCTCTCGCAACTGACATTACTGATGGTAGATGTTAAAAATTCAAAGCATTGTGGCAACTTTTGGTAAGCCATCTTCAAGTTTGAACTCATTAATACATTTTAATAAACCCAGAGAGCCGGATCTAATGACTTCTTTTTTACAGCCTGGGTCTGTTGCAGCTACGAAAGCTTGTAGACGTACGTGATCAAGTTGGAATTCTTTATTAAAGTCTCGAGGGGCTTGATCTATATAAATTAAGTTTGTCCATGCTCAATATCACTTCAGGCCTTAAAAAAGCATATTTTTGCGCTAGACTCTTCTACTGTTGGAATCTTACTCTCTCTATTAAAGAAAACATTGTTGGCCTCAAGTCATCTTCGTACGGTAACTGAACATCTTTATTTCCGTCGTCACATATATGCTTCCTCCTGATTCGTCTTGGGGGTTCAAAAGAAATTTCAAGCCCTTCACATAAACTTTTAGCATATATTAAAGCGTCATCCACGAAATCCTCTCGTTTTGCTTCTAATACGGTCTGAAAAACATGTATTTTTTAAACACATTGATGGATATTTAGTCCCTCTCAAATAATTTTGAGCATCATTGACATCACACGGTACAGGTTGCCAGAAGCCTGAGTAACATAAAAACGATTGCGATTGCATAGCGACTTCCTGCATCTGTGCGTGTATTAAAGCTTTCACTCGTTGCCTTCAGTTTTGTCGCGTGGGCGCGATTTGGACTTTGAAATATTTTTTTAGTTTAAAATATCGTGGTGCTTGCCTCCGCCCCTTTACGTATGCCGCACGGGGCCATGGCTCCCTCTCCACCCCACACGCTACACCACTGGTGCAGGTAGAGTTGAATAATGTTCCGTAGTTGCATTTTGCATTGGATCTGAGAGAGAGAGAAACATAGCGAACGTGTAGCGAAATTTTCCCTGTCAATATTCCACGAAACAATCATGACTTTTATTATTATCTATAAAAAATACGCCTAATAATACTGAGAAATCGAAAATTTTTGGCATGCGTAATGTTTCTTGATCTGAACTATTACGAATAAGGCACAGGGTGGGGCAAAAAAACCTCTCCAGGTTCAAAAGGCAGCTACAAACTAACAAAACAAGATGCAGAGAAAAGTCTTTTATTGGTGAATAATAAATAAGATGTCCTTTTGAGGTATCCGACTACGTTCGGAACCGTGATTTTGCAAAAGTGCATAAATCGATAATTTTCATAATATTTAGTGTCACTTAGATTAGAATACATGTATAAAATTGTTTTACGGACATTTTGACAAGGAAAATGATTTAAATACAATATTTTGGCAAAAAATTAACTTAGAATAATCTTTTTTCCAAATGTTCTCCTTCTATTATAACAATGTTTTGCCTGTATATAGCTCAGATCTCTCTACAGAGGCTCAACTAAAAGTTTTGAAATACAAAACTTAGAAGTGGGTTTATCCCTTTTTACGATAACAGAGGGGAGAAATTTTAAGGGAAAAAACGCCGATAATTATTTCAATTGGTGGTAACTCTGAAAATAATGTGAATTTTAATTTTTCAAAAATCATAGTTGAGCCTCTGTAGAGAGATCTGAGCTATATACAGGCAAAATATTATTATAATAGAAGCATTTTTTATAAAAGGTGAACGTTTTGAAAAAAGGTAATTCTAAGTTAATTTTTTGTATATTGTATATTTGTTTTTTGTATATTGTTCAAAATATCGTATTTAAATAAAAAAAATTTTTGTCAAAATGTCCTTAAAACAATTTTATACATGTATTCTAATCTAAGTGACACTAAATATCATGAAAATTATCCATTTATGCAGTTTTTTGAAATCATGGTTCCTAACGTAGTCAGATACCTTAAATTAAGTGGTTTTAAAAATTATGCCCGCTAAATGGCGTCGTCCAATGGTGATACATTGACGAAGTGTTTCCCGAAAGTTCTTCAGAACATTCCCCCTGGCGCTGTTTTAATTTTGTCTGACGAGGCCCACTTCCACTTGTCAGGCACTGTGAATAAACAAAGTTTTGGCTACTGGACAGCAAAAAACCCTCATCTGTTTCACCAACGACCACTTCACAGTCCTCGTGTGACAGTTTGGTGCGTTGTTGCTGAATTTGGTGTATGAGGTCCTTATTTTTTTTAAGGAGATAAACTAAACTATGGAGAACTCTTACGGGAAAGCGTCAATGTGTTACCTTTGGAAGACGCCATTTAGACGAGATAATTTTTAAAACCAATTAATATAAAATGGCATCGTATTTATTGTTCACAAGTAAAAGACTTTTCTCTGTATCTTGTTTTGTTTGTTTGTAACCGCCTTTTGAAACAGGAGAGGGTTCCCCCCCCCCGCCCTGTCTTACTGTAATAACATAAATTTAATTTTTTTAAAAATAAAATTTAAATAGAAAACAGAATATAATAAGCATATCATTAACAAAATGTGAACTGTGTATGCTGCATGTTTTTGTTAATCAAATCGATAGTAATACGTCAAAATAATTGAAGATTAGGTGAATAAACAGCCATCTATTTCGCACGCAATTTGATTAAATTATGAAGAGAAACGGGAGAAAAAAAATTTTCTTAAACATTTTCCCCCTCAAAAGCTAGTATGATACCATCTAATGTACACAAATTTCCCATTTTTAAGACTAACAATCTAATATTTAAAAAGTTTAGCTTAAAATTTAAGTGACAAAAAAAATGTCAATTCTGCGCACACATAAACGAAGAGTGGAAGTTATGCTGTATAACTATTCAGGTTTTCTAAGTGGGAAAAGATGCATTGGTAGTCAACAGAACAGAATATTTTAGCCTCTTTTTTTAAATTTTATTATCTGTTAAGCATAGCTATTAATTTCCTTATGGAACTTTTAAAAAAATGTATATTACAAAAATTACCTCGAAAATTAATCTGTAGTAATAAAATGTTTAAATATACGATTGCAGGATCAAGTTTTGTATTTCTTTTAAAATGTTGAATGCATTTTTATTATCCCCCCCCCCAAGTCTCTTAAGATCTTTCATTTTCTTCGTACACACCACCTCTTATACTTTCAAAATACCAGAAGCACGTATTTAGAAATCAACACCTAGTTTTAAAAATATGCAATAGCCTTATTCAAATCTATTCTAATTAAATTATCACTTTATTCTATGAGAGAAAGGAAGGAAATGAATTTAAGAACAATAATTTTTTTGTTTACAATTATATCAAACAATTTTAAAAATTTTATTATTATATAAGAGAAGATAGAATTAACTATTAATAGTACATGTCGTTAAATGAGCCTTTGATTCTATTGAACGAATAAAAACAAATTATCCTTCAATTGAATAAAACAGTCTGGCAAAAAATTTACCTGTCATATATTTTGCATTTCTTTTTAGGTAACATAAGAAGTATTTTTCAAAATTTAATAACATTAATTTGAAATAATACTATACATTCTCCCTAAAAATAAATCACAAAAATATCTATTACAAAAATCCATTACATAATCTTTACTTAAACCCTTTAAAAAAAATCATTAAACCGATTCCGAGAGCCACCTCAACTAAACTTGGCGAAAAACAGCCAAAACTGGTGTCACACCTCCAATCTCATTGTCTACGTTTACTGCCGAATTCATCTAGCTTTGTTCTTTTTATTACATCAGGTTGTACCTACAAAAACGGGGGAGGGACGACGTGCCGTTACGGTTACAGGGCCGTGAAGTTAGCCGCTCGTAAAACGTTACACTTCTTCCACGGTACACATTCCAATCCTTTCAAGAATTTACTGCACTTTCCAAGAGCATGTGATGAGGCGATAAAAGTAAAGCGAATATTCAATCGTGTCGCCAACTTTACTCGCTTGAATTGCAGGAGTAAAAAGCATTTTAAGCGAATTCTACAACAGCTGTTGAATATCGCAGCTTATGTGCCACCTATTTTTGGTATCAAACCTTATTTAATATCAACGAGTCAGTAAAGTAAGTATTATACTTAAATGCCCCCTTTCCCGTAATAGAATAAAATGCTGCTAATTATTGAACAGAATTATAATTTTAAATAATCGTGTAAAAAGGATTTAAGTAAGGATTATTGTAAAAAATGAATGTCTTGCAATAATGAAAAAAATCCATAAAATCTTTTTTTATTTAAAAAGAAAAATACGGATGAAAAAGCGTTAGGATTTAAATCAAATGCAAATCTTATTTTATTTCGACATAAATTTCATTTAAAATCATTAATTTTTATTTCTGGTACATTCCACATTGATAATAGTGATTATATTTACTAAAAAGTAAAATACGCTTCTTTTCAAACATGTGATCTTGCTGAAAAAACACTTTTACAGATCTTCAAAAAAATTTTCCTGGTAATGTTTTCTCCGAAAAGGGGGAAAAAACGTTGCGAACATAAAACACTTTTAAAAAAGACTTCTAAATGCATTTGTACAAAGAGTGAAAAATGGTTTTCCTTGCTTCCCTGTGTATTAAAACGTATGAAGATAAGCATGTATTATCAATTTTTTAAGCATTCGTTCAGATATTTTTAAATATCGTGTTAAATCGACAGATTAATTATTTGTTTAAAAACTATATTTGAATTCAATTATTATTCAAAATAAGTTGTTTTATCAATACTGCTGTATTTGTGAAAAATTAATTTTCAATTGTAGCTAAAACTATTTCTACTTCTGCAAGTGTACTTAAAGTCAAAATTTTTCAGCTAATTTAACACACATATACATAAGTGCGTTTTTTAGTGAATTTGAAAAAAATAAATAAATAAAACAATAAAATATTTCATACATATTTCTGTCTCTACTTTTTGAAGTATCAGATAAAGAAATAAGCTTTGAGTAACTGTCAATCAGATAACAGATAACTTAATGAAACAATTCAATCAGTGCATTCATAGGGTAAATTCATATGACGTCACATTACACAAAAAATGAATTCACGTGTCTCCAGTCAATCAGGTCGTAAATTCATTTGACGTCATAATTGCATCATAAATGCAATCACGTGTTTCCAGCCAATCAGTTCATGCACTTCGCTGTTGCCAACTTTTGCTTTTTACAGAAACTTACTTTTAACAAATACATGTTTGTCAATAGTTATTAAATCGATAGGCAAACAAAATGCATTTGATTAAAAAGTACAAGTATAATGTAACATTTTTATTAAATTTGAAATTTATTTAAACTTTACAAGTAGAACAACTACAAGTCTAGTTGCATTTATCATGTAACCGTCATGAGTGGGTTAAATTCATGTGACGTCATAGTCACATGATAAATCCAATCACGTGTTTTCAGACAATCAGTTTACGCGCTTCACTGTTGCCAATTTTCGTTTTTTATAGAAACTTTTTTAGAAAGTATACTTATTTGTTGAGGCCAAGTGGTCGAGTGGTAGCGTATCGCGCTTCCACACTACAGGTCCGGATTATATTCAGGGGCTGAGCAAGGCTGCGACTCAGCCCTTCATTCCTACTGCAGTGGATCGATAAATGAGTACCAAGCTTGTTTGGAGATAAACACTGGGGGTCTCGCTTTAAACTGACCGCCTGATCGGGATATCTGCTCATGCACCTCAGCGCTCAATTGTCACGTATACTGGGATGTGCTTAGTCCCTTATGGGCTGTTGCGCTACTGAAACTCAGTGGCGCAGTTTATATTTATTTGTTAACAATATTGAATTACACACGTTAACAAAATGCACAAGATAAAAGTGCCCGTATATTGTATGCGAATTGAATCTTAATACTTGGAAACCTTTACCCAATTGTGAAATTTGAAAAACTGTACTTGTATTTCACAAGCACAAGTACAAGTATTATGTCAATTTAAAATTCAATAGAGAACATGGGATTATATTTATCATGTGGTCATCATGAATCTAACCCATTGAACAACTTATAAGAAATGTTGGTAGTGCTTTAATCATCCTGTAGTTTGTCATTTCATGTCTCTATAACTTTAACTAGTTAATCTATTTATATTATCAATGAATACGATTCAAAAGAATGCTCCAAATTAAAAAAAATTATTACACCAAACTTTCTGCCTTATAATTCAACTTAAGGTGACTGCCTACCTTGAAAGTGTCGTTTTTCGTTTACGTAAGGCATTTTATTTTATTTCAAAATCTTATAGTTTGAGCATTTATTTTTCTTTCCAAAACAGTTTTTCTTTTTCTTTTACGCGAAATAGAAATAAAGTTATAGTGATTTTAAAAACATCACTCTATGCAAAAGGGTAGTAAGATAAAACATTAAATGAATTTTTCTCAAAATTATGTTTTCGAAAGAAACTCTTTACCAGATACATGATACCTTAAGAACCAAACCAGATAACGTTTTGAATTTTTGTGTGGGAATGTTTATTATACTATTTTTCATAAAGTGAACCACAAGTTTTGTTGTAGGTTAAATATTTTTTTCATTTAGGGTTGTTTTTATAAAGAAAAAACTTCAAAAATATCAAAATTTTCATATTATTATGTATAATTGTCTGTAATTTTTTTGCATTTTAATATTTCTCTCAGATTTTGGTTCATTTTGAAGAGCACCGTAATATGTATGTAGTGTATAAAGAAAATTATGATAATTGAATTAGAAATTTTTATACAGTGTTACCCATTTTAGTAAAAATTTGGTAAAATTTCCTAAAAACAATCAATTTTTCTAAGAGTACAATATTTATTTGAAAATTTTTATGCATTTACATATTTTTTTTTTACTTTTCGTCCTAAAAACGCTCAATTTGTTTCAAAAATTTTGTTTTAAAAAAAAATGGGGTCCCAAGGTAAGCAGTCGCCTTAACAAATTTGAATCAATGCCTGGTTCCAAAGAATAATTAAAATTCCTATGCTCTGAATAGACATAAACATATCTCTCATTCAGACGCATCAATAATCTCTCTACTAAAATCTTGCCATGGTATAAAATCCAACGTTTATGTCCAATACCGTGCTACCCCTAATACGATTACAACCGCTACATCAACATAAACATTTGAACCAGCTCGCCAACTATCTTTAACAATAACACAACCACCGCTTATTCCAGCATATTTACTAATGAAGTAGATTCAGCTCACCAAACAGCGGGTTAATGCAACCCAAAACGCATGACCTCTTTCAACCCATATGGTGTCCACTGTCTCTAGTACGCCCGCATGTCCTAATGATTCAACTTGGCGGACAGTGCGGACGAGCCTTAATTCCAAAGGACAAATAATGGTAATTAAGTTTGATAAATATGCGGAACACACCAAACTGGCAAGCCATGAGAGCGTAGTAGTTTATGCCATTGATCCAGACAATAATATGGGAGCTCGCTGGCCAACGCGACCACGAAATTTGATCAAAATTATGGTGTCGTTCTATTGATCCGAACAGGGGGGGAGACTGTACAAAGACTGCAGGGGAAGGGGCGGTTCGTGTATCCCAAGTACACTTTACGGGAATATTTATTGGAGACTTCGGACACATTTTTCTTTTTACTAACTTTGGAAGACATTTTGGCTTTCATCCAGGAGCGGGACTCTTGCATTCTTTTTAAATGAAAGCCTCGATCAATATTGGAAGAGAAGTGAAAAAAGAATAAACTGTTAAGTTTCGTTTTTCAACCAATTTGTTCGGAACACTCAGACAACAAAAGGGTTATTGAGAGTTTTGAAAGAATGAAAAAGGGGGGGGGGACCATTAGAGTAGAATCGTAACTTTGAAAAATTGTTAAAGATACAAGGAGGGGGGAGAAGTCTGGTATCCTTTGAAGAATATCTTGCTTGTAAAGTGTCAGCTCTTTTTTAAAAAAAATACTTGAACTTTTAGTTTGCATTTTAAAGTTAATATGACTTAAGAAATAATGGCTGTTTTTGAAATGTTAATAAGGTTAAAAGTTGTTTTGTTAATTAAGACTTATCTTCAAAGTATTTTGAAAATTAAGAGAAGACTAATTGAATTTATTGAAAACAAATTTTGGAAGTTTTTGAAACAGAATCTTGCGTGATGTACTTAATTTATTTATCGAATATGTTCATTAATATATCGCAACAGAAATTTATATCATTTTTAAAATTTAGTATAAATTTATGCCTTTTTTTCATAAGTTTTATTTTTCTTTTAATGCAAACATGAATGTGAAATGTTTATCATTCTTACATCAACTTCCTCAGATTATATAAACAACACAACATAGAAATTTAAAGCTATACAAATAAAGTCAGTTTTTTAAAACTTAGTTTTAATGAATACTCTTTATCGTAGATTAGCATAAAAAGTTCATAATTTGTATTTCTAAAACATTCATTTAAACTGTGATTTCAACAAGCACGCTTATCTGAACTAAACATTATATCTATTAAGTCGAGACGTATAAGATATATTAATAACAAATTAGAGAAAATATAAATCAATGACATAATAGAAAAAAATATATATAGTTCATTATTAATTAATAATAACTAAATTATGAGAATAATTTTTCCTTAACACGGATTTCTTACAGAAAGACATATTAAGTTGCAAAAAATATATATGTAAGTTAAAAATTAAAAGATTGACTTATAAATATACCTTTTCGCATTTACTGCTATTTATCTTATTTTAAATATATATATATAAACTCATTTATTTAAAAAAATAATCAAATTAATATTTACAACACACGGTAAATAATGATGAGAAAAAATAAACGAACACAATATCTAATATTTTAATAATGACTTAATAATAATATTTATTGTACATATATGTATATATATATGGTTATATATTGTTTCTATTATGCATAATGTTAACAATATCAATTTAATTTTATATTTAATATTTAATTTGACCATCTTAAAGCCAAATTTCACTTTCTTTGCACTTTGGCAGACATTAAACTAGTTTTTTTAAAAGAATATTTAATCTTGTCATATTCCAACTTTTGAAGAAACATCAAGTATTCTTTTTCACTTTTCCAATATTTTTCATACATATCTGACAGGAATTCAGCCCCCAAAATACAAAAGAATTTTAATACCCATGAGAATAATCATATACCAACTATAAGACGAAGTTAAGAGTGGTATTTACAGATCATTATCATAAGTCCTATTTCAATACTTTTTCAAATTCAGTGTTATACTAAATTGCTTACCATTAGAATATTATTGCTCTTGCTTTGGAACATAATATGCATTTTCAATAAATGAAAAATAAATTACCCATATCAAAAATTCTGTAACAGCCCAAGGCCATTACGTCTTAAACTGATAGCAATTAAAGTTTTTTACAAAGCTCCTGCTGGAATTTTCTAATTAATGTAATTTATGCATTGGGTTAAAATCTACCAAATTTGTATTTTTTATAAAATATAATATTTCTTTTAAACCAATCAAAAGTTCATTTTAACTTGTTTATATTAATTTTATGTGCATATCTTTATCTTGTAAACGATGAAAAGTGCTTGGAGGTACAGCATTTTTTTCGTTCAACTTAAGACACGTGCGCGAGGAATATATCGCAAATTACCAAAACTAAATTCTAATACAAATAAATTTTTTTCTTCTTTTTTTTAAAAAAAAAAGAAAGAAAGAAATTTAGCCGTTTATGTTACAAAGATAAATCGAGATTTTCTAACGGATTGCTCAAAATAAAAGGTGTTTTGTTTTCCAATGGACTGGAACGCAGCCTTCATTTTAATGCAATTTAAATTGTTCCTCATTCGAATTATTTATGTGTAAGGCTTGTTCACATTCTTGAAATGTAGAATAGAATTAGTACAGAATGTGAGGAATAAAATTAATATTGAATGTGTAGAGCAGAATTAGTACAGAATGTGTAGAGCAGAATTAGTACAGAATGTGTAGAACAGAATTAGTATAGAATGTGTGCAGAACAGAATTAGTATAGAATGTATAGAACAGAATTAGTACAGAAAGTGGAGAACAAAATTAGTACGTAACTAATATAAAATATTTATTATAATTACAAATGAATGTCAAGTAGATTGGTACAGAATATATAATTAGAATAAGAATAGAATACAGAATAGAATCAATAATAGATCAATAGAATTTTCAAACATTTATAACTTTGTTTGAATCATATTGTTACTTTTTTATGTATATTTTGTCACAACGATCTGTAAGTGTTGAAAAATATTTTGACTAAAAATTGTAGCAGCACACACAGGGGAACAATTTAAGTATGTGTGCTTTGCATTAAAAAATTATTATTATTTATTTATTTATGTTTGCTAAAATGCAACGAGTTTCATGCAACCGAATAACTATACAAGGTCGTTCTTAGTATTTGTTTAAAAAAAATGCTTCTTTTCAAGAAATTTTGTATAATTCTTTTATGATTATCGGTTTAAAAAATATTGATATAAAGTAGCATACGTAAAAGCATTATTTTTTTCATTTTAAAGCAGCTGACTTTCATGAGTAACAATATTACGATATCAGAGCAATGGGCACTGCCATTTGCTATAAACAAACTTCTCCAATATTATTTCTGTATACGACAGATTAAATCGACAACAAAAGATAGAGAGTCAACATAAATATACGTTAAATGAGAAAATAAGCGAAAAAGAACCCGAATAAAAGGATTAATTTATTTTCACAGCCACATAAAAAGAAGCGAGAGAAAAAAAAAATCCATAGCAGTGTGGAGCAAAAATAAGTTTTTTTCCTACTTTCTTTTCTTCCTCTATTTTTTGTTTTGTTTGTGACAAATGATTTCTTGGATGAATTATTCATTAGCAGGCGCAAATTATCGTTTTGCTTGTGAAATTGCTTTTTTCCAGCAGAGAATTTAATTTGGAGCAAGATATGAAAATATCAAATCTGTTATTTGTGACTATACTAACACAAAGTATATCAGTACAGAAATAAAAAAGGAATTGAAAATATTAATTAATGGTGTTATTTCCGTCTTATAAAAAAAGCATGTCTTTTTTAAAACATTGAATCACAAGTTGTAATAGATTCTCTATTGTAGGAGTTCAAGATAAGGAAATTATATTACAAAAACCTTTGTAAATACGAAATATGCTTAAAGACCTAAAAAAACTAATTTTTGCGAGATTATCTCATGTATTAAATAATGTTGTATACCAAGATGGATTCTCTTTAAATAAAAATTTAAAAAAATATTCCGTTTAATGACTAATAGTAAATTTGTTTTAAATCCCCCTCCCTCTTTTTTGAAGGGTGAAAAAAAGCAAAATTCTTACTTATTCATAGAATCTTTAAATTCAATTACTTATATTTAATTCCATTAATATTGTTTTGTAAAATTACTGGCATAATTATTTGTTGCTTCATGTAATACGTCTCCCTGATTATATATATATATATATATATATATCTGTAATGACGTCATGTAATTGAGAACGTCAGTTAATTTCTTTGATCCATATTAACTCAAAGGTATGTGTTTCGTATTGTAAAAAATTAATTTCTATTTTAATTTCTGTTTTAAATTACTTATTAGTTGAATACATAAAATACACAGAATAATTATAGATATTATTCAGGTTGAATATTCCTTCCTATATCATAATCGTCTGCTTTAAATTAATATATGAGTAATGTTATTCTAATTTGCTTGATTAATTAATTTATTTGTTGATATATAATCGTTTGTTGATAACCCTTTATCTACCGACGGTACTTATAAGTACCACTCACTTTAAAATTACATAGAATAACCATTTTTACGAATACTCTGACAATACTTAGCAGGAATATTCTTTGAAATCCACTCTTCCAAACTATATGACTGCACGGGTTCTATGAGGAGTATTTTATCGGGAAAGGAAAACAATTTTTCTGTTATGTACAAAATTGTGTTTTCAGCTGACATTTTGATCAGATACGAAGATTATCATTTTTGTTCCGAAAAAGTAATTAATGTGAAAAGGTAAGTGTCTTATTTTTGTTTTTGTATGTTAATGAAGACCTTAGAAAATGATTTCAATTTATTTTAAGTGAACAGTGAATATAATTAATTTTACAGTTGAATATCTTTAATTAATTAACTAACTCTAACGGATTAAATTTCCCAAAGTTGAGAGTATTTTGTTTATGTATATTCCTTAATTTTCAATATATTGATTCAAAAAATATATATATTTCATGAAAAAAAACTGCAGTAAATCATAATGTGGTAGGTAGATAAAGGGTTAAAGTTAAGTTGATTAAGTTAGCATCTTTTACAATTATTCTAAATGTTTTTTTTCACCTGGATGAAAAAATAATAGAAATGCATAATCGACGCTGGTTGAACCTCATATGTAATAATTTTTTCTACACGTGGAATAAATTTCGAATGCTATTAACCGCAGAACAAAAACTAATTAATATGGTTTTTTTTCGTAAAGCATTGAACTAGTACTAAAACTTAAAGATCAGTTTCTGCAGGATAAATTAAAATAATCTTTATTTAATTTACACAATTTTTAATTGAAAAAAGAAAATGCAAGCATGTGGATTATATCGATTATTATTTAGCAATAAATTTGATATTATAGATACATATAATCTTGAAAATGAAACAATGTTTCAAAAACGTTACACCATGTGCACAAAAAAATACACATATTCCACGAATTTCACAAATTATTTTCTGTTATCAAACAAAATTTTATAGCTTCTTAAAAAAAATTAAAATTCGCGTATTATATATAAAAGTGCTTTAATCTTAACTTAAAATATCGAATGTTGAATTTCAAGAGAGCGCTTTAAGCGATTCCGAAACCCATCTCCTTCAATTTAATGAAAAGCCAACATTGATATTACACTTCTTTATTCTCTCTTTAATTAAGATGCTTTAAAGTAAAATTTAACTCAGCAAACAAATCTGAAAAAAAATTTTTTTTTAAGATAAGTTAGAGCTGAAACTGTACTCACGTGCCACCAAGAGCAGGGAAATGGGGAAAAACCGGAGGGAAATTAGGAATGGTAGCTGGAGGCTGAATGCGACCTGGAAACAAGAGAAAAGAAGTTTTAACTTCGAAAAAACCAAACGATAAAGCACAGAACTCATATATTTCCATAAAATCGAGAAATATATGTATTTATTCTCTTAACTCGAAGAGAACGAAATGAAGAAGGGGGCACAATTATTTCCCTAACTTTTAGCATTTTGATTAGAATTTTTCCCTACTTTTTTTCTCGTTTTATTCTTCATTAAATCTTGACTTTGGCTAAAGAATTTTAAATGCAATTTCGTAGAAAGAAACGCCTTATTTACATAACACAGTTTCTACTGCAAGCGATTTTTTTTCTCTCTCTTTTCCTTTTCTTTTTCACTTTGTAGGAGAAAAAAAAGTAAAATGAAGTGAAGAGAGGAGAAAAAATGTTTCTAACGATATTTTAAGAACCAAGGCGTTTCTTTCAATTTGAATATTAAATCGACGTCAGAGTTTGGGTAATTTATTTGCATGGAAATAAACTCATATTAAAGAGCGGAGGAAGAGATTATTTCAGATCTGAGTTCGAGATTAGAAAGGATTTAATGGTTGTGTCGAGGGCTTAAGAGAGTTAAGTCTTCGTAAATTAATAGACGTGTTCGTTGTACAGAATAAGAAATGAATAACGTTTGTTTTGAATTTTTAAACTCACTTTACTCTATCGAAATCCTCTTTCGACGTAGGGAAAAAAATATATTTCATACTCTGTTAAGAGAAAAAAATTAAACTAATTTCCTTTTACTTCAATCTACATGCAAACATCTTTCTGCAAAATGGATTTATAACGCAGTTAAGAATTCAAAATAAAAAAAAAAGTAAATACATAAAAGTGGATAGATTCAAATCTGGAAAAATCTTTTTCCACTTTCAAATTAAACAATTTTTTTTCTCGTTTTTCATATTCTTAAATTCCTTAATCTTCATGTCTTAAGCTATAAATATTTATTTTTTGAGTAGAATATAATTAATATATCGAAAGTCTTTTAAAACATGAGATGCAATAAATAAAGTAAGAAATAGATTGATGTTATTTTAGTTATGATGTTTCTTATGCATTTTAAGTTCCTTTTTTCTTTCGTCGTATTTATAAAATCTTTTAACAACTGTTAAAATTTTAAAAAATTAAAAATAAGATGTAAAAAGAAACTATATTTGCAGCGAGCCTCTGTTCGCATTTGTATGAGAGGCAACTGAAAGAAGACAACTCTTAAGTATAGCAACATTTTATTCTTATTAATTACAAACACAATAAGGTTGCAAATAGCTAATGGAAGCGAGTTAGTCCTAATCAAATAATAATAACAATAGAAAAAACTCTACATATCAAACATAAATGATCCTAACAGCCATTTCTGGATGAACTCAAGTTGATGGCATTTGGCTCAGACGCTTTCAGAGAACCATACGTTGTCAAATATATAAAAATACAAATATAAATGGGTTGACCATGTTTTTAGAATGAACAAAGAACGTTCAACACAGAAAATTTTTTTGGCCAAGCCCACTGGAACAAGAACTAGGGGCCGACCCAACCTTAGGTGGATTGATTGCCTGGAAAAGGATTTCGCTACCCGAAGAGGAACTTATTGGAAGACCATGGTCAAAAAAAGGAGAGGCATGGAGGAAATTCTTAAAAAGGCCAAAGCCCAAACAGGGCTGTAGCACCATTGAAGAAGAAGAAACATACAGGAAAAAGGAAGACGCACGACTACTTTCCCTAGACTAAACTTCAAGCCCTGTGGCCAGATACGCTGACAATTCAAAATACTATTCTCACGGATATAATTTAAAATTCGCCGCAACACATCGAATTTCTATCTTCCTCTTCTAATTCGATTCACTTTAATATTAAATAATATCTCTCATTTGCATGCATCGCGGTTCCTTTACAGAAAGATGTTCTCAAATCAAACTACGCATAGAAAGTATTTCCCCCTTAGTAGAAGGACCATCAGAGATTCCGTCACACACTGTATGATGCCATCTTATTTCCTAAGATTTTGAATTTAACAATTGAAAATCAATGACTACACTGCTGGCTAACCCAAAGGCAATACTATGAAGGAATCATCTAAGTTGTATGAAATTTTTACAATGCTATACTTCGCTGAATTTTGAAAATGTTTATCATTCCAACATAAACGCAATCACATACGCCTGTAAAGTCATCATAACAGGTCTGCAAAGGTAGAAATACCAATACGCAGCCCCATAACAGAAAAGAAATTACTAACCAAAAACATCCGTAAAATATAACATGGAAATGATGATTTCTATGTATCCAATTTTCATAAAGCTTTAATGATACTTACGTATTATGTTGTCGACCAGTTTCGTCAAATCGAAAGACGTTACCAAATGGCACGATGTGCAGCCAATAGTGGAAACCAATAATAATGATGACAATAATGCAATGTAATTGAAAATAATAATAATATAAAAATAATGATTACAATATTTGACTACTTCTTTCGAGTTGGCAAAATTGATAGACGATACAATATGTAAGTACAGTTTTAATTACTAATAAACTCTATTACTTATTTAATCGTAGCATTACACGAGACCTTAAAAACTGCATCGGATATAAATGTAATATATTTTTAATATTTTTTTTTTTTTTTTTTTTTGTTGTTGAACAACTCCGAATATAAACTTTCAAAATTAAAATTTTCCATTGTTCGATGACCTAAGAAAATCAACTTTCCCCTCAAAATACAACGGAGTTTTTGTATAAATGAATATTTAAAACTTGCGAATCTCAATTACATGTTCTAAATCTCTCAACATATTCTTCCATTTTAATCCAAAAATGAATTAAATATAATACCTGCTCTCACGATGAGTATGCCAGTGGATTCTACTCGAGGTAAATGCCTTGGTGATCCAGAATCATCGGCCAGTGAATCTTGACCACCACTGTGGGCTTCACACTTGTAATAGCCGGTGTCGTGGATGTCTAAATTGGAGATACGCAGCCGAGATCCCACTCGCCCAGGACCCGGATTGTACTTCTTGATGTCAACGCGCCCCTTTTCTTCTTCTACGGGGGCTTCATTTTTGTACCAACGAAAATGTACGGGCCCTTGTCCCCTTACATCGCATCGCATCTTAACGCTTTCTCCACTCTCTCGAGTAAGATTCACCAGTGAGCGCTCAAGACGCAAGTCAGAACGGACAGGACCTGTTAATTGAAATAATAAAATTGTTTTATATTAACTATAAATGAGTATTACACTCTCTCCTATCAGTAGATAGGAACTAATAATAAAAAAAGACTGATTATTGATCCTTTCAAATTTGATTTAAAAAAAATTATATTAAGACACAAACAACTTGCATCTAGAACTTACTTGTTATATTTTCATCAAATGTGGTCTCAGCTTTTCCATTTAATGGATCTGATGTATATCTAAAAAAAGAAAAATATAATGAAAGGCACATAATGCATAATTATGGGAACATCTACATGAAATTTGCAATGAACACATGTCAGTTGTTTATATATATATATATATATATATATATATATATATATATATATATATATATATATATATGTAAGGATAATTAAATTATATTAAAAATTAAACTCCCTATCTAGCACTCATCTTTCTCAGTTCACATCTTCAGGTATCAAACTAATCACCCATTTATTTCTTCCGAACATATGGTCTAGCCAATAAACATGTCTAATTCCAGATCGTTAGATTTAATAGTCAACATATGTCAGTATTAACTTTCAAATACCCTCTTCAAATCCGCGATACTTACCACGTCTTTTTCAAGTGTTATCCATTTTAATCGATAATTGTGGAGTGCTTTTTTACTCCCTGGTCTTTGCGTCAGAACAGATGTAGAAATGACTGAATAAAGAGCGTCCCTTTTTCTAACTTTTAATCTAATTCTGTCTTCAAAATCATGACATATATATATATATATATATATATATATATATATATATATATATATATATATATATACTCATTACATTCATAAAAATTAAATATCTTAACCCATTAGAGCCATACAGTGATGTTTAATCATAATACAATTTTAGTCTTAATACATGCACGTAGCGATGGCGATGGCATTTTTTTATTGTTACGAATTTTCTGTAATGAATTTTTAAAATAGTGCAAATAATTTATATCTGGATGTGTAATACGTTTATATTATTTTATGTTGTATTTGTTTTATGTTAAATTTCACAATGCTGTTCCTTAGATTATCGTATCGAATCAATGGAAACTAGGCGAAATCTTGGCGATAGAGCCAAGTTGGCATCATTTTGGGCCACCATATTAGCGACCACGTGGATTCTTCTGGAAATCAATGGAGAAATCTACTAATATCACGATTCATGACTCAAGCGCATCTTTCTCGGAAGATTCTTGAGACGTATAAATAGGGAGTCCCTCGCTGAAACAGAGTTAGTCTTGTTTTGACCGTTGAAGAGTAGTATTGATTTGACGTGAAGAGTCTACCAGCGATTAGATATTTCTTCGGCTGTTGTATAAGACGAGCGAATGGAAGTGAATAATCTGTTACATACTTGTATTTTAGACACTGATAGTTGTGTCTGAGCGCAGTAGAAGGTGTAAAGACCTTCTGAGATTTACTCAGCAAATTTGAGTACTGTATCCTGTATTTCAAGGATTGTTTTTCCGACAGTAAATTTCCATCGCTTCTGAAGAACTGCCTTGTTCTTTGGTACTAATAGCATAAAATCCCCGAACCCCGATAAGCGTAACAATATATTTCCCAATGAAACGCTAGCATGTGGTATTAATAATTTTCATCATACGACGCATAGTAAAGGGATATAAAAAATGTTTTTTTACTTTCTAAATATATGTACTTTCAAATTCTTTTCATTGTGTATGACTAAATAACTGGAAATAAGAAGACAAATTAATTTGACTTTTTTATGTGATAAAACGGCATGTTGCTATACTAAAGTAAAAAGAAGGGAAACTGTTTGTCCCTTTCTTAGTGGATCTCTACTAAAGAAAAAGAAAAGAAAAGAAACCTGTCTGATAAATTTCAAGTCTGTATGTCTAACAGTTCCAGAGATCTCGTGAAGAAAGAGTGAGTCTTTTGTAAAGTATTCTTTAGGTGATGAGAGTTTTAAAATAAAATAAAATGCAAAACTTTTGCACTTCGTCTCTTTCATTACATTTCTTACAAATTCCTCAAAAAAATCTTTGTTATTTTTAAAGTAAATAAAATATAACTCGGAACATAACCTAAGCACATTCCTTTCATAAACTTCATTAGAACTGAGTAAAATTACCAAAAAAACGCTTTGAAACTAAACATCCTCTAATTCAGAGGCCCATACTGAATGGTCTGTGTACTGACAATTTTGTTGCAGAACTTTACTACAGTTCATTTTCAGATCCTATCAAAAGACCCCGGAGAGTTAATTTACGCATTGAAAACTGAGTTAAACGAGTCAAAAGTTCTCTTATAATAAAGGCGTTTACACACACACACACACACACAGGTCGGAATTCTTTTCTTAATTTTCTGTTTACAGACAATTCCTCAACAGAAGTTTCCAAACCATTCATCGAATGGGCTTAAACGATAAAAGAGAATCAATGCTTGATTAAAACGCTTCTAAATTAGTTCCCGTATCGAATTCTTGTAGGCGGAGGTTCTTTAAATCGTTCAATTAATTAGTTCCTACTCTAGGTCCTCACTGACCTATTTAAGCTGCCACAGAGAATAGGAACCCCCTTCGGTGTAAAGAATCATCTTCCGGCTCAATTTCGAACCGTGTTTGGAACGAAAAAAGAAAAGAACAAGACTGAAGAAGAAGAAAGGGAAAGAAAAAAAAAGTTCCAATTGTTGCCTAGCAAACGAATGCCATCCACGCCAGTTCCATTGAAACAAAAAGCTGGTACACAACTAGAGACAAATAAAAGAAACTATTCCCCGCCACCAAATTAGAGCAACAGCCCAAATTAGTTTGGCAAAAATTGGCGGCGCGATTGACAGAGTTTTCTGGTAACCCTTCCCCACCAAAGTCGGAACTTATCCAGAGCTTCAGAATTTAATTAACTGCCGGTTCCTTGTAATGAATGTCACTAATCACGAATTGCAGAGAGAAGCCGTTCCCTCAGAAACTAGAGTAGAAGAGCAGAAGGGGGCTTAATCGGGAATGGGGGGAGGGTTGCAAAATTAAGGAAGAAGTGAAAGTATTCTTCCAAATGATTGGGGGCCGATTGGAGAAAATTAGCTTGATGGCTAAATTCCAGTTAGCGCCACTATTTACCATGCCATGATGTAAGTATTATACATAAATGTAAGCAGATTCCATTTCGGGGAATGTTACGCTTTTGGATAACAGATGTGATTTAAGAGTTAAATATTCTGGGAAATTTGGGAGTGTAGTTTGTGAGACTAGATTTGTTAATCAAGTTCATCGGGCCAGAAGGGGTTTCCCACCAGAAAGAGAGAGAGGCTTTCTATTGGAATCTCCTTTTAATTTGTTTGGGGGCGAGTGGAATTTTTTGAAAAAGGAAAATTGTTATACTCTGTTCGGAGACATCATACCCAAGAAAATCATCTGAATGAGAAAGTATTTGATCGAAACTTGCATTAAAGCAGCTGCGTGACATTAAAACATCGAAGCTGTTTAAATTTAATTTTATCAGCTATAATTCAATTAATCCATTAGAAGTTTAAAACATTATACAATAAATTCCGCTGAAACGGAATTTCCTACATGGTGTTTTGATGCACAGAAAACAACACAGACTGCTTCAATTCTACGTAGTTTTCAGTGACGCCTTGAGCAATAATGGACTATTCTCTACTACTCGGGTTTTTTCCATCGAGTCAAATTGGCACTTTGAGGTAGAACAACGCTGCAAATAAACATCATCACTAGATAGCATATAAATAGACAGTGAGATGGAGAATAGATATTATGTAGACAATATTGCGACGTTAGTACTGCCCGAATTATAGTAGCTTATTCCTGAATTATGGTCCGGAATTTCTGTCATTTAGTAATTCGAATTTATAGGAAGATTTCTTTGTTATGAATTTCAGAGATTACATTTCACTTCAAATAAATAACCGTCATTTTTTATTATTCATTTTTGTATTGCCCACATATCAGGACAGTCACAAAAAGTAACTAAAATGAAAGGTTTCGTATTTTAAAAAAAATTTAATCCATATATCAACAGATCCATATTTCAATACAAATTAATATTTGAACAGCTATCTAGAGAAAGTTCAGAATAAATATAGCTTTTAATGAAAAAGACTAAAAATAGGAATATTTTCAATATACTTTTCCAAACGATGATTTTAGCGTTGGAAATTAATAATAATTATTTTTTTTAGTGAAATTAAATTTTTTAAAAAATGATGTTGTTGAAAAGTCTTTCCTAAGAATATTTTAGTGTAAAGAAAAGGCTGAAGTATGAAGTGCTGATGTAAATTTTGTTCGGGAGCTGTTTGAATTAACTATTCAGCTACATACTGAGTTAGTGAGTATAAGGACCCCATGTTTACGTATATGCTGTCCTTTCCTGGCGAAAAATTCAAATTTCCTGCCCACATATAAACATGCTTAATGTAAAATGAATATTAAAAAAACGGTTAACCAAAACAAAGCTTTAGAATTGATGAAAAGTTGAGATATTTCAGTACATTCTTAATCATGAAGAAACCTGGCAGCAAAGGTCGAAGAAAATAAAACTGCCACCCCACCCGCACCAGGAAAACGTTAAGTAATAGATAGTCAAGCAAAATGGTACATGTGATGTTGTCTTCAAAACACAAACAGGCCAGACTGCATTGCTAAGCCACCACAAACAATGATACATTATCATAATTGCTTAATTTCGTTACTAGGCATAGCCACTAATACTTTATTTATGTCTAATATACAGATTAGATATTTACTTTGCTCGAAAGGTCAGTGCATAGGTTAACAAAAAGAGCCTCTACTGTTCCCATCACCAATATTGGACACACTGGCGGATGATTATATGTACGACAACGAAATCTCAGAATGTATGATAATTATCATTATACCTGAAAAATTAAATCCTTTTGCTATGAATCTTTTCTTTATTGAACTTCCCCCTTAGAATTTTATTTTTATAAAACACATGACTAAAAATTCACTTAATAAATATCTATTTCTTATCGGGCATATTTTATTTAATTAAAAGTTTTAATACAATAATTTCTCTTTTGCTTTACTTTGATTGTAAAGTAAGTAAAACAGTACATATTACATATGTTATCGTCGATCTAATTATCAGACTGCGTAACTCCATCTGGGATGCTAATTTGATACAGTAAGGCTAGGCGCCAAGTTGTTGTTTATGTTTGCCAAGATAGGCGATAATATTACAATATGGTTTACTTTGATATTTTTATCGTGCCATAATGTGGTTGCCATGGGATAACGTATATTAGTGTTAGTTTTTTGTTTTGGTTTTTTTTCCCGTGGGATCTCTGTTCAGCAAAAGTAACACATTGTTCACATTTTGAGTAATGAACGCTTATATATATAAAATAGTGTAAATAATTTATATCTGGGAGTTAAATAAAGGGTGTTTTTTTAGAGGTATAGAACTTTAAATTGCAATAAAACAACGATGTATTATTCGATTGACATGAATTTTTTTTATTCGAAAGATAATCTTGTGGCATTATATTTTAAACATGATTTCTGGCATAGGACTGCCATGGCTGGCTCGGATGTAGTCCAATCTGGACGTCCAATTTTCGATGACTTTTTCCAACATTTGTGGCCGTATATCGGCAATAACACGGCGAATGTTGTCCTCGAAATGGTCAAGCGTTTGTGGCTCATCCGCATAGACCAATGACTTTAAATAGCCCCACAGAAAGTAGTCTAGCGGTGTTAAATCACAAGATCTTGGAGGCCAATTCACAGGTCCAAAACGTGAAATTAGGCGGTCACCCAACGTGTCTTTCAATAAATCGATTGTGGCACGAGCTGTGTGACATGTTGCGCCGTCTTGTTGGAACCACAGCTCCTGGACATCATGATTGTTCAATTCAGGAATGAAAAAGTTAGTAATCATGGCTCTATACCGATCACCATTGACTGTAACGTTGTGGCCTTCATCGTTTTTGAAGAAGGATTCCACCAGCCCATAAAGCGCACCAAACAGTCAGTTTTTCTGGATGTAACGGTGTTTCGACATACACTTGTGGATTAGCTTCACTCCAAATGCGGCCGTTTTGTTTGTTGACGTAGCCATTCAACCAGAAGTGCGCTTCATCGCTAAACAAAATTCGCTTATGAAAATCGGGAACAACGGCAATCTCGTTTGGGGCCCATTCGACGAATCTACGCCTTGCTTGATGATCGTTTTGATGAATTGCCAAACCAAACTGAGAATAAATCACTTGACAGCTGTTAAATCGGTCGCCATCTTGGAAAGTAATGCCAACTTAAACTTCTATACCTGGAAAAAAAACACTCTTTACATTAATATTACTTTTTGTTGTATTTATTTTATGTTAAAGTCTTGCCACCACCTTTCCCTTCGAAATCTAGTTTTATTATGAAATAAAAAAAAAGTAGTGATTATACTGATCGAGGAATAAATTAAAAGCGGAGCGCGCACTGAGGCTTGGCGTAGATAAAACAAAAGGATTAAGGAATCGCGCCCAAAAGCGCTTGGCGCGTTGCACTCTTGTATCAAATCAGTAACACCGGTGGAGTTACGTTGTCTGATAATTAGACCAACGTTATATGTGTATAAATGAGCAATATTTAATTTATAGCACTACTGACAGAATTCAATTGTAAATTGATTTTATATTATCTATTTTATTTGTGGTAATAATAAACAAGCATAAATATTCTTAAAAATACATTCAGATGAACATATGTGGCACGGAAAAAATATTTTTAATTAAATAAATTTTATTTATCTCTCACATGCATCCCATCTATAAATATGCAACCATTTCAAAATACCCCCTATCTTTACTTAAAACAACAGAATAAGAAAGCAAGCGAAACTAACGAACTCCCCCGCCCCAACCCAAAATCCTAGAATGGCATCATGTGCCAAGACGAAAACGAAAATTCTTCAGTGCATTCTTTTAAATCGTTCGAAAACACCCCTTCCACCAGCCCGGATAATAATTAATGTAGGGTTAATTAACGCACATTCTTTTGTAGCGTTGACACCCGGTACAAGCACTCCCCCCCCCTCTCTTGGTACTCTGGAGAATAGAAAAAATTACCCGGGGAGTAAAAAAAAGATTGTCGAAAAGAGGGAGGTAGAGGTATGCCTGCAAATGTGTTAGGAAAGAATGCATTCTATTGAGAGGGGAGGTATGGGACATTGTAGGGATGCAGGAAAATCGTCATTCCATGCGTAATTGGTTGAAGGTGCAATGCCAGCTGACGCGTCGCATAGTGTCGCGTTTTAGATGGGAACACGCGCAAGATGCACATTTATCCTACTCAATTAGATGGAGTATTGTTATGGAAAGATATTTTTTGCGAGAGATAAGAATCATTACTTTCATGGCATTTAACGAAAGAATGCTACACATGCTGCTAGAAATAATTAGACACATCAGTTAAAACTAACAATATGTTTCTGCTCAAAAATGACTCGAATAAGCGAAATACGAGTTAGGTGTTTTTCCCCAGTGTAGTAAAAAATCTGACAGCAAGATCGTGTACCAAGACAAAACGCACTCACATATTTCTTGTAATTTACTTTCAAGAGTATACCGCTAACAAATTTTACTTTATTGTTAATCCATCAGTTTAATATGATACAATGAAATACGTTTAAAGCGAAAACGCTTAAGACGAAATATCGGTTAAAACGAAGTAATACAACGGTCCCGACAAACTACTGTGGATTTCCATGCATATTTTTTTCTTATAATACAAGACGAAATCGCTTAACACGAAAGGATTTCCTTTTTGGGAATGAACAAAATGCGGAAAACACCACCCGGATTGGACGGTCCAATTGTATTATTGAAATAACCTATTGAAATAAATGATGATAATGTGTGTACAGCCCCAATTATGGCAAAGACATTTTGGAGTTTTTGTAAATAAAATGAATTGTAATAAACTTAATTTTGGGGAAAATATGTTTTTGATGTGTAACACCTTTCCTTTCGGTTGTTGGATATTTGTCGGAGTGATTTCGTGAAAACGGACGAAAATGGGAAACAGGAAGTGACGTCAATGGGAACTTGGCGAAATCTTGGCTGTAGAGCCAAGTTGGCATCATATTTGGCGAGTTCAGGACCATCTGTATTCTTCTAGAAATTGCGGGATTTCTCTACAAATTTCACACTCCGTGACATTTGTGGATTTTTCTGAAAGTTTCCGCTGGGTCTATAAATAGAGCGGTGCTAGCCGCAACGAGTCAGTCTTGATTCAAACCACGATTAGTGAGCATTGTTTTGATCCACGATTAGCTCGGCTGTGTTTGAGAATAATCTTTTACATATGTGTATTTTACACACTAATAATTGTGCTTGATTGCTGTTGAAGGTGTGAAGACCTTCGGGGATTTACTCTGTGAATATAGCTGCGGAATCCTGTATTTAAAGAATTGGATTACCGATAATATATTCGCATCGCTCTCCAAGAACCGTTATTTTTCTTTGTGGCTGTTTTGCATAAAATCCTCGAACCCCGATCAACGTAACAATTTGGTTCCGGGGGAGGGGGGATTTTTTTAGTATATTTCCCAGTGTCATTGGGACCCACATAGGATTAATAACCAGAAGAATTTAATATTTAAAGATAAAAATAATTCGGGTCTTAAAGGGATATACCGAAGATGGATCTGCTCTTAAAAAAACCATCACTCGTACTTCCCATGATTTTGAGTGGTTATTTTAATTTTAACATCAGTTTGCCAAAAGCTGAGCCACTCATAGCTTTTTTGAATGATGTACTCAAGCTCGAAATGAACACAAATCAAAATGTTTCGACAACTAACAGTGGTACTGTTATTGATGCTGTTTTTCAACGGTTTTTAAATACTTTGGGATCACAAGTATATGTGTCATATTTTAGTTATCATAAGTCTATTATCTCCGCTCTTCCCCAAATTGAACAAGAATAATTATTTTTGATACAAAGCATTACTCCTTGAGTTAATTAAATAAAATTTTCATTAAAGATATAGTTATTCTCTCGATAGAAAATTATTTCCAATCATACCCGATTCATTTTTTTTCAGGATATAAGTTACTATTGCGTATTTACCACGACAAAATTTCAGACGTTACACATCATATGCGACAACCGTAAGGCTTGTTTTTTTTTAATATCCTTTAATTTGAAATTCTTTTAACACGAAAAAATATTTTAGTTCCTTCAGTTTCGTGCTAAGCAATTTTCACTGTACTATATTCGTTAACAAAAAAACTGAAAAGCTGAACAAATTTTCCTGGCAACAGAAAAAAATTGCGGTAAATATAGAATTCACAACAATAATTCCAATATTTTTTTTGTAATTATATTAGTTTGGTGTGTATAAAATACTGGATTTTTAAAATTACCTTTTTTAGAACTTAAGTTCTTATTTACTTTTCACCAAAGAAAAATGAAAACTCGAAATAAAATGAAAAAAAAAATAAAAAAAAAAAAAAAAAAAAAAACCAATTTTAACGTTTTGTCAAAACACTCCGTTTTTAATAATCAGACACTTGTTTCCCTTCTTTTTATGCCTTGGGATTTTTTTCTCCTTCAGGCGTCGAGTTTTTAATATTAATACAGGAAAAAAAAGTTTCTCGTTAGATTGCAATTTCATTTTTTTTTCTTTTAGAGATTATTTGTACTCAAAAGAAATGCTTTCTTTCTCGGTAACCGCAACTGTCGTTCTGTTCACTAAAATTAGAATATTATTCGGCCATTTTAACAACAGGCGATGAGAAATTTTAAGCGACCGAAAAAAATAACTACGCGAATTTCATCCCGTGATTACTTTTTGATATTTTTCTTTAAAAAATTTTTTTTCATCTTTACCTTTCTTTTTGTTTCATTTTAAAAAAGTTTTTTTATGGAAGTCAATTATAAAGAAACTCATAACAAGAAACAATGCCAAAAAGTAATAAGTTTTCAATAATAAATTACAATGTCATTTGCCACATTTCGAAATGAAGTAAAATTAGAAAACTAGGAGAATTGAATACATAATTTTTCTTTCTCCCTCCCTTTTCTTCTTCTTTTTTTAAGTTGATCTTTATTTCGACACTCTGAAATTTTTGTTATTTCTATTGCAGTTAAATATTAGCAAATTAAGCAGTTAAAATGTTTTATTTTAGACATGTTTAACTATAGAATTTAAATAAAAAAAAGTTTTAAAAAAATAGAGTAAATTTCTATTATTAAATGTAAAGTTCGGCGGGAATAAAATAAATTTTTTTAAAAAAATCCTAAAAAAAAGTTGGAACATTTTCCATATATATTTACAGTCGACAAATATTTTAATCTTCCCTATTATATCGGAAAATTTATGAGCTAAAATATTTTTACTTACTAAGAACTTTAATCAACTAGAAAACAATATATTTTTGTTCTTTCTCAACTTATTGGATAATCTCATTTTAAAACACAATATTAAAGGATCTTACTAATGCAAATACTCAAATAGAATTAAAGTTGTGAATATTTGTATTGACTCAGAGAAATTAATTTTGTCTCATTATTCTTGGAAAAGTTAACAACTCGAAAGCATACATTGCAATACATTAATAAAAAAAATGTGAACACTTTACTTTTTTATTTACATAAAGGTCCAACTTGTTTTTCTTCATCGTTCTAAGCCGAAATGGATTATTTCCCATAAAAATTTTACGCATATACTTTCTTTTTTTCTTGACCGAATTAAAGAAAGAATTTAATTATAAATAAAGCCACGTTGAGATTTTTTAAATTTTGTTTGCATAAACATCAGAAATGTATACGAGTCAAAACTATGAATACTGATATATGTTCAGAACATGATAAATTGTTTGTGGGGTGGGGACGGCACAAGAGAAAAAAATTATCCCAACTGATTTCAGAGTTAAAATTAAGTATTGTTGTCAGCATCAAATTTTAATATCTGAATTTTATTCACTTGTCACAGTGTTTTAGAGCAGTGGTCAGGACAGATCCTGGGGTGTCGGCCGCTCTCGTGCAAAGACCTTATGTGCCGTCTCTCTACAGATTTTTTCATATTTTGACTAATACTTAACATTGACGTTATAAATTCATTGACCTGTATAAGAGTAAAAAGTAAAACACATTAATAAAAATGCAAATAGACGCAAAAATCACTTCTGTTTTTATTTTCTAAACTGAATTTTTAATTTTCCCTAATGCATATCGAATTTAAAAACTCCTATGTCTTAGGTAATATTAACCATATTAGACATTTACATAAAGGAACTTTCTCAAAAATCATTTTTGAGCCTCCTTTGTTAGCAATCGATCCATAATGCCACTGATAAGCAAGAAAACCTTTTCTATTGTGGTATGGACGGCTTTGCCACGAATTTTGGTATCAAACGATGAATGTGTGCAATGAGTAGAGATTAATGGACAATATATGGACCAGCACACAGTGAAACTATCATTTTATTTTTTTAAAACTATGCTGTTTGGAAATCGGGACATATTTTGATTTTTCACAATAACTTTTTTTAAAAATCAGCATATTTATTCAACTTACAAGTAGTATAAAAAAATTAAGTCAATTCCAAATTAGATCAACAAAGAAAAATTTTATTTTAGCTACTTTTTATTAAATAGTTACAATTAATACAAATATTTATATACCTATGACAGAACCACAACATTAAATGGTAATTAATTTTTATTCATTATCATTAAAGTATCATATTGTCATCCAAAACAATCGTGTCTATAAAATTTCAGTTCAACTGAATGCTTTAAAAAGTGAGGGAAAAAAACTTTTTTAAGTTTTGACACAAGTCGCCAAAAGGGTCGCTAAGTCGTCAAAAATGATGACAACGTTGCTGTATTTGTAATTCTTTAAATAAATAGTTTTAATCAATTAATTTTTATTGATTATAATTAAATTATTGTATTGTCATCCAAGATAATCATGTATATAAAATTTCAGCTCAATTCAGCGCTTTAAAATGTATTTTAATAACGATTGAAAATTCCACCAAGATAAATAAATAAATAGAGAGTGTGAGTTAATAGTAGAGAGGAATTGAATAATAAGTTTTATTTTGAGAATACGTAAAAAATTTTGTTTGATTGATAAAACTATGTGCAGCTTACGGCCGCCTGCGTGTAGGATCGGCCCTGGCAGTGGTTCTTAAACTTTCGATCGTCGCTGCCCCCTTCATGTATCGCTGCGGTCCCCCAAGACTTTAAACATCCCATCCCGACAATATTCTTGATCAAAATACACGTTCTAGTAGTTTTTTTTTCATTAGAGGCCAACTTAGCGATCTAATCTAGAATGGCTCATCTTTCAATTTTTCCACGAGGCCTTTCAGAGACTGTAAAAGAGGGAAATCTTAATGTTACATGAGAGGCTCCGTGAACCAACTAAAAAGATGCTGCGAACCTCCAAGGATCCATGGACCAAAGTTTAAGAACCGCTGTTCTAGAGCAGGGGTGTCCAACACGCGGCCCGCCAGTATCTAAGTTGCGGCCCACCGACTCTTTTTAAAAAAATTTATAAATATCAGGTTTTTAAAGTTTGAGATTTGATTTAAGATTTTGAAATGTATTTGAGGAGAAATTTATATATATATATATATATATATATACAATGTATTTGCCTTTTACCTGTTCTAGTTTTAAAATAAATCCTTTTTGATAGTAGAAATTCCCTTTAGATTAAAAAAGATTCATATTTTATCAAACAGTTAGTTGCATTTGATTTAACTATAGCAAATTACTTTTTTAATAAATTCCAAATTGCATTATGCATATCCTTTACTATGGATGGTACATGATTCTCTGTGTGTGCGACTTTCGTTTCTCCTCTTCCTTTTCTGTTTGGAGTGCCCAAAAAGCAAGAGGCAGTCAGAGATGTTTTTTAAAGTTAAAAAAAATATTCAGGACGGTTAAGATCAAGGGCAGCGTATACGTAATCGCTTGCGAATGACAGCACTATCGAATTTCAACAATGAGTAGCGAAAGATCAATTCAAAAGGAACACCGTAATTTTCAAGAAAATGGCAACACATTGCAATATTTTAAACAGTATTTGATCATTGCATTATTATATTATATAAACATTATTATATTATCTGTGTCTGTATACATGAAAAATAGTGAAAACAATAATAATTCATTCTGTTTTAAATTTTCACTCAATAAATGTTTTTTTTTTTTTGTTTCCAAATCTGATATAAAGGTACATATTTTTATGAGCGACCCGCAAGCTTATAATGTTTTTTCCGAAGTGGCCCGCAAGGTCATTTGGGTTGGACACCCCTGTTCTAGAGCATTTTCATATCTTCCGCACAAGAGATGGAGAAGAAATGAACAATTTGTGCTTTTGTGAGTTTGAGAGAGAGAAAAATTATTTTGGGGAGAAAAGGAAAAACTTCGAAAGAGTGGGAACACCCGGTTCTTTCCTCGTTAAACCGCTCATCTGCTCATTTCGTCTGTCAATTTGTTCATCAATTATCTGCGCTTCGTAATCAGTTCATCTGTTCTTTAGGAATTTATTTTTTTCATTCCCTCTAGCATTTATCAACTGCTAATTTTGCACCTTTTGTGAGACGTTTAACAGATCGGAAAAGGACTTAACTGTTTTTGAGTATAAATTATTTTCTCGGTATATTTTTAAAAAAAAACGACGGTAAATTTTAACTGTGCACCTGAGCTCTGAAGATGCAAAATTGTACTTAAGGATTGAATTTTGCCAGGAGCATCTACGCCAAACGGGCACTCAAGGGATTTTTTACATGCCGCATAATCATACGACATGGAAGTTGTCGATTTTCTGCATCGTGAAAATCCACCGACTTGGGCCAGGGTCAAACCCGCAACCTTGGGTGCAGAAGACCAGCGACAAACCAACTAAGTCCGGCACTTTAAAATGTGAGGAAAAAGCTTTATAAAATTTTGATCCAGGTAATTAATATAGTCGCCATATTTGATCACCAAAAATGATGCCAACATAGCTATATCTGTAATTCTTTAAATAATTAGTTTTAATCAATTAATTTTTATTAATCATAGTTATTAATTATCGTTTTGTCATCCAAAATAACAGGGAAAATAAAATTTCAGCTCAATTGAGCCCTTTAAAATGTGCGAAAACGGCTCTTGTAAAATTTTGACCCTGGCATAGTTACAATGTGGGTAGAATAAAACCTATCAATAAAAATATTCCAAATTCGGATATTTTACTTTAAAACTAAACGAAGACAGTCTTAAAAAACTCACATTGTGAAGTCATATGATAATTCTTATGCAAGTCATCCATTTCATTTTACTAAAGGAAATGCAGGAAATTGGTCATACATAACTGTGTAAAATATGGCTCGATAATCCCATATCCCCTGATATTCTGCTACATACAACATTTTCACCTTTGATAAACACGCTGTTGCATTTTTCTCTGACATCCAGAAACAAAAACGTTGAAAATAAATAATTCAAGATATATTCCCTCTCACACATTGTAATATGATTTTCTTCCGAAAGAAAAAGCTGCATTAAAAATCCCTCCTCCTTTTCAATGCATTAATGTGGAAAATCCATAAAGTAACACACATCTAAAGAAAAGCGTCTGCGTTCCAAATATCCAAAAATAACAATAACAAAGGGTAAAAAAATCCGGGAATGCAATGGAAATTTCAATCATTCGGTAGGGACAGAATATTCGGTGAATCCGTAATAAACACTTCAATTGATATTCTCCTCTATTGAACTGACTGGAAACGTATTTATTACACGGTGGACAAAAAGTCGTTACTATATAAAGTTCTAAGAAATGCAGAGAATGTCATTTTGGCCCCTCCCTTTTGCCTACGCCTCTCCAATGAAAAATAATGTGGAAACGTGCACTGCGTGTATTGCTCAATAAATGAAAGAAATACAGCAGAGAAGATGCGTTCGAAATTGGGAATTTCTTTTTTTTCCCTACTTTTTTCTCCTCTTCTTTCCCCTTCACCTTCTTCCTGTTTTCGAACGAGAATTGGAACGGTTCTTTTTTTGTATAATGAAAAGATAGATGGTATGTGGATGCGACTAAGAGTGTCATACTATCAGATAGTTATTACTTCACCGAAGAATGATGGTTTTCCAGCAGACGATTTTGAGAGTTCAGTTGATGAACAATTTTTGGAAGTTATAATGTGGCAATGGTTAGAAACGATTCGAGAAAAGTTTTTCATTGATGAAAAGTGGCAGATTGCTTTGAAACGGTTCGATCTGGATGAAGTAATTTTATTTTTTGAAAGAAATAGCGTCGGTGAGAGAGCTTTGAAAGAAGGTGTTGCTCTATGCCACGAAATCTGTAATATTCCATGTACAATATCTTTTTTTTTCTTTATAAAAGCATTAAAATCCAACATTTGATTTCATTCAAGATCAGTCTTTATTGACGATTTTTATACTTCAGTATTAAATCTTCTATAACTTTACAATGAAAATCGGTTAGCACGAAACAGAAGGGCTGAATATTTTTAAGCCCCTCAGCGACAGCAACGTACCGTCTACTTTTAAGGATCATAGGTAAGGTCAGTGGCGTAAGGTACACCCCCCCCCAAAAAGAAACCCACATTGCGGGAGGCACGGCTCTAAGAGTCCAAGGCCTGATCGACGCCACAAGTATACATATTTAATCAATTTATAAAATATTATAGGCAAAACCTGACTTTGCAGGGAGGGGCCTAATATTCTCCGTTACGCCACTGGGTGGGACCTACATTTTTAGGGGCCGCTATTTTGTAGGGGCCCGGGGCCTCAAGAAGTCTTAAGACATCCCTATCCCTAGAAGAGATTTTCATCTCTTTGGACAGCTCAAGAAAGCTTTGATACATCGTCAACTTACCTGAAACATGGACGTTCGGGATCCGGTGCAAAACTGGCTGCACGGCCAATGGACTACATTCATGTGACGTCATAGTCACATGATAACTTTGTCGCATGTTTTCAGCCAATTAATACATGAATTAATTCGACGTCATAATTATATAATAAATGTAAACACGCGTTTCCAGCCAATGAGTCCATGTGCTTCACTGTTGCCAACTTTTGCTTTTTGCAGAAACTTTCTTTTAAAAAATATATATTTGTCAACGATATAATAATACACATAGTTAAAAAAATGCACTTAATTTAAAAGTATTCGTATATAATGTAAAGTTTTTTTTTAATTTTGAAAACTGTTTGAAGAATTTTAACACGTGAACTCTTTACCCAAGAATCAAATTTTAAATGTTATCTAAACTTTAAAAGTTGAGCAACTAGTATGTCAATTTTTAATCAATGGGAAACACGTGATTGCCGTTATCATGAGACCATCGTGAATTTAGTACATTGAAAACCTTCTAACAGGAAGACATCGTGGGTGTGATTCAGTTTGTAGGAGTCCTGATGTCAATTGGGCTAGCCAGTAACGACGTTCCATTCTGTTCGAATACAGCGCTGTACACGCGTGACTGATTTAAATTCCGTTAAACCAAAGTACGCGCAGCACCTTTTGCTGTGGAGTCCACATTTTTATCAGTGTAACAAGTTTATCGAATAATGCACGCACGTGTGGCCGATCGGACTAGACCCAAAAAATCTCGGAGAAATTCCCAGTCCCCGGATGAACAGTTTACTACAATCTGATGGGTAGTTCCGTAATAATAAGCCATAACTTACCATAACTTACCATAACTTTAAGCCCGGACACACTATATATTATGCAACGAATAATAAAACACAAGCTTTTAATTATATTCAATTTGTAACAGATTGCTCAGAAAACCATAGATTTCTCACCCATCTATAAAATTTAAATATCAATAAATTTAATTGAAGTAACTGTGCTGTGAGATAAATTATAACTCTAAAAGAGGTTATTCTTTTCAGGTACTTTTGTTTTTCAACAGCAATATCTGAAAAATATTTCGTAATATTGAAAAAGCTTTCGAAACAGATGGCAAGAGATATTGATTCACATTTTTCTATATACCTTTTTTGAAAACAAAAAAGTAAGTAAAATAAATGCAATATACATCACTTGAGTGAAATTTTATTTTTTCACCCTTCTCACATTTTCCACTTTCTGTGTGTGTGTGTTTCTCCTTTGTACCAACACAAACGTATTTTTTTCTTTTTCGAAGCGCATATATCGTTACGTCATCTGTCTGTAAAAAAAAAAGTGCGAGAAAAAAGAAAGGGAAGAAAAAAATAAGGCGCGAAATATTTCTCGAGCTCTGATTTTTCGAAAAGTGACGAAACAAAAACAGTTTCCTCGAAGAAATAAATAACATTTCTTTCCTAGAGTTAGTAGCATTTTACTGGAAAAACAAGAAATAAAATATCGTTTTCTACAAAGCCGACGAATCTTTTTTTTTTCTTCTCCCGCGAGAATTTATTTACTTATTTTTTATATATAACCCCTCCCCCCACCCTTACCGCAGTTGTCTTCAAACTGTGTTCCACGGAATCATGTGATGTGTATGTAAAATGGATTCACGTTCAGTAGGAAGTTTATGTAATCACAAGTATCTAAAGCTCATCCCGATCGCTAAAACTGAAAATTTCATTTATTCATAACTTTGTTTTGTAATGCTTTTTTAAACTTTTATTTTAGAGCAATAAAAGAATATTAAATCGTATTTAAATTAGAAAAAAATGTGTGAAAATTTTCATATCTATTACCTAGTTACTAGATTGCACATGTTCTGTTGTTTACCACATCCCGGGTTCCACGAAATAATTTTATACTCGTTGGTACAATGTTTCTCAAAACTAAATAGTTTTCGAATGGGAAATGCACTTTTTTTTAAGTTGCGGGGAAAATACCCATAATGAAGGAGAGGGAACAATTTATGGACAAATCAACAGATTCGATGTTAAAATCTGAATTTCAGCAAGAGCAGCTCCTAACGTTTAAGTTTCAAATCCATGCAAAACTCACAGGATTTCTCCCTTAATTATATAAACGTTTTTATACCACTCAGAAAAATGTATTGAAGTTAAGAGTATTTCACAATGTGGGTGGCAACAGCAAATTAAACGCATAATATGAAATGCGACTGCAGATAATTTCAATAGACCTAGACTTCGAAAGTTTGTGCAAACAAATGCAAGTACATATATAAGTCTTGTGGGCTAAATCACGAGTGCAGGGGACTAGAGAATATTTCCCTCCCCTCTAGTCCCATGGCAAAATTGTGGAGGAGAAGATAGTTGGTGTCGCCATCTATCGTCCCTTCGGGGAATTTCGCCGAGCTAATTCGTATTGTCATCTGTATGGTGCTCAAGGTCTAGGCCGATATGACCGGCGTACTTCTAGCCCCTTGCCACGATGAATTTCGTGGGCCTCGTTCTGATGACACAACACAACACATTTTTCCCACTTACAAAATGTAATGCATGTTGTGAAGTTTGAGATAAATAAAGGTAACGTGATATTGATTAATTTAAATATTTAGTTTATATACGTCAAAGCTATTAAGGGGACACATTACGATTCAATTGACAAAACTCGGCTAATTTTTGTGTATAGTCTAAAATATTTCTTATATTCTTTTCTATAACTTCAAAAAATTTGAAAGCTCTAAACTTAAAAAACGCAGAATTATGATAGTTTTTACGTTTGTTTTAGTTCAAATCCCTATGGCAAATCAAAACTTTAAACTGAATCATCTCAGAAAGATAAAATAAGTAGTTTGTCAAACCTTGCTAAGGTTTTTTTTCTATTTTGCCTAATACTTTGACTTTCTTTTTTACCAATTGCTAATAGTACACATAACAAAAGTTGGTATGCAATTTTGAATCAAAGCAATACTTATTTTTTTAAAAATAATTGAACTCAAAAGTTATACATTTTTAAGGGAATTTTCAATAAGCATTCATAAAAAGAAGTATTGTACGAATACCAATCATGTTATCGCAAAACCCATACCAACTTTTGTTATGCATAGTTTGACAATCCTGTAAATCACATTTCAAGCATGTACGTAATTTTTTGTAGGAGGAGTAGCATTTTAAAATCACTCCACAAATTTTTTGCCTTAAAAAATTAAATGGCTAGCTTTTTATGAAATTTTGATCACAAAATCTACTTTACATAGTATACACCCATAAGAGGCAACCAAAAAAAATTTTGAAAATCCTTAAATTAAAAAAATTTTGCGTAAATCGTACCATGTCCCCTTAATTACAGTAAATACATCGAAGTTATTAAACATATCGCTGAGATCATTAGTGTTTAAATCATGTTGTTTACGAGGGAGGAGGTCACATCCAGTCTCTCCGAAAGTTTCCAATCGTCTCTCTCTCTTTCTCCGCCGTCTCTAGGGTCTTCGGGATGATAGTGGTCGGCGTCTTTATCCTCGAGATATATCCGGTTCGTGGCCGGAAAAGGGCTAGATGCACGCATGTCGTTGGCCGTACCTTGAGCACTATACAGGTGAAAGTACGATTTAGCTCGGTTCCACCCCAATTTTGAGGGAGAACACCCTGAAGGAGGGTCAGGGGCTTCCCACCTCTCATCCCCTACCACCAACCTCACGAGAAGACTTGCGGCTCGACGGCTGTTTTAGAGTACCCCCATGTCGGGAAATCACTATACATTTACAAACATCCAAGTCTTCTCCGGAATTTGAACCCAGGTCCTACAACATAGCAGTCAGCGTCGTTTACCACCATACTGGATGGGCGACACGTATTTACATAAGTACCTTAACATGTTGATCTAATTTAAATATACAGCTGGCCACCGTAAATGCAACACCAAGAAAGACAAGAGATAACACAACCAAATTTATTTTGTAGATAACATGTTGACCAAGTATCAAATCATTACATTTATAGACTTCTGTGAAGTGTGGTTCCTGCCAGAATCAGTAGCCACCGTAGCAGGCCATTGTTGGAGATCACCGCTGCCACATGCCTCGTAATTGATTCAAAAAGACTTTGGATGTGTTCTTGGGGTACAGCAGACCAAGCAGCTTCCACACGTTTCCAAAGTGGATCTGGTGTGACAGCTGGGGGTGTAATCTGGGTCAATCTTTGAGCAACCATGGGCCACATGTTTTCTATGGGCGAAATATCCGGAGAGAAAGCCGGCCAGGGAAGCAATTCAATCCAGTGATTGACGAAGAACTTTTGGACAATGCGTTTCACGTATGGTCGCGCATTATCCTGTTGAAATAGGGCTGTGGCCAATCTCTGAAGGTAAGGAAGGACAACTGGCTCCAACACCTCGGAGATGTAGCGCTTTCTGTTTAAAGTACCGGCAATGCGTACTAGAGGAGTGCGATAATGATATCCAATACCACCCCATACCATAATACCCGGTGCAGGACCAGTGTGGCGGTGCATAACGCAGCTGTTCAGCATCCTCTCTCCATGGTGTCTCCAGACTCGAATCTGACCATCGTAGTGTTGCAGACAGATGCGTGACTCGTCAGTAAAGACTACTTCATTCCATTCTGCCACCCACATCCTTCTTTCCTCAACCCATTGGTGGCGGAGACATCTGTAGTCTTGCTTCAAGGGTAGACCAAGCAATGGACGTCTTGCGGACCGACCACTCTGCTGTAAACGACGTCGAATGGTACGCGCAGACACACTGAATGACGCGTTACAGTCTCAATGAGCTGTGCTACGGTTTGTGATGTGACTGAGCGATCCTTTACTGTCATGTGCACAATTTGCCTGTCCTCACGTGAAGTGGTGCACTGAGGTGGATGCGATCGACCACGTCGGAACGTCGTACCCTCCTGCATCCAACGGTCACATATCTGCATGACAGTTGTTTGGTTTCGTCCAACACGACTACCGATTTCCTTGAAAAATAATCCACAACCTCGGTAGGCCACTATCCTTCCTCTGTCGAACTCGGATACTTGAACAAAAGTTGATCGCTGTTTTCTACGAGACATAACTGATCAATTTGAAAAACCCAAAAGAAAAGCACAATTGCCGAACTTGAAATCGTCGAAATCTCCAAGCCTTAAATAGCGCTTTGAGGTGGTGCCACATGCGCGCGTGATGTGTGTCTGCGCTGAAGTTCTAATCATTTGCATATCTCACCTCCGCTAATGCATGTTGTAAATTTCCTGTTATTTGCATGTTTCCTTCAGGGTGTTGCATTTACGGTGGCCAGCAGTGTATTATTTTCCTATTTAATGAGCACAAATTTAACAATTTTCACGAATGCAAATCCCTTATTTTAACGAATAATAAACCCTAAATTAACGAATTATTCAGCAGTCGGAAAGTTTTTTTTTTTATTAGTTTGTATTAGAAAAAATTGGACTTTTTTTTCCATGAAATATTTTGTTTTGTCCAAAACAGAAAAACACTTCTCTTGCAAGCAGCAAATTTCGACGGGAATACCATTATATCACTTTACAAGAACAAATGAGTCATGAGTGTAACCTACCACGCGAGTTTTAAATAGGGCAAGAAATTCCTTTCCTATCTCATTCTACTCCACAACCCAGGGGATACTTTAAGATTTTATGCGAATCTATTACATTTAATGACGGACTGTCTACCTGTGCAATTGAAGTTGAAGAAATTGTCGATTTTTACCATGGAACCAATGAATAGTCATTCCGATGCAGAAATTGATGATCAAATACCAATCAAAACTGCTTCATTAACGAATGCATGACATTGTTTGGAAACTGTGAAGTACTTGTAACGGGTTCTCTCTATCCGCGTCTTTAACTAATTCTCTTGGGAAAACTGTGGACTGTTGTACGGTTATAAAATCTCTTTCTGGGGAGGAACCGTGACTTATATGAATATGAGAGTTACTATTTAATGTCAAGCGAAGTGAGAGAAGTAGTTGATGGTCGTCAGGCTGATATTGAATTGAAGCCATCGGATTTTCAATAAAGAGAGCCAAGATCCATCAGTGCTGCGGAATTAATAATTTAAGTATAGTACATAAAGAATTATTGTTAACTAGCTGCAAGTACCCTGCTTTGCCCGGGTTTAAAATAAGGCTTTCTGTAGAAGCATACAAAACTGTTTATTTGCATGCAATAAAAGGGTATATTTATCTTAAAGAAATTTGATAGACATCTTTTTGGCAGTTCCATTTGGAGTGTGTACAAAACGATTTTCCTCTTTGTCCACTCTGGAGCAGGTCACATACAACTGCCCATGAAAAAAGCATGGTGTCTGCAAGTCTATACCAGCATCCTAAGAGACTGGCCCTATGACTTGCTGATTGTCATGGCAAAGCACAGTTTCAAAGGGAACTGTATTCTCTTGAATTGTATGGTGTTGTCTGAGGGAATAATAGGTATTTTTTTTTGGAATGAGGACATCCTCACCCTTAGCGCATCATGTGAGTACTGTGGCTTGAATGACATGTTGCATCAGCTGTTTCATAATAACTCTGCACAACCTGGGTGCATCAATATTTCGGATCAGAATTATTGTTGCACCAACTTTCAGAATCAAGTTGTGGACTTGCAAATCAAGAGTCTGAATGGAATTCAAGAACTCAATGGGATGTTGTACTGCTTCATCATCATTAAGGATGCAATCTATGGACTTGTAGGCATATTCTTGCCCTAGAAGCTGCTTCTGAATGGGGACATTGAGCTTCTCAACCACATCATTTCTGCTTGCCAGAATTGCTCTGTGAGAAAGCCAGTCCTGATTCTTGAAGTTTCACTGAATGTCAACATACACTTTGGACAGAAATTCGTCAGGAGAGTTGACAATTTTACCACATGGCATACTGACGAGGCCTGTTGAAGGATCTTCAGGAACTTTACCATCTACAATCTGGAGCAACTTGTTTGCAAATTATCCTGCAGACAAATCACTCTGAATGTGTGACCGCATGTTTGTAGTTAGACTAAATATTTCGACACAGTGCCTTAGATAAGAATTTTTCAAACAGGCATTGATCTGATCTGCTGGTGTGCCACGTGTGACAATGGGAAGTGTTTGTCGAAAATCACCAGCAAGCACAACAGTTGCCCCACCCATTATTGTAAAGCTGCCTCGCAAATCCTGTAATGTCTTATCAAGAACATGGAAAGCATTTCTCATCCTACACAATTAGCTTACAGGTTTTGAGAACATGTCCCTGTCCTGTGCCCTTGGAAATATTGCAAGTGGAACTGTCTGATCTGCTGCCTGGAGTATATTGCTCTTTTTTCATCAGGAGCTTCTGCAGCAAGTATATGTTCCACTGCTTTTGACTTAACTGTTTTCCTGCCCAGACACCCCCTTTTTCTTCTAGGGATGACTGCAGCAAAAGATGACAATGCATTCCTATGAATGAAGGAATGGAATGTACTAATGTAGTAAGTAATGTGATATTTGTTGCAGTATTTGCTTTCAGTAAAGTAAATATAACAATGAAGTATTGCATTTACTTACCGCTTTTGTTTAGTAAGGTTTTCTCTAAAATGTACCCACGGCTCAGAACAGGCACATGGAGCACTACTTTTGGCTGAAGGAGGCCAGAGGTTGGGATGGAACGAAACTTGTTTACGAACCTTCCCCATGTAAGATGACTTCTGGATGTGAGGTTCATCCTACAAACATGGGTCTGGAGGAAGGAGGGGGTCTTACCACTGTCGCCCCCCTCTCCCACCCTACACATGTATGACCATCACTTTTACTTACATCCTCATCATCTCATCATCCTCCCAAAAACATCCTAAATCACTCTCAATGACCAACTTGCATGATTTCCTTTTTTTCTTTTTTTGGTTCATCATCACACGGCTCAGAACAGGCACATGGAGCACTACTTTTGGCTGGAGGAGGCCAGAGTGAGGTTGGGATGGAACGAAACCTGTTTAAGAACCTTCCCCATGTAATTTTGTGTACGTGTACCAAATTTCGTGTTATTTGGTTGACTGGATCTTGAGTTATAAGGGAACAGACAAACAGACAGACAACAAATGCGTTTAATATAGAGACAGATATTTAGGTTAGTAATTAAGTTGACCACTCCATTTGCTTAAGCTAAGATTTGATTGTTAATTGATATGAAAAATAAAGATATTTATTTTATTAAAATGTCTCATGAAAAAGGCCCAGTGGTCGAGTGGTAGCATATCACGCTTCTACACCACAAGTCCGGGTTCTATTCCCGTGTCGGGCAAGGTCGACCCGACCTTTCATCCCTACCGCAATGGGTCAATAAATGAGTACCAAGCTTGCCTGGGGACTAAAACACTGAGGATCTAGCTTCAGACTGACCACCTAATCAAGACATCTGCTCATGTACCTCAGTGTCCAATGGTCACGTATACTGGGATGGGCACAGTAGGCCCTGTCCCTCACGGGTCGTTGCACCACTGAGTTTGTGTCTCTTGAATCTGTCCACAAGCGACCGCCCGTTCGCGACAACCTTATGCAGCAGGATGTAAATGACGCAGTATTTTCTTCTCTGTTTTAAGTCGAAAAAGAATTATTTAGAGCCAGGAATCAAAAAGATAAGTAAAATATATATATTCATTAGTAAGTATTTTAAAATTTCATGCTATAACTGATGGGTAATAATTCACTAATAGTACTTTTAGCTGTTGAATAAAAAGTGTATAATTTCTAACTATTGGTATGTTTTGTGCAGTTGCTTATCATATAATTTCAAAAAGATAAGCGCAAAAATTTTTTATTTTGTTTGTTCACCGATATAACGAATTAACTTCGATTTAACGAACAAAATGTTCAGTCCCGATAGAGTCGTTAAATTGGGTCAGACTGTATTTTTTTTTATTTATTTATTTTCCCTACCCTTATCGTATCATCCATTTCTTTTACCGTATGCTTCTGCCATCGAAAACAAAACATTTTCTTTTAACAATTTATTATTTCGATTACACTTCGTTTTAAACACTGTTGCCAAATATCATCCGCTAATCTCATGATTAAAAAAAATGGCTAGGCTTCCAGTTTCAAAACATCTGCCACCGAAACTTATGACGATCAGGTGTGAATAGTAATTACGATAAAAGGCTTTAAAATACACGAACCATTTGTTCTCAAAACACTGAGTGTATTAACTATCCCTTTGAGGTTCAAAGAAACATTTATCGATCATGGCGACACGATTTCTTATTTGTTACGGTCTTTACCAATAAAAGCGAAAAAGGCTTTTAAAGGTCTTCATTATTTGGAAAATGTTTTAAATAACTAATGGCATCGTTTGTTCTTAATCGGTAATTTTATTTTGTTCTTGGCGGAATGCAATTGCCGCCAAAAGATTTTGTGAAAGTAATTTTCGATTAATTTATTTATTCGCACACATTCGAAAAGCAATCGTAGGGAGTTTATTCTTCTCATTCGAGAATTCCAAAAATATCCCCAGCCTTGAAGTATTTATTGATGCCACCGTCTCTCAACAAATGACTCTCATAGAAATTACCCATTCAGAAAATGCTTTAATGAAATGTTTTGAGAGATATACTCCTATCGTTGTAAAAATTTATCTCCCGGGATAATTTAATTTATTGAAATAAGTAAAGCAAAAAGTGATTTTTAAAGAAATATCTGCCGTCTTTGCTGCAAACATCGAGGGATTGTGGAACCTTTGATATGGTAATAAACGGAACAAATTTCCCGTGTAATTACTTTTAAGAATATTGAATGATGATTCAAACATTTATAACTGAGAGACAGAGACATGTGAAACTAAGGGAAATTGCACTAGTAGGAATATTTTTGGGATGAAATATTTTGTTATAATCATTATTCATGCACTTCGAGATCCGGAAAGAGTTATTAATTAATAAATATATTGGTAAATAATGAATTTTATGAACACGCTAAAAAAAATCTGTGTTTTCTCACACAAGTTTCTTCCCTCTGAATAAAAATTTTTTTCGGGAAGTTGTAATAAATTTATTTATACATAAGGTATAGTTAGTAAAAATGGGTCATAAAAGAAGTTGAATTTAACTACAGAGGAGCGCCAAGAGAGATTTGCCTATGGATGCCCCTCTACCTTCCAGCGTTTTCTCAAAAACTTCACTTACGTCAAAGATCGTGATGTTATAGATTTCTCCAGGAATTTCCAGAAGCATCTATATGGTCAACAAGTCACCAAAAGGATTCACCAACATGGTCACCTAGTAGCCAAATTTGGTCTACAAAAATGATGTCAACATAGAACCATATAATATTGAGTATAAGGAAAGTTTTGTCGTTTTCGAACAGGTACACTTTTATGCGTTGTCGATCCTTAGCAAGAATTCGGATCCGACTGAAACAGGTTTAAACAGTTAGATTATAGTATACTATTGGTGATTTAAACACATATTTTTTCGCAGTTTTGTGTGTTTTTTTGTAAAACTGTCAACATGAGTGAAGAAAAAGTACACTTAAGACATTGTATGTCGTTCAAGTTCCAAAAAGGGAATAACCCGATGGAGGCAAACAGAGGCTTGTGTGACGTGTTTGAAGAGGAAGCAGTAACAACTCGAACATGCCAAAGATGGCTTGCGAAATTTTGCTTGGGTGATTTTTCTTTTAAAGATGAATCCATATCAGGAAAGCCATCAGGTGAAAGTAACGAAGTGTTACACAAAAAGATCAGGACAAATCCCACGTTAACTTCCACAGAAACTGGCTTAAAGCTTGGAATTTATCAGAATACTGCTTTGGATTTCATTACGTGTCCAAACTGTCTGTTCGGGTGCCACACGAATCAACAGAAGAAAGTTCAATGGACCGAATATTGATATGTTCTTCAAATATTGCTGGTCACTTAAGGGAATCGGTTTTGGACCCCTTGGTGACTGGAGACGAAAAGTGGACAGTGTATAAACAAGTGGTTAGAAAAAAAAACCATGTTTACAAAGGGGAAACACCCCCATCTACATCCAAAGCTAGTGTGCATCAGAAGAAGGTTACGTTGTGTTTTTGCTGAGACAGCAAGGGTATAGTGCACTATGAGTTGCTGAAAGAAAATAAAATGGTCTTTCCTGTTCGCAATTTGATGTTTCTGATCAAGAAAAGCAACGTAAACGTCCATCTTTGGCCAACAGAAATGATGTGATTCCTCAGCACGAAAACGTTTCTAACCATGACACATGGCTAGAAACACTACATAAAAAATTGCAGAGTTGGATTGGAAAACTGTACCTCAGCCAGCATATATTCCTGATATTATACGATCGGACAATTATCTGTTCAGGTCGCTGTACAACTTTCTTGATGAAATTGTATATATAAATTTTAAGGGCGTCCAAACTGGCAGTGGAAGAATTCTTTGTCTCTAAAACAGAAAACTTCTTTTCGAAGGGGTTAGATAAGCCGCCAGAACGCTGGCAGACAGTTGCAATTAACAAATGGCAATATATTTTAGATTAAATTTTAAATAAAAAGTTTAAAAAATTGCTTGTTTCTTCGTTAGAAAAAAACGACAAAATTTTCCTTTTTCATTTTCACAATTTGAGCAATGAGCACGAACATTGCATAATTTGTACAATGGGGATTGGTCTCAGCCGTTAAACGGATAAGGGTTCCTCTTCTTCTAGTAATGTATAAAATTGGCGATAAATAATTTTTTTTCAAAGAATTGCGAATAACACTTCAATCAAGCGTATGGTGAAAATCGCTTTTATCTTCATTACGATACTTCGTAAAAGTTTGTTTTGTTATACAACTTCTATTTCTTTCATTAAACACGTTCATTTACCAAATAATTGTTCATTAACGTCACACCATGACTTGAGGACTGTTGAAAGATTGACAAAGGACCGAGTTCGTCACAAAATGTTTGAAATACTGGTGACGGATCTATTAATTTTGAGCCATAGTCGATAATGACCACCAGTTACATATCACGGCATCGTAAGGATTTTGAGTTTCGACATATTTGAAGCATCATTCCCTTAACACGACAATCTTTAGTGGCATCAAGACTCGAATCCACGATTCGATATGAGTACATGACTATGATCACTTGACTATAACGGCAGGATTTGTTTCCCTTAGTTTTTTGTATGAAAACATACTATAAAATAAATCGATTCGCAGCTTCTCCCATTTGAACATAAATTTTCTCTCTAACGCAGTCAAAAGGAGAGATTCAAAACAATTACAATCGATTGAGTTCATGTCATGTATTATCTCTTCTCTCTCGCTCGCTTACCTATTCTTCATTCAAAATTTTTTAAAAAGTAGACGTTAAAAATAAAACATAAATGCTTTGAATTTATTTTAATCTCCCATTCTTATTTATCACCAATGGCGAATTAAATTTCTCTTGTTTTATTGGTTAAAAGTCCAGCTATTATCTTGGCTATTACTACCAAATTTGGCAGTCCCCGCTGGCGTTGAGTGGAGTTTGATGAGGGGGGCTAATTCAGGTGTGGTTATTTTCACTTCACGCAGGTTCATAGGGTACTTACGTACTATCGAAACAATTCCAACGTTCAAGATAACGTGTCAAGTTGGCGACTCCGATTTCACATGCATTGTTTTTACGGAATTGGCAGCCATGAGCTTCGTTTCATATAATGTCGCCAATACGGTTGCGATCATTCGTAAGCACCTTTCACAGTTACGAGGGCCAATTGTATTGCCTTAGAATGCCCGGATGAGCTTAAATTGTCACTGCTACCATGTTGATATGAATCAGATCAAACGACCGAATTCGACAGTCAATCACAGTACAACGCGTCATTGGCGAAATTTGACGTCATTTTTTTTTCTTCCATCGCCAAAGATGTGAACTAAACTAGAATTTGCCATCCCACCTAGTATGGTGGTTATGAGACTCGGCTTGTAATCGAATGGGCTCGGGTTCGAATTCAGAATAAGGCATGGATGTATCTTCGTGAAAACAAGTCGGACTTTCGCATGAAATAGATTTCCGTCTCGAATGGAAATGGCACCCTTTCTGTTCTATGCTGGGATCATCGTTTGTAATAAAAGAGTCTATATTCTTCCGTGTTTGTATTGTATGTTTCTGTTCATCTATCTTTCGTATGTATCCCAGTATGAAACACACGACAACAAGCTAGAATTTGACCCCTTAAAATGTAAGAGAAGTTCAGTTTTAAACCTTAGAAAATAAAATGACTTTTTTTTATATGTAATAATACATTTAAAATTTAACAACTATCCAATGCATCCCTAAAGCTAAGACCGGTAATAGAAAAGTGTTTGATTCAATAAACTAAAATATGCTGGTTCATCCCCATGAAAATCATAGTCGAATGAATCCTCATTTCAAATTCGCTCACATGCAGCTAATAAAATGCATATACTTGTGCGTCGATGAAGTTCAATTTCCATACATACGGACTTCGAATATTTCTGACCCAACAAGTTCCCATCAAATTTCGGGGGCGATTCACTCTTTCCAATTCGCTAAATTACGAGTGAAAACTCAATTTTCCAGTCCATTCAATAGACTAACTAACCTCTCCCAATCTCCAGATATTCCCGTTTTTAATATCTTAGGCGATCCAATTATTCCCACATAATTACCTCCTCTCTTTTCCGGAAAGAGCCCTTTCCCCAATATAATAAATACCATTAAAACCCTCTCCCAATATCTCCGGGAAAGCTCCGAAAATTAATACTTGTGCAAATTTATGCTAATACCGCAAACTCACCCTCGATGTCAATCAAACTCTGACAGCGGAATGAAATTGAATGATTGAATGCTTCAATTAAACCCCTCCCCCTTAGCGGTTGATCCAGTGCAGAGATAAACCAGAGGGTGGATAGGGATTTAGAAATGCCGTCACCATAAAGCGGACGGCTTATCTAAATGCAAACATTGGAAGAGTGGAGCAGAAGGGGGGGGGGAATATATGTGACGTCACTCCACCAGCTGAGGTGTCCAATTTATGGGCAGGCGAGGGAGATATCCGCTTTGCAGTTTGTGCTGCCTGAGACAGCTGCGGGATCTGATACCAAGGGATTTCTGACCGTTCCTCTGTACACATAGGGAGAGGGTGGTCGGCCCCAGACAGGTTTATGCTCCACGATCTTCTTTTTTATTTATTTTTTTAAAGCGGAAATGGCCGGAGACGTAATTGGATGGAAATTTTATACATGAGTGCAAAAGTAACAAGCGTGCCATCAAGTCGTAAACTGTTTTTTTTTTCCTGCGATGGTATGAGGTTTGAATTTGCACAGGGCCTCCCTTCCGGGATGGCTACGGTTGCAAGATGATATGGTGTTTAAGGGGAATATATTTTGGGGGATTTTTTTTTTCGTTGTTATCATTGATGTTGGTGGCGTGGTAAAAGATATAGAATAGCGACGTGATAAGAATTTCGATCCTAGAAAAACTTCACTGAAAATTTGTAGCTCTCATGAATTATTAATTCTGTCGAATTCTCTACCTGGAATCTGGAAAATATTCTGTACTAAGCGCTAACTGAATCGGTGTTGCATATATAAATATATATATATATATATATATATATATATATATATATATATATATATATATATAAAAGAAATATGTATTATATATCAAAAACAAGAAATAATAGATAATGGACATAACAAGAAATAGCGTAATAAAAATATAAAAGCTGAACATGAAGAACAAAATTATAGAGAAATAAAAAAAGAAACTACAAAAAAGAAGAACCTAGCGAGTCAGAAAGCAATTTCGGACTTAGGACCGAATAAGTGGGGTTAAACTAGTTTGAAGGCGCCAACCTTCCCCCTTTGCAACTCGGTAGGAAAAACCAAATAAAATAAAATAAACAAAACTTCAGAATATGGATAACTCAGAGAGTATGATAAAACCACTCACTACTATTATGTAACAAACTCTCCCAAACTCTTAATGCAGAAAAATCGCAAAATAATTACGTAAGAAAAGTAGAAAAATGCTAAAACAATTACATAAGAAAAGTATCTTTCAAAAAACAATTTAACAAAATTTCTTTGCTCACAGAGCTCCCACGAAGAGAATCAAGCGTCTTGACATCAATGAAAATCGATTATTCACCAAGTTAAAAAATTCAAATATACATAAACACATCTTTTGAGCTAACTTTTAAACCAGCCAGCAAAGACAGGTATCAAAAAAGTCGACAATCAAATATGGTAGAATTTGAATTGGTTGATTGTCAAAAATGTAAATTTGGTTGGTTGTCAACAATGTGTAAGATGCTCAAGATGTGTGTGGGAAAAATGTAAACTGTGATATGAGTGTTATGATATAATCTTCACAGCAAGACCACTAAAATGCTGACTTTGAAATCCTATTGTTGTGTGGTGGTTTTGGAATTCGAAGTAGCAAGACGGTTAATGTATTTGTGATGAATATAAGTTCTTAAGAAATTAAAAGGGTATTCATGATCTAAACAACATTGAAAATATATATATATATATATATATATATATATATATATATATATATATATATATATGAGTTTATGTGTGTATATAAAGAGAGAGAAAAAATTTCAACAATGCTAGTAGGATAATACGATCAAGATAGATATAATGTGCTTTTAATATTATATACAAAAAACAAGTAATATAAAAAAAATTAAGTCAATTCGTACTTCGTTAAAAAATCGTAATGGCGCAATCTATTACAGTCAATTGTAACTTCGACAGAAATAACGCAGAATAAATTTAAAATTTTAAAATAAAATTTAATTAATTAATTAATATTTGAAAAAACTGTATTAACATCAAGTGTCATTCGCAACAAGTTATAAAAAAATGTATTTGAACGTGAATGGATGATATGGAGATGATATATATTTATAGGGAGAGAGTTAAAACTAATAGTAGAGGAATTGAATAAAAATACTCACATAGTATTAATTTTATGTATGATTTTTTAAACCCGTTTAATTGAAAACATTCTTGCAAATCCGACTTACAACTTGCTAGTTAAAAAAACCGATGAAAAATCCAACAGAATATCTGTATGATCTATGATGAGTTTAAAGCATCGTTATATATTCCTCTTCCTCTTATTTTAATATTTATCTCCAGATAGGCGGTGGAATTCTACGGGATGCTCCACCTAGACTACAACAATTTTTTTTTTTAAAGTATTATGTCAAGCAAATTTGGACAATTAAACAAGATTAAAAACATGTTTAAATTCTGGAAGTTAGAGAATATACCCCATTTTCATTTTATATACTTGGTGAGTGCAAAATTTCTACCTGTTTTTATTACCCATAAAGAAGAGCAAATAAACACAAAAGGAACTCAAGCTATGATTGTTCATAATCCCCATTGCTATCTATGACCTCTTGCCATCTCTCTAGTATGAGATGAATCCAACAGCGGTGAAATTCTGGCGGTTTCGAGTCAAAAAAAGTCTTGGACGCCAGTTTTCACAACATCAAGACCATCAAAAATTTACTGACTGAAGGAATTGTTCAACGCATGAAATAGGGGATAGTCAGTTGATGCCAAGTCAGGAGAATAAGGAGTGTGAGGTAAAACCTCTCAACCAAAACCCATTAACTATTGGCGACTAATGTGCCACCATCATGTGGCCAGGCGTTAAAGTGATGAAGGATAACACCGCTACGATTGATGAGACTTGGCCATTTTGTTACCAAATTTGAATGCACCCTGTCTAATTGCAGACAGTAGAAGGCAGCATTGATGGTTTGGTAGAGTGGCAGGACTTCCCAGTGAATTATTCTCTGTACATCCCAACACGCACTCAATATCATCTTTTTAGGAAAAAGTCGAAGGCGATGCAGGCGGATCAGAAGGGTGGCACACAGTCCTACAACGCTTTACGTTACAGTACGTAAACCACTTCTCATCGGCAGCCACAATTCGTGTCAAGAATGGGTCATTTTTGCACCGGAAAGCGAGGAAACACAGGTGGCGATTTGATAATCCCTTTCTTTGCTATCAGATTATGTGCAACTCAACGATCCAGCTTTCTCGTAAAACCAAAGTTAACCAGGATGTCTCTCGACCGTTGTCCGGTGTACCTTGAAAGTCTCTGCTAAATCTTGCATTGTTGAGTTCGTATTGATCTATATGGCTTGGTCAATATCGTCTTCTCCAACGTATGAGGGCCATCCACTCATATCCTGATATCTTGGCAGCTTCTGTCTCCTTTTCTGAATTTCTGAAACCATCGACAACTTTTGCTTTCATTTATTGCATCCTCATCATAAACTTGACACACATTGTGACATGCTTCAGCTGCCGTATTTTTTTTATCGAACTCGTGTAACAAACAATGTCTCATGTGCCTCTCTTTGCCTTCCATGTTACACTCTCTGAGACTTTTTCTTTTGAGCTTATAAACTATGTGAAACACAAATCATTCATATGTTAAGCATTCACACGCTTGATCGGCCAACGTTTCGGCCATGTGTGGAATCAATTCCACTACAAAATTGCTTGACCAAAAACGGGTAGAATTTTCATACTCACCCGATACTTTAAAGAAATATATTCATTACAAGTTATAGCGGGCTATCTGAGGTCAAGGTCACGGACTCGTGGCTGGCGTGTCATAAGTTCGAGTCTGGTGTCGCTGAAGACCCCCGCTGTGTAAAGGAAGCCGCTGTGCGTTAAATCTGTCTAGGCTCACATATCCTACCATTTATGTGATGTGGAAGTTAGGATAGATGGTACCACGCATATTCTAGGTGTCGTCCTCGTTACTTGACCGCAGTTCAGAATTATGAAATTTGTTGCCAATAGTCCTCGTGTTGCTTTAAAAGGCGATGCTAATAAACACTCATCCGAATGATTATTCATTAACGTCACAACCTGAAACAACCCGAGGGGTACTGGTCAAGGGACACTTGAGCTGCCACTCCCTCTATAAACTTCTACATCACACCAAGGTAAGGACTTTGTCTTTGCAGATTTAACCACTTATCTTCAATGATACTATGGCTGAGCCCATGGCACGCCAACCACGAGTCCGTGACCATGACCACTAGGTTACCCCATGGTCTTAACATATTTGGAGGGCATTATGCTACTATTTACATTTTCAAACGGATGGGTGGAAAAGCAACCCTTTGAGGGAAAATTACTTCAATCAATATTTTTTTTACTAAGTGATTAAATCTAAAATTTTTGATATAAATTAAATTTTAAAATTCTAAAATTATGCTTTAAAGGCTCGATTTTTTCATTATGATTCTTGGAACCACTCGTTGCGAATCTTTGGGGTATTACTGTAACCGTATTTGAGGGAATCTCTTGTATTTACATTCAGAACACGTGATGCTTATAAAGAGAACAGTTTTCTAAGACAACAAAGAAATATACTTCAACGATGACGAATACCTCCGGAACAGGACGTCACCAGAGAACCGTGCCTAAGCTTTTCAGATCCTTTTTCTTTCTTTTTTTTTTATCACAGAGGATTATTTTTTTTACACTTCACATTTATGAAAGCAATTCTCAATATAACGGTATGGTAACTTCCACGTGCATATGATTGGACAGTGGTGAAAGTACTCGCCAGGGGCGACAGTCTGTGGTGTATTCTTTGGCCTCGGGGGACATTTGACGAGGGTGGTCGAGCTTACGGGGAGGCGAAGATAATCTCCGGTATCAGTTTGATGAGCTCGCATGTCCAATGCGGGGTGGAGGCGTAAAAAAAATTGACAGTTATTGCAGAGGTTCCTCCCCGGTGACAAATCTCTGAGGAAAAAGTACAACTGCACACACAAAAAAGGTGGAACGGGAAGGCATGAGATCACATATTGTGTTTGGAGGGTTGGGAGGAGTTTTTTTTACTTTCCTCCCCCGTACAGACAGGTGGTCAAATTAGATAAGTTCCGATAAGATGCTCAGAAGTGGATATAAATTAAATTGGACTGATGACAAAAAAAAATCGATCATGTAGAGTGAATCTGATATTGGTTAGTGATAATAGATTTAGAGTGATAATTCTCAATCCTTTGGACATTTCATGCTACTGCAAATGTGCTAGTAAACTAGAGAACTCCTTGAATAAGACGATGATTAATTATGACTGCTCTGATTCCGGTGTGTTACAATGATCAGACGCTACTGTTAACATTTTAACGGTTCATTTATACAAAATGATGAATAAAGAGGATATGCATTTATCACGCGCTTAGTTGCGTATCAAGTTTGGAATTCCTTTCCGCCCTCTAACAAAAGATTGTACAATACAATTAATACAAATAATAATAAAATGTGCACAATAAACTCTTAATCAGGACCCATTAACACTAGAACGTCCGAGATTTCTCGATTATCCTCAAACGTCGATACCGCGATATAAAGTATTTAAAGTAAATGTTTTAACTAAAAAATTGCAGGACTACTATTCAGTAGGGCTTAGTTTTACGACTTATTAATCTTACTTCATGTAATTATCATAAAAAACTGACGCTGACATGTTTCGCGAAGTTTGTTGGACCACTGCTTTGTCGCAAAGCATTTCGAGTCGCAAATCTGCCAGGGACATTACTATTATGGGTATATATTCTGTGTCATCCCTAGCGAGATATATATCAGGATTTACTGGAATATTATCAATTACATCTGCACTTTCTTCAGATTCTTCGCAGTCACTTTCATCCAATCTTATGTCTTCATCGGAATCTAAATTAGAGCCGATTCATTTTAAGAAAGCTCTCGCAACAAATTAGACCTTTTCTAAGAATAATCGTTCCAGGGTGTCTGCTCTGTACTAAGTTCAAAAATCGAATGAAAATTTTTTTTATGAGCAGATGAGCAAATACTATACATGTAACGAAACACTTAGACACAACGATTTTATTAAAATTGATTCATTTCCACCGTGAACTCAATGACACTGCATTCAAGGTCAAGAAAATGTGAGATAGGACTTCTTTGGGAAGTTTGTTTTACTAATGGTATCTACTTAGTGAACTATATTTTACTGAACGACAGTTTTTAATAATAAATTGCCTTGGTGTCGAAATGACACGAGAGGACGTTCTAGGTATATTTAGTTGTAAAATCTCTTAACCTAAAACCACAAACCTTTTTCAGTGTAATCACCAGGGAAAATGATTAAAAGTTACGAAACATTTTCAAACTTTCTGGAAAAATGAGGAAAGGAGAACAAAGCAAACAGGCTTCGGTGTCCAATTGACACCGATGGACGTTCTAGTGTTAAACCAGACATTGCAGAACTCGGATAAGAGAACTACAGTCATCCGGATCTTACGAACTGTCTGCATCAATATCCCCATCAATTGAGACATCTGAATTGATTAAAGAAACTTAAGTTAGACAACAAAATATCAATCGTTTCTCCAGCGAGGAGGTCAATGTGTAGCCATTGAAGATGAGTTGGGATCATTAGATTCTAAGTTTAAAATTCCCAATGAGGTCCAAGTAGACCGCTTGCCCACGCTAAATTTTTTTAATTGCACTCTGAGAAAAAAAAAATAAAAAGTCCGGAACAGAATTATTCGGTCGTTTTGTAGCAAAAAACTAGTCATAAAACTGTTATTGACCATTTCATAATACTAGAGGAGAGATTTATTCATTACTTCTATTCAGATATAAAAAAATGATTGGGTTCGTAATCCATTTGTGATAACGGATATATCTGTATATGAGTTGCCTTTGAATGAAGAGGAAGAACTAATTCCGCTCTGTAAAAATCGAGATTTAAATTCGAAACATTCGGAAGAGCTAATAAATTCATTTTGGATTAAAGTTAGAGGCGATTATCTCATTATTGCCAAAAAAGGCTTTTAAAAAATTGATACAATTTTCTACATCTTATTTGTGGGAATTTGGATTTTCTGCATTAACATATAAAAATAAAAAAAGATCAGAATTTTTATAAGTAAATGACGAAATGAGAGCGGCATTATCACTTTTACGACCCAATATAAACGAAATTATCAAAATTCATGAAGTTCAGATTTCGCCTTTAGTGTATTATTATCATTAATTTGTAATTAATTACTCAATTAACATTTTGTTGTATTTTTCATACATATTATTTTATTTAACATTGAAAGTTATTATCATAAAGAATCAATTTTACGTAGTGTATTAAAAGATATGTATAAAAAAAACTTATCTATAAAAAAAATTTACATAGATAAGTAAAATTCTTTTAAACTTATTTTATTCTTAGTGTGCCACCAAATTTTGTGTATTTGTTAAAAGTGTACCCCAACAACAACCACAAAGGTTGATGATGTAAGTCTGATTACTAATCCTGATCTATATTTCATAAGATTTTCTCATTCCAAGTATCTTCATTACAAGATACAAAGAGTTAGCTTTGGATTATTCGAATATCATATCAGGAATAAATATCATAAGTCTTAGAAATTATAACTTCGGATGTGAAAGAAGGAAAAGATTATAAGGCATATTAGGCGCAATTAACACACTCAGAAATACAATTCCATATATTGTTACTTTATTCTATGAAGAAGCAAATTGAAAATGAATTTATTAGTTGTTCTTACATGTGTATATGTATAAGGGGAGTCGGAATGTAAGTTTCCCCTTTCGATTGTGGTCAGGGTTATGTGGAAGTCAAAACCTAGAATGAGACATTAAAGATAAGATATAATTTTATTTTTCCACATAAGTACCAAGCACATTGTGACATTTGTCATACCGCTTGATAAGCTTCAAAAAGCCCTCCAAGGAAAACTCAGGGCTTTGCATACGGAAGAAACGTTTAACGGCTTGTTTGATTTCAGCATTTCTTCCAAACCGCCTTCAGGTGAGATTCTTCTTCAAAGCCAGAAACAGATTAAAGTCACTTGGTGCGATATCAGAACTGGCGGATGATGTTGGTGATCCCAACCAAGAATTGCAATATGGTTTTACATAGCCGTCGCTGAGTGTGGTGTCGCATTGTCATCCAACAACAGAACGCCAGATCTGAGAAATCTAGGCAGCATTTTCCAAATAACCTCTTTCAATTTCGATCAGGGTGTCACAGTACCTACCACGTAGGCACTGTAACACCCTGGTTCCAACCTCCAAAAAGTCCACTCAAAAGTAAACGCTTCTTCCGTATGCAAAGCCCTGAGTTTTTCCTGGAGGGTTTTTTGAAGCTTAGCAAGCGCTATGACAAATGTCTCCATGTACTTGGTACTTATGTGGAAAAATAAAGTTATGTTTTATCTTTAATGTCTCATTTTATGCTTTGACTTTCATACGCAACTCTGAAAACAGTCGACAGGGGAAACTTACTTTCCGACTCACCCTCGTATGCAGCAGCAAGTCCATTCCTTTACAAAAGCGGTCAACCCTTCAAATATTAACAAAATTTCCCTTTTAATTCATCAATAGCATTGTCAAGTACGTAATGAATCAAATATGAAAATAAATGCGAATATATTCAAGTGCGAAGCGGGTTTCATTTGTTTTGTTTTTACCTTTTACACCTCACGTTTAAGCAGAGACTCGTAAAATAATGATATATTCAAGATACCTATAAAATTAAACCTCAAAACGCTTAAAAAATCTTTACCCAAATAATGTTAAATTAAGATGCGAATATATTAAAGATAGTTCATTTTCAACACACAATTTAAGCGACACATGAATAGCATTTTCCAGGTTAGAATTCTTTTTTTTTAAAAAAAAAAAATGGTTTTGGAATTCTCTCTCTGCTAGTGCCCTTTGAAATTTATTCCATGTGTCAAAGATAAATTCTATTCGAATGTAAATAAAATAAATCCTCTAGCGGAAAATGAGTGTGTGTTTCAAGCGCTCTGTGACTAGCATTTATATGTTTAAATAATTCCTTACTCAGCGCTTTTTTAGAAGCTCATCAGTTGCAAATATTCCATGACCGTTTTATCGATAAATTAGCAGCACCTGCTTGTAATATTCTAATTCAAATGCGATAAACTTATTTTTATTCGTCTGTCGTCTATTGCACTTCGTGACTAAATATTGAAACAATGTTTATTTCTAATTTTTTACACATTTTATTTATTTTTACTTCGCAAGTAGCTCCTTTAGATCTTATCGAAAATATAAACATTTAAACACGGATTTTGTATCAAATCAACATTTTTTAATTAATCGCATAAGACAGTTTTTATAGCTAAAATAAATAAAAGCGATGTATTTTGTAAGCTGATTGAGAATGTATCTTACGTGATTTAAATAAGTTTCGTAAAATCATTTAAGACTAAATATTTTCTACTAGCTGGTATACCCGTTCTTCGCACGGGTGAACTGAAAAATTAAACAACACAGATTGAAGGAAAAAGAAGTTTTTAATGAGTTAATTTTATGTGAATTCCAAATTAAACAAAAAAAGCTTTTTGCATACCTCAGCTAAACAAAAAAAAAAGAAAGAAAGAAAACACCTTTGTTAAATTTTAAGTATGTAGATCTAATAGCTGATAAAAATGATTTTTTTTATTTATAATTCCTCGTAACACTCTTGAGGGTCGATTTTTCAAAATACCTCCCTAAGCTGATCTCTGCTCACCAAAAGTAACACATTGTTAAAAGTTTTGCGTAATGAACGCTTAAAGTAGTGTAAATAATTTATATCCGAAAGTGTAATACATTAATATTACTTTCTGTTGTATTTATTTTATGTTAAAATTGTAATATTCGCAAGCAACGCCGTTTCCTAAATTATAATGGCGATTCAATGAAAAACATAGCGAAATGTTAACGATAGAGTCAAGTTGCCTAGCTACTTTTGTAGCTCGAGCTTTATTAGAGCTTTGTAAGACCCGCCGTGTAGGGGCGCGATGCACGTTAATACTTTATCCAACCGCATTATGATTTACTGCAGTTTTTTCATACAATATTTTTTTTTGGATCACTACATTTACAAATTAAGGAATATACATAAACAAAATACTCCACTTTGGAAAATTTAATCCGTTAGAGCTAATAAATTAATTAAAGATGTTCGACTGGAAAATTAATTATATATACCATTCACTTAAAATAAGTAGTCAAATCATTTTCTAAGGTCTTCATTAACATACAAAAACATAAGACACTTAAATTTTGACAAACTATTTTTTCCGCTAAAATACTCATCATGGAACCCGTGTTGCCATATATCTTGGAAGAGTGGATTTCAAAGAATATTCCTGCTAAGTATTGGTAGAATATTCCTTCTAAGTTGATGTGGTGTGGTAATTAGGAGAAGAGGGTGCCAGCTCAGGTGTCATCCACGTCACTTGACCATGGTTCAAAATTACGTGATCCGTTGCCAAAAGCCCTCGTGTAGCTGAACAGTGCGACATTAATATTCACTCACTCTCACACTCCAAAAAATACAGTACAGTAGTTATTGCGTTTTTAAGTATAAAAATAATTATATCTGCCTATTCAATTAAAATTATAGCGTTATAATTAACTACTAATCACAAACAAATTTTGAAAATTTGTCCAAATGCTGCAGTGTGAAAGAGAAAGTTTATTTACTTTAAGTATCAGAACTGATAAAAGCATTTATTTGGAAAAAAGATCAATTTCTTGCTACCAAATATGCATAATAAAATCATAAAAAAAACATTAAAATAAGAGAGATTTATAACAACCTCTCCCTTCAAAACTTAATTTTATTCTGAAATAAAAAAAAAAATAGGCATTATGCTGATCAGTGGAATTAATTAGAAGCGAGCACCTTGAGAAGCCAAAACAGAAAAAAAGTTCTTTCACAAACAAAAGATAGATATATGCTAACGTGGGCTTTTTTGCAGTGCACGCCAGAATTGCTTGCAGATGGCAGAATTTTTTCCCTACTTACTTGACAAATATCGTTATATTTGGGACACTTAGCACAATATCTTTTTAAATTATAGTCTATGCTATAAATTATAGCCTATGTGCTATTCTGATGTATAAGCTATATTAGTGTAAAGTTTCATTAAAATCCATTCAGTTGTTTTTGCGTGAAAGACCCACAAAGATACTCACAAACTTTCGCCTTTATAATATATATTAGATTTGATACTTCACATATGATAAGAAAACAACGTTTAAATCCTAAAATAAAGTTACTGTCTCTGAATGTGCGTCGGAATGTTTACCACTAATAACTGTATATTGCGGCATTTGGCGATGCTTTTTGATTCAACGAAATTGATAGACGATAAAATACGTTAACTCTTTTGCCAATTTTAAATTTAAAAAATAGCACAGGAAAATAAATCACGTGTTCATTCAGAACTTTTGCATGTATATGTCACATTCGTATTTTAAATTTTCCTACTAACGCTTATAGAAGGTGGTACAATTTTCTTTTGGTACTTATCGGTTATATGGTCCATGAAGCCAAACAAGGCGAGCATGCAGAAAACGCTCCAAATTCAGTTCCCTCATTGTGCACATTTGTTTTAGTAAATATTAGGAATTATAGCCTCGACAAATTTCGACAAATGAAAAGACAACATCAATTTTTTTTAAAAAAAATTGCCGCCAAATGCTGTTATTGTTATTATCACAGCGTTCGAATGTCCAAAAGAACGGTTTTTACTATTAGCTGTATAAAGTGGCATTTGGTGACGTCTACATGTCGATGTCAATCGGCATAATACGAAGTTAAAAAAAATACAATGATCGGACATTTATCATAAATACAAAAAAAAATATTTAATCAAAAATTTAGCGTACGATATATACGTATAATAACAATTGTATGAGCATACTAAATCAATTTAAAAACAAAAGTTATTCGTATTCCATTATTCTTTCAGGGAATTATAACATTATCAACCCTAAACAGTACACCTAAACACAACAATATAATCAAAACAACAGAAAAACAAGTAATATAAGGAAAAAAAATTTAAATCAATTCCTACTTAGATCAAAAAAAATTTTTATTTTCGCTCCTTTTTTAATAGTTACAATTAATATAAATATGTATATACATATGACAGAATCACAACATTAAGAAGTAATTAATTTTTATTATCATTAAAGTACCGTATTCTCATCCAAAATAATCGTGTATATAAAACTTCAGTTCAACTGAATGCTTTAAAACGTGAGAAAAAAACCTTTTCAAGTTTTGACACAAGTCGCCAAAAGGCGATAAAGTGGCTAAAAATGGTGCCAACTTGGCTATATTTGTAATTCTTTAAATAAGTAGTTTTAATCAATTAATTATAATTAAATTGTATTGTCATTCAAAATAATTATGTATATAAAATTTCAGCTCAATTGGGCGCTTTAAAATGTGTTTTATTAACGATTGAAAATTACACCAAGATAAATAAATAAATGTATAGAGAGAGTATGAGCTGTAATAGCCTATCAAATGTTGTAGCATACACATTTCCTTTCTTCATATGGAGAAACCATTTTGATGAAACCAGTCCACAGTATGCAAAAGATTGAGGAAGGGGAGGGGGGTGATATTCGAAAAGTTTTGAATCATTCAACTTCCGATGGCACTCAAAACAATGTGTCCACAAACGATTCAAACCAACGCTGCTTAGCTTTTAAAAGATTACCCTGACCCCACGGACGCCCTCCTTTTAAAGATGCATACCGATTGGATAACGAACCGACACCAACGGAAAACGAGGACCATTCGCCATTGTAACATCATCCAGTTCCTTCTTTTTTTTCTGCTTGATGATGATAAACTTTTATCACTAAGGCACACACCCACAATGAACTTCCCAAGGAGAAGAACGCGCGCGCTTCATTGAATTTAATGAATGATTCAGTCTTTTAATGGACCAACCATTGTGACGTCACTGGAGAGTGAATAAAAATAGAAAAGAGGGCCACGTGCCCATTGTTGACACGACGTGGGAACTGCACGCTGCCTCCTCACCTCATTCAGAAATTTAAGCCCCCTCTTTTCCATTCTTTTTTTGATTGTTTGGGGACAGTTCAGGGTTTTTTTTAATGCCACCTTCCCTTCATCAGTTTGATCGAAAGTGACGGAAGAGCGACTAAATGGGTTTTGATGGAAATTGCTCTGGAGAGGGAGGGAGTACAGGGGGTAGTAAGCTGATAAAAGGAGAACAGAACTCCTGTATCGTGCAATAAGCAAAAAAAAAAAAAAAAAAAAAAAAAAAGCACTCTGAAATGGCTTTCCTGTTTAAAAGCGTGTAAAGGCTGAACAGTTGCTCTTTTGGGATCGAATTTGAGACTTGTCTGCGCATTCAAGAAATATCCTGAACAAAACTCTGTGGCAAAATTAAACGCAGTCTAGACTTAGGATTACACATATTCTTAAAATGGATTCCGGTATCAAAACAGATAAAGTAGAACAAATATAATCAAACCATAATCCTGAAAACGACGCCGACGGTAGGAATAAAATTTTCATGTTAAACTTGATTTTTTTCTCAAAATACTTTCTGCTTCTGGGATCTAAGTAGGTACAGGATACTAATTCATAGTACTTTTTCACATAAAGATTCTAAAATTTTTATAAGAGTTGGTGGGATTTTAAAACTGAACATTAGAAATCCATAATCTAAGGAAGTGGTCTTCAAACTATTTCGAGTCAAGAAACCCTTAGAACTACCAAGCGTTTTCGTGGGACTCCATTCTACACACTTTTTAAAGGAATATTAAATAATATTTAAAGAGAGAATAGATCAACATGTTATAGACATTTTATGTAAAGACAAGTAACACACAAAAGTATTGTATTTGTTATAAAAAAATTTTTTAATCTAATTTTTAAAAAATTTACTCATTCATATTAAGAATTTGTGATCCAACTTCACCTATCCATGCTTTTTATTTAATGACTGGGTTATGTGCTTGCATTTTTTTTTTACTTAAAATGTCGAAGTCTAGGTCAATTGAAATTATATGCAGTCGCATTTCATGTTATGTGTTTAATTTATTTTTGTAGCCACTCACGTTGAGAAATATTTTCAATTAAATATATTGCTCTGAATGGAATTAAAATGTTTATAGCTGTGTAAGAAATCCTGTGTAATTTACATGAATTTCCAATCTAAGAGTTTAGGAGATGTTCCTGCTTAAATTTAGATTATAACGTCGAATTCGTTGAAATGTCGTTATACTCGTATATAGGGTGTTTTTTTTAGAGGTATAGAACTTTAAATTGCAATAAAATAACGATGTATTATTCGATTGACATGAATTTTTTTATTCGAAAGATAATCTTGTGGCATTACATTTTAAATATGATTTCTGGCATAGGACTGCCACGGCTGGCTCGGATGTAGTCCAATCTGGACGTCCAATTTTCGATGACTTTTTCCAACATTTGTGGCCGTATATCGGCAATAACACGGCGAATGTTGTCTTCCAAATGGTCAAGCGCTTGTGGCTTATCCGCATAGACCAATGACTTTACATAGCCCCACAGAAAATAGTCTAGCGGTGTTAAATCACAAGATCTTGGAGGCCAATTCACAGGTCCAAAACGTGAAATTAGGCGGTCACCCAACGCGTCTTTCAATAAATCGATTGTGGCACGAGCTGTGTGACATGTTGCGCCGTCTTGGTGGAACCACAGCTCCTGGACATCATGATTGTTCAATTCAGGAATGAAAAAGTTAGTAATCATGGCTCTATACCGATCACCATTGACTGTAACGTTGTGGTCTTCATCGTTTTTGAAGAAGGACGGACCAATGATTCCACCAGCCCATAAAGTGCACCAAACAGTCAGTTTTTCTGGATGTAACGGTGTTTCGACATACACTTGTGGATTAGCTTCACTCCAAATGCGGCAGTTTTGTTTGTTGACGTAGCCATTCAACCAGAAGTGCGCTTCATCGCTAAACAAAATTCGCTTATGAAAATCGGGAACAACGGCAATCTCATTTTGGGCCCATTCGACGAATCTACGCCTTGCTTGATCATATTTTAAATGTAACGCCACAAGATTATCTTTCGAATAAAAAAAATTCATGTCAATCGAATAATACATCGTTGTTTTATTGCAATTTAAAGTTCTATACCTCTAAAAAAAACACCCTATATAAGTCGTTCCCCCTCCTTCATAAGAGGTATTTCTTTTTTCAAAAATGAAACAAAAAGGAGCATTTTTCATTAGAAACCCAATTAGTTTTGCAAGACATTGCACTAAAGAGTACAAAATTATTTTTTGGCACCCGGACAGTAAACAATAAAGTATTCGCAATCCAGTATAAGTAGTTCACATGTAAAGAAAAAGCGTTTTAATATTTCTTTTATTACACTATAATAATAGTTTAAAAGGTACGCATATTGCTAAATATAAAGTTATTTTGTATAAAAAAAAGTTTTCAATTTCTTAATGACTGGGATGAGCTTTAGATACTCGTGGCAGTGGCGTACACAAGGGGGTTGTCCTAGGGGTCCGGACCCCCAAAGCCCTTAATTTTTTTTCCGATTGATTATAATTTTAAGTATATAATACGAAAATGTAATTAAATATTTGTTTTTAATGATTAATTTTATTAGTTAATACTAATAATTTATTCAATAATTAGTTTTTTACTGTTTTTGTTCCCGAAAATCGACAAAATCAAAAGGAGCATGATACAAGAAGGGTGGACTTTAGACCCTGGACCCTCCTCTTGGAAAACTTCTGCGTGCGCTACTGACTCGTGGTTATATAAAATTCACAAAGAACGTGAATCCATTTCGCAGACACATTTATAATGTTCTTTACGATTTTTGTGTGCGTGTGTGTGTGATTCGCGGAGCCCCCTGGGTATGTCTCGGTAAACCCCAGGGCTACGTGGAACACAGTTTGAAGACCACTTATATATACGGCATGCAAAAGGTTCATTCGTGGTGCGGTAAGAAAATAATAATTAAATTAATTTTGGATATAATATAAATTTTATGCTTTTTTTTAAAAAAAATTATAAAATCTTTTTTATGAGTATAAATATTTTTGTGCTTTTTGCGTTTATAAGTAGACTGAAATGCTAATAATTCTATCATGCTAATCCTTATTGTTTTATTTGACAGTGGTTAGGCGAAAGAGAAAAGGTTGAAAATAATGCCTTTTCTAAACATAATTGAAAAAACTATATCATGCAAATAATTAAACAACCTGTTTGATTAATTTACATTTACGATAATTTTCTTTTTCCGTTCCTGATATGCATGCTGATTCATTGGTGTGAAATAGACAACAGAAAAAACCTTTGCATTCGTTGATTTCCAATGTATTTAGCATCGTTTTTAATTGAAAAATATTCCCGTTTACACATACACGCACATGAATTGGATGTACAGCTCTCCATGAACACAGTGAAATATTAGCGTCCGTTTTCTTCGAAACATCATTTGTATAAACACCATGTTCACATTTAATAATTTCCTGATTAAAAATATTTCCTCTTGTATTATATCCTAATATTACATTACCCTTATTGCAACCGTTTCCATACAAAAGATACTTGAGGGAGAAGGCACGCACTTCGCGTAATTCAACTTAGAGAACATGTGACACACGTGTACGTATCGATTGCTGGTGACTGACCTAATCACCGTAAGTCTCTTATGATAAATTCCAGTCTTTTAGTTTAATGCATACAAAGAACAAATTTTTATTTAGTATTAAGCCTGTAAGTGCCGATATCACGGAGCAGAATTCAAACTTAGAAAGCATTATCAAATAGAAAAATACAACAACAAAAAAAGATAAATTTTCCATTACAATTTAGAAGACGATGCAGGGATCATAATACATGCAGAAAAAAATAGATTAGTTCAGATGTACAAGAGAATAACATAATAAAATACGTTAATTCTACATATATTGGATAATGAATTCAGAATTTAATATTAGAACGACATAGAGTTCATGTTCTATTTTTTTAAAAAAATCATTAAGTAAAAAACATTTAAATAATGGAGACAACATTTAAGTACTGGAGAAGCTTATAGGGGAAAAATTCAATTCATTCAAATAGAAATAAGTAGTACATTAAAATATCCTGTTCAAGTGAAGTGTTGATTAAGCTAGAAAAAATTGATATAAAAGCATTTTTTTTTAAAGTGACAACTTTTCTTTAGGCACGTTTCGCTGGAGAGTGAGCTTGAATGATGTGTTTTAAAAAGCCAAGCATTGTTACGCTCAGGTTTGTAACCCTCGTAACAATGGTAACAATACTACCCAGAGAATGGTATATATATATAAGAATACTACCCGTAACAATACTACTGAATCCTTTGGGTTTAATGAGCCATGTATCGGAGAAATTAGTGCAGTGAAATGTAGAGCAGAAAATGGACAAATAATTCTGAGGGTTACTATTTATATTTCACCAAATCAAAGTGTAGAGAAAATTTTCGAATTCATTCACAAAAATTTAGTTGTCTACACTGTGTGAAGCCGGGTCAACTCTTCTGAACAAATTGCCTATTATTTTAAGTGGGAGTTTTATCGTAGATTTTTCGAAAGCAAAAATCAAAGCCTTTAGCTGATTTTTTAAAAATTCCAAATTCAATTTAATTATGTCAAATGATCCAAATGAAAGCACGACAAAGTACGGAGCTACGCTTGACGCAGTTTTATTTTAGATATTTAAATAATTTTGAATCTTAAGTATTTATAACTTATTTCAACTACCATAAAGCTATTGTTTCTTTCTAAGAATAAAACTAATTCACAACTATGATTGTATATTTCGCCGAAAAATATTACTTTATGAGTACAGAGATATGAATAAATAATTTTTTAGGACAATACTAATATCCCCTTTTGTTTTTTATTCACCGAACTAATCCCTGAAATAACATTACAAAATTTGAAGTTATCACTTCTATCGTGTGGTCATAAGCACACGCATTCATTTTTTTTTCAATTCCTACTATTAACTCACACTATCTATTTATTTATTCATTTATTTATCTCAGGGAAATTTTCAATCGTTAGTAAAATACATTTTACAGCGCTCCATTGAGCTAAAATTTTATATACAGGATTATTTTGGATGACAATACAGTAATTTAATCATAATTAATAAAAATTAATTGATTAAAACTAATTATTCAAATAATTACAAATTCACCCATGTTGGCATCATTTCTGGAGACTTTGCGGCCCTTTTGGCGACTTGTGTCAAAACTTTAAAGGGTAAAATATTTTTTTCCCTCACGTTTTAAAGCATTCAGTTGAACTGAAATTTTGCATACACGACTGTTTGGGATAATAATACGATACTTTAATGATAATTAATAAAAATCAATTACCACTTAATGTTGTGATTCTGTCATATGTATATTAATTGTAATTATTTAATAAAAAGTAGCTAAAATAAAATTTTTCTTTGTTGATCTAAGTAGGAATTGACTTAAAATTTTTTTATAGATTATATATATATATATATATATATATATATATATATATATATATATATATATATATATATACACTTCTTTCTTTACTGTCTGAAAAAATACCCCAAGTACGCAACGGTTTTCTTTTTTTTTTAATTAGACCGAAAAGCTTTTAATACAAGATTAGTCAAAATCAATCTAAAATCACGAATTTTTCAGCCATTGTCAAATGCAAGATTATAATCTGCTTGGCTGCTTTTGATGAGGAGAAAGAGCGCCAACTAACTTTGGAAAATATCTCTTTCAGTTTTGGGGATAGTTTTGGAAAGAAAGAACCTGACAAAAAAGATTCAGTTTTCATTTCACGATTTTCTATTCTTAGAAATGACAAAGGAAATTTCTAGAAGCTTTAGTAGCCGCGCGAGCGACGTCATGTATCATGATTAACCGATCAACAGTACAGTAAAATATGTAGGACTATAATCATGAAATCATATATAATCATATTGCATTGAGATGTAATATTATATCCCTTCAAGACCCAACCCGAATGTTCGAGCTGGAATATTTCACGTTCCAGGAAGATAGCGAAACTTTTTTTTTATAATTTTTTCCAGTATTATTGGGCTCAGTTTTATGTTAATAACCAGAAAAATGTGGCATTTAAAGATAACAATATTTCGGGTCTTAAAGGGATAAGAACATCTAACCCGCACAATCTTGCGCAATTGGACTTAGGACTTAAAAGGATATAATGTCTCTTGCTATTTGAATTTATTCTTGGAAATTATCTTCTGAAACTTGAGGAAATGTACATTTATAACATTAAACAAGTCTTATTTGGACGACAATTGCTGTAAATTAAATCATTGTTTACAGATAATATCAGCATAAATAACTATCCTTACAACTATCATTTAAAAATCAAAACCTTTAAAACGCTATAATCAACGCTTGAGCTTTAACGCAGTTAAACTTCACAAGAAAATAGTTTGTTGAGAATAAAATATTATTAATCTTAGCACAAGCAATGTATAATTGAAGCATATAACATAACAATTTTCCTACAACCGTAACTTAAAGCCGTTCAACTACACTGCAATAACATCGCAGTAACCAGCTATTAATAAAGTCGTCAATTATGGACCTGAAAGGTCGAGGGAAAAAATAAGGCTTTACACACCCATTCACACTGGAATACAATAATCCAAGCATCATAATGAAACAGTTACTTTTTAAAACCACACCTGATGTTCCCTTCAATTACAACAACCCTTTGCCATCGTTAACCGGTTCAACTGTCAGATCTATCACCTAACTAACCAATTCTCTAAAATAATTACACACTTTCATTTCCTTCGCCAAATCGTGACGAGCCACCGTTGTAGCCCGGAGTAAAACCTTCCCAAAATGACATCATTAACTTAATGCCACACTCAGTTAAAACTAATACCTCCTAGCTGGGGGTGCAGAAATGTCATTTCGTGGGGGCTCTTCTTGATGAATGAGATCTGGAGGGGGGATGGAATTGAAGGGGAGGTTATTTCCTTTGAACGCCCCTGCCGTAATTAGAGGTAATATTTGTTCTCGCATTCCTGGCGTTGTCCCTAGCACCCGTCAGTTATGTCGGGAGTTTTCTTATTAGGTTCGGCCGTAGCATCTTCTGGAATGGAAAGAGTAGAGTGGCGATGGTGAGATTTTTTCAAGGTAGCTTGGCGATTGAAGAGGAATTTCGCGGGAGAAATATCGCCAAGTCTTTTTTGAGAGAGGAAATGAGTAAAAAATGACCGTATGAGAGAGAACGAAAAAAGTTATCAATTGAAACAAAAGACATCGGATATGATAATATCTGCAATAAAAGTTCTTAAGTAAAAAAACAAGTCTGAACAGGTGAAAAAACGCCACCAAATGTTTCTGGATTCAGGGTGTTGTTAGTAAAAATACTTAAATTGTCATCTCCTCTTTGAATATATGAGGAATATATTGGATTGGATTTTAATACACACTGAATAATATCCGTGATAAAAGGTTTTAAGCGAATGCAAATTCAAAACCCACTAAAACAAGAGATTAGGGGGGTATAACAACAATACTTTTTCGCTGTATTACACAAGGAATATTAAAGAAACCTCCATGTTTAAAATATATGACACATAATTAGATATTCAACCTGAAAATTACATATAATTTAGGCAAATAATTCATGCACCATTAGAGGCATTATAATACCCCTATGGTCAAAGTCAAAGACAGAAGAACCAGTGATATATGTATATCAACAACAGTGGCGCGCACGAGGGGGTCTAGGGGGTCCGGACCCCAAAGCCCTTGATTTTTTCCGATTTATTATAGTTTTAAGTTTATAGCACGCAAAATTTAATTAAGTATTTGTTATTAATGATTAATTTTATTAATTATAATGCTAATTATTTATTCAAGAATTAGTTTTTTACTGTGTTTTGTTCCCGAATATCGACAAAATCAAAAGGAGCATGATACAAGAATGGAGAACTTTCGACCCCGGACCCCCCTTGAAAAATTCTTGTGGGCGCTACTGATCAACAATAATAAATTATTCAGAAATAGTATGGCACTATTTATTGCATATGGAGGTGGTTGATTTGGTGTGATGATGTTTTTAAAAAATTGTAGAAATTGTTTGGAAATTTGACAGGGATGCTTGTATTCTACCTACATTTTATCATCTATACCAGTGCTCAGCAACCTTTTTATCGCCGCGGACCGGTCAAAGTCTGTTAATTTTACCGCAGCTCGCTTAGGGGGAGGATGTTGATTGTTTATATTTTAGACTATTTTGATTTAATAATTTTAATTTAACTGTGTATTTAATCGTGACATCTGAATAAAATATGGTTACATCAAAAAAATGAATATAAAGTGATTCTACAAGGAATATTAAGTGATTTTCGTAAAAAGTAGCCCAAACCTAAGCAAAATATGCCGCAGTAAATAAAAGAGAAATAATTTAATGTTTCTTGTGCGGACCGGTAGTATTTGATCCACGGACCGGGGGTTGCGGAACACTGATCTATACAATGTTATTTCCCCACAGTAATTATTATCAACCATTTGTTTTTAATAGAGAAAGTTTTCCAACTTTTTTCAGCAGCCATGGTAGTGAACTGGACATTCTTCATCATAAAGATTCACACCTCCAAGTCTAAAGTTAAGTTGATCTTGTGATTTTTTGCCAATGTTAGATAAAATGTAAGCTGATTTTTTACGCTTTTGTTTCCTGAACAAAAATTCAGCAAATGGAATTAACAGAAATAAAGCCATTGATCTTCCGGTTTAAATTTTGTATGTACAATACGTATTTACACAACGTTCAGTTCGATTCTTGAGTAATTATGTAATCACTGCCGAATTTTTATTTTTAAGCATGTAACGCCTCAAAAAAAAAATAGATACTTGAAGAAGAGAAGTAAATGAGATAATTTCTCGCCAAACCCGCCAAAAAGTTTTTGAAAAACTTCGATTAGTTTCCAAATCTTGTAAACCTTCCTCTTTCAATCTAGGTAAAAATCCTCCATGGCGGAAGTTAAAAGTGTAAATGATAGGACGGAGATGGCAACGAAGCAGGAAAAAAGACCGAGGGGGGATGCAGAAACCAAAAGTAAGAAGCAAATGGGGAAAAGTAAGAGGAGAAAGCAGTAAAAAAAGAAAAAGAACAGAAGAGAGTGGAATATTTGGATTTCTGCTTGATGAAGGAGATTGAGGGTAAGTCTTGAGTCTTCTGGTCCAGGAATGCAAAGCTCGCTTACTTCTAGAATATTTTTTTAATGTAATGACTCATTCCAGGGGAGTTATTTATTTTTTTCTCCGCCACGTTATGAGGTTTGAAGTTAACAGTAAATGGCAAGCGGAGGAATTTTTCAGAGGAGTATGTGTCACTTACATCTAACCATTGGATAAATGGAAATATTTTTTTACGCACTCATACTAGATACTTTATAGGGCTGCAAGGGGGTAAAGAGCATAGTTTTTCAAGCGGAAACGTTCGTAAACAGACCACCCCAACCAGTTTCAGGTAATAACTTAGACGTTTAATACTTCTAAGAAAAAGAAATGCACATTCGTTTAACATATGGGGTGCAAAGATGATATCGGAGCCTTCTTCACGATTGGACGGTCTTCATTTCAACACTTGAATGTGTATACGAGCATATAAAAAAACAGCATTTTTATTTTTAGTCGTTCAAATGTTAAAAAAAAATTAAAAGGGAGAAAAAGTATATATATTTTTTTATTTTGTTATCTCTTCTTTTAAATAGCAGTATCATAACTCACTTAAACTTTGAAAATATATAAAATGTTTTAATTATTTTATCACGCTGTTCATATCTAAGATTATATAACAGGAAATGATACGTTTAATGTATAAACTTCCTGAGATTTGAATTGCTTTTTGTGTTATAAAAAGTGGAAAAGTAATGTACCTTCAACGAATATGCAATTAATTTAGATTAAAGTGTCAAGGAAACGGAAGCTGAACTTGATATTTGTTCAGAAATTTATTTATGTGATGTTTTACGAATGATTTTTTAGAAGAGCCTGGATGTTAAAAATAGATAATGTTTCATTGCAGATAAAACAAGATATAACTTAGCCTCTTGTGAGCCTATATTTCTTGCCATAGAATTTTAAGAATCTACTGCAAAATGTCTTGAAATAAACTTTATCTACCAGATTAATTTACTATTCATTCAGTAAATAAAAAGTTTCATTAGAAATTATCAAGGTACCGATCCACATCTTTTGAATGATATACAGTGATTGATTGATACCCTTGATTTTTTTCCCGATTGATTATAATTCTAAGTATATAGTACGCAAAATTTTATTAAGTATTGTTATTAATGATTAATTTTATTCATTAATGTTAATTATTTATTCAATAATTAGTTTTTTACTGTATTTTGTTCCCGAAAATCGACAAAATCAAAAGGAGCATAATACAAGAATGGTGAACTTTCGACCCCGGACCCCCCTTGAAAAATTCCTGTGTGCGCTACTGATGATATATTACAAATATTTCTAGATTTATACAGAAATTGTGATTATATATCTCATGGGTTTAAAAAATATATTTAACATAATATAACATATTTATTATAATTTTATTATGAAGGTATTTGCCGTTTTTTTTAATTCTACTATTAAAGGCTTAAAATTTTTTTAAATATTACTAGTGGACCCGACAGACGTTGTCCTGTACGCACGTCTTAAATCCGAAAATTATAAACTTTTTTGATTAAGTAGTAACAATCTGGACCATTTTGATGAATTTTTTTTTATAAAGAAAGTTATTACAATACCTGACATCATCACATGTACAGTTACCACAATTCGACCGATCGATTGCGTGTGAGTAAGTGTATACTATGAACTAAGTTGAATATAGAACCGATTCTGAATAGAAACTTAAACTTGTTTTGATTAAGGGTAAAAAAAAAATAAAACTCGCGCGAGCTATTTTCATAACAGGTATATTTTTTTAATGCACGAAAAATAAATTTATCGTAATGTCATTAAATGTACAATGTTTTTGGTTAATCCTTGAGGGGTATAAGCAAATGCGATGGTTTGCCAAACCTCGGACATGCAACATATAATTGGCCGTGTGAAAAGCAAGGGTTTTCTAAATTTAACCCACAAATTGTCATTGTTTGACCTTGTGACTTATTAATGGTCATAGCAAATACCAAGTGAAATGGAAATTGCAAACGTTTGAATGGGTAGGTGAGTCTGAAATAATCATTGGGATCTGTGGTAGAAGTACAACTTCACCTTGAAGTTTGCCGCTCAAAATAGTGGCCTCAAGAATATTGCCCACGATTTTTTTTATGAAAAATCTCGTGCCCTTGCATAATTTTGACGTATTTTTAACTAATTGCGATATCGGACTGAATTGTGAATCTAAATCATTCTCGAATAAACTTGATCCGACACAAAAAATAACAGCCAAATCGGTCCAGCCGCCCGCTTGGAAGGAGTGAGTCACATACAAACGCACAGAAAAATTATATATATAAAGTTTATTTGAAAAGATATTAATTAAAAACGCTAAAAAGCATGATTCCTCTGTATTTTTGTAACAATAAAGATCCGGTTTGGCCAGTTTGGCTGAAAATTGATTTTCGACGCCAACTTACGTCATTTTTACAACAATAACGTTGTTACAACAATGCAGGTAATATATTGAGCTGAATATTTTTAATGTTTTTAATTAATATCTTTTAACTAATTGCGATATTGGACCGAATTGGGAATCTAAACCATTCTCGAATCCACTTGAACCCACACAAAAAATTTCATCAAAATCAGTCCAGCCGTTTAGGAAGAGTTAAGTCACATACACACGCACAGAAGATTTATATATATAAAGATAGTAAACATTAGAGTTAGATAATCAAATAACATTAAAAAAGACTAGAGTATGTGTCAGAAATTCAACTTCCTTCTTGCCAGTTACCAAAATTTTTGCGTGAATATCTTAAGGAATAAATAACCAGTAATGGAGTGAAAGATAATATAATATAGAATTACAGTTGGACCTCTATTTAATAAAGTCGCTGAATCCCGAAAAAAAGTTTACTGCTTCCACGTTCTTCAAATGCACCATGCCCTGTACTCTAGAAATGTTGTTTTTATTTGTGTATTCAGGGAGATGCACATTTCCACCTTCATCCTCCACAGTCAATTATCCTTCTCTGAACATGCAACACCAGTGACCAACCATTTGACGGGACATTGTAACTCCCCGGAGAACGTTAGTGTTTCGGGGTTCGAGCAAAGATCAACTATAGTAACTTTAAAACAGATTTATTACTACTTTTACTTAATCAACCAACACAATTAAAGGGAGGCAATGCACCTAATATTACACTCGGAAGAGCAATCGCATAGGATTAACTCAACTAACATATAAATAAAAGTACTTATATCTGAATAGTGGAGTGTTCTTGACTCCTACGTTTGAATTCTCTTCATATACCTATCTTGCTTAACTATACGACCTCAAGTATCAATTTCAACTTTCAAAAGTCAAATATCAACCATCGACCATCATCGTCTACTCCAATATATACGCTAACTTTTAAATCATAGGTTCCCAAACTTTCTTGTCTCATAGACCCCTTGTCATGCTTTTCGGTTTCGGGTAGACCCCTGCTTAGCTAATATTGAACTTTTGCAAATTTATCAACTTAAATATCTTTTTGACACAGCATGTGTGTGTGTGTGTACTACTACTTATTTTAAAATAAATTTCTAACTGTAGGGAAGCACAGCGCTTATAACTTAAGGAGCACATGTTAACGAATTAAGTTAAAATTAAATTAATACATAAAATAACTGAATAACAAACAAATGCTTTTAATGAAAAGAATTAATCTGGTGCTTCAATAACAAGTTTTCAACATTTAATATCACCTAGTCGGGTCTAACCCTAAACCTCCTAAGTAAAAAAAGTGTCCAGTGTTTTTTTCTTCCTCTCTTTTTTTTGTTTTTGTTTTTGAGGTGGACTAACTCACTGAAACTCCCTCTCACTAGGAAAAAAAATTACAAACTTTTTCACGATATTCCATAATTCGCGACAAATAACAGGTATATCTTTTTAAAGCAAATGTTGATGACATACGTTTCTAAACTTAATTTTAAGATCTTCGTCAGGGCCTATTCTGATCAGTTCCTATTATATTATGACATTTTTTCAATGCTACTATATGAAATTATTGTCTATTACAATAGAAAAAGCAAACGTAGGTTAAATTGTTTTGACAGATTGTCTGTGACAAATCGAGAAAATTCGCGATGGCCAATATTATACTTCTTTAGCTTAATTCTGGAAAAAAAAATGCTGAAATGGTACTTGTCTTAATAAAATCTATGCTGTCACCTAGTAAGTACAAATTAACCTCACTAAATTTAGTAAATAAATCAGTTAAATTGGTAAAACCTGGTTTCCACTAGATCAAATTTTGTTTAAAGGTTAAAGTCACAATCTGGTTTGATGAAAGCTACTACTATAGACCCCCAAATTATTTTTTCGCGGACATGGAACCCTTGCAAGTCGTCATAGACCCCTGGGGGTCTATATAGACCACTTTGGGAATCACTGTTTTAAATAGAAGTACTCATTTGCCTAAATCTCGTCCTCTTCACCGAGAAAGGTTTACAACTGAACTCACAGTTAAAAAGAATAATTTTACCCAAGAGGATTAGTGGAAAATTGGCGAATAGACCCGTTACAACATGACTGCTTCACAATACATAGCTTTTTAGCATTCATGGATAGCGGGCACATCTAGTCCCACGTGTCGTACTGGAAAACAGCCCGCACTTTCACTGGCGAGTATGTTGTCAGCACTTGTCTGTCTGCCACCGTGGTTATAACCTCGAGCATGCTGGTCTGCTGTTACTCTCTTTTCTTCGGTAATCTGCGCATGCGTCATTCTTTCTAAGCTGACGTTTCTTCTGACGTTTACTAGTATCACGTGTAGTTTCATATAGTAGTTTTTGGCTTCACCTGGTGTACTGTCTTACCATTAAAACAAACAAAAAATGACGTAATTTACTTTCGAAATGTCCCTCGTATAAGCAGGACACTACTCCAACCTTTTTCCTATAGAGTTACCATCCCTTTTATTTATGAATTTCTTCTAAAATTTCACATGAGCGAAGACATTTAAAAAAAAACTTGAAAACGAAGAACAAAACACAAAGAATTATTTATTTTCTTTCCAGGAAAGAAAAAAGAAAAGATAACCTCAAAGAAAGCGAAATATATGACAGAAAGAAACATCTAAACTAAGCAAGCAAGAACTAGCATAAATCACTTAAAATGACCTGGAGATAAAAGACCTCGTATTTCGTTTTCTTTACCTTTTCAGTTTGCAACGAACAAGGACCACAAATGTATGAACATTATACGAAATAAAAAAAATAAAAGCAAACATATTTATTTATTTATCCAACCATTCTCTGGTCAGGCGGCTTTTTCCCCACGATGGTAGCTTGAGTCCAACTGCCCACTAGGGTGGAAACGAGATAGGGAAAAATGGACGATTGCTCTGCAAAAAAGATAACATTTAGATTTCTCGATTCTCCCCTTTACCATTTCCCCGGCATTTATTTATTCTACTCAGGGATTTAAGTTTTCCTTTTCAGAGCTATAAAAGGGTTTTCGGATAAAAACTTAGGATGTAAACTAGAAGGAAAAAGCTTAAAAATACTTTTATGCGCTTCTGGCGGCGCTCGCTTTTTTGTCTTCTTTTTTTGTATGTAAACAAAATCTCCGTTTGTAGATGTAACTCAGAAACATTATCTGGCGGTTAAAAGTCGTGTTGAATACAGGAGTTGCAAATGTAAGATTAGTAACGAATATATGTATGTATGCTGCAGTGTTTTTTCACATTCCGGTTGGTTTTAAACTGAACTAAGAAATTTATTACGTATATACACACACATTTTAGGATGAAAATTTAAATATTTACGTAATAAAACCAAGAATTTAACTAAAATAGAACATATATATATATATATATATATATATATATATATATATATATATATATATATATATAATACAACAAAAAAAAATTTAAGTCAATTCCTACTTAGATCAACAAAGAAAAATTTTATTTTAGCTATTTTTTATTAAATAGTTACAATTAATATAAATATGTATGCACGTATGACAGAACCGCAACATTAAGCGGTAATTCATTTTTATTCATTATCATTAAAGTATCGTATTGTCATCCAAAACAATCGTGCCTATAAAATTTCAATTCAACTGAATGCTTTATAACGTGAGAAAAAAGCCTTTTCGAGTTTTGACACAAGTCGCCAAAAATGATGCCAACGTGGCTGTATTTGTAATTCTTTAAATAATTAGTTTTAATCAATTAATTTTTATTAATTACAATTAAATTATTGTATAGTCATCCAAAGTAATCCTGTATATAAAATTTCAGCTCAATAGGGCGCTTTAAAATGTATTTTATTAACGATTGAAAATTTCACCAATATAAAATAAATAAATAGAGAGTGTGAGCTAATAGTAGGAATAGAAAAAGTAACTTGGTTAAAATATAGTTCAAAGTGTGGAGCCAAGTTTTATGGTCACGAACCGTGACTGTTTCGCAATGAGTTCAAGCCCTGTTGCCTCTGAAGACCTGTCATGCATGTCTGATGCACGTTTAGTCTGTCGTGGATCAATGCCCTCCCGATGGAGTGGTGTGGTAGCTTGGAGAGGACGTACAACGGTGTCTTACTCTCGTTATTTGACCGAAGTTCAAAATTAGGAGGTCCGTTGCCAATATTGCCCTTATATTGCCTTTTAGTGTTACGTTAATAAACACTCACCCAAATGATTGTTCATCAAGTAATAACTTGAAACAATAAGAGAGGTACTGGCAGATTGCCAAGGGGCTGAGTTCACCACAAAAATTTAGAGCTATTGGCGATGGACCTGGTAATTTTGAATCATTGTCAAGACACAACGACCACCAATGTCCCCCACTCCGTAAACTTTCCCATCACGACAACGTGAGGACTTTGAGCATCGACATATTTCACTTCCATCAATCCCTCTAGACGAAGGGCAGCACGATTCGAGTCTCGACTCGATACAAGTACATGACCACGACCACTTGGTTACAAAGACTGCATTTTTCATGCACGACAAATCTAGTGATTTTCTTTATAGTTTGATTAATATTTTTTCCAGCAAACTTTCTCCTTCGTAACTCATACAATACAATATTAATCTGTTGATATCTTGTAAGAGTTTGGTGATCTCTCTCTCTGTTTTGAAAATCACTAAAAATAATCAAAATCGCTAAATGGACTAAATTCACAACGGTCACATGATAAAATCAATCACGTGTTCTCCATTGATTTCAAAACTGACATTAGACTTCTAGTAAAATTTAGATAAACGTTCAAACCAGTTTATTAAATCAAGATGTTTAAAAAAATGTACTTTCTTCAAAAAGTTTTCAAAATTACAAAAAAAAAAAATTTTATTATACGTGTATATATAAATCAAGTGCATTTTATTTACCTTTGTTTATTATTATTGCTGACGAGTGGCGCACACAAAGGGGGGGAGAGTCCTGGGGACCCGGACCCCCCAAAGCCCTTGATTTTTTTCCCGTTTGATTATAATTCTAAGTATATAGTACGCAAAATTTAATTAATTACTTGCTATTAATGATTAATTTTATTAATTAATGCTAATTATTTATTCAAAAACTAGTTTTTTACTGTGTTTTTTCCCCGAAAATCAATAAAATCAAAAGGAGCATGATACAAGAATGGTGGACTTTCGACCCTGGACCCCCCCCTCCTTGAAAAATTCCTGTGTGTGCCACTGTTGCTGACAAATATATACGTTTTAAAAGGATCAACAAAAAGCAAAAGTTGGCAACAGCAAATCGCAAGAATTTATTGACTGAGAATCCGTGATTGAATTTATCATGTGGCAATGACGTTACATAAATATATGAACTGATTGGCTGGAAGCTCGTGTTTGTAGTTATCATGTGACTGTGACGTCACATGATAACTATTTTATTTTAACTACTGCTGTACAAAAATTATGCAGAAACTAACAATTTACTTATCGATGATTTTCAGATTCATGCAGTTAGTAAATAAAATCGTCGCTCATAGAAGAAACTAAAAAACATCATATGACGATTGAACGTCGGTTGTTAAAAGTAAATGCATGTATTCCATTACCTACCAAACATGCCATCTAGACTAAGAACAGTTTGATGTCATCGTGATCGTAATTTTTACTTTTAGATCATCATTTGTCGGAATATATATATATATATGACAGGCCCCAGGCCTGCTGGTAAAAAGAGGAGGGCATCATCTTCACAATATTCCTTTATTACGCCTTCATCATATAAATCTAACATGGCGGACCTTTTGCCGCGCAACCGGGCGTTACCAAATACAACATCGCAGCGAGGAGACACCAGCCAAGTCCTTCCTAGTATGCGTTCGCCTTCGTCAGCGCTCGTTGCTCCTTTTAACAGGCTTGTTTACTCACAAATCCTTACGCGATGGTAAAGAGTTCGCTCTATTTTCATTTATTACTTCCTTAATTTTGAACCTAAACTTTTCAAACCTGACAAATTTCCCCCCCTCCGCTGAAGTCTGGCACAGCCAGATTGGCCATTTCTGACTGGCAAGTCCCCAGGGAAAAAAATTATATTTCAATGATATCAAATTCCCCAAATGAAATAAAAATCTAGAAGATATAATAATTGTGTAAAAGAGTGGGCTGGTGAATCCTAACATGTACAAAAAATAGCAATAATGAATAACAAAGTATCAAAAATTTGGTATAAAACTTTGTGTTACATAGAATTGTTTTCTGAAAAATATCACACATCTAATACTTCCACTATGACTATAATAATAATGAGGTTAATAAAAACAACATAAGAAAGATAATTCACATTCAAAAATATAGTAGTACTAAACAACATAACATAAGATCAAGTGAAATTCTCACTAAATGTGCACCAATAGTAAACAATGTTAATAAAGTGATAAATGTTGAAAAGTTACAAGTACTTCAAAATGGTATTGAATGTTGGAATATAATGAGTACATAAATACATACAAAGAATAGATATAAAATAAGTAATAGCAAAATGAGTTTAGGAGTAATGGTAAATACATAAAAAAAGACATATATGGAGTAACTAACAGCAACATGATTTTAGGAGCTCCCAAAAAAGAAAAGATTACATAACTATACACAGAAATTTATCAAAATAAACACAACATCAACATTATATCAAAATATCACTAGAAATATAAAATGCAAAGAAAAATAAGGGTATTTCATATATATCAAGTACAGGTAAAAGTTCAATCAATGTAATGTAATGTTTCACACAGTCCTGTCTTGGAAAAATCATAGTTCAATGTTCATCATCCAATTATTGTTTATTTCACAATTCTTTTATTATTATTAGAATTCTTCTCAATCAACTCATTTCAAAAAACATACAACCATAATAAAATCTTCATAACATCACATACTATATTTTAACTTTCAGAATATAATTATATCACAAATAATCACAATGAAATTATTATAACACAATGTATCGTAGAATTGACCTCATCACACTGTTTTCATACAGTCCATAATTCAGTTATTTTTTTAAATAGTCTTCAATAATGTGTTCATTATGAATAAAGATACAATACAAGTTCACTTACATTAAATTTTGATTTTCATAATGTAAACAAGTCTTAAATTCAAATTTTAAACACAACTTTTATTATTATTATTTTAATAACAATGCACTTCTTTTAAAATTACAATGCACTTCTTCTTCCCCCCAAAGTTTGAGAAAACAAACTCTATAACAAATATAAATAAGAATTTAGCATAATTGGAAATTGGATTTTGAATGAAATGGTTTTAATCTTGTAGAATGAACAATATCTGTTAATTTTCCTGTATATTGATTTGGTTTATCTATTTCATAAGTAACATTTGAGAGTTTCCTGACAACTTTAAAAGGACCATTATAAGGAGATTGAAGTTTACTTGAATTAGGGTATGAGAAATTTTGATATAAGACTAAATCTCCAACTTTAAATTTTGCATCAACATAATGTCTATCATACCTTTGTTTATTTATCTTATGATGCTTAATTGTTCTGTTTACTGCAATTTGTCTAGCTTGTTGTATAGGTGGATAGTTTAATTTTACTTGATTAGGTAATGGCGAATCATATGGCAAAGTTCCAAACATTAAATATGCAGGTGGAAAGCCAGTAACATCATGTGGCGAGTTATTGTATTCATATGTAACTTGTTCTAATAATTTTGTCCAAGGAGTTTTTGTAGTTGAATTAACTTTACATCTTAATTTTGCTACTAATGTCTGATTAACTCTTTCATTCTTTCCATTGCATTGTGGTCTATTTGCTGAAGTTAGTAATTGTCTAATATTATGATGTTTTAAGAATTTCTTAAATTTAGATGAAGTGAATGCAGCATTTCTATCACTTAAAAGTTGTTTTGGGCATTGAATTGAAAAATTTGTTTTAAGCAATTTGTATAAGTTTCAGAAGTGACACTTTTGGATGGAAATGTCCAAGCATATCTGGTAGCATGATCCAGAACAATATGCAGGTATTTCTTTTGTGAATTATGATAATTAAATCCTCCTACAGTGTCTAGTGAGATCATTTCAAATGGTTCTTCTGCTACAGGAACTTCTTGCAATAATCCATACTTTTTTTTTGTAGACTTTTTATTCAATTGACATGTTTCACAACATTTAACAAAAATTTGAAATGTCTAATATAATGTCTTTCCAGTAGTAAATTGGGGAAATTAATTTTAACATCTTTTTACACCTGGGTGACCAAATTGTTCATGTGCAGTTGTAATTAATTTTTCTCTCAAAGATAACGGTACTACAATTTTAATTAAATTCTTTTCTTAACTGTTAATACATCATTAATTTTTATATATTTTGGATCATTAATGTTCTCTGAATTTTGGTATTTAATAATTTCATCAGTATTTAAAAATGACAAATGGGTGATATATAATGGCATACAGGGTTCCTCGACAACATGTCTGCTTCAACATTTAATTTACCTTTTATATAAACTATCGAATATTCATACATATTACATCTATCTACAAAATTGCATGTCTACCTACACAAGAAAATGAATGTGCGTGTACAACAAAAACATTTTATAATTAAGATAACATAAAAAAAAAATCATTTATTTTGATCAAATATTTTTCAATTTGAAAGATAAAAAAAAAAATGTGACAAATATCAAATAAAAATTTTAATGAAAGTTATATTCTATAACTACCTTATGTTTTCAAATGTTATTCAAAACATATCTACAACATTAATTATCACTTAATATATCAAAAAAAATTGTAAATATACAGATTTATAAAAATATATGTGCATAAGAATTCAAACATCGGAAAAAAAAATTGATACACACCTGCAAGAATTATACATCATTTCTCATCAAAAATTATTTCTTTCATATTTTGGAATATTTAGATGATTCCAAGTCTTGACTTAGAGACTAATCAATGATAAGTTCAGTATCTTCTAAATCAGAAAATGTTTATTCATTTCTTCGATAAACTTATCTACTTTTGTCACAGGACGTGTCTTTTCTGTTCACCTTTAAACTTTCTCTTAAGCCCCCAACGTTTTATCTGGTTAGGAGATGAAAAAGGGGTAAATTTCTCTGGTGATGAAAAGAATTCCTCATCATCATCCCACTCAAATTTTGCTTTTTTCCATTGTTCGTCTTTTTGATATTCCAAACATTGTTTATCAAAACATTCAAGAAAACTCTCCAAACTACTAAACTTATTAAGATCAAATTCAGGAAAAAAGAAAGTTTCCCTGGATGTGTTGACTGGTGACTCCTGCCGGAAAGAGTCGTCTTCCATGGTAGTATCGTTTTCAATGCAGTCGCTCGTTCGAAAAAAAAAATTGTTGAAGTTAATTCGTTTGGTTTCCTCGCGTATTTTGCAGTTCGTTAATTCATCCTACCGGCTCTTGACAGGCCCCAGGCCTGCTGGTAAAAAGAGGAGGGCATCATCTTCACAATATTCCTTTATTACGCCTTCATCATATATAATCTAACATGGCGGACCTTTTGCCGCGCAACCGGGCGTTACCAAATACAACATCGCAGCGAGGAGACACCAGCCAAGTCCTTCCTAGTATGCGTTCGCCTTCGTCAGCGCTCGTTGCTCCTTTTAACAGGCTTGTTTACTCACAAATCCTTACGCGATGGTAAAGAGTTCGCTCTATTTTCATTTATTACTTCCTTAATTTTGAACCTAAACTTTTCAAACCTGACATATATATATATATATATATGAAAGGTGCAATTTCTCATCTACATCGTTTCCACTGGGCTTGACTGATTTGGGGAAAGTATGGAGAAAGGATTCTAAAAGACAAGACTATACAACAAATGATTACAGCTATTATTTCCGCAATGAGTTTAAATATTTGAAAATTGCGCCTGGCAGGAAATGGAATATCGCGTGTTCTAACTGAGTTGCGTGATTTGAACTATCTTACTCTGAACATCAATATGTTACTCGGAGAAAAAAAAAAGGTACTTGGTTTTTAAATTAAAGAAAAATTGTACATTATTTGTAGTTTTTTCTTTTCTTTTTATTCTCACGTCTCTTTTTCGAAAAATACATGTCATTTATTTTACAATATAACTCCACCAAAGCGACCAAGTGTAGTATAAGGTCCATAATTTATCCACTTCAAATTGCTTCAGAGTAGTCCTTTTAATTCAAAGAAAAATGGATTGATTACTGTAAAATTCTAAAATTTTACATAGTTTAGACACGGAAAAAAATGCATTATAATTTATGCGAGTTTAAATTCAACCAAGCATGTCTTAAAATTCGTCTGTTCAAATGATATTCAAAACGTACATTCAGCATGAATTTTATTAAATATTGAACACGTACATATGTAGTTTTCCCCGCAGTAACACTATTCTTGGGGAAAATTGAACTTTACAGGAAAGTTCACTTTTCCCAGGGTAAACATAAATAAGATTATGGGCAACACCAGAAGATGTGAGTAGGGTAACAAGATTAGGGACATTGTCCCCCTCGGCGGCACATTTAGCGAAATGTGATATAGTCAAGGAAGGATCAAGAATTATGTGGAATTCGGTGGAGTTCTGAAATCAGTCATTTGAGTTCAGAATCTGATTGTGCGTTATCTGTCTAAGAGACTTCTTGAATTCTTGCTATTGGACCTTTTCTTGAGAGCCGTTTATGGAGCGCTGTAAAGCTTGTTTATAAGGCTGCGTTTTTCCATTTGTGTAAATTATCTATTACAATATTTCTTTGTGTATGTATGTCTATTTGTCTTCGTGTAATCAATTGTTCGTCCTTGTCTAGTTAAAATATGTTATTATACAAATAATGTGCTCAATTCATGTGCCGTCATAGTCACATGATAAGGATAACCACGTGCCTTTAGCCAATCAGTTCAAAATCTCACGTGACGCCATAGTCACACGATAAACGTAATCATGTGTTTCTAGCTAATCAGTTCACGAGCTTCGTTGTTGCCAACTTTTGATCTTTTTAGAAACTCTCTAAAAAAATACAAATTTGTCAACAACTATAATGTATATAAGAAGCAAAATGCATTTTATTTAAAAGTACATGCATAAAATAAGATTTTTTTGAATTTCAAAATCTTTTGGTGAAATTTATTTTTTGAACATTTTTACCGAATTATAAAATTTGAAATTTTACCCAATTATAAAATTTGAAAATTTACCCAAATTTTACGAATGGAACAACAAATACAATTAGTTTGATGTCTGTTTTGAATTCAATGGAGAACACGTTTTTATCTTTATCATGTAACTGTCATGAATTGAACCCATTCGAAGAATCATCGGCTGCTTTTCCCTCATACAAAATTGAAACAATATTATCCAATATACAAGAGATCTTTGATTCCTGTGCAATGTATGTTTTAAAGGAGTATATCATTGATTATTGCAAAAAAAAATATTTTTTTTCTCTTCTTTCAAAGAAAATTCAAATTCAGGTTTCTAAAGTAACCTGTCTCTAAAAAAATAAGAGAGAAAGTGGAATTAGAAATTAAAATATGTTACACAATAGACAAATAAGTTAACCTTCAGAAATAAATTTGGTTTATCTATATAACAGGAAAATATATCTGAAAATATTTTCTCTGAGTCTTTTTGATATCTTCTTAAACGTCTTTAAGCTGTTAGAAAGATTTTTTTTAAATTAGATTTTTTATTAAATTACATTTTTTTTTTCGGTTTTATGGAATTGAAAATAATTGTTTTACGAAAGCTTTTTCAATTTTCGATAAATGCAGACATTTGCGAGTCAACATTTGCGTTGAAATCATTTTCATTGCGAACTTTCAGCGATCCATGGTAAAGGTACGAACCATCGGTAATCATTTGTCACCCACCAGTACGTGTTGGAGGTTCACGAGCAGAAAAAAAAATTAGTAAGCTATATATACACGCATGTCGCCGTCTCAATATGAACTGCGAAATTTGTGTTCGTCGAACAGAAGAGCAGTTCACGAATAGTATATATATTTTAATATGCACTGAAAGAAATAACTATGTATACTAATAGGAATAACACAATGGCGCACACAGGAAGGGGGTCCCGGGTCTGGATCCTCCCATATCACTTGATTTGTTTCCCGATTTATAATACTATGAATAAAGTACATAAAATTTAATTAAGTATTTGCTCTTAATAATTAATTTTATTAATTAATGCTAATTATTTATTCAATAACTAATTTTTTACTGTTTTTTGTTTCCGAAAATCGACAAAATCAAAAGAATATGTTGGGCTGCGTATTGGAGCATGATTTGAGAGTGATGGACTTTCGACCCTGGACCCCCTCCTTTGAAAAATTCCTGTGAGTGCATAACATACATGTGAGAAGTACCGGGAGGTCTTAATGAAAATGTTCTCGATATATATGAGCTTCTAGCACCCTGTCCGCTCAACCAATAAAAAAAAAGCCAAATATTTTTATTTGAAGGTATGTGTTCCAGATTCTGATGAATTAAACCAATACAGGTCTCACAGTTAAAGTTACAGTGAAAAAGTTTTCAAGCCCCTTTTTGTCACCAGTGGAAATTAATCAGCGCATTGAAAAAACCATAAGTGACGTTGAAACGATACACGCATGACGAAAATTGCCAGTATTAGATATTTGCAAAGAAGAGCATTGTAAAGGACCTATGATGCCACAAGAAAGGAAGGAGATGAAAAGAGGGTTTCACAATTGGAATTACTTGTTTCCAACGCGCCCACCTGTACAGAAGTTCACGCATTTCCTGTCGATAATTGTTGACACGAAGAACGAACGTAATATAGCAAGAAAAGTTTGTAGAACTTCCCACTTTATGGCATATTTATATTTTACATCTTATATTTTAAATCTTATATTTCAAATAACCCCACAGCCAAAAATCCATCGAAGTATGATCGAGGAATCGTGGACTGCCCGATCTTTCGTCGTCACAAAAAGAAATTCTTCCCTGTTTGAAGCACTCGATCCATTTGTGTATCTTGCTTTGAAAAAAACAGCAGTCGCCATGCTACGTTTGCACGCAATAAATAATTTCCTCAGGTTTCACGCTTTCTGTAAACTAAAAGCGAATTCTTGTCCTCCTTGGTGCAGATAGACAGTGGAGTTGCCATATTGAACAGTTTGCGATACCCCCGACGACTACGAGGAAAGACGCGTGACCTTGTTGTATTGCCGCCTCCCCCTCATTCAGTGTTGGACATTACCGTTGTTGCCAAATTTTTGAAAGAGAATTTGCGTAAGTTCCTTTACTTTTTGATTTACCCTCGTATTTAGCAGCCCTTTAAAGATTAGATTCAGAGAATATTGTTACGAATATTTTGTGTAATGATTGTTTAAAATAGTATAAGTAATTTATATCAAGATGTGTAATACGTTTATATATTACTCTAAGTTGTATTTATTTTATGTTAAAATTGTAATATTCGCAAGCAACACCGTTCTTTACATTATAATGGCGGTTCACTGGAAACATGGTGAAATCTTAGTGATAGGACCAACATCATTTTTGACGACCATGTTGATGACTTGGTGACCATTTTCGGTGAGTTGGTAACCATAAGAATTCAACTCTCAATTACAGGAATCTACTAATGTCACGATCTATGACGCAAGCAGATTTTTCTCGAAAGATCCTTTGGTGTATAAATAGGGAGTCACTCAGCAAAACTGAGTTAGTCTTGTTTTGACTGTTGAAAAAGTAGTATTGATTTGACCGTTAAGAGTCGACCAGCGATTAGTGATTATTTCGGCTGTTGTGTAGAGCGAGTGAGTGCTTGTGAATAATCCTTTACATACTTGTTTTTTAGACACTAATAGTTGTGTCGGAACGCCGTACAAGGTGTGAAGGTCTTCTGAGATATACTAAGTGAATTTGAGTACTTTATCCTGTATTTCAAGAATTGTTTTTCGACAATAAATTCTCATCACTCCTGAAGAACCGTCTTGATCTTTATGACTGATCGCAGAAAAACCTCGAACCTCGATCTACGTAACAATATCTTACTATTCAGCTGGTAACAACGAAAACTTAATCATGCTGAAAAACTTTTGTTAATTAAGATAGTGTTAATATTTGTTATTTGGCTTGGCCACAGAATAAATGGAACATCATAGCTGATTTTTTCAAATATCAGCATTAATAACCACGCCCTTTTTTCATCATATTCAGTTTTTTATTTTGTATAATTTATCAGACGCGTTAAATATTTATGCATTTGGTAAGCCCCTCCCACCGTTATGGGTATTCATCTTTCGACCTTTTTTAAATACTGTGGAAGATAGATCTCCAATTGATTCTGTACGTTCGAATATTCAGATCTAGTGAAAGATATTTTAAGACTTTCCTTTTACAATGCCTGAAAAAATCTGAAGATCAAGCAAACTAAAAGTTAATTATTTTCTCCTACCTTTACCGTACTTTATATATACGAATAATATACAAAACTTATAAACAAGTTGAGAATATTCATAATTTATTCATTTCATTTTACATGTTTTAACACACACATTTTTCGTTCGTAAAAAATATATCTACTAAATTTTAAAAATAGAAGATTGTTATAAAATAAACAAGCCTTTTTTTTAAGTTATCAAAAGTTTCGAAATTGCCATTTTCATGTAAACATATAGTGAAAGACTACAGGACTAAATTTATCCAAATCGTAGTACGATCAGAAATATCTGGAACATGTTAATAGTTGAAAAATTAAGTGTCATTTTTTTTTCCTCCAAAAGTTTTTACCCCATGGTAAGTCCAAGATATTTCAAGCATTTTTTTTCCCTCAAAACAATTGTTATAAATATCTTCTACTTATACTTTCGTGTGTTCATATTAAATACAATTATCATTATAAAATAATACAAAAAAAATAATAAGATTCAATAAAAAAAATACGAAAATTTTGAAAAAATGCATTTCTTATCCATTTGTTTTTAAAAAGTTCAACATATTTAAGTTACAATACAAAACAATATTTATTTTTAAAAAAAATTAAACACGGTATTAAAAGAATTATATTTGTTCATTTACTAGAAGATAACCAAAAGAAATGCACCCTTAGCTCAAATATATCAAGTACAGGCCCTTGCGTCTCGTTTTGGAACTGATCAACTATGGGATCACATTTGGCTCATGGATTTCTTGGGATTTGGCTCGTTTGGCGCAAATGGATAAGATGGCGATGCTGAGTGGTTCTTACGACATCTGACCTCTCTGGAGGATTCACAGTAACGATCTGTACGACAACTGACCAATTTAAAGCCAAAACAAACTGTTTCAAAAAAGTAAAAAACGAAAAATCTTCGCCAATTTGGCGTTGAAAACTAACCGATTTGTGAAGCGTGGTGGTAATCACAACAAAAAACCTTAGAGAGAGGAATGAAGACAGGGGGGAGGGAGAAATCGTTCTCAGTTAGGGCTCATTGGGGACTTACAAGTAACAGCTTCTATCAAAACTGACCAATTTAGAACTGAAATACAACCGTTTTAAAGGAAAAAGAGCAAATTTCGCCAAGATGGCGCGGAAAAGTGACCGATTTGTGAAGTGAAGCGATAATCATAGCAAAAACGCGTGGAAGAAGAATGGAAAGGGCGAGGGAAAGAAAAAAAATCGTTTTCAGCCAGGGATTTCCCTATTTTTTTTATTCTAAAAAAATGTAAAGTAAAATAAAAAGAAACCCCATTGCATGGAGAAAAAAATTTTAGAAGAGGGGGAAAAATAAAGAGGATAGAGGAAGAGAAAAAAAATGTCAAATGATACTCCCCTCAGACGTTTCTTTCCAAGCATTTTATAGTTCGATATTCGTAAGGGGGTAGAATAGGAAGAAAAAGAAGACGTTCCCTTAGATTTGATCGATGAAGAAAAGCAGTATAAACCAATTTTCGGGCTATCTCCTTAAGGAAAGTGTTATGCACTCTCCTTTCCCTACCAATTATTTTAAGCGAATCGCTACTACTCTTTTTTTTCTTTCCTACCCTTAAAGGTAAAAGATATTTCGTTATTAACCTCCCCCGGAAACCTTTAATTTAAAAGACATACTCCCCCGAGGGTGTAATAGGGTGGGATGTTATCCGCCAATGAGAGCGCGAGGAATAAAACGACCCGCTGGTACAGAGAAGGGGGGTGTCTGGGTTCGTAGTATTTAATGATTGCTGTTAAATACTTGTTAATTGCATCATCCTATCCCTGCTGATGAAGATACTCTGCTGTGAGGGTCGTTAAATTTTATCGTTAACTATAAAACCATCCGTTTTCCTTAAGTAACGGTTGGAGGGGGGAGTAGGCTTGACGGAGAACACAAGAGTTTTAGAGGTACGGGTAACGCTTTTGTGAAAGTAAGAAAAAAAAATTGTTGATTTAATTTTGTATTTTTTGAAACACTGTTGTTTGATAACATCAGTGAAAATCTAAGAGAGTATTAAATGTTTCGAGTAAGATCAATATGCCTCTTCCGTAAAATACATGAAATAATTAGCACATAAGGTAATAAATGACTTGTTTTTCTTTAAATCTGACATCTTTCGAGAGGTTAATAATGGAGGAGAAAGGGAGAAAATTTATTGATTAACTGATGGTTGTGCCAATGGTGTTTGATTGTTGTTTAAACATTTGATGTCATAAGTATTTTATTCGCAAAATAATCACGTATTTTAAGAATGAAAGCCTATGTTAAATATTTGATAAATGTACCAAAGAGAAACGGAAATTTGCATTCAATATTATAGAGTAAAATGATGAAGTAAATAAGTACGAAGAATAATATCATATGGTGTTAGAGAAATAAGAAATTTTGAAGAAAAAAATTTGTTATATGTGAAAAGTACCCTAAAATTCGCGTATAACACGCTCTTTTAACCCAATCAATACGATTGAAATTTAGGGGGCGTGTTATATATTCCAGGTAAATAGAGGAGAGCTTTAAAAGTAAAAAAAAAAGAGAAAAGTATAAAGAAATTTAGACTTTATATATATTTAAATACTACTGAATTTATAATACACTTAAAAGAAATGACATTTCTCATGAACTTAAAAGGTTGTAGTTCTAGAATATACCAATTTTTCTAAAGTTAGGAATAATATCTCGAATAAATAAAGGACTTCAAAACATGAGCATTGCGCAAGTACATTTCAGGTTCCCTCGTAAAAAAGAGGGTGCACCTTATGCGGCGAATATACCTAAAAATTAAAAATTGCAGCTGGAAAGTGTAGGTACGCCAGATTTTACGGTAGCTTAAATCCTTTTTTAACAAGTTTTAAACATTAATCTGCAAAATTCTTTATGAATAAAATAAGAGCTAAGTTCTCATTTATGGAATAATAGATTTTCTCTGTTTGTTTGCGTTTTAACTCTACGGAATATAATAGTGTTTCCACAGTGTAAATTTCCAAGCATCAAAGTTTCAAATATCCACAAACTATCATAAGTAAGAATTAAGTAGTTATTTTCATTCAAACTTGTTTCAACTTGAAAATGTAATGAAAGGTACGCAAAAGGCGGGAAAAAGAGACACTAAATTTAAATTAATCTTAGTTAGACTAAATTTAATTCCATTTTTAATTCTAATTAGATTAAAAATGGTTACCTATTAGCATATAAATAAACCTGAGCAGTTAATTTCCATATACATGCCGAGAATTACATCAATCTTGTAGATATGGATTTGTTTTTTCACACAGAATTTTTTCCATTATCTATGTATACCATATGTGAAAGAGAAACGCGACTCACTCATCACTAGATCTCCGGAACTATTAGATCCAAAGACTTAAAAATTAACAGGGATGTTTTTTTTGTTGTTTTTAAGTAAAACGGATTTAGGAAACTCAATTTCCGAACGAAGGAAGGAAGGAGGTTAAGAGAGCGTTAAAGACACAAATTCTTGTTTTTGAACTATTAAACCCTAAGACTAGAAATTTGGAAAGAATGTTTCATGTGTGTGTGTGTGTGGGATTAATGGACATCTTCTAAGAATGGGTTTTGTGGAAATCGACTTCGGTGGGGTTATTAGGCGAGAGTGGGGTTACTTTTGTTCTAAAAAAATAATACGCTTTTTGTTAAATATACTTTTATTTTAGAAATTACAGTCCAATAATTTACAACATTTTTAATGCCTAATTGCATATAAAACTTAGATATCAATATTTTAAAAACGATATTAGTCTTACAATATTGTGGAATATCCAGCGAAGCGACAGGTAACGGCTAATATATATGAATGAAATAATATACTTTCTTAATTTGTTTCATTTTTATATCAATTATTAATTCAGCTTTTATGTTTGACATATCTATCCTATTTATATATATGGCATAAACTCACCAGACCACAGCTATCTTTCAATCTTTCTTTTCTACTCTTTCTGAGAGGAAATCTTTTGTAGAAAATTAGAAAATGTTTTTCACTTCCGTTTTTAATGTACTTGCATGTACCAAAGTCGAGAAATGGGCATGGTTAGATAAAAATAAGGTATTTGCGTATTATTGCTTAATACTCGCCAAGTTGTCAACCTCGATTTTCTATGTCTCGTATGCGCTGTATCAACAACCCTGTGCTTCGTTTCGTATAGAGTCGTCAATAGGTTGCGATAATCCGTAAGTACCAAAAATAATATTGAACCCCATATCTCCTACTCAACAAATATAGTTCACACGCTTGCTGTTTTTAGTTATTTTTGCAAAAGTTAACAATTTTCTTCTCAGAGAGAAATTATTTCAAATTACCTAAAAAATTAAAAGAGTCGCCAAGAGGTTGCTATAATACGTAAGAATCCTTTCGTATTATTGAAACCTATTGGCGACATTTAATGAATTGAAGTACCTGGTTGCTATTTCAGAGGGTACGACACATAGGAAATCGGGGTTGCCTACTTGGCGAGTTTTTAATAGAGTTGGCGATTGTTGCGATAATACGTAGGTACCGAATTATTTAGTTTTCCCAGAGGAATTTTAAGAATTTTTTTGTTATCAAATTTGTGGGAAATGAGACAATAAAAAAAAGTGATAGTGTACGATTTTAAATCCCAACCGTAAATAAGGTGCAAATCATATTACTTTTTGTTCAAAACAAGAATTGATTGGAGAACCTTATATAGGAATATATTTTTCCGTTAGTACTGAATATGATTAACTGATTACATGCAAAAATTACATTGTATTGAATTTTTAGAGTTTTTTACAATGACTTTTAACTAAATTGAAATATTTATAGAAACTTATTATCCAGAATAAATACGAATGAACTCAAACAACAAAGCATGGATGAGATATTTTATTATATTGCCATCTTTCCCACACACACACACACCATTATTAGAGATTTTGTAACAGTAATATATATAAATAACGAGAAAAATATCAAAAACTGTCTTACGTTGTGGGAAAGTCTTCGTCCAAATCGTCTCCTCCTTCAACATCAACTGCATCTTTCCCATTTGACAAAAAGAGAACTGGACTGGAGTGACCTGCTGCCATCCATCCTAAATAAAAGATTAAAAATAAATAAACCATTGCATTGTTGAAAAATAATTTTTGATTATACCTAAGTAAATTAACCAGCAGATAAGAAAAGATGTGTGTTAAGTTTTCAAACGAACTGCTCTTGAATTAATGTGAACATTATGAAGATATTTTTTATTCGAATAATGTATTTTAAGAATTAAGTGAATTAAGTTCATTACCGGTAAAAGCAGGTTTTAGGGTGACATATGCATGCTACTTCATGCATATGCCCTGATTATCTAATGTATTACAAGTATAGTACATATAATATTTTGTAATATATGTTATAGGGTTCTTCCTTTTTCAAAGCAAATAATCGATTTTCTTCAGAATTTTTCATACATATATTTTTATTATGTAAATATATATAAGAAATAACCATCTCAAACGGAATATGATGTTTCCCTTTACTTGAAAAGGTCAATTGAACAAAACTATTTTAGAATCCGTACTCTAGATGAGGATTACTAAATGCAAAATTTGGAAATTTTGAGTTACACTCAAATGACGTGGTTCATATCTGAGATGGTACCATAATCTACCTTCGTCAACACACCACAGGAAGACATCCGAAGCACACCCGAGTTTAAGAGGTGTGTTTCATTATAACTTAGTGAAATCATGTCCTCTCCCATGCTTCAAATTGAAATTTGTCTATCATTCAACTCATGACTTAACTATAGTGGATCCAGTTTTTTGTGAAAAAAACGTAAGGGACAAATGATAGAATAATTTTATATCTTTTGATTTATGAGGAAAAATGCAAAACGAAATGAAGACAAATGAAACTGTGTGTTGGATTGTACTATTGAATGTGGCATAAATATATTGTTGATGAAACTAAAAAAAATAGAGCACTTATTTTATTACGAGTGAATCCAAAATAGAATCTAATAATTTTATTTCACTTGCAAGTTTGATCATATACAAGTCAAACGATATATTTTAGAACGAAGAATGAATACAATTCTTTCGTCAAACAAATATGAGCAAACGATAAAATGACATCTAAATCGCGGGGCTTAATCTACAGTGCTGTATCAGCTTTCACCACTACGAACTTAATTCATGACTGTCACATGATAAAGACAAACACGTGTTCTCCATTTAATTCAAAACAAACATTAAACTAATTGTACTATTTGTTTTCTATTTTTGTAAAACTTGGATAAAGTTCCAAATTTTATAATTGGGTAAAAATGTTCAAGTATTAAGAAAAAAATTTCATCAAAAAGATTTTAAAATTAAAAAAAATATTTAATGCATGTATTTTTAAATAAAATACGTTTTGCAAACTGATGTGTGTTATTATTATTGACAAATATGTACTTTTTAAGAGAAAATTTCTATAAAAAATAAAAGTTGGCAACCACAAAGCGCATGAGCTAATTAGCTGTAAGCACATGATTATCGCGTGACTATAACCTCACGAGTTGAACTGATTTGCTAGAAATACGTGGTTGTTATTATCATGTGACGTCATAGTCACATGAATTGAGCCCACTGAATTGTTAGGAAAGCACTCTTTTTGTGTGTGTGTGTGACATTTAATATCATTATTTAAAAAAAGCACAGTCAACTAAAAATGATAAATTACTACTACGTTTCCATAGTTATAATTCAGAAAAAAAAGTTTAAAAGAACTAAAAAATTGCTTTTATTTGTGATTTTCTAAGAGAATATTACGATATAGGCGTAAGAAGCGTTCATTTTCAAATAAAAGTTTGAAAACGCTTCAGAATATATTATGTTTATTAATAACGCAAGGAAATAATAATATCATTAATTATTTTTGAGAAATCGAAAGAAAAAATACCAAAAAGATTCTTTCAAATATTTTAGAGTATCCAATCTCTATCCTACTTACGTAAAAATGACACACATTCAGAGGAATAAAGATTAAAATGCCCGACCCACCTTAACAAGAAATCAAATTCCATGTTGAACAATACAATAATAAAACAGCAAGAGGAAGGAGGGAAAAAGAACTTTTTTTTTCTATAAAAAACGTGCACTCACATAAATTCAATACAAAAAGAGCACTCCAGACCATTCCAGAAATTTACGATGCTCTGTACACACAAAAACAATAAGCAGACGCCTGTCACATAGGTAAGTCTGGAGTGCAGCAACAAAAGAACGAGAAGCTTCTAAATCACCCCCAAAAAACGACACGATTCATTTTCTCCCCGACACATGGGCCCCCCACGAAAGAAAAACACAATAAACGTTACCAACAACAAGCAACAAAAAGAAACAAAAAAAATCCCAACATACTCTGTGGAGTTCGAAAATAGAAATAAAAATTAAAAACTACCGGCAGGAAGAACAAGAAAAAAAAAGAGAATATATTCCGCCATTACAACACGTCTCCACTTCAGGACACCTAGATTTATTGCTACATGAAAGAAACTAGTAAGAAAAAAAAGAATAGGTAAGAAAATTCTAGGGATATTCAGAAGCAAAGTAGCAGCGGTTTTGCCAGCTACCGAGATAGTATTACACAGGCATACAGGATTGTTTCCGATTACATTCTTCCCCAGGTCCTGGACACTAATCATGACAAATAGGGGTTGGCAAACACGGGAGAAAATAATAACATTATATACATATATATTCATGTGTAAAAAGGGAAATTCTAGACCTGGGAGTAGGGGGGAAATTAAATTACTTTTCTTCCCTAAAGGGATTATAGTGTCAGTGTGGTTGGATGTCCGAGTCTTGCTGGAGAAATATTTCGCTGTCTATTTTTTTTCCATTCGAAAGAATCTTGAAAAATAAGTTTGGGGATGTTAAAGTTTTAGAGAAGGATTTCGGCTCTAAGGGAATCTTGAATAGTAAGAGCAATGTTGACATTCTGAAGCAGGTTATTTACAGACTTCTTAGAAAAGAAAAAGGATGTAAAACAGGGAAGATGGAAAGCATAGTCGAAAAAGTTAAACTCGTATTTGTTAGAAAAGAGTACTGAATGTATGTGGAAGGTTTAGGAAAAAAGAAGTTTAAAGTATAAACATGGCTTTCGCAACGCAAAATGCTAAGAAAATGCAAAAGATAAGGGGGAAATACATACTTTTCATGCGTATATTTCTCTTTCTATAGGAGAAAAGCGACTCACTCTCTTATCATGAAATCTCCGCTACTATCAGACCTCAGACTTCAAATTTAACAAGCATGCTTCTTTTGTTGAGTGGACATAAGCTACGAAGGGGTTTGGGGGAAATCGACTACTGAGAGGATAACGGGTGCGTTTTAGATATATATATATATAAAAGAAAACCATCGTTTTTGAACTATTAGGCCTAGAGACTTGAAATTTCATCAGCATGTTTTTTATTTGTTGTATAGTGATTCGCTAAGGACGAGTTTTATAGAAATCGATCGCAACAGAAAGAGTGATTCAGGGGGGAGGGGAGAGGAAGATACGATCTGAGCATTTTTGTTCCGAAAACGAGTATCTTAGCCATCCCGCCCAAATGATCGTCATCGCGTGGGGGCTATTACTGGTTTATTTAGATACCGCTGCACTACTCTCCCACCAGTGAGTCGGTGGATAGGCGAACGATTTTTTTTGTTCATTTGTTACAGAGAGCGTGCTTATTTATTTTTCTTCTTATTTATATATATATATATATATATATATATATATATATATATATATATATTTACCTTATATATATTGTTTACCTTGCGGTAGCTGGCGCCACGATAGTTCAGAAAGTTGCGCTTTCTTACTTCAATCTAGGTCACCAATGTAGTAGTTAGAACCCACGACCTTCGGGTTCGTAGCCTTGTAACATATCCACTAGACAAAAGTGATCACCTCTCTCCGGAGACTGTTACTGGCTTATTTAGATACAGCTACAGGTATAAAAGATAAACATATTTCTGTTTTAGAAACTAATGTCTCGTAATTTTTAAATCAAGAGGTGAAAGCCTTAAGAATGATTCTCCTTACAATCGAAAGCTTATTGCTGAAAGTTTATCGGGGCTATTTGTAATATCGAGGTCCAAAAAAATACAATTTTTTTTTTTTTTTTTTTTTGCTCTTTCCAACCGGAAAAATGCTATAAGCAACTACACAAAAATATCCACAGTTAGAAATGACACACTTTTTATTCAGCTGCAAAAAATACTGGTATCATTTGGATGAGGCAAGAAAAGAATTCCTTGTTTTATTCAAAATTCATGCAATAGCTTACACTCATGACTCATCTGTATCAAAGTCTAATAATGGACTGCATTTTTTCATGTTGAAATTTGCTGGAATTTTGTCTGGAGAAGAAAAGTCTTTTCTGTTCGGGACAAAAGGGACATATCATTTAAAAAGAAACTCAATTTTTCTTATCCAAAAATGTAACAAAAAATAAAAAAAATTCGGCTGTTGAAATAATTTGTTTATTCGGGGCGTTACGAATGCATAAAATAGAGTAAATAATGTGCATCTGGATGTGTAATACGTTTATATTAATCTCTGTTGTATGTATTTTATGCTAAAATTGCAATATTCGCAAGCAACGCCGTTCCTTACATTTAAATGACGATTCCATGGAAACGGTGAAATCTTGGTGAAAGAAACAAGTTGGCATCATTTTTGGCGACCATATGGATTCTTCTGGAAATTAACGGAGAAATCTACTAATATCGCAATCGATGACGTAAGCGGATTTTTCGAGAAAAATTCGTGCAGACTGTAAATAGGGGGTCGCTCGCCGAAACTGAATTAGTACTGTTTTCACTGTTGAAGAGTAGTATTGTCTTAATCATTTGAGTCGAGCAACAATTAGTGATTACCTCGGCTCTTGAGTAGGACGAGGAAGTGTTATCTTTAGACATACTTGTATTTTAGACAATGACAGTTTTTTGTTTCCGAGTGCTGTAAAAGGTGTGAAGGCCTTCTGAGATTTATTCTGCGAATATAGTTGCTGCATCCTGTATTTCAAGGATTGTAACTCGACAATAAATTTCCGTCATTTCTGAAGAACTGTCTTGCTCTTTGTAACTGATTGCATGAAATTCTCGAACCCCGATCTACGTAGCAGGGGTTTGTGAGAGGTTATTACTTCTTTCTTGGGCACCTAGATATGTGGCAGGTAGGGAACAAACACTCGCCATGATCCAATTAATCTAATATTGATCACACAATAAAACAGCACAAATTCAATTAATATAACAGTAAGAGAATGTCTCGGTACTAACCACGAAAGAACAACGACGATAATACACGAAAGATTAGGAGACTATCAAACTCAATTCTTACTTTATGTAGGATCTAACCTATCATTCGATTTAATCTAATATAAATTCAATATCAGTGAACAATTGTCAATTTAAAGCTTTCTCCTAATAAGTCTTTAATCACAATAATTCAAATATGATACCTGTCAGTAACAGTCTTATCTGATTTCTGGTTTGCATCCACGCCTACTCTATTCTAGCTAGAAAGCTTCCACTATATACAGTAATCTGAATTCGCATGTCACGATTTTCTTCTTCCGAAGGGTTGGTTGTGAATAACGAGAATTGATAACGCAAAAACTTCCCAACAGTATTATTGCAAGGATCGCGAATAGATCCGTCACAGGTTTATTTTTTATTAAATAGGGGTTTTTTTTTACCTTCCTTTTATTTGGAAGGAAGATAAATTCGTTAAATAGGGGTTCGACTGTATTGTCAAAATAAATTTAATTAATATTAGTTAGAAATTATTTTGAGTATATTCACTAAAACTCAAACCAATAAAAAAAAAACTCATTGAATTTCTCATAACTTATTTCAATAAATTAATTCGAAATTATGATTACTAAAAACAACCAACAAAAAAAAGGCAATGTTCTCATAATTGAGGCAGAAAAGAACTTCTGGAATAACGTTTCCTATTGTTCAATAGAAAAACATCGAAAACATGGGATCGTCTCGCTCTCTTATGTGAGCAGTTTGTAAAGAATGCGTGGGATAAGTCAGCGAAAGTACAGTTTCAAGTGTGTGAAGAGCCCTCTTAAACCCGAAACTCCCACAAAATTATTCCAGAGGGTGCAACTAATGCGCTCAAACTGCATTAAAAGTCTATCTCGTTCTAAATTAACTTGAGAGCTCTGCACCAGACATTAAAAAAAAAAAAAAAAAAAGAAGTTAAGTGAATTTTAAAGAGTTGAGAAACGTAAGAAATACTTTTTTTTAAAGTTAGCGTCCCTTAAGGAGGGTTTATTCAATTAAAAATTAACACACTTTTTAAAGAAATAAGTTGTCTGAAGTTTATATGATGGAAAAATCTTTTTAAAACTGTTTTATAGATAGTTCTGTGAACTGTCTTTTGGTATTGGCTGATTGATTTTATTACTATAATTACCAAAATTCGTGAAGTTGAACCAAATACTTGTTAGTTTACCGAAAACCAGGCTTATTAAGTTTCCTGTTTTGTTATTGGGACTATCATGTTCTGCCCTATTGTGTCCTGCTGGTTTGTTTCCTACAGTTTGGCAGTAATTTATAGTATATGGTTGCATATAGTTTAGTATATGGTTTTTATAGAATTGCAATAATTTAGTATATGATTTGTATCAGTAGCGCACACAGGAATTTTTCAGGGGGGTCCGGGGTCGAAAGTTCATCATTCTTGTATCATGCTCCTTTTGATTTTGTCGATTTTCGGGAACAAAGCACAGTAAAAAACTAATTATTGAATAAATAATTAGCATTAATTAATAAAATTAATCATTAATAACAAATACTTAATTAAATTTTACGTACTATATACTTAAAATTACAATCAATCGGAAAAAAAATCAATGGCTTTGGGGGTCCGGACCCCAGGACCCCCCCCTTGTGTGCGCCACTGGTTAGTTATTATAGTCTGTGTGTATGTGTGTGCGTTTTAAAAGGATAAAATGTTTCATTTGTAACAATTTAAATATCTATCTTTCTTGGGTCTCTACAAGCATTAAAAAATGGGACATATAAATATTAAAAAAATTGGAAATTCGTTTTGTTATATTTTGTTTAAAGTGGACCCTGTTTATGTAATTTTAATCGATTTTCTTCAGTTTTCCCACGTTTTTGTATTGAGAAAGTACCTTTCTCTACAATTTTAATTTTCATTTCTCAAATAACTTAATAGACAAATCTGAAGACAACAACAACAAAATCGTCATGTCTCAATTTAAAAACAAAAATTGTCCCGCACGTACCTTGGACTTCTTCAAGAACTGCTCCAGTAAAAGATTAAATGTTTTTCTATTGGTGAGAGCCCTTGTTAATGGTATAAGCTAGCCTATTTTATTTTTAAGAAGTGAAAGCCTTTTTTTTTTTTGTTTAAGTATACAAAACTAGAAAATGAAGTAAACTTTACAGATCAATATTCTTTTCAAAAACGATATTTTAAGACATCCAAATGTGTGTTTTTTTAATGTACTTCTTAAGCACTAAAGAAAAGAGGACAAGAAAAAGAAAATTAGTGTGTAGCAAACAAGTTATATGCATCATATTGTTAATATAATAAAATATAATAAAAGAAAATGCATAACAAACACAAGTCACATTAATATTCTTAAAAATACATCATCCGCTCATCTGCAGCAAACCACTAGATTATAAAGCAAATGTCAATTTCAGATGATACAAGAAAGTGCTCCTCTAAGATATATTACAGCGCATGCGTTCAAATATTAGTAAGTTATCCAGTAACTAACGCAAGCAGTGGCGCACACAGGAATTTTTCAAGGGAAGGGGGTCCACAGTATCGAAAGTCCAGTCTTCTCGTATCATGCTTTAATACCCCGCCAACATGACCTTTTCATTTTGTGGATTTTGGGGAACAAAAAGCATTAAAAAATTAATTATTGAATAAATAATTAGCAGTAATTGATAAAATTAATTATGGAAAATAAGTACTTAATTAAATTTTACGTACTTTAGGTATAGGACTATTAGCAATCGGAAAAAAATCAAGGGCTATGGGGGGTACAGACCCGGGACCCCCCTTGTGTGCGCCACTGAACGCAAGCAATGACTTTTTCAAAACGAAAATGTTAAAACTTATTTCAAGTCCCGGCAAACGGAATAAAGACCTCTTCACCTACAGAATTTCCCCGATTTATATATATTCCAAGAGCTCCCTAAATATTAATCACTCCTATCATGATGATAAATTATGCGGAATTTTAAATTACACGCTAGGAATATATCACAAGCCCCGGCTGCTTCGAAACGTTGAGGTTATATCTGATTTAAATAAGACTCATCTACACAAACAAAGCTATGCAAATACCCCAGCACTTTTCATCATACTCGAAACAGCACGAATTTTAAGTCGTCCCCTGCGCTCCCTTTAAAAATCCAATCTATTCCTTCTACAACAACCCTTTTCGGGAAGAAAGACACAACTTTTCTTTAGTCTACACGCTATAAAAGGAACAAAATGACTTTTATGCACCGATCTTTTATGGAAAACACGCGATTTTAAAAAAGAAGGATCAGAAAGAAGAACAAAATAATAATAAAATCACTCTCTCCTCCACGATAACGAACGACTAGTGAGAAAACAGAAGTTGAGCAAACATGGCCAACCGGGAAAGACTAACAGCCGGGCTTAAAAATTCCAATTTTCTTGTCATTTCTCACGAAAAATCCCGGGATATAAAAATTCCTCATCCCCAACATCCATCACCCTGGGTTAAATAAATGTTTGGAGCAGCGGGTAAATAATTGAAGTCTCTTAATCAAAGCTACCAACGTGCCTTTCTCTCTCCTCTACCTTCCCTTTTTCGAAAAAGAGAATTATTTTGAGGGGTTCGAGATTAATGAGGGGTCGAGCAGACGAGATTGTTGTCGGTGAAGAGAATGCAGTGAGCAGGAGTGCGAAATAATTTTTAACAGATTGAAGAGGGAGTTGGTCGTGAATAATAAATAAATGTGTGTGTGACTTTGGTGTATGAATTTTTTTATTTTTTTACTTTTATAGAGGGAGGGTACGTTTCTGGCGGGGGATGTTGTGCTCCAAGAACTTCGAGGATGCAATCTATTTCTATTAGATGGGATTAAATCTGGCTTGAAAGTGAAAGGAAGAAAGAGGATTATGTATTTTCAGTGCTCTTATATACCTTCATCTCATTCAGTTCCGTACATCTTTCTTCGGAAGTTGCTTCGTATAATAAACCCGGTAAATGTAAGAAATTAATTTCTTTTGTGAGCTCTGATCTAACGAAAATCCGGGTTTAACGAGGAAGTAAGACGAATCACTTCTTAAATTAAAGCTTCTAATGTTGTAGTAATTTGGATACTTTTAAAAGTTTTAAAGAACTTCACTTAATGAGTTCTGATTTTAAAAAATCAACTTTAAAAAGAAAATAAAAAATTGCAATAGTTTGATTTTAATTTTATTTGAGCACCTTTAGCGGTTTCTTTTCTATCTTTCTTTTTTTTTTTCTTTTTGGCTTTATTTGCTTAGCATAAATTTGAATTTAACCATATGTTTTTAATACATGAATAATATATGAATAAAATAAGTGATTCAAAAGAATATCCTACTAAGTTTGGAGAATAACAGAATTTCCAAGAGTCTGAGATATTAAGCAATTATATAATCGCAAAGACCTTAAAAGTCACACATATTAGACTAAAATGGATAACTATTATGATTTCTAAAGGTGCCACTGATTTAGGAAAGCGAAATAGGGTTATGCGTTGCTTTATGGATCCAACCTTCCCCGTCAGCAGAAATTTTCGACATAATAGAAAAACAAAACCCTATTGAAAATCAGGCCCATATCGATCAACACGTGAGATGAACACAAAACAATAAATTGCTTGGAAACTGAACATTGGGGAGTTTCGTGTCAGACTGACCCCTTGACCGAAACATCTGCACATGCACCCCGGTGCCTAAGGTTACGTAAACTGAGATAGGCACAGTAGACCTTGGCCCTCACGGGCTATTGCGCCTCTCTCTGGGTTCAGTTCATTAAATTATTAGTACTTATAAAAATGAAAGATTGCTCCGATTTTTTTTTTCAAAAATATTATGAAGTTCTTTCTTTATTTGTTGATTAAAAGTAGAATCAATGAATGACTGTTAGTTATTGATGAATTGTACCAAATACTTCAAGCTATTAAATGAAGAAAAAACTGAACCAAAAGCCTCCATTTGAAATATAACTTAGTGATGCGAAAAAATAAAAAAATACGCATTTCTTATCGCATCCAAAAATTTCAAATTCCGGATAAAACTTTCAAAACACTGCAGTAAAGTGAATATCTTTACTCAGCGATGACCACTCGAGATGCGGTCAGCACTTTTTCCACGTATAATCCACGAAAAGAAGCCTTTTATCATATCAAATCCCATAAAAAAGAAGGGAAAAAACTCAGTGTAAAGAAATAAATAAAAAAAAGTCCACAAAAAAAAAAAAAGGTTTGCTAAAAAAAGGGAAGACACAATGAACTAAATATCAGATTTTTGAATATAGCGATGATACATTTGTGTGATGTTGGCTTTCAAGACGAGGCATGAAAAATAGATGAGAGATTGTCTCTTGAAGTAGATTCAATAAAAAAATATTTAGAAGGAGAAAAAAAATATTTTATGCTTGAGGCAATGTTTTTTTTTTCCTTCAAAAAAAAAAAGTTTTTTTGTTTTCGGACAGTAAATTTATTCCCACGCACGCTTCTTTTCTTCACTGCCACCGTCTGAGAATTCTTCACGGAAGAATAAAAGAAAAGAATGATTTTTAAACAATATTTTTTTAAAATATTAATTTAGCGTGAAATATCTCTCAAGAAACAAAGAAAAATAAAATAAAAGCCGCAGTTTAAAAAGTAAACAATGCAAATCTTTGCTTGAGTGAATTGGTTTTGGGATAAAATGTTATCCAAGATTAATCAGCCATGTTGAACAGAATAATGACTAAAAAAAATATATCGCATGGGAATATAGAGGGGAAAAAAAAGGGATTTTTGAAAGGAAAAATGAATAATGAGTTTTCGTCCAATGAATGCCTTCGATACATCCATCATGCTTCAGATTCAATGGGAAAAGAAAGAAAAAAGACTTTATTCTTTTAAAAAAATTAAGTATGCAACCAGCTTACATTTTAGCTAAGGCCATTATACGACACAACGTAAAAAATATCTACTAATATTTAACGTAACATTAATAAATGTATTCTTAAAATTAACGATGTACGAGTAATACATGTTTTGTTATTAATTTGTAATTTTTTGTGTCATTAATATCTATTAGTCCGGTTGGGTGGAGCAGTGGTTAGGCACTGGCCTAGTACGCCCAGTTTTGCCAGTTCGTCCCCGGCTCAAGTTAGTGGATTTTTATGACGCAGAAAATCGACATGTCATATTCATAGAATGCCAGTTTGGCTTAGGTGCTCTCGGCAAAATTAAAACTCTTAATACAACTTCGCGTCGTCAGAGCTCAAGTGGCTCCCTCTGGGAAGGAAACTTGACGTCAAAATTGCATTGCGGCAATTGGTATCTACCTATATGGTGTCACACTAAAAAGTGATACCAGCTCCTTGGGAATGTACTAGGTCTACAATGGTAATAACCAATCCGAAGTCCCATTTAAAATTAAAAAGATATCTGTTGGATTCACTTGAGCAGTTTTTAAGAATGAATCAACAAAATAAGCCTTTCTCTGGCGCTAGAATAATATTCACAACATCTCACTACAAAAGTTCTTTTTAGAATCGAACACAGCATTAAAATATTTTTTCATGATCACAAAATATAATGTCGTTGCCGTTCCATTTTACATAAAATAAACAAATAAATATAATTAAACGACGTGTTAAAAAATGAACTGAATTTTTAAAAAAGTCATGTGACACTACTTTACAATTCTTAACAATTATGATTTCTAATTAATTCATAAGTATCATTTTTCCCTACGTTTATGGATGGCAGAGGTTAAGTAAACGAAAACGTTTACTGAAATACTTTGAAAGTTCATTAGTTATTAATTTATGTTATATAATTAAACGATGTGTTAAAATAATGAGCCAAATTTTTAAATAAAGTCATGTGACACTAGTTCACAATTCTTAAAAATTGTGATTTCTAATTAATTCATAAGTATCATTTTTCCCCTACGTTTATAGATGGCAGAGGTTAAGTAAAAGAAAACGTTTACTGAAATACTTTGAAAATTCATTAGTTATTAATTTATGTTCAGGTAAACAAACACCGAGAAAGATAAAATAACTGTCATTTAAAAAAATTAAAACGGCGATATGAAAAATGAACAAATACAAGTACTTCTTAATAAGGGTATTATACTTTAATTTGTTATACATATCGTGGCAGATAACTTTGCTAAAATCCATCGCGACGGTTATAATTAATCAGTCGCAGTTACGGTTTTCTGCAACAAGTTTTATTTAAAGCTGTTTCTGTCAAATGTACGAGAGTTTGAACTAAACTCGAAGCACATTTTCGGACAGAAAAATGCTTCTATGTTCATGAACATTTGTAACATTGCAATTCATACATCTGTTTACAATATAGAGTTATTAAAATTTCAAAATATTCCTTAAATAATTATCTTTTCCTTTTAACATGTAAAGGGATAACTCATTAAACATTACGGTAGAGGAGAGAAATTGCGAAACACATTCTACAAAGTATGAAATGTGTCAACTCGGATAAAAATGAGTAATATGATAAAAATAAGTTATTTTCTAAAAGATAAAGAAGCCAGAATGTCATATTAATGTTAGAGTACTTTTCTATCAGAAAAAAATATTCCAAATTCGGATCCTATTCTTTAACATTAACCGAAGACAGACTTAAAATTCAGCAACAAAGTGTTACCTTTGAAAATAATGCCATAGTATATTTAAGCAAGTCCGGGATTCTATCCTCGGGCTGGGCAAGGTCGACTCAGCCTTTCATCCTTTCAGTGGGTCGATAAATGAGTACCAAATTTGCTTGAGGACTAAACACTGGATATTTCGCTTCAGACTGACCACTTGCTCGGGACATCTGCTCATGCACCTCAGAGCCCAATGGTCACGTATACTGGGTTGGGTACAGTAGGCCCTGGCCCTCATGGGCTGTTGCGCCACTGAATTTAGTTAATTTTTTGTATATTTAGATATTTTTACGTATAAAATTGTATTTTGCATTAAGCACAAAGTAGCATAATTTGTGTACTATATAGCAGTGATCCGCAACACCCGGTTCGTGGATCAAATGGTGCCGGGCTGCCTAAGGAACATTAAACTACTGCCATTTTATTTAAAAAGGTGCATTTCTCTCAGATTTACGCTACTTTCCACGAAAATCACTTTATATTCCACGTTAAATCACTTTTATTCATTTATGGTGTAACTATATTTCATTCTGAAGGCCTATTTAAATGTAACTAAATTAAAATTGTTAAATTAAAACAATCTAAAATATAAACAATCAACGTATTCAACCCTCAGTGGGCCGGGGTAAATGATCAAACGCTGACCTGTCCGCAGCGATTAAAAGGTTGCTGAGCACTGCTATGTAGGACAAAAATACATGAGTACAAAACATAAAAAGTATACATATACCAAATAGCAAATTTGAGATGCAATGATTTCATTTGAAATTTAATAGCTCTAAAGTAATTATTTGAAGAAGCCAGTAGTTAGTAAACATGTTTATTTCACTTATTTCCTGCGGTTTTCTTATCGATAATAACAAAAATGGTACGTGGGGGGAAAAATTTTTTTTAATATTTTTCTTCTTAAATTATAATTGAAAATGAGTCTAATTAAAAATGTTGCTTTTCTCGATTCAGTCCCTAAAAATGTATTTTCATCAACAAAAGAAGAAATTTGAGTAGAAAATTTCTGTACTGTATTATTTTCAGAGCTTTTCTTTCGGTGTTTTTTTTAACAAGATATGGGGTGGGAATAAAATACAGAGAGAGAGAGAGAGAAACTAAAATGAACATATTATTTACAAGTCTTCATTCTAATAATAAAAGTATTTTAATTAAAGCTATTGATAATACCTTATTCGTGAGTATTTCCATTCTTAATAACTGATGAGAATTATTTATCCGTTATTTCGCTGAAATAAAGATTTTTTAAATTCCTTCAGAGTTTAACATGAAAAAAAAGCTTAATTATTGTTATGAAACATAAATAAGTGGACATTAAAAAAATTATCGTGTAATAATAAATGTGTGTCGTACAATTATGCGCTGAAGTCAAATATACAAAACAAAAATGCTGGAAAAAAACTATTCCAAGGACTATATTTTATTTTAAAATTTAACAAAGGGTAATATACGCAAAATTTATTAAAAATATATCTATGCACATATATATTGAAATTTTTAAAAAAAATAATAAACCATTTCTCTCATACTAGGTAATATTAAACAAATTAAACGTTTTGTCTTTAAAAACAACGACGAATATTTTTTATACCTTTAAGGTTTCCGAATGCGTTCGGAACCGTGATTTTCAAAAGCGCATAAATGGATAATTTTCATGATATTTAGTGTCACTCGGATTAGAATACATGCATAAAATTGTTTTAAGGACATTTTGACAAAAAAAATTTATTTAAATATAATATTTTGGCAAAAAATTAACTTAGAATAATATTTTGCCTGTATATAGCTCAGACCTCTATTCAGTCTCAACTAGAATTTTAAAATATGTAACTTAGAAGTGGGTTTATTGATATTTTACAACAGAGGAGAGCAATTTTAAGAAAAAAACGCGAATAATTATTTCAATTGGTGGTAACTCTGAAAATAATGTGATCTTTTCAAAATTTCTAGTTGAGCCTCTGTAGAGAGCTCTGAGCTATATACAGGCAAAATATTATTATAATAGAACCATTTTTCACAAAAGGAGAACATTTGGAAAAAAGATTATTCTAAGTTAATTTTTTGCCAAAATATTATATTTAAATAAAAAAATTTTGTTAAAATGTCCTTAAAACAATTTTATGCATGTATTCTAATCTGAGTGACACTAAATATCATGAAAACTATCCATTTATGCACTTTTTTAAAATCACGATTCCGGACGTAGTCGGATACCTTAATAAAGTATCGATTTACGTATAGTTGCCAAGAAAAAAAATGTGCTATAATGTTTAGTTTTTATCTTTTCATAACATATTACTGACCCATAGACAAGGATACTTTAGTAGTGACATTTTGATGAAACAAAAACAAAAAATTAATGAGCCTTTTCTGTTAGGAAAATCAAGATTCTAAATGCAAACACATAGATTTAAGAATTCAGGAACTATGTGACAGAAATAAGAAAAAAAATAAATAAATTGACTTTTCATTTACGGCCATTTAGATTCCAAAGGACAAACACAAAGCTACAATTAGATAAAAGGCTCACAATTAAAAAAGAATTCTACATATAAAACTTTTTTTTCCTCCTTATTTCATTCCCCTTTTTATTATCTTTAGTGACATAAGGGGGAGGGGGAAAGGAACCCTGTAATAGTTTCCCTCATTAGCTCAATGACAACATTTGGAATTTGGAACATTTTTCAGGTAGAAAGAAAATTAAAAAAAAAAAAGAATGAAAGAAGAGACACTTTAGAAAGACCGAAACCTCTAAAAAGAAACCCAGATAACCAGCGAAAGACATAAAACACACAGTAGCTGAAACGGACGAAAAACCGAGGAAAGTTTTGACGTTGAAATATGATCTGAGATGTTATCAGAGACCCAAGGAAAAGTTGGTGCCACATTCTTTTCTTTCGCCACTACGGAATGGGATGTTATTTTGTTGAAAAAGTTTTTTACTGTGATTCGGTTTCCTCAAAGTTAAGGATTTCCGACAATTTAACCATAGAGTTGGTAGAATTCTTTAGTTTTTAGATGATAGATCGCCAAACTCCGCCAAGAGGGGATTTTTTCCCCTCACTTTTTCGCTTGTTCATTTATCCTTTCATCTGGACCCATTGATAGCATTTGGAAAAACTTAGAAAAAGCACGTTGTTTGGAAAATTTGTAAAAGTAGTTAACTACGTTTTCTCTTACAAGAGGAGGGTATGACCAAGGAAGTTCTTTTGGGGACGAGACTTGGTGTAATAGTATTACTCCTTTAGACTGTTCAACCCTCAATGTAATTCCGCCGAATGGCGCGTCAATTCGGAGAAAATAGCCTTCGAAATTCATACTTATTTTTCACATAATTAAGTTTTAATTGCGTCAAGCAAAGCAGTGGCATCCGGGGTCGAAAGTTCACCATTCTCGTATAATGCTCCAATACGCGCACCGCCTTTTCATTTTGTCAATTTTTTTTTTATTAAAAACCATTATAAAATCCTCGTGCACCACAAAGTATCACACGGGGCTTACAGAAGTAAGTATTAAACACACATTCAAGGGAAGTAAAAAAAATTTTAAAAATTGAGGTTAAGAAGAATTACAAACATTTACAACAAATTCCCAGAAATTTTTGAAAGCACTTCTGATGGAAAGAAGTTGGTGAAAATTCGGTGGACAATTAATGCTAAGTCTCTTGAACGCCAGTCTTTTGATCTTTCTCTCTCTGACATACTTGGAACACATAAGGATTACATGTTCTACATTTTCTTCGCCACAAATATTACAGTCACAGGAAGATGAAGGAATTAAATTAAATTTGTTCAAGTAGCTTTTGAAATTACCATGGCCAGTGAGAAATTGGGGTATTTTGTAGTTAGTGTAAAAATTATGGCATGATAGTCTCTTATTAATGGTGGAAAATTTTTTTTTGTTAAGCTCCCTTTATTATAAATGAGATATTCTTGGTTCCAAGACTTCACCATTCTTTCTTTCGTGATCTTCTTGTAGAACGATTTAGGAATATTAACGTCAATGTCAATTTTACGCTTGGTTGCAGCTTTTGCAAGCCAATAGGCTAGCTCATTCCCAAGAACGCCCGTATGTCCGCGAACAAATGCAAAATCTATTGAGATGTTTTAATCTCTTAGGCTTTTAAGTTGCTTTTGGATCTCGACGCTTATGTTGTTATATGAAGAAATACATTTAAGAGAATCTAAGGAGGAAAGAGAGTCAGTACAGATGAGATATTCTGAGATGACACTATTTTGCTTAGTGATCCATTTAACGGCGAAGTTTAAACATAAAAGTTAAGCTACAAAAACTGTGCATTCATCACGAATTCTAAATTGAAACTTCTCGGATTGAACACCACTCCTGAACACAACAAATGTGAAACTAACTCTTCCATCAATTTTACTGCCATCAGTATAGCAAATAACTGGGAAATCCTCTGTGCTCTTGTCACTAAATTGAACAACATTGATGGCATTCCTCACTGAAGGATGAGGGAGAAAAAATGGAGACAGAGAATACAATCATAATTAGATATGGAAGAAGCAGAGATTTTCCCTAAAAGCAATATTATGAAGAATAGTAATGTCGATTGGAGGGAAGCCAGAAATAGCATAAACTGAGTCGTAACTTATTGTGCGATAACCACATATGACCCGTAAAAGTATCCTTCTTTGTATGCGTCGCGGATACTTAGAATTCAACTTTCTTTTAAGTGTCTCGCCCCACAAACTCTAGAACCATTCAAAATGAAAGGCTCGATTTCTTGCTTATAAACGAGCGAATGTACATTGAAATTTATACCGAACGTGTTGCGAGCAATCCGATTTAAGCCACGCTGTAATTTGCCACATTTCTCGGATATGTAACTAAAGTGTTGCTTCCAAGAAAATTCCTAGAAGAACCCCAAGATACTTCCTTTGCTTTACCATAGTCAAGGGAGTTCCATCGAGATATAGCTGAAATGCATCATAGAAACGTTTCGTTTTTCAATAGCCATGATTCTGGTTTTATCAGGATTAAAATCCAATTAAAAACCTTTTGACCAGTCAGAAGCGAGGTTCAAAGCTTCCTGTGCGTGTAGAAAAGTCGCAGAAAGATCCCTACCTTGGGAACAAACTAAAATGTCATCAGCAAAAGCTATGATTTCACAGCAGGCAAGATTATTAAGTTTAGACAGGAGATCATTGATAATGATATTCCAAAAAATAGGTCCAGAAATTGATCCCTGAGGGCAACCCCTTTCAAGGCAGCGGAATGCAGAAGTCAAACCCAGTTGCATTTTGGCCAGTCTGTTATTTAAAAAGTCAGCAATTTTGGAGAGCAAAAAAACATTAAAAAATTCAATTATTGAATAAATAAGTAGCATTAATTAATAAAATTAATTAATAATCAATCGAAAAATGATTCAAGGGCTAAGGAGGCGGTCCGAACTCGAGGACCTCTCCCTCTCCTGGTGTGCGCCACTGGTTGCCGCCTCTCACGCTGAGTACAGCTGCAAAGTAGCTAAAAAGTCACTTAACTCAGAATAAATTTGCTAAAAGTAGTTGAAATTTTTTTTTAAAAAAGTGTAATCTATATTCCAATATACATTTTGTTACTCTTCCATTTTTTAAACTGTGAATTTTCACAAAAATATAAATGTCCAATTTTTCTGTGGACCATCAAAAGTTTTCCCCGTTTGACGACCGCTGCAATATAGATTCTTTCAGAATCCTAAATTTCAGGATCTAAAAAGACCCAGAGAAAAGCGTCTTTTTTCAAGCTTGTAATATCACAATGTGTAAGCGATCAAACCAAACCAAAACCAATCAATAAAGGCAACCAACAAGAGCAAAACCAGTTCCTTTCCATTTATAACACCACACCACCATACTTTTTCTAAAAAAAATTAATAAATGGAAAATATCGATTTTGGAATTTAAAGCTCCCGTAAATATGAGCTCACGTAAATATTAATCGTCACTCTCTAATTTTCCCAAATTAAGATTGATGGCGTACAATATGTTCAACTCATCATTAGCGAACTTCCGGAAGAACATCTAGAAATAAAAAAAAAACTATCTCGAGATATTTTGGAGGAGAGAGGCTGATATGACTCATTAAGACTCCATTAAGAAAGTAATTCTTTTAAACGTAATGTGCAAAGAAGTGTCATCTCTCTTTAAAAAGGTTTTCTTGGAGATGGGTCGAATTTTCCCCTTTCGCTTCTGTTTAAAAAATTGCATACAGGCACAGATGTGTTCTTATTTGTAAACAAAATATTATAATAATCAGTATAAGGAATGTATTAGATTTGGATTTTATTTTTGGTGTTTTCTTTTCTTTAGATATTTATATTAAATTTAATGCATATTGAAAATTCAAATTCTTAATTAATGCAGCGTCTCTAAGTTGACTGTTCAATAAATTAGCAATGGGCAAACTACTGCTCGCTGATGAGAAGCGGCCAACATAGAGGTTATGCCAAGGCTTACAGTAGATTTTGAAAGAATAATAAAGAAACAGTTTGAAAATAATTTATTTAAGGACATGTTCGACTTTGGCGTCTATGAAAATTTCTGTTGAAGTTTGAGTAATTTTTACTTACACAATATATAGCTTTAGCAGTTAAAAAATATTAAATTCATTTAAAAAACTTCTGTTTGTGCAAAATAATAATAATAACAAGTAATATAAAAAAAATTTTTAATTCACTTCCTACTTAGATCAACAAAAATTTTTTATTTTAGCTACTTTTTATTAAATAGTTACAATTAATATAAATATGTATATACATATGGAAGAATCACAACAGTAAGTGGTGATTCATTTTTATTCATTATCATTAAGGTATCGTATTATCATCCAAAACAATCCTGTCTATAAAATTTCCGTTCAAGTTAATGCTTTAAAAAGTGAGAAAAAAAATCTTTTAAAGTTTTGACCCAAGTCGCTAAAAATGAAACCAACGTGGCTGTATCTGCAATTCCTTAAATAATTAGTTTCAGTCAATTAATTTTAATTAAATTATCGTATTTTTCCCAAAACAATATAGTGTATAGAAAATGTCAGCTCAAATGAGCGCTTTGAAATGCGAGAAAAAAACCTTTTCAAGTTTTGACACAAGTCGCCAAAAATGATGCCAACGTGGGTGTATATGTAATTCTTTAAATAACTAGTTTTAATCAATTAATTTTTATTAATTATAATTAAATCACTGTATTGTCATCCAAAATAATCACGTATATAAAATTCCAGCTCAATTGAGCGCTTTAAAATGTATTTTATTAATGATTGAAATTTCCACGAGGATAAATATATATATATATAGAGAGAGAGAGAGAGAGTAAGCTAATAAAGGGTGTTTTTTTAGATATAGAACTTTAAATTGCAATAAAACAACAATGTATTATTCGATTGACATGAATTTTTTTTATTCGAAAGATAATCTTGTGGCATTACATTTTAAATATGATTTCTGGCATAGGACTGCCACGGCTGGCTCGGATGTAGTCCAATCTGGACGTCCAATTTTCGATGACTTTTTCAAACATTTGTGACCGTATATCGGCAATAACACGACGAATGTTGTCTTACAAATGGTCAAGCGTTTGTGGCTTATCCGCATAGACCAATGACTACATAGCCCCACAGAAAATAGTTTAGCGGTGTTAAATCACAAAATCTTGGAGGCCAATTCACAGGTCCAAAACGTGAAATTAGGCGGTCACCAAACGTGTCTTTCAATCAATCGATTGTGGCACGAGCTGTGTGACATGTTGCGCCATCTTGTTGGAACCACAGCTCCTGGACATCATGATTGTTCAATTCAGGAATGAAAAAGTTAGTAATCATGGCTCTATACCGATCACCATTGACTGTAACGTTGTGGCCTTCATCGTTTTTGAAGAAGGATTCCACCAGCCCATAAAGTGCACCAAACAGTCAGTTTTTCTGGATGTAACGGTGTTTCGAAATACACTTGTGGATTAGCTTCACTCCAAATGCGGCAGTTTTGTTTGTTGACGTAGCCATTCAACCAGAAGTGCGCTTCATCGCTAAACAAAATTCGATTATGAAAATCGGGAACAACGGCAATCTCGTTTTGGGCCCATTCGACGAATCTACGTCTTGCTTGATGATCGTTTTGATGAATTCCCAAACCAAACTGAGAATAAATCACTTGACAGCTGTTAAATCGGTCGCCATCTTGGAAAGTAATGCCAACTTAAACTTCTATACCTGGAAAAAAACACTCTTTATATATATAGTAGGAATTGAAAAAAGATTAAATTTATTTAAAAAAACTTTTGTTTGTGCAAAATAATAATAATAATATTAATAATATATATATATATATATATATATATATATATATATATATATATATATATAATTTTCAAAGTTTAATCTGAGATCGTGCTGAATTTTATGAGTTAAGAGTCATATTATAAAGCAACACGAGGTTTATTGGCAATGTGTCTATTAATTTTGAGCCTCGAACACTTGAGGTGGCATCCCTTGTACCAAAACCACGTCAATGGGAGGATTTTGAGCTCGGAATACTTAAGGCAGTATTTGGTTAATGTGAGAAAGAATAGAGCTCGCGAATTTAGAATATTTTTTCTAACGTAAAAGAACTGAAACTTTTAATGTTATATTTTGGTTTCGCTATCCTGTAGAGAGCAGCATATTTTATCATACTTCTCATTTCAAATTGAGCTGATCCTTTTTTACTGGTATGAAATGTGTTTAGCGTATTTCCTCCTACACTGTAATGTTAAATGAGCTGACCCTTTACGCGTAAAATTTAAAATAAAAGTATTGATGAAATATTTTAAAATCTTAAAAACATTATATTATATTAAAAGATGTGTGAATTATAATCTAGTGAATTTGTTTGAAAAAATTGAGGCATTTTTCTGTCTGTGAATACGCTCCGTGTTTAGTTCAGGCTTTCGTACATTTGCGGAAGACAGCCTTAACATGCATCAGCCCCCTCTACTCGGTAGGTCTTCAGTGGCATCAGGACTCGAACCCGGATACGTCGGCCATGAGTTAGTGACCATAACTACTAGATTATCATGGTCTCACGTATTTGCACAAAGATTATTTGAGAAGAGTTGGTCTTCATCTTTTTTTTTTTTTTGGTTATCAGATAAGTAGAGTTTAATTCTTTGTAACTGGGATCGCGATAGTTTATCTTCATAACAAATTAATTAACTAATCTTTTAGAAGTAAATTTTTATTTGTGATTAGTTAAAGATTACGAATGGCTACACCTATTCTTGAATCGGATTTGGACCAAGAGTTTTTGAGAGCGGTATCCTCGAAGTTAGATATGCAGGCTTCGAGGTCACAACTGTAGAATAAATCGAGCCAATCAAACCACGTGTTTCTAGCCAATCAGTTCAGAAACTCAGGTGACATGGTAGTCACATGATAAAAGCTATCACTTGTTTCGAGCCAATCAGTTCATACGCTTCATTGTTGCCAATTTTGCTCTTTGCAGAAACTATCTCTTAAAAAGTACATATTTGTCAACATACAAAGGTAAACATAGCTATACAAAATGAGTTTTATTTAAAAATGCATGCATTAAAAATAAGATTTTTTTTAATTTAAAAATATTTTTGAAGAATGTTTTTTTATATCATTCGAACATTTTTACCTAAGTATGAAATTAGAAATTTTACCTAAGTTTTACAAATAGAACAATATGTACAATTAGTTTACTGTCCATTTTGGACTCAATGGAGAATACGTGTTTGTCTTTATGATGTGACCATCATGAATTTAGCGCATTAAAAGTAATAGTAGGATAAAATACACTGCTTATACGATAGTGAAATCAAAAAATGTAATATTAACGTCGAAGCAAGTTTCCTATCTGAAAAAAGTATTCCGAATTAGAGACATTTAGCATTACACGAAAATATGTATAGCCTTAATTTACACAAATCTTTATATATCTATATTTGTTGAAACAGTAAAAGCAAAACTATCATTTTCGATCAGAAAAAAAGTTTCTTTTTTTATTGACTCTCTACTAAAACATTCCCAATCATCTCTAAAAACAGTAGGGTTAATAAATTACGAAGACTATTAAATAAGAAACTATTACTAGTAGTACTTAAGGTCAAAAGGTTATTAATGGATTGATTGTGACTATAGGAAACCTTTTTGTGACAAGCTATCATTGCGAGTAACGATTTATTGAGCACCTTTGTATAACGTTCATTACTCAAACTTCCAATTTGTCTCGTTATAAGAACATCCCATAGAAACCAGAATTCATCATACAGACCATTGAATGACCTTGTTTTGTCAGTCTGTGCGAGGTAGCTGCACTAAGAATCTAAGATTAGAACTTTTGGGTGAACTGCAATGAGACAACACTTCGGGTGTAATGATCTGTTTCTGTGGGTTAGTTAAATTATTTACTGGGTAAAAATAAGGAGATAATGTAATACCTATTATTTAGTATTTTGAAACGATTTTTTTTATTTAGAAATGACCTTGAACACTGTACAAAATTTGTCGAAATCGATAAAAGCGAATCTTAGTTTATGCTGAAAATAAAATCAAATAAAAAAAAAAATTACAGGTACATTTTTTTAAATGACAAACAAGAAATTTCAGTATCTTCTTCAGTTGATTTAATTGGTTCAGCTGTTAAACAACTTCTTTTCAGACTCAAAATAGTTTTCACGTAAGAAAAGATTTGTTCACACAAAATATATAGAACTAAAAGCGTAAAGCATAAAAGAGTACAAGCAATTTTCCTTCCGCACAATTAATACATCCGGCATTGGCGTCCAACAATTTAACATAGTTGTCTATTTTTCGTTAGGTTAATCTTTCAGATGATTTCATAATTCCGTAAATATTGCCATGAAATGTAAATATAATTCCATAATTCTGAAGTTAGTTCAATGAGTCCTATTTCAAAATTTTATCGACTTCTATCCACTAAAAATTGGAAAAGTTTGTTGTGTGGTTTAGAGTGTGCGCGTGCCGTGTACCAGATTTGGCACGCATGCTATAGATTGCCGACGTCTGAGCTAACTATTAACTAATGCAAAAAAATAAAAAAGTAATATTAAAGTAATATATCCCCTACTTAAATTAACAAGGAAAAATTTTATTTTAGCTACTCTTTATTAAATAGTTACAATTCATATAAATATGTATATACATATGACAGAATCACAACATTAAATATGGTAATGAATTTTTATTCATTATCATTAAAGTATCGTATTGTCATCCAAAACAATCGTGTATATTGCAATGCCTTAAAACGTTAGAGAAAAACCCTTTCAAATTTTGACACAAGTCGCCAGAAATGATGCCAACAGGGCTGTATTTGTAATTCTTTAAATAATTAGTTTTAATCAATTAATTTTTATTAATTATAATAAAGTTATTGTATTGTCATCCAAAATAATCATGTATATAAAATTTTTGCTCAGTTAAGCGCTTTAAAATGTATTTTATTAACGATTGAAAATTCAACCAAGATAAATAAATAAATAAACAAATTAATAAATAAACAAACAAACAAATAAATAAATAGAGAGTGCGAGCTAATAGTAGGAATTGAAAAAGAATGAAATACCGTATTTACTCGAATCGAAGCCGCCATCGCACCCCCAATTCTCAAAATATTTCTGTGAAAAAATGCTATCATCGATTCTAAGCCTTACCCCCAATTCTTTACACGTTCATGAGAAAATTTTTTAAAAATGCGTAAGCGGTTCATCGATATCCGATACTTTAAAAAAAAAATTTAAGTTGGAAGAGTCAGAAGTTAATAACTATTTTATTTTACGAGTACTAAAAACTTCCAAATACATGCACACATGAAACTATATATACTCTAATCATCAGTATCATATTTCGAAAAGGATTCGTCACTCTCATTGTCACCGCTGACTTTGGTATTGGTGCCGGCGTTGCTATTTTCCCCCACAGTGTCGTTTCCCGTGCCATACAATGCATTTGTTATGCAACATTTTTTAAAAAGAATGGGCCAAAAGAATTACTAAAAGCTGCTGAACATTTACGAGCAAAAATAATATCATTTTGCTTACGCCATCGACATACATTTGTTTCAACCGTGTCAAATTTTCAGTGCCTGCTGCTATACCGTTTTTTCCTGCATATAAAATTGCCTCCCTTTTCACACTTGCGTCATTGTGAACTCCGTCTTGATACTATTAGCAATATCTTGGTATTTAGGAGATTAAAAGAAAGCGTATAGGAAAAAAAAATAATAAATACAAAAAGACAATGTGGTGTTTAGGATAGACTGAATACTCGGAATGGGATAAGTCATTCGATGCGAGTGGCCAGAATGGGCCGTCCCATTTTTCCTTCTGAAAGGGATGGAAACACAATTTCCACCAACCAACAAATGTTTTGTCTTCGTTTCTAAGCCGCATTTTCAGTAGTATTAACATTGAAAAAATAGCACGGCTTATATAGATTCGCTTGAATACGGTATGTTTTTTTAATACTTCATGAGAAAGAAAAAAAAAAGAAAAAAAAAAAAAACAATTTTATAAATGAGAGAAAGAGCTCGCATTTTTGTTTCACTTCTGTTAAAAATAATTCATAGTGAAAAACCTCTTTGCTTAAGTTTTATTTAATACTGATCGTTACCCACCCAATTCCTTTGGTATTTCATAACATATGATCAGTGGCGCACACAAGGGGGTGGGTCCTAGGGGTCCGGACACCCCCATAGTCCTTGATTTTTTTTTTCGATTGGTTATAATGCTATGTATATATTAAGTACAATTTAATTGTGCATTTGTTATTAACAATTAATTTTATTAATTAATGCTAATTATTTATTCAATAATTAATTTTGCATTGTTTTTGTTCCCGAAAATCGACAAAATAATAATAAAAAAATATGTTGGGCGGCGTATTGGAGCATACCTGTTCAGTGTTGAACAAATAATTCTTGTGACACCCACAACAACAAGTGAATATTTGTCGCGAGAGGGCGCTAGTGTGTGTAGAGCAGTGTATGTGTAAACTGAGTGAGAGCAAGAGTGTATGGAGAACGCTCTAATAAAATTCCTTTTCTTCAGTCCCGGCTATTTCAGGCTCTTACAGACCATGTTTAATTCTGATTCTCTGTTCATTAGTTAAAATCTCTAAAAGAAGTTTACACATACACTGCTCTACACACACTAGCGCCCTCTCGCGACAATATTCACTTGTTGTGGGTGTCACAAGAATTATTTGTTCAACACTGAACAATACCAAAAGGCTGGACTTTCGATCCTGGACACCCCCTTCAAAAAATTTTGTGTGCGCTACTGCACATGATTATCCTTTTTTTATGTTATTGATATCTAAGTCTTAGCATTAAACTTTCAATTGTATTGAAAAATATTTTTGAAGCCCTAACCTCTTAATTTAAAAAGGACAGGACTTGGATTTCTAACAAGGAATATATTTATTAACAAACCTCTCGTAACCTCACCCTTTGGGGGGTTTCCGCAAAACCAGTTCTTAGCGTATTTCTACTCAACAAAAGAAATTTGCCTGCCAAATTTCAAATCTATGCGTCTAATAGATGTAAAATGGGATTTTTTTCCATCTTAAACATCCTTGCAAACCCCCTTTCTGGAAAATCGATTTTCTTAAAACCAGTATTAAACGTTGCCGAATCAAAATATGTGGCTAAATGTATTAATCGTTTTTTATACATGAAGGGGAACCGTTTTCCACTTTTGGTTGCACATCACGGCATTTGACGACTTTGTACATGCACGCACAAACTTATCCTTAAATAAAGGGGTTTTAGAAAAAAAGGGGTTTTCACTAAAAATAAATTTAAAAAAAAATTTTTTTTTTCGTGGAAATATGCTTATGGCATTTTTGAAACATCACCAAAGTTCCCTACAATATTTTAGAATGATATGGATTTGCCTACGTCCCAAACAAATAAACAAACATTCAAATTCATATACACGATAAAGCAAAACTGCTCATTCCAGTAAGCTTTTCGTGAGACAAAATGGTTATCTTCCCAGCTTTTGCACCCTGGTACATATTTTCTAGACCAAATAAACATATGGATGCAAAAATCACTATTTATTATTTTTTTTTTTTTTTAAAAATATTGATTTCTGGAATGAAGTTTTTGAATGGAAATGGAAAAGAGTTTTAAGGAACCAGAATCTTCCACGACAAACTAACATTCCAATAAAGTTTGGGGCTCATCCCCTATCATTCACACACCATTCCATTTACATCCGGAAAGTGAAAAAGAACATTCTTAATAAACTCTGCAATGCCTCCCAACCCCAATCCCATCTCAATATCCTTTGGAAAAGGTTAGCATATTGCTACAGACACACAAGCCTCATCCCTACCTGGCAAGTACATTAAGGTCTGGGATTACATCTTTGCACTCCACTGCACTTCTGGATTTAGTATCCACCCAACCAATCATTCCACAACTCTCCCCTTAATAAATCTTGTACGATCACGGCTTCCAAAATGGTAGAGCACCCCCCTCAACTACTTTATCCCGGACACATGATCGATACGACCCCTTTTCCCGTTCTTCGTCTCTTCCCCAATTAATTCGGGAAACTCCAGGAAATCTCCCACGCTCCGGTGACTCCAGAAATCCCACCTAGCAGTCAGGTGGAGGGGTTGTCTTCTCTACCCCTACCGGAGTGTCAGAACGGAAAAGTGTTATTGCGACCCTACCCCCTAGGGAACCCAAGGGGTGGTGTTTCCAACGAGATCGAATTTCGGATTTCAGCGTTTTTTCGGGGGTGGACTGAAGATAAAGATTTCACGCTCCCACGGTTTGCGAGAAATTCCTGTCAAGGTAGAAAAAATCGTCTGTCATCCGGTGTGAAAAGGATACGTGAAAAAGAGTGGTTAGAATAAATTGTGACACGTTATAAAAACTGTTGGATGCAAGAAATAAGAGTAAAATCTATGAACGATGATGTATAATTTTATCCCCCAGCGTTAGTCCGGACACTATTTTTAACAAAAAGTTTACCATCATTTTCTCTCTGTTATGATTTTTATAACAAGTATAGATTTAAGTTTTTATTTAACTGCCTTGTAAGTAACCCCTCTAATTTTATTTTAAGTACAATTAAAGCTCTCAGAAATTACTTTAATTCGATATCTTTAATTATATATTTTCTGAAACAAACTAATCCATACCTGTTTAAATTATTCTATCTGTATCATATCTGGGTACTTACGTATTAGCGTCACCACAACAAAATTTGTGCCACGAGAATCGCGCCATGATATCAAAACAGCTAAGATTCTTACGTGGTTTATTAGGGAAAAAAAATTATTCTCGTGGCGCAATTTCGGCTGAGGTGGCAATAATATATATGTACCCATATCGGTTTCAATATTCTATCGCTGATTCCTCTAAATACTCTAAACATATTCAAAACTCGGTTTAAAAATCGGAGGAAAGAACGTAATTCCTCACAAAATATTTGGGCGTACAATTCTTTTAAAAACCTTTTTGGAGCTTATGTATTGTGCTTTCGACCCCTTTTGCCGAATGCTGTTATCGTTAATATTGTTTTAGAGTATGAGGGTGAGAGAGAACGGAAAAACCCTATTGGCTGCATATCGTGGCATTTGGCGACGGCCTGGGGGTCCGGACCCCCCCCTCCAGAGCCCTTGATTTTTTTCCGATTAATTATTATTCTAAGTATATAGTACGTAAAATTTAATTAATTACTTGTTATTAATGATTAATTTTACTAATTAATGCTAATTACTTATTCAAAAATTAGTTTTTTACTGTGTTTTGTTCCCGAAAATCGACAAAATCAAAAGGAGCATGATACAAGAATGGTGAATTTTCGACCCCGGACCCCCCCACCCTGAAAAATTCCTGTGTGCGCTACTGGGTTGCAATAATACGTAAATACCATTGGCGCACACAAAGGGGGTGTCCTAGGAGTCTGGACCCGCCAAAGCCCTCAATTTTTTTCCGATTGATTGTACTTTTAATTACACAATACGTAAAATTTAATTAAATATTTGTTTTAATGATTAATTTATTAATTAATACTAATTATTTATTCAATAATCAGTTTTTTACTGTTTTTTGTTCCCAAAAATCGACAAAATCAAAAGGAGCATGATAAAAGAATGGTGGACTTTCGACCCTGGACCCTCCCACCCCTTGGAAAACTTCTGTGTGCGCTGCTAGTAAATACCTAGCATTCAAATGCAAATAATCTAACTTTGAGGAAACAAGCAGAATATAATTACGATAAAAATACTTTAATACATTTCAAAATGGCTGCTAGACCTTAAGAAAAATCAAACACAAAAATAACCAATATGAAATTCATATTTTTTACAAAGTTAGAAACAAACCGAGACTGGTATAAAATCATTTCGTAAATAAGAAAGCATCCATGTGAGAAATAATATATATATACATACATATATATATATATATATATATATATATATACATATATATATATACATATATGTATATATACATATATATATATACACATATATATATATATATATATATATATATATATATATATATATAATATATATAATCAAATATAAAAGAATTTTTTCAATATATAATCATATACATATACATACACATATATATAAATTTATACACACATATACATATACATAAACAAAAATATAAAAATAATCATATAGTTATATACCTAAGATAACTAAAAGTAGGAAGGAGGCACATAGTATAAAGACAAATTCCTGGCCTTAGGAACCAGGATTGCAGGTTTAAACAAGTTTTGCGGCGCTAACCTTCACCTGTAATTTGTCATACTATGTACCAAGAGGAAAGGAAAGAGTTATATATGTGTAGAATTTAAATATTAAATCATTAAACTGAAGAACATATGAACATAAACATAACCTACTAAAACGTATTTATAACGATGGCCAGGAGTGCAGTATCGTGTTCCCACCAAATAGGGAGGGCAGAACCGCATAAAGTTAATTGCGATACGATATAAGAAACGATTAATTGCGATACGATATACGTTAATAAGATATATATATATATATATACTTTTAAAAAATCATAAAAATAAAAATAAAAATCATAAAATTAGCGTAAAATATAAAGAAACTCAGAAAAATATATATATTAAAAAAATTTTTAAAAAAAGCATGTGGCGCCATCTATATAATAATTGTAGGAAAAATCAGATATTGTCTAAATTTAAAAAAACAGTACAAACATAATAACAGTAAATAATTACATTAATACAAATTGTGTGTGTGTATCATAAAAACTATTATAAATATAATTACAAAGAAAATTAGCAGGGTATCCATGTTCAATACAGTGATAAAAATTTTTTTTAAGATTTAAAAAAATATTAGCTTTATCGCTAACTAATACTTTATTCCGATAAATATAGTTAAAAATAATATTTCTATATATAGATATTGATAAATTAGAATTCCAGTAAGGCACTTTGATGATATTAAAATTAAAGGCATCTCTTTTATCATAAATATTAGAATGTAGTTTCAAATCCTTAATATACAGTGATACATCTAGGTAATTTGTTATGATTGGATTATTATTAATTTTAACTAAGTTTAAGTAGGACGGATAAAAATTAATAATAGGATTTAAATTATCATTTTTACCAAAAATAATTAAATCATCAATATATCTAAAAATGTGGTAGTCATTATTAATAACATAACTATATTCATAAAAATGTAAATAAAGATTAGCCAAACTATTACTAGCTGGGCCCCCTTGTGGGAGTCCTTTCTCTTATATATATATATATATATATATATATATATATATATATATATATATATATATATATATATATATATATATATATATATCACAAAGCCACATTTGTAGGTTACGTGATAAGTAATACTCCAGTTGTAGGAAATTTACTGCAAGAAATCTGAAACGTAACGATATTAAAAAAATACAGTGGTACACGTTGAATGGTTAAAAATAAAACATCTCGTCGACGAATAATTAAAATTTATTTATCTTCCCGCACGTGTGGACTGAATAAATAATGCAGATGTTATCGAGTTTGCAGATGTACCAAATGTATATTTACTCTTCAACTCTCCGAACATAAATAATATTTTAACACGCACGTTGACTCGAAACCGCACTAAGAAAAATTTTCGCCAAATAAGCCAAACTGTTTATAAAGAGCCAAATGCTAAATTTGAAAATATGATTCTGGTATGACGACTGTACGAATCCATTGATTAATACAATTTATATTTTAAAACAACTTTTTTAAAAATATAGGTAGACAAATATGTAAAACATATACTTTGCCTGTTAAAATAAAACATGGCACATACCAAATTTGGCATCGTTTTTTGTTGTTGTTGTTGCTTGATAGCAATTTTATTCTGCCAAACTTACGATATTCAGCTTTTTTTTTTTTTTTTGGCAGCCCTTTTAAGAAAGTTTGTTGATCTATTTTAAAGTTGCCAAAAAAGGCTCAAATCGCCTCTTTTCACTCTATATATTTCCTTTTAAACCAAGTTAGCATTTTTTTTCTTTTCTGTTGATGTAATTTAATGTTTTCATTTTATTTATTCCTGTTTTCGAACATTCAAGCTTCCTGTTTTCGATTTTAAAAGAATTCCCGATTTTATCTTAATACATTCTGGCTTTTGATAACGTCATCTTTTCAGACTTCACTAATTAATATCTAAATTCTAATCCCGTTCCACATACTAAAGATCCATTAATAAATTAAGAAAAATAGCGTTTATATTAATTACACCCGTAAAAAAATGCAGTAAACCTTTAGTGGATTTTTTGCAAATAAATTGGATAATGCTATTTTTATTTTAAATTTAAGGACTTTTTTCGTTTTAATCTTGTTGGGGTTGAGGGGGGAGGGTCACTAATTGTAGAATTTGTGAAAATATTCTTTTTAAATCATGAATTCGCAAATAAGTTTATTTCCTTTGAAACCTCCAAATTGTTATAAGGAAACTTATAATATTATTTAAAATGATTAAATTCAGCTGTCAACATTAAATGTTATACGTTTTTTTGCTCAGCTAAGGCCTGTAGGTGAAGGAGCCAAATCAGTCCCCTACCTTCGGGTGCTCCAGGTCTTCGAACTTCAGGGGCTGTACCACATTTCCTTTTTTTTTTCCATCTCACATTGGTCTCTTTGGCAATGACACAGCTGACCTTTTAGCCAAGGAAGGTGTCACTGAAAATTTAATGTCGAGAAGAACTTTGACTTTCTCGGAAATTTTTTCTAAAACGAAATCTTTGATTCAAGAACTATGGAAGACTCCTCCGACTCACCCCTGGTATAATAGGCAGGCCCCAGGTGGTGCCCTTTCCATCAAGGCGGATAGAGTCGTCCAAACAACTATTAGTAGGCTTGCAAGTGGACACATTAGAGGCCTTTCCTTTAACTTAGGCCAGAAAATTTACGAGAATTGTACTAAATGCAATTTGGTACAGGCAACTCCAGATCATCTTTTGTTTTGTGCAGGACTTGAAAGGGAGGACATCTATTCCAGTCCTCTTTTGGTGTACGATTTCCTGAGGACTCTTGGGCTCATGGACCTGGTCTAGCCTGCGGCTAGACAGGAGGAATTAGTCAACAACAACAACAACGTTTTTTTTTTAAATCAAACTTGTACGTGAATATCCTTTAGGTTTTTATTAATGCTTGTTCCAACTCGTTCTTCGTTAGAATTATTACTTAGTACACATTCGAAAATCTGACTTTAAAGGCTAAACTAATAGTGTTGTGTTTTGAAGTATATGCTTCCATATTTCAAGCTCGAGACTGAAAAACAAATTCTGTGCTATAATAATAAAGACTTTTTACTAATAACGGCTCATTGCAGCTTTAGAATGGCACGCATTCAAGATTTCTTAGCACACAGTCTACTTAAAATTCACATTTCCTATAAGAATTTAATGTAAATATACATGATATTTCATCTTCTTGAAAAAGAAGTTAAAGCAAAAATATGACGTAAAACCATTAGATGTTCTTATTTTGTGAACTATGTAGAAAATTCTACATATTTTTCTTCTCATTCAATCCTAGAAAAAAAAATGCCACTTACATTAAAGACTGCTAATATTGACGAGGCATTTTTATGTGCTATGCTATACAACAAATACATCCAGTAAATATCTACAAAACTCGCAACAAATCCATTACATTTTCTGAATGTGCAATTTATATTTTTAGTATGTGGTTTCATGGGTCACAACAACACTAAAAAAAAAGGAATTTTTGAGCTGGATTAATGTAATTTCTGAGAATCTCCGATTAAGACCATAATTTTTGGACCTAATGAGCCAGTGAGTGTTTATTAACAACTCAATTAATAGACACAAGGGCTATTGGCAATGAGCTTCGTAATTTTGAACTGGTGATGAGGACGAAACCTGAGCATCCCTCTCCTAACTTCCATATCACTCCAACGTGAGGATTGAGCTTCGATAGATATTACGTGAATCAGCCCCTCTAGGCAGGTCTTCAGTGGCAACAGGACTCAGCAATGCCGGCCACGAGTCCATGACAATGACCACTTGGCTACCGTCGCCAAAAAATATATATCATCATCATATACGACAAGACAGCCCCTCGTGGGTCACTGCCTTCCTTTGAAGTTTCCTCCATAGTGACCCCTCTCTCTTCACCTTCTTTCTACAAGTATTCTCATTTATAATCGTAAAGTTTTATTCCTCTGAGTTTGTCCATCTCAGCTTGGTCTTCTACGCTTCCGAATCCCAGTGACTTTGAACTGCAGTATCTTTTTGACAACATTATCATCTGGCATTCAAATTATATGGGCTATCCAATTCATTTTGTTTATTTGTATCTGTTTAAGGATGTCAGGTTGTGTTTATAAATTCTATATAATTCAAAATTGTATCTTCTTCTCCAGCTTCTATTTTCGTGTACAACAAGTATACTTCGAAATATTTTTCTCTCAAGGGATGCCATTTGATTTTCTCCCAGTTTTGTTACCGTCCCAGATGCATATGTCAGAACTGGTCTTTTAAGAGTTTGGCAAATTAAAAATTTGGTGTTTCTTGAAAGAAATTTAGATTCTAAAAACCTCCTCAGTTCATAAAAAGCCTTACTTGCCAGGTATAATCAATTCTGGATTTCATAAGATATTCTGTTATCAGAGATAATAATTGATCTTCAGAGTAGGTTGTAACAGTTTTCTCAAATTTATATGAATCTATTTCAAGAAATCTAGACATAATAGACAGACCTTTAAGTTTATATAAAAATGCAGTGCGATACCGTAAAAAATAATATTCATCGGAGGTTTGATACAAATTTGATAATGCATTTACTTCAGATAAAAAGCAACTGTTTTAGCCTTTTCCCACGTGTTCCCTTTCTAACGTAAGAATAGGTGTAGGAGAAACTTTACAAGATGTGTTCGTTGCATGATTCAACTTTTGCAGAGTTGAGTCGAATATCTCCTACACTTCCGAGAATAGGCTATAAAGGAAGCCCTCATCTATCACGATTACATCTCACGACTCATTTCCATTTCCTTTCCTTCACTTTTAAAAGAAGCTCTCGTCGCCTGCTATCAGATTTAAAACTTCCTCCCCGAAAACTTCAAGAAGACAGAGCGTGTAAATGAACACATTACGAATGGGACTTCTCGGATTACTGTTGCATAATCATTAACATAATTTAAACATGTTAATTTTGAATAAAGCAACAAATTGTGCCTCGAATCTTTGAATTGAGTTCGTTTTACTGGGTATGGTTATTTCGGATTTAAAATGAAAGGGGGTAGGCGACTAAGAATTCAAAACTTATTTATTTATCCAAGCTCTAAAATTTATGTTTCTAACAGAAGTTTGTTTAATCCTCAGTGGCGCACACAAGGGGGGAGGGGATCCCCGGGTCTAGATCTCCCCATAGCCCTTGATTTTTTTTTCGATTGATTATATTCCTATGTATATAGTTCGTAAAATATAACTGTGATTTTTTTAATATTTAATTTTATTAATTAATGTTAATTATGCATTCAATAATTATTTTTTTAATGCTTTTTGTACCCGAAAATCGACAAAATCAAAAGAATATGTTGGGTGGCTCATTGGAGTATGATGAGAGAATAGAGGACTTTCTCTCGACCCTGGACCCCCCCCTTGAAAAATTCCTGTGTGCGCTACTGGTTCAAGCGTAATCTTTAAAGTTAGAATTGAAAATTTGCTCATCTCCCTCCTTTATGTGTGTATGCCACTAATATATTCAAACATTATACATTTCCTCTACTTTTCTGTGCATTCTATTTTCCTATTTCAACACAAGTACCGAAAATATTTAGAGTTTAACACAGAACATATAACGAAATGAAATTCCCCCTAACTGCTTATGGTTGTTCACACTCCCCTTTATAGAGTTAGGATCAGATTTACAAAGTTATGCACTCTGGATCAAGGAAATAATTTCACACCCTAACCAACCTACTGAAAAAGTTAATTTACAAAATGTAGTTTAATTAAAAATATTGACTCTTTTACATGCTCCTTGAAATAATACAACACAAAATTGAAAACCATTATTTGGTTGGTTACTTCTATCTTAATGCGCTCCTAGACCATGGCGTAGGTTGGCACTTTGGGACATCCCGGCCCGACATACAATACCAGAAAGACAAAAATAAGCATCGTAAATAATTTTTCATCCGCTGCTTAATCTTGAGATGTGCTGACCTACCATGTTGCAATAACATTACCTCACAAAAGCAACACCCGAAATTTACCTAACATCCAGGAACCTCCCATGCCGTTACAACATCTGTTGCGTTAACATCCTCCCCAAAGGGCTTTCTTTAATTAATTATACGCAACCAGAATATACAGAGACAGTCCCAGTGACGCTCCGTGCAATATCATTACGCACAGTAAATACATCATCCATGTTGTGTTAGGGGTCGCGAAAAGGTATCCTTAGGAATCCCAACCCCACGGGACCTTGGACCATGCCTCGTTACCAGAAAGATTGGTTAACGAGCTGCAAGCTCGTTTGGAACTTAATTGAGGAAAGGAACGATGAACCTTCCAGAAGGGGGAGGGTCAAAGGGGATCGCTGGTGCCTCCCTCAACCCCATCTAGAGGAGACGGAGGTCTTTCGCAGTTCATTATGGGACGTTGACAGGCGTCACCATCTTAAAAAAAGAACGAGGAGATACGATCTATGAGGAATGTATTTCATGAACAGTTAGTAGAAACAATATTTTATCATTGGTGGGAGGTTCGAATTCGGTGTGTCAAAGTTTTTATGAAGACAGAAAAAGAAGAGAGCAAACGATTTTATTTCTTAAAAAATGAGAAGAGGGGAGGGGGGCGATGCATTTTCTCATTTCACAAATTTTCACATTTCCACAAAGCGATTAATTACGTTAACACATAATTGCAGTGTATTTGGTGACTGTCGCTGTATGTATGTCAACGTAAAATGGACCCTAGATAAATCATCGGAAGAGTGAGGCAGAGAATTATAAATGGGATGTTTATTAATTGGGAACAATGGCGTTCATATACTACTTTTATTAAAGGAGTTATATATATTGTTTGGATGAAGTTGTATTTTTATTATTTTTCTGCATTTTGATTGTTATTCAAATTGCAGTTTATTATTAATGTGCTATAGTATGTGTGTTCATTTATATACTATACTTAATTTCTATTTAATTATTATTATTATTTACAATGTATATTTTATATGTATTTTGAGTATAATAATTAGTTTTATTCTCGTGTTTTTTTACCAACGCCATCCACTGTATTTATCTTTTGCGCGATGGCAACATGTTGTTTTGTTTTGAGTTTTTTGTGTAATATCTCTGTAGAATGTTTTGTTGCTGTACTGTTTCTCGGTAGAAGAGGTTCTCGCCGCACGAAGCTGCTGGCATTTGTCTAAATCTTTTTGTTAATTTTTTTTTTGTGCTTTAAGTTGTTGTTCAAAGCAAGAGTCATCAATTAGTCCCTTGTGGTGGACATATATTTATAAGCAAATGTAGATGACAGCATAAAGACGCAACTTTTACGATAAAAATTAAAAAATTGTTGGTCTGTGGAGGGATATGAACTCCAGTTTTGTGTGCGACAATGATTAGGAGTAGGAAACATCTAAAACTATTATATAAAGTTAAATTTATTAAGATCAAATTACCGTAAATGCCGGTGTATAACGCGCACCTATACTTTCAAGCTGTATTTTTCAATTTTTAGGGAAATTCCCCGCATAATGCTCACCTCTCGATTTTTACGAAGAAATTTCAAATGCACGTTTTCATTGCTCTTTTGTTATTAAGTCATTTATTCGAGGTATTGATAGTTTTACTAATTAGGATTGAGAACCAGAAAATCTAATCTAATCTAAATATATATATTAGAATAAGATAAATTGCTCAATTTTTGCATTATATAATGAATATTTTTTTTAAAAAAAAATGTATCACATTTTTTTTGTAATATACATTTAAACACACGAAAAGAAAAAGAGAATTCCCTCTCTCTCTCTCTTTTCATATTTTAAGTTGCTTCTCATTTATTTTATGTCACTTTCCACATCGCATTCAAAATAAGCCTTGCTTTTATTCCATTTCATTATAAAAATGAGAAGCATACATATTTACATGAACATTACAGGAGAAAACACCTTCAAACAAATATCGGTTTTAAAAAGAAAAGAAAAAAAGCATCTCAAAATGCAAAATTCCATTCCTTTTCAAAACATATTCTCGAAGAGATTCATTCTGAGTAAGATTCGAAACATCTGCGAAACTATTTGCAAAGTAACATGGGAAAATCTGCGTTTTAGAAAACGTGTTCAATGGATTCCAGCGCAAAAATATATCGTTTGCTTTTCGTAGATGACCGAAGAATAAAATAATAAAATTCTCTCGGCCGCAGTGGCAATAGCTTGTTCGAGAGCAGAAGCTCTTCGCCTGTTGCCAAACGGGAAAGTAAAATAACAAGGGTAAGGTCTTATGGAGGATTTGTGAAAACACTTGAGCAAAGGAAACAATTGTTGCTCCGGCTAAGATTTTTATTCTTTATTTATTTTTTTTTTTGGAACAGAAGAACTCTCAAGGGGAATATCGATCGAAAAAAAGGGGAAAGAGAAAGAGGGATTCCTTTTTTTTCTTCGGCGCGTCTCTATTTTATTTATATTCGATTGTTCAGCTTCCTTGTACTTTCTCTAGGGAGTAATAGTCTAAAAAGAATAGAATTTTGGAGGGATTCTTCTATGTATATCAGGGAATAAAAAAAAATGGTGCAAAGTAAATGTAATTGCGCTGTGGTGTTGGAGTACAATTGAATCGAATTTAAATATATTGGAGGATTGTTTTTAACAAGAGAAAAGAAAATTTTACCTTTTATATATATATATATAAGAGGCATTGTATTTGCAAGAAAAATAAAGCAAACGTGTGAATTTTTTGGGAAGATTCTCATTATTCACACGGAATAAATCGAAATAAAATTTACTTGTCGGTGCGAAAAGAACTATTAAGCCGTTTCTATTTGAAACATGAAAAAAATCGAAGAAAAGGGTAAGAGAACCTTTTATTCAAAATGTTATTAATTATTCCCAAGCTCTTTAGATTCAGAAATAAACTAAAAAAATAATCCAAACACAGTCGTGAAAATGAAGACGATGAAAAAATTTCAAATATGAATTACAAAAATAAACTCCTAATAACTACGCTTGAAGATCAACTACATAGATGCATAATTCTAGTACTATAATAATGATTACTTAATTAAGATTCCAGATTTTATATGTTATATTCTAATATAAATCTAACTATATGTGTGTATAGGAATTGGAAAATTAAAAAAAACTTCTGTGTGTACACATATTCTCAAAAAGAATCTTTCTTTTTTATATTTAAAATTGTAAAAAAAAAGACAAACAAATTAATACTTACAAACATAAGCCATTTTTATTAAAGATATAAGACTGTTACAGTTTTAAAACTAATTTTCTTAGCTTTCCAAAATAATAATTGTACGGGAGTCAAATAACTTCCTCTTCGCACTTCCAAGAGTAAAAGTAGTTTTAATTAAAACTCGCGTACTAAGTACGGTGGCCAGTAGTTTCAGTTAAAGATAAAAATAATTTTTTCAAGATAACCGAAATTTTATTCCAACATCTTTTTTACATAACTATCGAACAAACTTTTGAACAATAACGTTGCCATTCACAAATAATAATAAAGTTATATTCCGTGGTGCCCCACATAGAAAAAAGAAATAACTATACAATTTTATACCAAAAACTGCAATCTTAAAAATAAATAAATATTTTTTTTCAACAATAAACAGGCAATTAGATATTTCGTAAGAAAAATATTCTAGACGGTAAACTGCTAAAAATTTCAAAATAACATTAGGCCATTTGATTCTTTCAGATATAAATAAATATTAAATAATTATTTTGGCACCACTCCAACGGATTTCTTCCGAATTAAGGGATTCCTATATATAAATAATAATTTTCAAAGTAATTCATTTCATATTACTCGAAATAATTACTTTATTAAAATATTTCCCTTATTCAATAACAATAAATATTTGAATTAATTTTTCCATGATTTTCTAAGTAAAAAATAGAATAATATTTTTCTTCTCAGAAAGTTAAATAAAAATAAATAATGTTACCGTATCGTGGAAGAAGAGAAGGATCGTAAAATTTTAAAAACGACGAAAACGTAGTAACTCTTTCTTTTCCGACAGCGACATGACGCATGCGCAGAACACAGCGTAACGCTTGCACAAATTTCACTCCTTATAAAATTTCCATTCCGAGAGCTTTATATGAAAATTGATTCGTAAGGAGTAAACTCCAAAAATAAAATTAAATAAATAAATGAATGAGAAAATGAACGAGAATGGAAAAAATCCCTTCAATTGGAATTTTTTTCCCGACAAATATTCTGCTGATAAGATTCTTTTTTAGAAATAAAAAGAAAAAACAGGCAGATATCAAGATTAATATAAAAAATACAAATAAATAAATAAAATAAAAATAAATTTCCCCCTAAAAAACTTTACAATCGACAGATACGGAGGGAATCCCCCCCCCATCTCTCCCTTGTGTATTCCTATAATTCGAACTAACACGTTTGACTCAAATATTTTATTCCTACTCAGATAAATAAAAAAGTGAACATAACACCAAAGAATTTACTCAGAAAAACACTTCCCCCTCAATAGGATTGCAGAAGCCAAGTCGCATTTCGGCGGTGTCCCACACCCCCTAAAAAGGATTAACCCACCGACATAGCACAAAGCACCCAGAGAGATATTGGAATAAGTTGCTTAAATGCAGCTCTCTTATCTCGGCAGACATCTCAACTTTCAAGAGGGATGCACGGTGGTCGAGCCTTTTCCCAAGGTTTCCCAGACAGAAGCTGAAGCCTTTTGAGAGCGGATTACCCACGCCAAAAGATGAAAAGCAGAAACGTTGGGGTGGGGAGGATTTATTGAAACTGTCAGAGGCCAAAACAGGGCGACAAGGTTTTCATGTAGTTCGGTTATCAGCATTCGAGCTGTCGATAACCGAATTGAATTTTTTTTTCCTACCCAAGATTTTCAAATACCTTTGCACGGGAATCGGCAAACTTTAGAAACAGAAGATCCAATTTGTAAGAGAAACAAGATAATTAGACGATCAAAGATCCTAAACTATTTATATACTAGAGGGGAGAATATTCTGGTAGAGGACACAGTCATGACTTATGATCCAATTAATGTTATTTATTATATATGAATACAATTGTGTATCCAAAGTAATATTTTATATTTCTTAATAAATTAAATAATACGGCAGATAATCTTATTTCTGTGTCTCTAAATTTTAATCTTCGCGATAGAAATTCTTTGACAATAACACTGTAGGTGCTTTATTCTAGAGTTTGTGACAAATCTTTACGGCACCTTTCCACAATATTCTTAGGCGTCTTTGGGGATTGTAAGTTCGCGTATATTTCCAGTCACCTCTAAAAGAAGAAAATGGGATATGTAAAGTAGATAAGGTATTTAAGGAGAGCGTAGAAGGCGATTGAGCCAGCAGAAGTAGGGACGAGATTTTCAGGATTCAATTGGATTAACATATTGGAGTATTGCTGTTATCATTCAGCGACAGTGGCGCATACAAGGGGGGGTCCTGGGGGTCCGGACCCCTTCAAAACCCTTGATTTTTTTCCGATTGATTATAATTCTAAGTATATAGTACGTAAAATTTAATTATTATTAATGATTAATTTTATTAATTAATGCTAATTATTTATTCAAAAATTAATTTTTTACTGTGTTTTCTTCCCGAAAATCGACAAAAACAAAAGAAGCATGATACAAGAATGGTGAACTTTCGACACCGGACTCGCCCCTTGAAAAATTCCTGTGTGCGCTACTGTTCAGCGAAGAAGCCTTAGGAGGATTAATCTACCTGAAGAGATCCTAAGTACAACCAGGTGATATATTCTAGCTTATTACCGCTTACACACAAGCGTTAGTTTAATAAAATTAGTTCAAGTTTAATGAAAGCTAATAATTCAAATTGCGTGTATTTCTCAGACCTCCTATTCCGGTAAACCCTTTTGATATTGAGCGTAGTTATTGATTAGTTTCATATTTCGTAATTTAATTTAATATTAAAGGTAAATCCCTTTTTGACGTAGACATATAGTTTACTATTTGTCATTAGAATTTTGATATTTGAACTAAGTGAATAAATATAATTTATTATTATACAAATGGCGTCTGGTCATTCTTTGCCTCAAATTAATCTTAGTGTCCAGGGTGGAACTCAGGTGGGTTCTCACAAGTTTTATGTTTACATTAATAATTAAAACTGGTTTTATAGATGTTCTTTCATACAAAAGTCAACGCTATTTTTATTAACCTTAAGACATGTCATAAGATTCGGATTATATTTTTGTCACTTCAATTGGGGGTCAAGCAGGGGACGTCTTAGGGCAGTGATTCCCAAAGTGGTCTATATTGACCCCCAGGGGTCTATGACGACCTTCAAGGGGTCCACGCCAACAAAAATATAATTTACGGGTCTACGAGGTGTAACTAGAGGTTTGTAACAGTGGTGTAACGTTTGAAAAATAACGGTGATATTCTTGGTTAATTAAAATATGGAATTTATTTACGTCACAACTATTGAAACTTATTTACAAAATGATACATATTAAAGTTATTAAAATTAATTATAGATTGTTAGAGTCCACTATTTTGTGAGAGGAGGATTCGTTGGTCACCGCTCGCGTGCAAGTTCAAAGCATCTCTCCCTCATCTTCCGGTCGGGTCGCTAGATTCCTCGGGGTCAAACAGGGGTTGCGCTGCACCTGAAGCTGCACGTGTGGGCGTCGGATCTACAAAGAAACCGACCAGATGTTGTTGTTTTCGAGAAGTGACGTTACAGTGGCTTTCATTAAACCAGCTCGTGACTTTAATCTTCAAAAAATTTTGATTTAGTGGAAACCAGATTTTATAACATGCTAACTGATTTAATTACTAAATTTAGGGAGGTAAATTTGTGGTTACTAGGTGACAGCATAAATTTTATTAAAACAAGGATCATTTCAGCATTTATTTCCAGAATTAAATTAAAGAAGTATAATATTGGACGTAGAGAATTTTCTCAATCTGTCAGGACATTTTAACCAACATTTAAATGCCCTTTACTCAGATTTTGAAACTAGGTTTGCCTTTTTTTATATTATTACTACGGTACATAATGCATTTATATAGTCACATTGAAAAAAAATGTCATATTACAATAGGAACTGATCAAAAGAGGCCTTAACGATCTTAAAAGAAAGTTTAGAAACGGATGTCAGCATTTTTGGCTTTAAAAAGACATTCCTGTTATTTGTCGTGAATTATGGAATATCGTGAGAAAGTTTATAATTGCTTTTCCTAGTGAGAGGGAGTTTAAGTTAGTTTGCCGATTTAAAAGGGGGGGGATTTAGGATTAAACCTGACTAAATTGATATTAAATACTGAAAATCTGTTATTGAAACACCATATTTTCCCCTCTCATTAAAAACATACGTTTGTTGTTCGGTAATTTAATGCATTAAATTAATTAATTTTAATTTAATTCATTAACATGGGCTTCTTAAGTTTTAAATGGTATGCTTCACTACAGTTAGAAATCTAATTCTTTTCAAGTAAGTAGTAGTGCCATCTGTCAAAAAGACATTTAAGTTGATAAATTGGAAAAAAATTCAACATTAGGCATGCAGGGATCTACCCGAAACCAAAAAACATGGTAAAGGGTCTATGAGACAAAAACGTATCGGAACCTCTGTTTCAGGGCATGGGTCAACTGAGCCCAAGGCCTCAGCTACAATTGAGGCCTCATCTCGTTCTAAACTCAGCCTTAACAGGATCATGATTCGAATAATTTTAATGGTTAAATGTTATTTCCTGTTGAATTCTCCGAAAAACTGAGAATTTCGGAAGATATATCAACTAGCTACATGTGATGACCGTCGTCCACGCACAGAGCTAGGCCTACCACCAGTAGCGCACACGGGAATTTTTCAGGGGAGGGGTCGAAAGTTGACCATTTTTGTATCATGCTCCTTTTAATTTTGTCGATTTTCGGGAACAAAACACAGTAAAAAACTAATTATTGAATAAATAATTAGCATTAATTAATAAAATTAATAATTAATAACAAATACTTCATTAAATTTTACGTACTATATACTTAGAATTATAATCAACCAGAAAAAAATCAAAGGCTTTGGGGGGGTCCAGACCCCCCTTGTGTGCGCCACTGCCTAACACCATACACCATCAGTAGCGCACACAAAATTTTTCAAGGTGGGGGGTCCAGGGTCGAAAGTTCACCATTTTGATATCATGCTCTAATACGTCACCCAACATATTCTTCTGATTTTGTCGATTTTCCGGAACAAAAACAATACAAAATTCATTATTGAATAAATAATTAGCATTTATTAATAAAATTAATTATTAATAACAAATGCATAATTAAATTTTACGTAATATATACATAGGATCAGTAGCGTACACAGGAATTTTTAGGGGGTCCGGGGTCAAAAGCATTCTTGTATCATGATCCTTCTGATTTTGTCGATTTTCGGGAACAAACAGTAAGAAACTAATTATTGAGTAAGTAATTAGCATTAATTAATAAAATTAATTATTAATAACAAATATTTAACTAAACTTTAGGTGCTATATATTTAGAATTATAATCAATCGGAAAAAAATCAATGGGTTTGGGGGAGGGGGTCCGGATCCCTAGGACACCCCCTTGTGTTCGCCACTGCATAAGATTATAACCAATAAAAAAATCAAGGCTAGGATACCCCCCTTATGTGCGCCACTGTACAACATCATTACTTATTCAGTCGAAAGGCGGCAGAAAGCATATATTTAAGTATTACTGAGATGCAACAGAAAATAAAATAGCTGTTTCTCAACACACTAAGCAATATAAAGAGTGTTTTTTTCCAAGTATAGAAGTTTAAGTTGGCATTACTTTCCAAGATGGCGACCGATTTAACAGCTGTCAAGTGATTTATTCTCAGTTTGGTTTGGCAGTTCATCATGAATAGACTCACGCCTGAACAACACTTTAATATTGTGCAATTTTAGGCGTAGATTCGTCGAATGGGCCCAAAACGAGATTGCCGTTGTTCCTGATTTTCATAAGCGAATTTTGTTTAGCGATGAAGCGCACTTCTGGTTGAATGGCTACGTCAACAAACAAAACTGCCGCATTTGAAGTGAAGCTAATCCAGAAGTGTATGTCGAAACACCGTTACATCCAGAAAAACTGACTGTTTGGTGCGCTTTATGGGTTGGTGGAATCCTTCTTCAAAAACGATGAAGGCCACAACGTTACAGTCAATGGTGATCGGTATAGAGCCATGATTACTAACCTTTTCATTCCTGAATTGAACAATCATGATGTCCAGGAGCTGTGGTTCCAACAAGACGGCGCAACATGTCACACAGCTCGTGCCACAATCGATTGATTGAAAGACACGTTTGGTGATCGCCTAATTTCACGTTTTGGACCTGTGAATTGGCCTCCAAGATCTTGTGATTTAACGCCGCTAGACTATTTTCTGAGGGGCTATGTAAAGTCATTGGTCTATGCGGATAAGCCAGAAACGCTTGACCATTTGAAAGACAACATTCGCCGTGTTATTGCCGATATGTTGGAAAAAGTCATCGAAAATTGGACGTCCAGATTGGACTACATCCGAGCCAGCCGTGGCAGTCCTATGCCAGAAATCATATTTAAAATGTAATGCCACAAGATTATCTTTCGAATAAAAAAAAATTCATGTCAATCGAATAATACATCGTTGTTTTATTGCAATTTAAAGTTCTATACCTCTAAAAAAAACACCCGTTATAACAACAGTTAAGCCCCCAAATATTTTTATTATTTTTCAAGTATTATTTTTATATTATTCTTTACTGACATATGAATGTGAAAGTTGTTGTGGTTTTCTCTTAAAAGGGCCACTTCACGTAGCACTTTCTTTATCTCCATAATAAACTGAAAAATGAATCTAATGCAAGCAACATTTCTAAAAAACTAAATGGTAACATTTTTAAAACTAAAGTCGCAAATTTTTTTATTTGTGATTATTGCATTATTATTATTATTGTAATGAGAGTAACTTTAAAAATTGAGTGTATAGTTTTTTTTTAAATAAAATTCATAAGGAGAGTAACATGGGAAAAATTTACACAAATGATGAAAATTCATCTTTTTAACCTGCATATATATTTTTATTTCAACAGCTTCCTTGACACACACACAGAGAAAAAATCTTTCATTAAAATATTAATTTATACAATATTAATATGTGCGCAAAGTTTCAATGTCATAAAATGAGCATATTTTTCAAAAATGCAGTAATTCCCCCTTTTGAGAAATTGAAATTTCAAGTGAACACACTTTTACCTTTTACAAGCAAATAATTGCTAAAATACTTCTAATTTAATTAGAGTACAAATTTAAATTGCATCAAATGAGCAAAAGGAGTCATTTTATTTTTCAATAAAAATTTTTTGGAAAAAAAACTATTTTCGTGAAGGGACAACCAAATAAAAACACACAGCATGTACATTTAATTTCTTTTTTAATCCTGTTTAGCATATTTAATGACATGATCGGATGCAATTAAAACTAACGCTGCAGTACAACTTATTCCAAACCGTATTATGTAAAAGAAAAACTTCATTATTTGTGTCTATTAAAAAGAATTATTGTTTTTTCTCTCTCACTCGAACTTATACTTTCTAAAGTGACATTCATGGAATCCATGAGGTTCACTGGCCTCTAGCTAAGAATTCGTGATGTATAGCGTTACTGCATTTATTTTTTAAAAATTTTTATTTTTTGAGATAAACTCTTGAATGTGCAATGAATATTACTTGAAAATAAAATGGAACTGTTCAGTTCTGATCATCTTTTTACTTAATTATATTAACTATTATAAATCGTGTGATGCGTTGCATCATTAATATATATTAACATTTCACCCAGACGAATAATTTCATTAAATTGATAGCATTGCATCAAGTTCATAGCAAAACACATTCATCCCAATACAACTTCAAACAAATGATGCCGTGAATATAGAATTATTGTTATGATTGATGTACAGTGGCGCACACAAGGGGGGTCCTGGGGTCCGCCCCCACCCCCAAAGCCCTTGATTTTTTTTTCCGATTGATTATAGTTCTAAGTATATAGTACGTAAAATTTAATTAATTACTTGCTATTAATGATTAATTATCAATTAATGCTAATTATTTACTCAAAAACTAGTTTTTTACTGTGTTTTGTTCCCGAAAATCGACAAAATCAAACGGAGCAGGATACAAGAATGGTGAACTTTCGATCCCGGACCCCCCCCTTCCTTGAAAAATTCCTGTGTGCGCCACTGTTGATGTATGAATATAGAATTATTGTTATGATTGATGTATGAATATAGAATTATTGATATGAAATTATAGATGAAACCCTTACTAATTATTTCCAATTTTCCGTGTTTTTTTTTCAATTGAAATGTAAGGAATATTTATTTCCTCTTTTTATTCCAGAAACGATTTTTATCTTTCGAATAACTTTCATCATCTATAGCCACACTGAGTAATTTTTCTGTCTTTAATTAGTGAAAACAAATCAATTATTTTCAACACTTAAAAAACGCGCAGACAATTGGGGGATCGTTAAAATGAAAACATTATCTACCGAGATGGTAATTATAAGTACCACTCACTTTAAATTTACATAGAATAACCATTTTTATGAATATACTGGCGATACTTAGGATGAATGTTCTTTGAAATCCACTTTTCGAAGACATATTGACAGTACGGGTTATGTGATCGTATTTTATCGGGAAAGGCGAATAGTTTCACAGCAGTGATTGCGTTTTCAGCGGATTGCGAAGATTGTCCTTTTTGTCCCAAAAAAATAGTTAATGTCAAAATTTAAGTGTCTTGTTTTTTTGTTTTTTTTTTGTATGTTAATGAAGTCCTTAGAAAACGATTTGACTATTTATTTTAAGTCACCAGTGTATATAATTAATTTTAAAGTTGAATATTTTAAATGAATTAATTAGCTCTAACGGAGAGAGATTAAATTTCCCAAAGTTGAGTATTTTATATATATATATATATATATATATATATATATATATATATATATATATATATATATCTTGATTTTCAATGTAGTGATTAAAAAAAATATTGCATGAAAAAAACTGAAGTAAATCATAAAGGATATATATATATATAAAGGGTTAAACCCTGTTTAAATCCAAATAGAAAAATAATAGTAATTTCCTATTTAAAATAGCAATAAGAATCCATAACAAGCATCGAATACATCTAGTCACTATGTAATGGTCCCTGGGGACCTCACTTTGAGAACTAGAATAATTATGAGATATAAAAGAACCAGTAGCCATTATTATAATTAACTTTCTTTATTTGATTATCTTTCTCAAATAGAATCAAAGACTTATTAACAACAACAATGTGAATACTATGAGGTTTTAATTATTATTCTTTTAATTAACTCAATTAATTAATAATCCAATTAATGAATTAATTAAATAACGATCACGCAGAAATTACCACGATTAGAGATCCCAGAATTATATTCAATAATGTTCTTAATGAACATTTAACTTTAATCTCACTCTTAAAACTTTAATGAGACTTTAAATACAATTTTATATTTACCACTCGGAATCTCAATTCTTCATAAGATTAATTTATATTCCACTATAATATTTCAATTCAAAATCACTATAACTCTATGCTTCAATATCTATCTCCTACTGCTCTAACTTTACTATTTCGTTTGACTTAAATACTGAATCTAATCTACATAACAAGTAATCCTGTCCGCTCTTTGGAGTTGATTGGAAATAGGTAGGGAATTAAATTTCCCTAAAAGGTCGGTTCAGAAGGTTAGTGATAAAGTTCCGTATAGATTCGTCACAACTATTTTCAAACAGATATTTCGAGTTCCAATTCCAAAATGTTTGGCTTTTTTCGATCAAAAGTGCCGCGATTAAAAGAATTTCGAATACTCTTCAAAAACCCGATCTAACCGGCCTGCAGTGAAAGTGAGTGCGAAGAGCGTTTCCACCCCACTCCCGGTCTTATCTGGAAACAAGTAAACATTCTTCCCTTCACGCTAATTTGTATATAAACAAACGCCATCAAGTGGAAAAAGAGAGGTGAATGGCAAGCACACACAACACAAATGGAGTTGAGCAAACACATTAACCCTGCCCTTCAGCCAGAGGCGAGGTTGCCAACTGAAATGATGCCAAGTATCGCCAATTGTCAAGATAACAATGGGAAGCTATTAAGAACTGTTTGTTTGAATTTCAAAGTAATAAATGCAGTGTAATGAACAGTAAAAGGAATAATACGATGTTTTTAAAGATAAATATGGTGTCGAAAGACATCAGAGAGATACTAAAAATTTACGGCTTTAAAAAAAGATAACCGAAACGCGTCTGCCGAAACTAAAGAGTAATACTTCTTTTATATTGATGGAATAGATTAAAATACCACACACCCAGGAATAACACGGGAAGAGTTTGATTGCAAATATTAAAATAGGCGTTTATGCACTAAAGATGCAGGTACTGACAGTGCCGGTTTATCCACTGGGCACTTGCAGCGGGTTCCCAGGGCTCCTAATAAGCTGGACTTAACCATATTGCATGGTTATAAATTTCAATCCGCCAGTGTCAAGGGGGCCTGTAGATCTTCTGTGTCCATGGCTCGAAATGTGCTTGAATAGGCACTGGGTACTCTTTAGGACAGCGGTTTTTAAACTTTCGATCACTGCCCCCTCCCTTTATGTATCAGCCTGACTTCGCGGAACCAACAAGATTTTGAACACCTCCCCCTGACTCCCAGTACATGACTGAGTGATTTAAATGCAATCGTTATCGTATTGAATTCAGTTCTTAATCTTTGCCCAAGTGTTTCTACTAGATATTTTTTGAAAATATTATGTTGTAGTAATGGCGATGTTGAAGCCTAGTGGCTGAGTGATAGTGTATCATGCTTCCATTCCACAGGTCCGGGGTTCAAATCCCGGGCTGGCAAAGTCGACTTAGCCTTTCATCCCTTCGGTGGGTCGATAAATGAGTAGCAAGCTTGCTTGGGAACTAAACACTGGGGGTTTTCGCGTCAAATTGACCACCTGATCGGAACATCTGCTCTTGCACCTCAGAGCCTAAACAGTCGCAAACTGAAATGGGCACAGTAGGCCTTGGCCCTCAAGGGCTTTTGCGCCACTGAACTTAGTTTAGTAATCGTTAGGTAGTTGCAAACAATAAAAAACTGAATTAGGGCGATTTAATTATTTGATCAACAAAGGCACATCTTTCGATGTTTCCACAGGGTCTTTCAGTCTGTAAAAGAGAGAAATCTCAACATAGAATGAGAAACCCTCGTGAACCCCCTAGAGTCCGAGAAGCAAAATTTAAGAACCGCTGGCTTTGGATAAAAGGATGGCGATGTTTTAACAGCGGTGTTGTGCAACTGATCTCCAAGGGAGCGGGAGTGATGTGTATGGTAGGATAGAGAGAGAGAATCGTATAAGAGAAAACGTTTGTGAGGCTCTAATGAGGTAGTTTTATAAGTAGCCAAAAAAATTTGTCATATTTAATTAAAGAGTAGAAGTAGTTATTTTAAATAGTAGTATCACCAACAGGTACTGAATAGAAAATTTTGTTTAATAATATTTTTAATTACTATCAGATTAAATTGGTTTGTAAAGGGTGTTTTTTTTAGAGGTATAGAACTTTAAATTGCAATAAAACAACGATGTATTATTCGATTGACATGAATTTTTTTTTATTCGAAAGATAATCTTGTGACATTACATTTTAAATATGATCAAGCAAGGCGTAGATTCGTCGTATGGTCCCAAAACGAGATTGCCGTTGTTCCCGATTTTCATAAGCGAATTTTGTTTAGCGATGAAGCGCACTTCTGGTTAAATGGCTACGTCAACAAACAAAACTGCCGCATTTGGAGTGAAGCTAATCCACAAGTGTATGTCGAAACACCGTTACATCCAGAAAAACTGACTGTTTGGTGCGCTTTATGGTCTGGTGGAATCATTGGTCCGTACTTCTTCAAAAACGATGAAGGCCACAACGTTACAGTCAATGGTGATCGGTATAGAGCCATGATTACTAACTTTTTCATTCCTGAATTGAACAATCATGATGTCCAGGAGCTGTGGTTCCAAGACGGCGCAACATGTCACTCAGCTCGTGCCACAATCGATTTATTGAAAGACACGTTTGGTGACCGCCTAATTTCACGTTTTGGACCTGTGAATTGGTCTCCAAGATCTTCTGATTTAACACCGCTAGACTATTTTCTGTGGGGCTATGTAAAGTCATTGGTCTATGTGGATAAGCCACAAACGCTTGACCATTTGGAAGACAAAATTCGCCGTGTTATTGCCGATGTACGGCCACAAATGTTGGAAAAAGTCATCTAAAATTGGACTCCAGATTGGACTAAATCCGAGCCAGCCGTGGCAGTCCTATGCCAGAAATCATATTTAAAATGTAATGCCACAAGATTATCTTTCGAATAAAAAAAAATTCATGTCAATCGAATAATACATCGTTGTTTTATTGCAATTTAAAGTTCTATACCTCTAAAAAAAACACCCTTTAGAATCTTCTTTTATTGATCTATCTGTTTTTTTCCCTAAGAAATCAAAATAAATCTGCACCAAGTAACAAACAACTCCCCTACCCTCCCTCAGTGGCTCGACAGCCCACGGTGAACCTTGACCTTCTCAATAAGCCTTTTCCATGTCAGCCTGCTTTCTGCTAGTGTTCTCCAATTCTTAGTTCTCAAAACTAGGAGATCTTTTTCTAGGCCATCAATCCATCTAAGTTTTACCCTGCCTTTTCTCCGTGTGCCAGTTGGTGGGGCACTGAAGACTTTTTTAGTGGCGCGGTCTTCACCTATTCTGACAACGTGACCTGCCGATTTAATTCGTTGTATTTTAATGAAATTAACGATGTCAGATTATGTAAATGAGTGATAGAGCTCTAAATTTGATCTTCTTCTCCCCGTTCCATTTTTTTTAATTCTTTTAAAAATAATTCTTAAAATCTTCCTTTCGTAGATACTTATCATTATCTCATCTGAACGAGACATGGACCAAATTTCCGATGTATAAGTTAATACTGACCTTAAATGACTTTTAATCAATAGAACTTTTGTTTTTCATTTGATTACATTCGTCTTCGTATATTTTTGTATTCCATTAAGGCATCTATTAGCCATGGTAATTCTCTTTTGGATTTTTGTAGTACAATTATTCCTATTGTTAATTTCCGAACCTAAATAAGTGAAACTGTCAACAACTCTTCAAAGCTATACTCTTCAATTTTAAAGATATTGGAATCTCTAACTCCTACACACACAAAATATTGAAACATTTGTCAAAAATAATGATAGAAACATTACTCAATTTTCAATAAAGCTCGAGCTCTACAAACTTATATCAAACAATAAATGAAAGGCAAGACTTTAACTGTCAGTCGAAACGAAACCCATTATATCAATGACAATAATTATTACTTCACTGATCATAGAGTGTACAACAAACAGAAACAATTATATCTGTCCCGTTGTCACATCTGAGACCTTACATCATTTAAACCCCCGTAATACCAGAACATTCTTTTAAAAGGAATACACCGATCCCTCATTCTTTTTTCTCGCTGACACGTCATCAAACTCGACTCTCCACCGATTCGAATGCTTCCCAAAAATCATCAATAGCCATAAGCTTCCTGTAAGGTAAAGACCCCTGTGACAGCCCTCCGCTGAAGCAGCACAAGGACAACAGCCAGGACAATGACAAAAATGCGGCAGAAGGCGGGAGCATCCATCACAGCTGTTGTCCTGAGGTCAAAGTCGTACCGAATGAGCATTAACGCCCAATCGTGACAAACGATCACTCCAGCTTTGCTTCCAATCCCTCCTCGGGATTATCGTCTGCGTCAAATGCCACCACGTTCCAAAGGAGTTTGGAACTCCTTCTACAAGGAAAAAGAATGATGTTTCAGAGACGTGAGAGTGACAAAATAAAAAAAGAGAGAGAGAAGGTTCAAATGTTTCCCGGGAAGAAGTTTTCCAACATGTCGTTCTTTGCCAGCGATGTCGAAATGGGATATTATTTATATCTTGTGAGTTATTGTGTCGGGGGGTTCGCTCACGAAGAAATACAAGCACGGATTCTCAATTCAATAATTCTTTTGAGATTCTTAAGTTATGCGGAGACACGTTGGCCATTACCTAGACCGTAAGATTTAAAGAGTAGCCTCTCAGCAGTTATATGAAGACATTAATGGAAACACATTAACGATTAAAAACAAGAAGGAATTCCGCGTGATGTATTCATATTCACAATCAGGAATTTTTTTTAAATGGAATAAAAACACATATTTATGTTTAAATCTATATGAAATTAATGTTTAAAAATAATTAAAATAATGTAAATACTACTGTCACTGTCTCCAATTAATCCCAAAGAAGCTATTAATTAAAAGGTGGCAATCTCGATGGCCACACAAGATACCACAGATGCATGGTAATCCCTACGGAAGGGAGTTTTAGGTACATCTTCTCTATCCTATGGGGAAATTCAAACAGTTCAAGCCGAAGTGATTAATTATTTCACTTAGGCAAGTGGTAACGATAATTCTTTTTCATATTTTGATTGAACTCGATATTAAAAAGAGTTTATTGGAAGATTATAAATGTACAATTTATAATCTTTTGAAACCAGGATGAGTTGTCAAGTAGAAACAATATATGACGCATTTGTTACAGAAGACATTGGAAATAAACGTATAAATAATCTAATAGATCATTTAAGTGATCATTTAAGTTAATCACACATTTTTCAAAAAATGTATGTAAATTTTTTTATCTGTAAGATAATATATATGTATAATTTATTGAAAATAATTACAAAAAATAATTTTTGTGTTTGATCACAAAAAGAGAGGAAATAACCCGTACTCTTAAGACTAATTTTAAACGGGAGGCAGCAATAACTTATAAACAAAATTATTATTAAGGAAGCACACATGGGGTTTGAAAAAGAACGTAGAAGCTCTTTAGTTTAAAAAAAGTAAATTTTTTATACATAGTAAATAGCACATAATTTCTGAATTTTTAACACATAATAGACTCTTTAACATCGAAAAGGTATAAGAATATAATTCACTATTTTAATTCACCACTTAATGAACACTAATCAAGACTTCGAGCTCTGCATAAAGCCATGTTTTACAGTAGATGTATAATACCATGGGAGTATAATAATGTGTTTCTGCCTGCTCTCCAATACTATTTCACACTTTTTAAAACAAGAGAAGGATTCTACAACACCCAAAGCATCAATATTGCGAGGCATTTTCGACTAATGTTAAGGTATCCGACTACGTACGGAACCGTGATATTTTGAAAAAGCACACAAATGGATAATTTTCATGATATTTAGTGTCACTTAGATTAAAATACATGTATAAAATAATTTTAAGGTCATTATAACGAAAAAATTATTTAAATACAATATTTTGGCAAAAAATTAACTTAGAATAACATTTCTTTCAAAACGTTCTCCTTTAATAAAAAATGCTTCTATAATAATATTTTTCTTATATAAAGTAAAGACTTTTCCAGAGAGTCTGAACAAGGATTTTTTAAAAATTCGCATTATTTTCAGAGTTACCAGCATTTAAAATAATTATCGGCGCTTTTTTTCGTAAAATTTCTCCCCTCTGTTGTCGTAAAACAAGGATAAACCCACTTCTAAGTTATAAATTTTAAAAATTCTGGTTGAGCCTCTGTACAGAAGTCTGAGCTATATACAGGCAAAATATTATTGTAATAGAAGCATTTTTCATAAAAGGAGACTATTTTGAAAATGGGAAATTCTATGTTCATTTTTTGTCAAAATATTGTACTTAATAATTTTTTATTGTAATAATATTCTTAAAACAATTTTATATACATTTTCTAATCTAAGTAACACTAAATATAAATATTATCCATTTATACGCTTTTGCAAAATCACGGTTCTGAACGTAGTCGGATACTTTAAAGAATAAGGCCTAGATTGACAACTTTGGAGAGAAAAATGCATTTATATATTAATATCATAATCACAGTCTTCATTTTTATACATTTTTATTAAAATACGTTGGTAGTTGTGTATTGACTCCGAGCCATCAGAGGCCTTTGACGACTTTTAGCAGGCCTTTGGCGAATTATAGGTTTAAAAATAGCTAGATGGCTAATGATGAGTTCAAAATGAAATAAGTTGCCATAACTAATAAAATCTTTGGCGTTTAATCCCTAGCATGCAGTTAATCTTTGGCGTTTAATCCCTAGCATGCAGTTAATCTTTGGCGATAAATCACTAGCCAGGGATTAACACGCAAGTACCAAATATTTAAGTTCATCATTAATTTCCATTCGAATCAATCCATTTTTTCCCTTGATGCAATTTATTTCACAGCTTGCCTACTATAATTTAGAGCTAAAACGGAATTTCGACAACGTCTGAATTAGAAAGAAAATGAATATTTTTGAATTTCGAAGATATAATGTGATTAATGCATTTGCGTGTTCATGAACTACTAAAATTTATACTACTATTGGAATATTATTGAAATCTAGGCTTAGAATTTTTTAAAAATTCAGCTGATAAACAAACAAACAAAAATTAGAGAATGTTTCGAAAGCTCTAAGGGCAAACCAGTAAACATATCTCTTAATGTAGGAACAGTACGGAAGCTAAACACAATCAATACAGCAAGGACTATCATAAAATCCGGTGTATAACGCGCAGTTTCAACACAAAAATTAAGGTCAAAATGAACAGGTGCGCGTTATACGCCGGGTATAAAAATGAGAACTAATGAGAAAAAGACTAATAGATAACTCACGTGAGATGCAATGACAATAATAATCCATCAGGAATATATAACTTACCTGAAAAGAAAAGAAAATACGATTCATTTGGATATCATATAATATAAAATCAAACATAACATAACCGCATTTTTTAAGAAAAACGTAGAACAATCTTTTAAGCATGCTAAAATTACGTATGAAATATATTCAAATATCTTGGGAAACACACACACACATTATGTATAAATACCGTAAAATCTGGTATATAACGCGCACTTTTAATGCAAAAAATGAGATCGAAATTTACGGGTGCGTGTTGTTTGCCGGGTATAAAAACGACAGCTTTAAAAATAAAAAAAAAGACAAAGAAAAAAAAATTAGGCTTCCTCAAATATTAAAATGCTGTTTCTTTTTAAGAAAAGACATTTTTTATAAACTTAAAAGGTTGTATTTCTAGAAGTATTCTATTATTTTTTTTAAACTTGGAATAATACCTTGAATATATTACTTCAAAACATTAGAGCCTTGCGCATATACATTTCAGGTTTCTTCGTAATAAAGGCGGTGCGCGTTATATGCCGTATTTTACAGTAGTTTAAAAAACTACACTACAAGATTATAATAGTATACATAATCAGGGCCGACCCTAGCAGGTGTGCAGCACGCTCGAGCGGCCGCAGGTCGCATATAATTCTATCAATCAAGCAAAACTTTTTACGAATTTCTCAAAATAAATTATAATATATTTTTTATTTCTAATGGGCTGCAGCTTGATGTTTTACCTTTGCAGACCTGGAAGCTGGTATCTATTTTTATTGCGGCACAATATCAGTCGCCGCAGGTAATTTTGAGGCCCAGTTTCCTCCCTAGAGGGAGACACTTGAGCTCTGACGATGCGAAGCTGTACTAAGATTTAATTTTGCCAAGAACGCTCAAGACAAACAGATACTCAAGGGATCGTTTATATGCCGAAAAATTATACGGCATGGCCATTGTCTATTCTCTGCATCATGAAATTCCACCGACTTGGGCCGGGGTGGAACCTTGTGTGCAGAAGGCCAGCGACAAACCAACCACGCCACCCAACTAGCACCTTATTACAAATGTAGAATAAATATGCTGAATTTTAAATAGCTATTGAAAAATTAATATAAGTCCAGATAGTATAGCATAGTTTAAGAAAAAAAATATAGAATGTTAGTACGCAATGTGTTGGTCCATTTTTTATTAATGTTCCTTTTTACACACATTTAATAGCAAAATTCGTGGCAGAGTTGACAATACCACAATAGAAAAAGTTTCCTTTCTTATCAGCGATACTGGCGAAGCACCGAGGATTGAGGCTTAATAAAGTCGTTTCAAAGATGATTTTTTTCTAAAGTTGCCTTACGAAAATATCTAATATGATTCATATTCCTGAAGACATAGGAGTGTTTAATTCAATATGCACTTGAGGAAATTAAAAGTTCTCTATTTGATAATAGCTTTACAATTTAGGAAAACAAAGTAGAGGAATAAAGTGATTTTTGTGCCCATTTACAATTTGACAGAATGACAACGAGTATTGTCCAGCTATTAAATAGCTTGAGTGCTAATGTTAAGATCTTTTTTTTTTTGAGTGGGTACCGTCGCACGTGAATGTCTGCGAGAATGAGATTCCAGATGGTTTGGCCCATGAGGGCAACCATAAAGATTCTATGCATGGTGGCTGCCTTACTTTTTCAGAAATTGCTACACGAATCAAACAAGATGTCTGTTCCTCTTGGACATGAGTACAGCGTACATGAGTGGTATGAAGGAAACCATCCAGGAGCTGCTCTGCTTGGGACTGGTAGTAGGCGAGATGAAACTACTCTTGCTAGGTTTCGCAGGGGTCATACTCGAGCTCAACGGCATGTGTCGGGTCTTAAAGTTCCACCTTCTTGTCCGAGTTACAATGTGACCCAAGCCGCTCCTGCCCACATCTTGGCTTGTATTGGCTGCCATAAGAACCAGCTGCTCTCAAATCCTACTACAGTTCTTCAAAGTTTAAAGACGCACGGGTTCATGGACTTGATCTAGATGTTTCTATCGTTCAAATGGGATAAGAAACCACATAAACAACAACACAATTTTACTAATGTTTTACTTTTTATTCTTATACTGGTAGAAGGCTTAAAAAGTTAGTGTTGAGTATGAGTCAAAATATGAAAAACTCTTTAGAGAGGTGGCACATTAAGTCTTTGCACGCGGGCGGCCGACACCCCAGGATCAGTCCCGTATATAATACGACAGAGTATTCACACAAAATTTAACACATTAAAATGCATTCTTACAATTGACTATTGGTAAACTTTTGCACTTTTGCGACAGATAAATTTATGAAAATCCAGCATCTAACAAATGCAGCATCGTATTATAAATTGCAATCATAAATTTACTTGGTATTACTTTGGAAGTTTTCCAAGAAATCAGACACTTTTCACGGATTGAAATTGTAATGAATTCTAAAAAAAAATCCGAAAGAAAAAATAAATTACGCATATCAACCAATTCCTGAATCTGAATCACATGCTCTGCGATCTTTGCTTCTTTCTAAGCAAAAATAAGGAACAAAAAAAAAAAGAAAAAAAGATTCCACGAAAAGAACTTCAGCAACAGCACCACAATGCTGCGTTTCCTAACAAATAAACAAAAAAAAAAGGCGGGAAAAAAGAATAAAGAAGGAAAGAGAGGATATCATTGGCCAAGAACATTAGTTAACGTCAGAAACGGTTCTTCACCACACAGCTTGGAAAATAAATCTTCCCAAGCAATGAACGAAACTACACTACGACTTCAGCGAAGAAAAGGAAGGATTGCAGAAAAGAAAATGGCGAGAAATAAATCCAGCGAAATTGCCTCCTTTGGCGGGAAAAAGTGCGACTGAGCGATTTGTCTTGGTTCTAGTACCGGGGCCATGGAATATTCGAGCTGAAAATATTTTTACGTGACCAAATCGTAAGGGGATACCGACTTTGCAGTTTTACTAAGCCCCCTTTTTTCATATTTTGGTTTGCTTTAACGGCCGCTTTTCGATATTCCCTGTTTTATCTCTCTTTTCCTGGAGATTTATTCTAATGGTTTTCCAAAGTTCTCTTTGCCAAAGCTCGGATCATTTTTACAGCCTAGTTCAATGTTAGTGTTATTGTGAGGGGAAAAAATAATGTTAAAAAGGCAATTTCGTGGAGATTTCGAACATGCACCAGTTTGCAAAACACTAAACCCCGAATTTATATAACCCAGCTATTTATTTATTCATAAACGATACGGATATGATGATGTCGTATATATATGTATATAAATATAAGTATGATATATTTTATATGTCTCAACGCTAAATCTTTCTTCTTTTTATCAAATCGAAAGGATATTTATAAATATATGATACTTTCATAAACGAAAGCTTTGTATATCTAAAATACCTTCGTTAATTGTTTATTGATAAATCGTATTAAATGATTTACAAAAAATATGTATTTATAATATTATTCATGAGATTATCTGAAGCAATTATTGAAGGGAAATTATTCAGTGGATGTGAATACTTAGTACATAATTACTGGTACCATTTCACTTGTACCCAGTACTAGAAGTTCTAATGCAAAAATAAAGTTAAAATTAAAAACATTGTAATCAATTTAAAACTAAATCTTTATTTTACCCTTGAATTTAACATATTGCACCTTTTATTCAAAATGATCACCTTTTCAACTAGGCTTTGAGACGTAAAGGGCCTATCGAGATATGCACTACCTCCATGGAAGTTTCAATAGTTGCTTTCCTTAAATAGTGTTTAAGATTGTTCTAATCGGGATGCCGTTTCTGGTACACCTTTGCCTCCAATGCTGAGAGCAATTTATAGTCAAGTGATTTAAATCCCGACGGTTGGAAGGCCAATCTTTATGCTCTCTGAAGTGCTGCATATTTTCTTTCAACTACTGCTGAGTCATGTTCGTCTTTGAACGGGAGCCAGTGGCATAACGTACACTGCTGCATCGCGGGGAAGGGTGGCAGGATCCTAAAGGGCCCAAAGCCTGACTGACGCCCAATGCGTATGGTTTTACAATCCTTTGTAATATCCGACTTGGGGCCCAAAACTGACTTTGAAGGGCCCACTAATATTCACCATTACGCCACTGGCAGGAGCAGAGCTCTTTTGAAAAGTCCAATCGTTTCCATTAAGTTCACGTTCAGGGGCTTCATTATTGGTTCCAAGATAGCTTCTTGAAAAACTTTTGCCCTCCTTTCTCGCAAAAAGGATTCTCTCAGAAGTCTTAGCTGCAACGGTACAAACCAATGCGAAAGTCGGTTGATGAGTCGGTCTGCAAGCATCTTTTCCCTTTCTCCTTAGCTTCTTGGGTAATCCTTGCGCGTGGTCATTCTGGTGATTAATGGATTCTTCAAAGTCAAACCTCTCTCTCTTCTCTTCGACAAACAAAATTCGTCTTTGGACATAATGAACGTGCCACCGCGAAAGTGCTTTTTCATTAACACTAGAGCATCCGGGATTTCGATTATCCTTAAACGTCTACCGGTGTCATTTTGACACCAAGACATAAAATACACTCTGTCGCAAAAAATATATGCACCCAGAAGAAATTGAGCTACATTCACGAAATTTGGTATGCATGTAGTGTATATGAAAATAAACAAATGATTAAAAATTCTATCATTTTTTATTAAGTTACAGCTTGCAAAATGTTAAAAATCAGTTCTGGCAGCTTTTCGATTCAAAGATCACTTATGACCCCCTGTGGAAGATCCTGCCATAGTCTTTGCATCTGCGCAGTTAATTCTCCTGCATCTCGGGACGGCTGCAGTTGCCTTCCCAGCGCGTCCAGACATGCTCTATTGGCGAAAGATCTGGTGACCTGGAAGGCCATGGTAGGACGTCATATCCTTGAAGACATTGTTGGGAGAGTCGCGCAGTATGTGGACGAGCATTATCCTGTTGATAAATGGCACCCTGGGCGACTTGATAGCATGGGTAGCACAATCGGCGTTAAAATATCGTCCACGTATCTGCGAGCTGTCAAAGTGCCTTGAAGGACCACTAAAGATGATCGTGTGTCCCAAGAAATTGCTCCCCACACTGTCACACCTTGTGAAATTGCTGTATGCCGCTCGACAATAAATGCCGGATCGTGGCCGGTGCGCCTCCAGACACGTGTGCGGTGGTCATCATCACTGAGACTGAATCGGGATTCATCACTGAAGATGACACGTCTCCAGTCTGTCACACTCCAAGTTGCCGAGGTCGGCAAAAACCAGTCGACACTATGATGTGGGGTCAGTGGTAAGCGTCTTAGCAGACGTCGGCTCCTCAAGCCAACTTCGGTCAGTCGTCTCCTTATGGTTTCTCTTGATGGCACTGGAAGTCTGGAAGGAGGTAAGTGGCGTTGAATCGATGCTAGCGACGTTGTTGGTGCCGAAGTGGCCACTCTTCTGATTGCACGATCCTCGCGATCATTTGTGTTCCTGGGACGTCCTGACCCTTCGCGACGGAATGATCCACTGTTGCCAACACCGAGCAACTACCATATCGCTACCGAGGTGGCGGCCGATACGTCTATTCGACCAACCTGCTTCTCTGATCTTTTATACGGCCCCTATCAAAGTCCGTCAGCTGCTCGTACTGCCGCCGGTTAAGAGGCATCCTAAGTCTCAATATCGTCTATCAAAGTCATCAGATTCGTTTGGATAGCCGTACGGCGCTCGTACTCATGCTTTTAAACTCTCCCAGTTGCGCAACCTATTGCGCATAGCACACTTAGCCTTGTCGGCTTTGATCCATTTTCATGACTACATTCTTGTTTCGTGATTGTAGCTTGAATATATTTTTGCGACAGAGTGTATATATAAAATAATTGGTTTAACTAAATAATAGCAGGACTACTGTTCAATAGGAGTTTAGTGTTTTAAGACTTAATATTACTTCATGTAATTAACATATTTTATGCCCCCCGACGTTGACATTATGTTTCGAAACATTTTGAGTCGAAAATTTGCCAGGAATATTACTATAATGCGGTATCCATTCTGTGTCATCCATAGCGATATATATGTATCATGATGTACTGGAATATAATCAATTATATCAGTTTTCTCTTCCGATTCTTCGCAGTCACTTTCACTCAATCTTATGTCTTCATCGGAATCTAAATTAGAGCCGATTCATTCTCAGAAATATCTCGCAATAAATTAGCAATTTCATCACGACTAAGACCTTTTCTACGATCCATCGTTTCATGGTGTCTGCTCTGCACAAGGTTCGGATATCGAATGAACTTTTTTTTTTATGAGCAGATAACCAAATGTTATGTAACGAAATACTTAGACGCAGGTATTATAGGAAAATAAGATTCGTTTTCGCTGTTAACCCAATAACACTGCATTGAAGGTCAAATAAATGTGTGATAGTACTTTGGGAAGTTTGTTTTACTAATAGTAATGATGAACGACCGCTATTTATGATGATAAATTGCCTTGGTGTCCAAATGACACCAGCGGACGTTTTAGGTATTTTTAGTTGTAAAATTTCTCCTAATTAACTTAGAGCCACAAAATTTTTACTGTGTAATTACCATGGGAAATAATTAAAAAATTTTAATTCCTCACAGAAGCATGAAAAGGAGAACAGACTGAACAGGCTCCGGTGTCAAATTGACCCCGATGGACGTTCTAGTGTTAATAAGCATCTAGGGCGTTTATTCCTTTGCAATAAAATGACCAGTTATTTTCGATAACCCTTTGGTCTAACGCCGTTTTCTATGCAGTACATTGTTCTTGTTGACTCTTTCACCTGTTTAGTACGCATCTTCTTCCGAAAAGGATTTCAACGAGTTCTCACCATGACTGCTTTGACGAGAGCTAGCGTTTTCATCGAGCGCGGACGACCGCATCTAGTACAGTCAGAAAATATCTTGTATTCTATAAATGATCTTTAGATGTATAAATGCTTAAGAGATTTGAAAATCTCCGATAGGCCTCTCCATTTTTGAAGCGAAGAAATATCTGTAGCACGCTTCTATTCAAAGTGTTGTAGCTCTGACTAATTTAGAACGACATGCGTAAAAGACAACAATTGCCCGAAAAATGTAGCAGACGATATATAACGACGAAATTTAAAATCGTCTTCTGCGTTTGAGTCACTGCAGACGATCTCGAATTGTTGTAGCAGAACTTATGGCAAGACTAGGTATTGTCATATACGAGAGTAAATTCGCAACAAAAGTAGCGCCTCGGTAGCCGAGTGGTCATGTTGAGAACTTCACGATATTGGAGCCTTGGTTACATTTAAGAAATGTCAAGTGAAATAATATCTCTGCATGTTAGTTGAAAGACTAAGCCTTAAAACCTCTGGGTAGATGTAAAAAGATAGAAAAGTGTGGTTCTAGTTAAAGTATTGCCTACGAGATTTGATCTTTGTTCAAATTTATTAGATCATCAGTAGTCCTAGGGAAAACTTTCAGTGAGGAATTCTGAAAATGTACTTTCATATTAATTTTCTTTTTGATTCATTGTTTAATCATCTGAAAACAATTTTCGCTATAGTACTGAATGAAAGTCGCGCTTTAAAGCAACATGAAGGCAAATGGAAACTGCTCTTGCTATTTTTAACCACGTTCAAGTGATGAGGACGACATCCGAGCTGGTAAACTCATCTCCAAACTACTTCATCACAACAACTGGAGGACATAGAACCTCAACAGATTTAACGTGCACCCTTTACACGGCGGATCTTCAGCGGAACTAGGGCTCGAACTCATGACACTCAGGCCACAAATCCAGACCGTGATCTCTAGGCTACCATGGTTTTACCGTACTCATGGACATTTTTATGCAGCATATAACATAACTTTCATTCTTAGGTCCAAAAGAAGGCATATTATAATTTTTTAAATACACCATTTTATTCGAATGTGAGTAACATTAAAGAAAAAGTACATGTTTAAGTTGGGTTTTTTTTGCTTATGAAATATATATTTTAAACATCCATTACTAAATGCTTAACACATACATAAACAAAAAGGTATATAGAATGCTAACTTAGCATCTCAGGAATAAGCCTTGAAAAACACTCTTAAACACAATCAATAGTACAATTACTAATAAGAGTTTACGTTTTTTTTTAACTGCCACGTCAAAAAAAATTGATATGCCACATACCGTTACACCCACCATCGCCAATTACCAAATAAATTTAAGCAGAGTTCAATCAAATATAGATCTTTTCGGTTGAAATCCTTATCTCCAATTTACAGCAGCCAAATTAATTTTCCAAACAATATAATCTCCCCTATCATTTACCAACTTTTCTAAACTTTTAACTGTATATAAGTAGGCATCACACACACACACATCAAATCTCTCTCTTGCCAAACCGCAAATAAGACTCGTAAATTATAAACCCGATGAAAAATATCACAGGGACGCCATTTTACACTCGCCAAAACTTCCACAATCTATCTCCTCGTTCCAGTTCCTACCATTTATTTCACCGGTGACAAATAGTCGCTGTAACTGCAACCTAACGAAACACGACTTAATGGAAGCCCGACGAACATCAGGGGATATCCGTTTGGAAGGCGATGGTTCGTAAAGACTTTGACACTGACCCTCTGCTGGAAAAAAAATAATGACAATAAAAAATAAGAGGGGGTTGCAGAGGGTTTTGGATTTTTCTTCATAAAAGGACAGTTGGACAGCAAACATTTCTTTCATATACCATCTTGCGTGGTATTGAAGAAAAATTGAACCGCCTTGCTGTCTTCTGGAGCTATCGGTTTTCCAAATGGGTGAAAGGTTTCGGCACGTCATTCATCAAGCCACAACGATGAAAACGTTAAAAGGTGTGGGTGTGTATCTTTTTGGGGGCGCTATCATATTTTTTTATTATCGTCTGCTGCCTTCCTCGAAAGGTTTCGGCGACAATTATTTTTCTTTTTATCGATGAACGTTAAGTTTGGGGCGGGTGGAAAAGAGGGTCGTTTCCGACATCTCAATGATCCATAGCTTCTTCTTCTTCTGTTCTGTAAAGAAAATAATGAAAAGATTTTTTTTCTCTTCTTTCAAAGAATTGATCTTAATGGATGATGGTATATGCTTCGAAGAGTTACAACTTGTTTTGTGGAATATTATGCAGCCCATCTTAACCTCCATGTCAACGACCGGGTATCTTTTGTTCTTTTGTAAATCAAATTTATTTTTTTGTTCTCGAGATAAAGTTTTGACTATAAAATGACAAATGTTTTACTTCTTTGTCTTGATTTATCGTTAAGAATGAGGGAGGAGAGTTGTATACTAAGTCATATTTTAGTGTTTCTCAACAAATTTTTAAATTTGCTAATATATCTTTGTCCATTTTTTGCTTTCTTATCAACAGAGTCCCGATTTTGATAGATGATAAATTGTTTTCCTTTAATGCTGCAACGCAGATATTTTAAATGCGTCCATAAATCTCCTTCACAGTTTAAGAAATACATATATATTGGTAACCTTAGTTGTCATCCCATATTGTATACCAACTAGCCATACTTTTTTCCACCAAAAAATTATAATAAAAAATCTTATTTAACAACTGTTTAGCCGGTGTGTTGCCCGGAATTTTTCGAATATATACCTAAATTTCCAAGCTTCTCATTTACATTTTTATTTGCATTTATTTATAAACTTATTTTTATTATTGATGTTAATATATAACAATTACATTTGTATAGCATCGAACCTTGTTTGCCAATTCTGCTGAATGTCCTTGATTCATATAGAATAGCAATTTTCCAGCGTGTAAATGCACTCTCTCTGCTATTGTGTCACGGAAACAATGCCATGTTTAAATGTTCTATTTTCAGCATTCAGCAATGCTTAGTAATAATACTCCATAAATTAATAATAATTGATCACTACAAATCTTTAATGCGAAAAACATAATACGCAAACTATGAATTATAATAGAAAACTCATTTTAACCTTTCATCGCATTATAGAAAAAGTTTCAAGATAAATAATTAAAATTTAATTCAATTCCGAAGTGGTCATTGTAGTTGAGTAATCTTAGTCATGAACCAGTGCCGATTTAAGCTCATTTCGGACCCTAGGCGCAAAAGATCTACAGGCCCCCTTCGCACTGGCGGATAGAAATTTATAATCAGAAAATCTGGTTAAGTCCAGCTTATCCGGGTTCCTAAGCCCCCAATTTATAAACTGGCCATGTCGCGAACTCGTGGCCGATGTTATTCATCCCATACAGCCCTCTGTTGTTTAAGGATGCGAGTTTAATAAAAATCAAATTAAAATTTTGTCGAATCGAATTCCAAATATTTAAAAATATATATATTTGATTAAATAATAATAATAAATTAACAAAACATACTTAAATATCAATAGGTATATCAACAATACAGCAATTACATACATGAAATATATGAAAAGCCATAATCTACATTAACAGCTACATTTTAATCAACACATCAATGTACCACTAATGTATCTTTATGAGACATTTATGAGAAAATAATACAATCCGCATTGACTAAGTATCCGTTCACTTCACCGAACGGAAACTCGAAATCGCATATGATAACTTGGTTCTAAATGCATAAAATACACCCTCGGAATCTATCCGAATGCAGAACCACGTTATTTACGAACTTACTCCTCTATTAAATTATTCCGAACGGTACTTAGTACTTCAGGAGTAAGCTCGTAAACTATTCTAACGCTAAGTAAAGGGTTGCCGTAATACCAATTATAAGACTTGGCATCCTGAAGGAAGTTTGGCGAAATTAAGAAAAGATAGACGATGAAAATAAATGTATGCAGAGATTTTTTTTTTATTTATATTTATGATGTTGCTTAGAAATTAAATTAATTTTAAAACAATTTTTGAAATTGATATTCTAGGTACTTTCGTACTAAAGCAACCCTATGGGCGCCATTGAATAAAACCGCGCGAATTTTGAAAAAGGGATGTACTGAATGGGAATATGAGTACGTAGTGATTATAAATAAATAATAACCAATAAAAAAACTAATTTTTATATTATTAAAATTGTTTATTTTATTACTATTATTTTTATATTATGTCGTTGTTTTAGTATTATAGATAATTAGAAAAAAAAATAATCCTAACTATGTATGCGCAAAATATTATTAATAATACATTTTATTTTTTAAGAATTCGCATTTTCGTATTCGACCTTGCCATATCAACGAACGGCAACAAGCTGAGAAATATGAAACGAGCCACATAGTTGTCATTGGACTAAATTCATGACAGCCACGTGATAAAGGCAAACACGTGTTCTCCATTGAATTCAAAACTGACATTAAATTAACTTGTACTTTTTATTCTATTCGTAAAACTTGGATAAAATTTCAAATTTCATAATTAGGTAAAGATGTTCAACTGTTGTAAAAAGAAACTTCAAAACAAAAAATTTTTAAAATTTAAGAAAAAATCTTGTTTTATGCATGCATTTTTAAATAAAGTGACACAAATATTACTTTTTTTAAAAAAAGTTTCTGAAAAAAAAAATATTTGACAACAACGAAGGGTATGATCTGATTAGCTGAAAATAGATGATAGCATTTATCTGACTATGACGTCATATGAATTTAGTCTATTCAACGCCTACGTCACGTGCGAAATCGAGGTTGCTAGTTTCGTGAGTTATCTTGAAAGTTGGCATTGTTGCGATAGTACGTAAATGCCAAGTTCTACAACTAGCAGTTTAAATAACAATTCAAATACGTTGCATTTTGTCATACTTTTGGCACTAATTAAAAAAGGAAGGAAAGAATCGTGTTTTTTTAAAATTAAATTTAAAAAAATAAAATTTTTAAATAGAAATGTTAAGAACATAATTAAATGCTCTTAAGACATCACATAGGAAATTGCATAGGTAAAAAAAAGAAAAAAAAAAAAAACAGTGATACTATAGAATTAATGGTGTCTTAAGACTTCTTGAAGTCCTGAGAAGAAATATTAAGAATCGTTACTCTTTTTTTAACAGGACCCGACAGTAACTTTCAGTTTGTCAGATGTACCAGGACAGGGAATATGGTTAAGGACCCTGGTATATAGTCTACGTTGTCAAATACTCATACAAACGGTTACCTGTAACAAATAAATGTGTGCATGACTCATAAACTCACAAACCAACTAGACAGATTCCCACCTTTCGACTAAATGAGTAATGATGGTGATTTGTGGTGGGCCAAGACCTAGGCACGAGACATAACTTATTACTGTTGCCAGTTGAAGCGCAGTTCGAAATTCATTATTTTTGGGAGAATATTTCCGGGAATAATATTTGGCAATTAAATTTTTTTTACATCATGATCTTACTGAGGATGTTTTAAGAACAAGACGAATACCCCGTGATCGAGGCTCAGTTGACCCATATCTTAAAATAGCGACACTCAACCTACAGCCCACCGGGACTTTTTAAGTGGCCCGGTCATGGCTCATTGCTCTGAGAAATTCATTTATTTACGAAAATTTGGGGGAAATTCTTTGTTAAAAAATCAAATATATCAATTTTGTTTATTGCTGTCGATGTCGTATGTGGGTGCGATGATATATTTTTTTCCTGACAAGTTATAATAGACAACAGTGAAGTAGGGACCATTTTATGAGTGGAACTAATTTCTAACTATCTTTCATATCTTACAAGCAAAAAATATTTAAAGAAAATATATTGTTTCAAGACGATTGGGAAGTCGTCTATTTTGTAGGGAAAAAGAAGCATGATTCAGAAATTGTTTGATTTGTCACGAAAGTGTATTTAAAAAAATACCAATAAACAGGAATCGTTCAATGACATTTTTCCTGGAAGATCCCTTTCATGAGATGATACATAGGCTTTCTTGAATAATCTTTACAACAGCAAAAAAAGGGTTTTGTCAGTGATAATGCCACAGCGATAACAAAGACACCCTATAAAAAAATTTGTTATATCATTGGTAATCACATGAAACCGTTTACTGATGCAGAAATTGGGAAAGAGTGACTCTTAAATGCTTCCAATTTAGAAAAATTCAGTGACAAAAATAAAAAATAATTAAAAAAAACAAAATATGAGTTTTGATATTTTAATCAAAATTTCCACATTTTAAATTTTCTGTATTATCTTGGTCTTAAAGCATTTCTCCCCCTTCCCCCACCTCCATTAATCCTTAAGTTGCGGCCTGCGTGAAATACCTAACATATGTATGCGGCCAGGCAGAAGAAAAGGTTCAGTACCCCTGCTTTAAAACGTTCCTGATGAGGTTTGGTATGGAATCTAGGGAAATGAAATTTCAAAAATATATATCCCCCATCTACGTACAGTAAGAGGTTTCGCGCCAATTTTCTTCATACTGCTTTACTGCGAAGAACTGTCACCACTAATATATTTACAATTAAAATCACACCTCTCCGCAGTTTTTAGACTCACTTCCTGCATGTACATGTGATCATCATTCCCCTTATTTCTTTTTCTACATCTGAAGAAACGCGATTATAAAATTAAGTCGGGCGACTTTTTTCTTAAAAAGAAGAGGGGAAAAAATTTCTAAAACACAAAGAAGTTGGGATAAAGCGGTAGAAGAGAGAGAGAGAGAGAGAGGCATATATCTCCTTTTACAAATTTAATTACGTTTAAGAATACCCCGCTTTATTATTTTTTTCCTCCTACTATTTTTACAAAAAAAAAGCAAAAAAGGCGAAAAAAATATTTTAATTAAATGACAGAATTTTTCTATTATTAGATGAAATGAATATTTAAGATTTAAAATGAGGATAAGATGAATATTGAATCTCGCTATGAATACACATATGATTGATTGGTTTTTCTTTTCAAAAGACGGTGTAATTCGTTCCATTGTTAGAAATGAGGCGAAAAAAAAAAAATTAAATCGCAAAAAGAAATTTTTGGAAAAAGAAAGAGAAAGATTTATTTTACAGTGCTTTATTAGTTTTAAGGCTATTCAAAACTTATTCCCGGTTTTCTTTTTCCTCTTTTGTTAAAAGCGAATTCTAATTGTAGTTGAGATATATTGAAGTTTTTGAACAATTCTGAATCAATTAATTGCTCTCTATTGCATAATTTCTTATTGAAAAGAATAATATCTTTGTTTTCTAAAGTCGATGCGTAGAAATATCATTTATGGAATTTTCTCTCGGCGAGCTTTATTCTTATTAAATGTAAGCTTCTGAAAATAAAGCCTCTTATAAACAAAAAAAAAGGAAAGAAAAGAAAAATGTACACCAGGGAAAAGAAAGTTTGTGAACGAAATATTATTTTGATTTTAAACTATTTCATTTTTATTAATCTAGATGACAAAAAAAAACATTCAATTGTATAAAATGATATAAATTATAATTTGTGGCATATTGTCAAGCAGATAAAGTGAAGTAATCGATTGCGTGGATTGCTTACGTCGAATGAAAATAAAGCTCACTAATCTCAGCTCGAAATTTTATTCGGAAAGCTCTGTTTTACAATTGCTTTTCTAGAATTGTTGCCATAACTAGAGTTTTCCAGGTCTGGAAATAAATATTTAACTACACAGTTAAAGTTGACAAGAATAATTACCATATTTTAGAAGAAAAGAAAGTCAATACAAAAAATTTTTAAAAAAATTGACAGTGAATTTTGAATTGACGATCCATCGAGCTTGCAGCTCTATCGACTAAACCTCAGTGTTCCCCCACAGAGAGAGAAAATTTCAATACAATATTATAACTATTAAAGAACTACTATGTTTTGATTAATTTCACAACAAAAATTGTATTTACGTATTATACCATGGACCAATTTCGTCAAATCGAAAGAACTCACTAAAAGCAGCGATAATGGAAATTGTTCCTGCGCAGTTTGGGACACTAATGATAACAATGACAGCATTTGGCGACATTTTTTTAATTGGAGATATCTTTTCATATGGCGAAATTAGTCTATGGTATAATAAGTAAGGACCGAAAAAATTAACTTTAAATTACTTTTAGATGCCATATTTTTAATACATTTAAGTTAACGTGGTACTTACGTATTATCTCAACAATTGCTAACGTTCAAGATAACTTCCCAAGCTGGCAACCCTGATTTCGCATGTGTCGTATGTGCTGAATTGACAATCATGTGCTTCGTTTCATATAATGTCACCAATAGGTTGCAATAATACGTAAATACCGTTGATGGTTCTATTAATTTATTGAAAATTTATTATACCGCTTTATGGCACTTCGAGCACAATAATAATGACATGGACAATTTTTGGCGATGTCTTTTCGCATGGCGAAACAAATCGACATAAGTATAAAAAAAACCCTTTAAATTAAGTTTAAATGTTATACTTTTATTACATTTAAGTTGATGTCTTTATTAATTCATTGAAAATCAGTTAAACCGTTTTATGATTAGCAAATCCAGGTGTTTTTCTCAGTGCATAAAAGCAAACAATACCTAAAGACAAGTATCCTGAAATATTATACAAAACTGCATCACCTGCAACTTATTATATACAAAATTCGCAATCAGATACAATGATTCCCAATAAATTAATGCTTCGTCAGACTTATATGAGATTACCGTTCACGCGATTGATAAATAAAAATCGAAGAGACCTGGATTTTTTCTTCTTATTTTTTCACCAAGGTGAAAAAATATTGCTTGAATACGTAAATGCAGTTTGCACCAATACAGGTGAAAGACATTAACAAACAACAACATCTGTGTCCGTTTAGGAACGAAAAAGAATTTTTTTTTTCTCCCTGGTAAATTACCAAACGATAGGTTCAGCTCTAACAATCATCAAGTGTTCGAAAAGAAGAAAAAAATAATAAAAGAATATGCGATCCTAATGACTAAATTATGTTATACGTCAGCAATCTAGGAAGACTCGAGAGTAATGACCGCACCAAACGATAATCAAACAAAACAAAAAAAGAAAAAGAAAATATCTCATTTTTATTTCTCATCTTTTTACTACTAATTTATGAAACAATACTTTCACGTAAAGCGTTATTCTAAAAAGAACAAATGATGCTACTGCTAAGCCTTTTCGATGTTTTAATCGATTAATTGCCGAGAGTAAATAGATTTACCGAGGGAAAAAAAAAAAAAAAAAGAAATCTCACTTCAGCAATATTTATTAAATGGTACGGGTCTTTAACCTTTAGTAATTTATTGACTGAGGAGGCGACATTAAAAGACAGCCATAGGAGAATATTAGAGAAGACATCGAATTCCATAAATAACAAAGCGATATTTTATATTTGTTACTCTTTGCTAATTATTGGAACGAAGTGAAGTAACTGTTAAATGTATCTAACTTAATTTTCTAGCGCGGTGTGTATTCGTAACTATATTAATGGAATTCTAATTAAGAGAATTCCGAAGTTGTGCTTTTTTGCCAGCGAGAAATGGTTCAAATTATAATTAATCAGTTGTTCGAAAAGAATGGAACAGAAAATAAATAAACTTTTGCGTAAACATGTATCTGCATTTGATCAATTAAGCGATAAGCGTGCTTCGTCCAAAAACTAAGGAATTAAATTATTACCCGTGAATACATGAGTTTCATTAACTTAATGGTTATGCGAATACTATGCAATACAATTAAATCGTCATTTCTTTTACTTAGCATACATTAATGTAGCGTTACAACAGAAATGCAGCAAAAGCAATTGAATTTTACTAATTAATTTTCTTTTCTACTCAGAATTCGGTTTGAAATCATCTGTGTGCCACCAGATAAAACAATTGACGGTTAACGTCGATAAATCAACAAACGTCGCCAAATGCCGCGATATACAGCCATTAAGGAAACCATTCCCGCACAGTAGTAATAACGTAGATAAAATCTGGCAACATTTTTTGAGTTGGCGACAACTTTTCCTTTCGCGAAATTGGTCGACGGTATAATATGTAAGTGCCCAAGAGGCAAAATAAGTCAAGGATTTGTTTATTCATCAGGAAAGGATACAAAAGGAGCAAAATATACTAAACATAAACATGGCTAATAAACGCAATCAAATTGATCAAAAGCCTATTCAATCCTAGTTAAGTCCACATCTTTGGTGACAGAGGGTATAAAAGGATACCAACAGTCAATATTCCCTAGAAGGAGGTGCTGCTACGGCTCATTTTTCATCGTTGGAATTCTACAGAAATAATTTGCCAAATTGGCGATGAATAAAAATGTAAATTAAAATAGAATGGAACAATTTTCTTATTCAAAAATAGTAACAATAGCTCAATAAATATAATAAAATTGATCATTTTTATACTTGTACTTTTCCGTCAGTGCAGCACTAGTTACGAATAACCACAAAAACTTAAGGCCATCTACCGCGCCAAATATCGAGGAGATTGGTTTTATGTGAATCGAGTGCACTTGCACCGCTTTGCTCTATCGAGTCTTGGTTTTATTTGATTTCAATAAACTTTGCTCAAATACAAAAAAGGGCTACAGAAACAGTACCAGAACTATTAGTAATGAATCTTATAATTTTTAGTTTATAATAAGAGACAATAATTATATACTTAAGCTAATACTTAATCTCCTAACGAATTTTCGAAGAGTAAATGTTCTAATTTTCCATAATCAGCCAAAAATTAAATCACACCATAATGTATGCATATATATTCCACAGATTATAACTTAATTTCTTCGATTTTATCTAATATATAATCCAATTTATTATCTTTCATTTCCGTGAATGTATTTTATCTATGAATTATTTTCGACACATTAAAATATATATCTCCTAATTAGAGAGAAAACTAGCTGAAACATGAATCCGCTCCAAATAAAAAGAAAACCGAAGAAATAGCGCATCAGACATGAAGAAGACCAAAGAGTGGCCCCTTGCAGGCCAGACACCAAAAACATAAAAGTGAAATTCAATCATTGATAGAAAAACAAAGTAGACATATTTCTACCTCGGAATCCCTTAGTTTCCGGTATTTTTTATCTCTTGGGTATATCAAGTTTTCAAACCGCAATAACACTAGTATAAAAGAAAGTAGTTTGAAAATTCTAAGTATTTTTTCTTGTTATTTGGAACGGCTACGGCCTTTTATTTTGAGTCTTCAAAATAAATTGAGTCGAACCCTTTGAGTATGATAAATTGCTTATATAGTTTTGTTATCCTTTAAAAGAATAAAGGTAAAAAGTTACATTTGTGTATAATGACCACAAATAAACATTATATATATATATATATATATATATATATATATATATATATATATATTATACCACAAGAGTACTGTTAGCTATATCCAATACATATTTTTGTACCCCAAGTGAACTATTTTAAAGAAGATACGGATTTATATAAAATAAATAAATAAATATATAATAGTGTTCTCGAACTTTCATTTTAAAAAAAAAAAACTACAATTGAAAATGGTTTAATACGAAACTGAGGGGACTTAAATATTTTTCGTGTTAAAAGAATTTCGTGTTAGGGGATATTGTACCCTCACCAAAAAAACATATATTTAACAAAATTAAGTTTATTAGAGTACATTTTATAAAGATAGATATGTGTATGTGCATGTTTGAATAAAAACCATTGCTCCACAGTTTGCTGCTCTCTTTCTTAATAATTGTTGATAAAACAGAGTTAGCAATATCAAAATCTTAGCAGATTTCCGTTTTCATCTTCTGTTTTTGATCAACAGCCTTAAGAAGCTTTATTTTCATTTAAAGCGAAATAGTAGTTTGCTTTTTTTTTTTTTTCTGAGACTCTTTCCATTGTGTTTGTAAACAAATTCTTCTGAAATAGAAAAAAATAATGAGAACCAAGCTCACTGATTTTTACTCACACTGTGATGTCACCGAATTTCAAAGCCAACTAATGGTTCAGAGATGATGTTTTTGAGAGGCATTTGTAGAGAGGGACAGATAAAGTAGTTTCGATAAACAAAATTGGCTCGCACATGCTATTCCGAGGGTATTTCAAAGTCAAGTTAGTCTCCTTTCTAAAAAGCATGTGCGAAACGATTTTTTTCTTATTTCCACCCCTCTAAAATCTAGCCTGCGGGGCTGGTGTTTTCCGTATTTTGTTCATTCCCAGAAGGGAAATATTTTCATTTAAGCGATTTTCGTTTCGTGTGAAGAGAAAAGCAAGCAGGGAAATTCATACATAGTGGTTTGTTGGGACCGTTGTATTATTTCGTGTTAACCTATATTTCGTCTTAAGCGTTTTCGCGTTGAACGTATTTCACTGAATTACTTTTCAAACTTTCATTCATAATCGCTGTAAGCCCAGTAGTCATGGCCAGCATAATTTTTTTCGAGCCATGAATTCGAGTTCTGGAGCTACTAAAGATCTATTGTGTGGAGAGATGATGCTTGTTAAATATGTCAGTGCTCAATGGTGTGGAGGTTTAGAGAGGTGTATCAGCTCAAGTTTCTTAGCCTCAGCACTTGACTGGGGCTCAAGGATTCTACGTTCATCGCCAATTACATTCGTGTAGCTTCAAAAGGTGACATCAATCATTCTTCTCAATATATCCCTTAAGTTATATCCTTTTTTCATGATCTACCCCGAGTCATAATTAAAAGTTCTAAAATAACCTCTAATACGGCACTTCTAAAAGGATACATTTCTTTGGATTTTTACTTCCTGTGATGAAAACTTTCGCATGTGGCATATCATTTTGAAAATAAAATAAGACCATAATTTTTTCCATATGCAAAATTTTTATAAAAATAATTAAAACTGAATTCAACTCAGAGGCTCAACAGCCCATGAGGGCCAAGGCTTACTGTGTCCATCTCAGTTTTTGTGACCTTGGGCACTGGGGTGCATGTGCAAATGTTCGGTCAAGTCGTCAGTCCGACGCGAAGCAAGCTTGGTACTCATTTATCAACCCACCAAAGGAAAGAAAGGCTTCGACTCCCTTGCCCAGCCCGGGGTTTGAACCATGGACCTGCGGCATGGAAGCGCAATATGCTACCACTCAGCCAATGGGCTTCATAAAAATTATTATAATTATCATTATTTTGCATATGTAAAATACAACAGCGGTTGTCGTGCTAATCGAAATGCTAGTAGCACAAATCCTAGGAAGGAAACTAGCTTCTCATCGACATTTAAAAATCAATGAAGTTGAATACTTTTCACGGCCTTATAAAGGGAATAACCATTATCTTTTTCTCTTTTAACGTACTCTCTCTCTGTATAGGCTATCATCAACATAAACAAATTATAAAAACCACTCCAAATCACCTCCATAATTAGAAAGTAAATTTCCTGAACACGAATCAACTTCAGATAAAAATAAAAATATAAACCCACTAAATATCTTCATCAGAACATGGAAACCGCGACCGCGATACCAATTCTTTTACCTCCCCCATTATCTTCCCAGAGGACCCAAACAAATAGTCCAGTCACGGCAGCCGTGGACTAAAATTCCAGTCACTTCCAAATAAACAAGTCGGTATGTTCCATATCTCATCAATAGGTACTCAGAGAGCTTTTAGAAAGACAGTCGGAAGCTTTCAAGGGACAAAGTTACACTTAATCGAAAGTTCTCGGGCGCCAATCAATAGTGGTGGGGTCGTTTTTTGGTGGTGATGGCCCTATTTGGAGCAGCTTCAAAACCTTGAGCGTGCGGGAGGTACATTGGGTCCTTTAGTAGCTCAATCGATAGAAAGGTGTAGAGATTTCTCCTGTGTATCTTCCCGCGCATAAACTACATGTCGTATTTAAGATAAACTCTGTTAATAAGTTGAGAGAATGTTATGCAGGAAAGACTCCGGGGAGAGGGACAGAGAACTGAAGGGATGCTGTGCTCTTAGTGAAAATGTTACTTGTATATTTTAATGTATGTGTGTTAGTCACCATTCTGAATTTTTTAATACTGTTTTAATGGCGGTACTTACGTATTATACAGTCGACCAATTTCGCAAAATTAAAAAACATTGCCAATTCAAAAAAATGTCGCCAAATCAAAAAACCGCCAATTTTAAAAAATTCGCCAAATCAAAAGACATCGTCAATTTAAAAATTTCACCAAATCAAAAAACATCACCAATTTAAAAAATTTCGCCAAATCAAAAGACATCGCCAATTTTTTAAAAAATGTTGCCAAATCAAAAGGCATCTCCAATTCAAAAAAATGTCGCCAAATGCTGTCATCGTTCTTATTATTGTGTTCGAACCTGCACAAGAATGGTTTCCACTATTGGTCTACATCGTGGCATTTAGCGACGTTTTCTGAGTTGACTTACCGTAAAATCCGACGTATAACGCGCACCTTTATTTAACCTCAAGTAATATTTTTTAATTTTTAGGTATATTCGCCGTATAAAGCGCGCTCCCTTTTTTACGCAGAAACCTGAAGATGTATATATGCAGTACTCTTATGTTTTGAAGCCATTTATTCGAGGTATTTTCTTGGGACATTTTAGCAAAAAACAGTATACTTCTGGAACTATAACCTTTTAAGTTCATAAGGTATGTGATTTCTTCCAAAAGAATACTATTTTGATGTATGTATAGAAGTCTAATTTGTTTTTATGTGCTCATCTCTTTATTTTACTTCTAAAGCTGTCATTTTTATACTCGGCGTATAATGCGCACACTTAAATTTCGACCTCATTTTTGGTATTAAAAGTGCGCGTTATACGCCAGATTTTACGGTAGTTGGTCAACGGTAGATTTTTGTAGTTCATGCACGAGTTTGAATAATTTATTGCTTATCATAACCTCGCACTTTGAGGCTGCATGTGAGCTATAGGTGACAGACCTTTTAATTTTTAACCATTTTGATTTGGCGAGAATGACATCTCTGATCTGGCATCCCACTCTTTAAACTTGAATAACATGCCAACATTGAGCCATGGTTAATTTAACGTGCATCAGCCACTACACAAGGTGGGTGTACTAAATTGACAATATCACAGCAAAGAAAACAAAATTAACTGAATTATGTCTTCGAGTCAGATTTTTTGAATGCTATAACAAGAAAATGTTGTATTAAAAGTATTAATACACTTAACAAACAAACAAAAAGAATGCATGTAATGAAACTAAAATAAACATATACCAGAATTTATAACTCTCCAAAATCATCTACGCAACTACACATACACATATATATCATATTTAATAAGGACCAGTCACCATGGATTTAATTTAAAGTCCTCCTATCTATAATTCAATTTTTTAAGCACACACACATATTTACATAAATCTGCTATAAATATTTCTAACCAAACTCGTAAACTAAATCATGTCTTCAAATATTTCAGCATACAAGACGAGATGACATCATAAAACGAATATTTTCCACACAACTGATGGAAAGAAATTTGGACATCAACATCATCTTTTATTATTATTTCGATGTCCGATGAAAAACTAACAGTAACGAATTTATGGAATCAGATTTATGGAAGGTCATCTAAATATGAATATTTCATTTCGATACTTAAAAAAATCTAATAAACTACAAACTTTTCAAATAACACATCAAAATGTCATGTAGTGACGAAATTCAACCTGTCAGCGCTGAGACCTTTAGATAACATTTTATCGGAGAGAGTGCGTGCAGAAGTGACGACACTGCAAAATATTATAAAACGTTTTATAAAATAATACAGAAGCCTAAAGATAGTGAGATGGCGTTCAAAGTAATAGTTTTTTTACTTGATAAATAATATTAATCAAAGTTGGATGTGGGCACTGGCATAGCTGAACCTAAATGGGCTCTGTATCAAAATTTCTTAAACGCCCTTTAGGAGGGGTGGCTTAGCATGTTCCGATTTACTTTGTTTATATATGTTGGCGCCCCTGTAGCTTGGGGGCCCGTATCATTGATATGGCTGATACAGCGGTAGCTACACCTCTGGATGTGGGCAGTAGGATGCCAACTCATATGTATTCCTCGTCACTAGACCATGGCTCACGAGGTTCATCTCCAATAGCCCTTATGTTGCTTTCATAGTGTTATTGCAATTAAACTATCAATCATTCAATCAATCAATTTAATACTAAGCTAAATCGTTGTGGCTACATTATCCATCTTAAGCAAATATAGTAGCTAAAGACTTAAATATTGAAGTTCGATACCAATCGGTTATTATAATACATTTTTCAGTGTTTCCCTCTCTTTTTGCATTTATAATTCAATTATATAGATTAATTTCTAAAACTTACAAACATTCCATTTGATTTTTATTTTATTATTTATGATCTAAGATGACTTTTAGTTTTACAAATATTCGTTTTCTTTTCAGAATTATTTAGATCACAACGGCCACCCACTAGTGGTCCATGGAACACTGATTGATTCGTGATTTTTTTTATGAACATTCAGTTTTAAAAATGATGAGTAATACAACATATTTTGAGTAATCGCAAGAAACTTAAAAAGAACTGAAGTGGACTGATGCTTAATATTAGTCGGATGCTTTTGTTATTGGATTAATCATTGTATTCGAGTTCCTGGCTGTTGATGCTTAACTTGCATTAATAAAGGAATAAATACTCTGAATAATCTTGGCTTATACAGAATTATATATTGAAAAACATGTAGAATTTATCCCTTTACGTTATGGGAGGGAATATGGATTATACTTTTTTTTTCAACATCTTAATTACTAATTTTAGTCAAATTCCTTCTGAGATAAACGCAATACCAGTTTAGCTACGTTTTAGTTACTTTTGTAGGTATTCTAGCGCCATTTGAAAGTGAGCATTGGTATATAACCATGGTAAAAAAATAATATAACACTTCAGTTTGTTGATATTGCCTCGAGTTGACCGGTTTGTTCCTACTTTTCATGAAATTCTTTTTCTGTGACATGGAGATGAAAAAATCTAAATATAAGTGAAAATATAATTATAGTGGTTCACCATATCATGGTCTTTCAAATGAGTGGCCCGACATATAATGGTCAATCAAATTAGTGGTCCACCAAATATATACCTATACATTTAGTGGTCTATGAAGTTCTAAATGATGGCGGTCTTTGATTTAGATAAGATTGGTATCCATATTATATATGCATGGAAAAAAATATTTTTACTGTTAAATTATTTCAATTGGACAATATAATATTTATGTGCTAAGGTTCTAATATCCCGATTTTGCGAAACATTTTGTTGTTATGAAATCGTTTTTTTTCTTTAATAAAAATGAATTCTTTTAATTTATAGTATTTTAATGCAAATACAGAACGAAAGTTAAAAAAGGAGCACGTATGGTGAATAGTTACTTCATAGGGGTGAGGAACAGGTAACGGTTGTCGAACACTGGCCCAGATTATAGCTTTTATAATGCTAAATAGATAAGCATAGATTTATATTTGGATAAATAATGTTTCCTAGGAAGGAAGCCGACCATTAATATTAAATTGTTTCAAAAATCACCTTTAACATGAGAAATGAATACGACTGTCACCCATTTTAGAAGATAAGAACGTATTCATTGCCTCCCATCGAAAAATACACCCATTGTTATTCTGCCAATATAATAAAGCTAATACTCTAAATAAAATAAATGAACAAAAATGAATTTTTAAACAAAACACAGGAAACAACTATACGAGAACCACTGGGGGGAGGAAAGGGATTCGGAAGCGCAGAAACCTCTGACAGTTCTTTTGAACTTGATTTATCGAGTTATTCATGCCACATAACAATTGCTACGCGTTCAATACACTCCATTGCTTTTAGTTTATTAGGTTTTATTTTGATTCCTTTGATTTATGAAACGCATTGAAATAAGGCTTGATGCTAAACCAAAAATGTGCAAATTGCGCGCTTTCTGAATGTCATTTACATAAAAACTACTATATCTGGTGAGTATTTTCACATAAGAGATCACGATTGGAGGTGTTTTGCATCTTTTGTTTTGGGACTTAGGCCTTTATTTGGTAAAGGAGAACAGATTTAGAGAATACATAAGAAATGTTCCAAAATGGCAGGTATTCTATGATTTGATACGAATTATGATAGGACTGAGTTCAATTGTAGTGCAGCGAAGAATAGTGTTGATATCAAAAGGTTCGCGGAAACGATTTAAAACCTTCCTTCCGTCTTGGAATCTGATTTATTTTGAAACATTGGAAACGTATATTAGAGCTTATTGATTTATATATAACAGAGGTGGGAACCTTTTTACCATTGGAGTCTGCATGTAAATAAAGTAGTAATAAAGAAGGCCGCATAGGTTGATGTACCTATAAATACGACTTTTATGAAAATATAATAGTTTTTGTATAGATTTATCAATTTTGTGCATTATATAGAAATATTAAAAAAAACTAAATCTTTATTTATTATTTGACATGAAAAGTTACAATATAATTTTTTTTTTTGTATTCACCTAAGAGTAAAAATTTGTTTTAACATTTATCATTGATTATTATTTTTCTATAAATTTATTAAATTCATAGATATCGTTGTAACTTTCTATATTTCACTGTTGGTATATTTTTATGTACACATTTTTATTTACACATACACACACACACACACCAGTGGCGCACACAAGGGGGTGTTCTAGGGGTCCGGACCCTCCCAAAGCCCTTGATTTTTTTTCGATTGATTATAATTCTAAGTATATAGTACGTAAAATTTAATTAAATATTTGTTATTAATAATTAATTTTATTAATTAATGTTAATTATTTTTCAATAACTAGTTTTTTACTGTTTTTTGTTTCCGAAAATCGACAAAATTAAAAGGAGCATGATACAAGAATGGTGGACTTTCGACCCTGGACCCCCCCCCTTGAAAATTCCTGTGTGTGCTACTGACACACACACACATATATGAATGAAACTTCATAACGTGAAGCCTTAATTGGTTCCTCTACATGAGCATGTGTGGTAGTGTCGCCATACTGCACTAGGCGGCGTTCAAACATTTGAAATGTACAATTAGCTGTTCCAACGAGCAATCATTAAAACATACATACATTCATGCCGTTCTTCATTTAATTTCATTGATTTGCAAACTGTTGTAATCTATATAATTAAATATTAATTAATAGAAGTGCTAGCTTTTATAAAGGCCACTCAAGAAACTCAAGGCCGTGGGTTTCCCTTTTCTGATATATAACATGCACCTATGTTGTCATGTTATATGTCATATCTCATATGACAATTCTATAGGGGTGATTCCGAAATCTAAAAGTTTTCCGTTCATTTAAAAATTTGGAAGTTATGTTACGGGGGGTGTATATAGAAATTATTTAACAAGGAATGTGCTTAAGGATATTTATTGCATTCTTATATTCTTATTCTAAAATCTACGGGACGCAAAATTTGCGAGGTGGTGCAATTCATTCAAATATAGTTTTTAATATTGTTTTGTGTTTCTCATATCAACTTCCCTATTAATCCTTTTTCATAAAAATAAAAATAAAATGCAAAGATGAAAATGAAATACTTAGTTAAAAATATAATAAATAATTTTAAAAATATAAATTAAAAATAAAAATATGTAAATAAACGAAAAAAAAAAGAGTTCAAACATTACACATAATAAAAATGCCGTACTTCAGCAATTCTCCTTAGAGTTGTATAATAGATTTTTTACAGTGTTAATAAATCGATCAGATCATGTAAACAACTATGCAATTTTCTGATTCTATCAAATATTCAGTACAATGCCCTCCCCCTCCAAAAAACATGGAAAATCAAAGGCTATATTAAACAATTATAAAAATTGCTTTGCGGAGCCTTTTGAAAAGACAGAAAATACTGTTTTACAAACTGGAAATAATCGTCAACTCTTTACTTAAAACTAAGTTATTTTTAATTAGTTTTTTATTAATTAGTTCTGAAACTATTGAATTATGTCCCGGAGTTACACGATCGAATTTGTCGCCAAAGTTACCACTTGAATCGCCACAAGCAGGAACTTAAATTCCATGAAAGAAAAACAGTTTTATGAAAACAACGTTATATGAGACCTAAATAATAATTTAATTAAAATAATGACTTGTTTCACTATGGAACCTATCATTAATTTACATGATGCCCACACATTACACCATAAGCGTGAAAGAATTATATGAATATAAATTCGATGGTTATTTAAATTCCTTTCACACATAATGCTGGTTATTTTTCTCGCCAAAAATGCCATTCTTCATGCATGAAAAATTATGTGTGACACACAATTGTTTAATTCTTTAAGCCCTTTTCAGAGTACATCATTTTTATTATTTTGAGTTTCAAGTAGAATTATTTTGAATGATGGTTTAATAATGTAACGCAGGTATGTTTATGTCAAAGAAATCATGAATAAATTATTCAGAATAATAACTGCCACAATATAGAATTAAAAAATAAGAATTAACAGATTGAAAAATATAATTGGGGGAAGGGGGTTAAAAGACAATGCGTGCTTTTTATACCCTTTTGAATTCCATTAAATATTTCCGCGGGGGGATTCTAATTTGAGTGTTCCATGAATCATGAAAATGATTCTGCTAAAATGGAAATTATTATCGTCTGCAGTGAATTAATTATTTCTTTTCAATTGACATCGAAAATCATTCAATATAATTATTATTATAACTCACATTTTTTAAAAAAAATTTACTCATATTCTTTTTTTAAAAGAAAATGCATTAAAAAAGGAGAAAAAAAATTAATTTATTGCATATCTTGTTTTGAATTATCACAATTAAATATATTTCGCAAATATATTCGCATATTTTTTTAACATATAGAAAATACAGAAGAATTAATTCAATAGAAAATAATTTCAAATAAAATAAAATAATTTTGTTATTAAAGATAAATGATCATTTCCATGGGTTATTAATTTTAATTACAATTAATTTTTTATGTAATATACTCTCTCTCAGTGATATGTCCCTTATCACTCTTATTAAACAATAATTCGGTGGTTGCTGTTGCTAAACCTTTTAAATGCTGTTTTGACATTTAATTTAAACTGCCTATCCGATATCTGTATTGTACTGATGGATGCGCCGTAACCACAAGTTATTTTCTATCAAGGAACTGACGAGACTTTGAGGTACGTTTGAACTGGAGGAATAGTCAACTAGAGTAGTTCTAGGGCAGGGGAGTGGCAAACACCTTTATGGATCAACGTGCCATTTTTTTTCTAAAGAAGTGTTTAATGAGGTATAGACGTGCCGTCAAATAATTTTGACTTGTGATTATTGGGAAAATAATAAAACTAAATACTAACAAAACTCGAAACTCTTTATTTACTACTAAAATATACCTTTTGCACTGTATAGTTGTAAATGTTTTTTAGTTATACGTGTAATTCAAACTAAAATAACATTAGTGTGACTTCTGTTGTTGTATAGATTGGATGAAAAATAACTTTTTATGGTTTCTAAGAAATTATTTTTGCTGTGGTTAAATTTTTTGACAAGAGGATTTGGGATTTGTTTCAAAATGCCATTTTGCAGACGATATATGTTCTGCATACCACTGTTCCAGAACATAAAATACACACCGCTTTGTCACCTTTACTAATAATGCCATGCTTCTACATTAGCCAAGTTTGAAATTCTGTTACACTTAATAGCTTGCACTTTTTGTTCCTTTGCTAACTAGCCATGATAAATAACAGTTAAAAATCGTTAATATAACACAAATAAACTTTTAAATACAGTTGTGTCGACGAAATTGACCATGCTATGCGTAGACAAATTTTACATCATAAACAAATGTAGTCCACTAAGTAACTAAGGCAAGAAAGACAATTACAAACGAGTGTGTTCCCCGAAGCCCCCCGACCAATTACTCGCGTTTGTTCGTAATTCTTCATGATGAACTTTGTTATTTTGGAATAAAATGCAAACCATTTTGATCGCTGGCGTGCCCAAAATATTGTGTCACAAACCATTGATGACACACGTGCCACTGGTTCGCCATCCTTATTCTAGGATGAGATATGCTGCCATTTAGTTTCCAATTTCTAGGTTACTGCTTATGCTTGTAATTTTGGCAGCTCTTATGAAAGCAAGTTTAAGGTAAAGGGTGTTTTTTTAGAGATATAGAACTTTAAATTGCAATAAAACAACGATGTATTATTCGATTGACATGAATTTTTTTTATTCGAAAGATAATCTTGTGGCATTACATTTTAAATATGATTTCTGGCATAGGACTGCCACGGCTGGCTCGGATGTAGTCCAATCTGGACGTCCAATTTTCGATGACTTTTTCCAACATTTGTGGCCGTATATCAGCAATAACACGGTGAATGTTGTCTTCCAAATGGTCAAGAGTTTGTGGCTTATCTGCATAGACCAATGACTTTACATAGCCCCACAGAAAATAGTCTAGCGGTGTTAAATCACAAGATCTTGGAGGTCAATTCACAGGTCCAAAACGTGAAATTAGGCGGTCACTAAACGTGTCTTTCAATAAATCGATTGTGGCACGAGCTGTGTGACATGTTGCGCCGTCTTGTTGGAACCACAGCTCCTGGACATCATGATTGTTCAATTCAGGAATGAAAAAGTTAGTAATCATGGCTCTATACCGATCACCATTGACTGTAACGTTGTGGCCTTCATCGTTTTTGAAGAAGTACGGACCAATGATTCCACCAGACCATAAAGCGCACCAAACAGTCAGTTTTTCTGGATGTAACGGTGTTTCGACATACACTTGTGGATTAGCTTCACTCCAAATGCGGCAGTTTTGTTTGTTGACGTAGCCATTCAACCAGAAGTGCGCTTCATCGCTAAACAAAATTCGCTTATGGAAATCGGGAACAACGGCCATCTCGTTTGGGGCCCATTCGACGAATCTACGCCTTGCTTGATGATCGTTTTGATGAACTGCCAAACCAAACTGAGAATAAATCACTTGACAGCTGTTAAATCGGTCGCCATCTTGGAAAATAATGCCAACTTAAACTTCTATACCTGGAAAAAAAACACTCTTTAGTTCGCAACAGCTTCGAGATTTTCCTTCTTCAAAAAAGAAAGTGTTTATATATTTCTCACAGAGTCGACAGCTAAATTCTTTTTGCTAAAAGTTATGTTTTCAAAGCAAGCTCAAGCAATCAACAATAGATTGCATTTGTGAAGTGATTTCACCCCTTTTGTCGAAACTATTCATCCGTGCAGTTGTTTGGCGTGTGACCTTGATGAGTGTTTAAAAGCAGTCATACGTAAAAATTAAACCTTTTACATCCAATTTCCAACACTCCCAAAGGACATCAACCTCAAGGCATGTACATTTTAACATCCGTAATAATTGTTCTGTAAAGTTTATAAAAACATTCCAAAAGTATATATAAAAAGGAAAATATATATTTGAACTTCAATTTTTCTTCTTTTTTTTAAATTTTTTTTTTATTGAATTTCAATAAATCTCTTTTACAAATCGTCTGTGGATTTATAAACTGATATTCGAAGGACATTTATAGTTCTTAATAGGAAGTTTAAAAATAAATAAATAAAAGTACAATATTTTTTTTTCAAAATACGATACTATATTTATACATTACTTTTTTGGCATTGCTTTTGGAGAATTAAAAACAAAAAATATTACTAATATAAAAGTAGAAATTACATCATTTTTTTTTCTTTCCACAATAGAGTAGAAATGATAATGCTTTTTGAAAGAGTCTAAAAAAATTACTTGATTAAAATTATACTAGGTAGTTTTAAAAAATTATTTATTTTCAACAGTTCCACTCTGTATAACAATGTACCATAGCTTACTTTCATATATTTTCGTATGGGAGTTTTCCCGTTGGTAAGAAACTTAACCAGTCAAACTTTACGAAGAATTTTGAATCTGAATGTACGGAAAATTCGAATATTTAACATATGGAGTATTTCCTTACATTTGGTAAATAAAAGATTTAGTCTCACAGAGCATAAAAATTTAAAATGCTCTTTTCGCATACCTGTCAAGGGTGTTAGTGTGTGTTTATTAATGTCACACTATTAAGCAACACGAAGACTATTGGCGATGGGTTTCGTAATTTAGAACCACGGTCACGTGACGAAAACGATACCTAAGTGGACACTTTCCTCTCCAAACTACCTCATCACGCTAGGACTTCAAGCCACTGCAGATTCAGCGTGTATCAGCCCTTTGTAACGTCGGCTCATTAACAGAACTCGCACTCCTCTGCAGTCAAGATTGACATATGGAGGGTTGGTTGACTGCCCGGTACATGGTGTCTCTATACAAGGCATCAGTGGTTCGCCATTTACGCCGGAGGCATAACACATGCGAACTGTTTGGGAGAATGGCTTTGTAGTCATTACTCTTTTATTTACTTCCTGACTTACAGACACCTGTTAATCCGAACACACAGTAGACGAGACATAGTCTTTCTGTGTTGTCCCCTTGACGGAGCCAATCTGAATAGAAAGTTCTGACGCCAAGGAGTGTGGCAGAAGCAAATCTCGGTGGAAAAATTATAGCCGAATTATAGCCGCAGATGTTGGACAAGCCTTTGTCGCGGGGGAGATTGAGAAGAACCGGGCCATTGTTCAGTTCACACCAGTGGTGTGCAAATGATGTCCAGGGAGCTGTGTGTAAAATCTGTGGCCCGCCAATGAGAGGTGACCCTCCCCTGGAGTTTAAAAGGATCAATTCGGAAGGAGAAGGGGAAAAAAGACTCGCTTCTCCCGTTTCCTGATCTTGGTGGACAAAAAAAAAAAAAATGTGGTGAGAACGCCCGCAGTACAAATAAATGGTGGTACTCCAGTTCTGGATTGCGATGTCTGACGGTCTGAAAGTGGAGAAAAGAAGCGGCACAACGGCTTGGTGACCCTGACGATACTTTGGCACGGAACTTTAGTTTACTTCTTTTCAGCGAGCAAGGGAATGATTTAGGTTTTTTGATTGTAATGTTATTACTTAGACGGGAAATAAAGCAATTTTTATTGATTAGTTGTGTGACTGTAAACGCTACCCTGTCACGACGTCACACACTCTACATGGCGGGTTTTCATTGGTACTAGGCCCGAACTCATGACACGCCGGTTACGGATCCAGAGCCATGACCACTTGTCTACCACGGCCACATAACTGACAAATAACTTGAGACAAAACACACAATTCCAGACAGAAAGATTTCAATTTTCACACAAATTTATGTCTTTGTAATTTATATTTCTATTTATTGTATGAACTGCATCTTTAAAATCTATAAACTTTCAATAAATACGCAATTTTCAACTTTAATATGATTTATCAAAACCCTTTCAGCATTACAATATAGGAGACAAAAGATGGAAAACATTTTACACCAGGAAAAATGGGCTGATCCCAGCAGAAATGAGTTGTAATAGAAAAAAAATATTCTGTTATCTCCATAAGGGATACAACACAGTCAGAATATAATAATATATCACATTTGCCTCAAGAATTGATCGGGTTCTTATTTTTAACGTGGACTTCTAACACTGAATAATCGAAATTAAACAATCCTAACCAAAAACACATGATGCCACCTCATCCCCAACCCATGCAATCGTCTGGTTCTTTTCTTCCTAGTCAAAAGCGGGTGCTGCATCCCTTTCAGTATGGTAGGGGGATGTCTAAACCCTCTTCCGTGCCCTGGAATGGGGAGGGGGGCTAGCAGTGAAATAATGGCCTTTCAGGAGGCAATTAGCATCCTCCCCTCTAAGAAGGGGGAAGAGACTCATTTCGAAATTCGTGATTTCCCCGACGCATCTTCCCGAAGGAATGCGAAATGAAGGAATCGGGCGGATGCGCACAGAAGAGCTGGTTTGGAAACGTTAAATCTTGGGTGATGACTTATTTATTCTAATTAGTAGTGTAATTTCGAATTCGGTTGGCAGTTGGTAAGGGTGGTAAAGATGTTGTTTGATCAGATTTGGTGCTTGCCATCTTATCAGGCTGATTGATATAAGTGTTCCAGTTGAGGAAAATTAGAATTTCTCGTTTATTCGTAGGCGTTCGTTTCAATTCTGTATGGTCTACTACAGTAGTCTTTAAAGTGTGTTTCGCGGAGTCCTGGGTTCCCGCGAGTCAAAATGAAGTTCGAAAGGAAATTATAAATGTGTGAACAAAATAGAGTCGCATTTTCTATGAAGCTTGTGTGACCATAAGTGTATAAAAGCCGTATCACACATATACGCTTGGAGCAATTTTTCGTCCAAATCTGTGCAATTTTTATTCAGTTACCTTAGCAACGGCTTTCGAACAAATTTTTGCTAGTGAGCTCAGAGTTGTTTCAAATAAAAGTTGCTTGAAATTCCAGCCAATGGAGTTCTTCGGTGCCTTGCGTCATAAACAAGATGGCGGCGTCGATTTCGTCAAACGCATTAGATATGGCGCATAATAGTTTAATGGTGTATAATATTTTAACGGCGTATAATATTTTAAATAGAATGGTGCTCTATTTCTGTTTACGCTCATCAATAAAAGCGCGAGCGAAATAAAAGAAATAATTTTGGATGTTCTTTTGCCGAAGCAGAAAAATCGGCGAGTAAATTTTCAACGTGGAGATAGAGAGTGGCTGACGTCAGAGCATGTCGTTTTGTTTATTACAACCATTCACCCTCAGATAGAACAATAAATTGGTCCGAAAGGTTACACCAAAAATGTACTTGTGATACGGCCTCAACGCAGTGTTTCCCTAAAAAGAGTCACCCTTCCCACAAGGGACTTCTTCAAAAAATGCGATGCATGACCAACTTTACTGCAACTTTTACTTCTTTGAGTACGTGAGTTCAGGATCCATTACAAGAGATATACTATGACAGAGATTATCCTCAACAAAAAATGATAAAAAAGCACTTTCGAGTTTTTTTAATTGTTTAAGGCTGTTTTCACCAAATGTGAAAGAGCTTGAATTAAATGCGAAGCACTTTTCCAGACAGAAAAATGCCTCAATTTTCTTGTCAATTAGCAACATAGTAATTGATACATTTGTTTATAATAAAGTGTTTTTAGAATTTCAAAATATTCTATAAATAATTTATTTTTTCTTAAAGGAATAGCTAACTTAACATCACAGTATAGGAAAAGAAATTCGAAACACACATTTTATTATAAAAAAAAATGTTTTAACTCGGTTAAAAATGAGTAGTATGTTAAAATAAGGGATTCTCTATAGGATAGCCAGGACATAATATTACTATATAAGTACTTTTTTCTATGAAATAAATTAAAAGTAAAAAAACTTTTTTAAAAACTAGCTTCTATATAAATGCTCTAAAAAGAGTAAAATGAACTTTCCTTTTAAAACTTTTTTAATATTAACTTACAACGTCATTACACAATTTATGATATAAAAGCTTGTCGCGAAATTTAAGTACTCGTATTTATTTAGTTTGAAAATTTTAAAAATTGAAATCAATCAGATCAAGTTATTTAATTTACTTGTTTATCTACACAGGTAAATCTCGTGACAAGTTTTTTTCATAAATTGCCTAATGTTATAAGTCGATAGTAAAAAAAAATTGTAAAAGAAAATTTTATTTTGTTCTTTTTAGCGCTTTTAAATAAAAGCTTGTTTTTAAAAAGGGTTTTTTACTTTAAATTTATTTTTTAGTTATCGCTGGACAGGTTTCTCAGTCTGTTCATCTCATTCAACGCAACATTGTTGCAAGGTCGTTTGCCGGTTAATTTTGAACAGTCTAGCTCAGGGGTACTCAACCTTCTTTCCCGCCAGGTCACATACATATGATAGATATTTCACTCGGGTCACAACGAGAGGACAATGGGGGAATAAACACTGTAAGACCAAAACAATATTGGACAAAGCAAAATTAACCAAAACATTAAAACTCATTTTTTTACTATAATACTATATTAAAAATGAAAAGCACAGAACTTTTAAAACCCGTAATTTTAAACCAATTTTTTCACTCTTTGTACAGAATTTGAATAACAAACACAAACGAAACAAACAAATGTAACAAACAAAAACAAAGTTTCATGCGATTATCTTTAAAAATGACGAAATTATTAAATGTTTAATGAAAACTTTTAGTATTTTTTGAAAAATTGTTAAAAAAAAGTTTTCGGCATTTTATTTTTTAAATGACTGATTCTAAGAGAGAAAGGCCTGAAATTTTTAGTGCAGAATATCGATTCATTAACACGAAAAAAATTCATACGGTGGGATTTAGAAATCATTTTCATAAAAACGCATCGATTTTGACTCATTTTAGAAAAAATCGAACAAAATAGAAAATCATTATTTTGTAAAAAGAATTATACCTGATCATGGCAAAATGAATGATCTTTCCAATTATGTAATTATTTTTTGTCTGAGTTTCATAGAAAGAATTAGATGGCTTTTTTAAAAATATTGAAAAATCAGAATTTCTTTAAGCTCAATCTGAAAAGCAGCTCGGCAGAATAAAAGGCCAACAGGGGTAAAACAGTTATGCGTTTTAAGGTTTTTAATTAATATCTTTTTAACTAATTGCAATATCGGAATATAAATGGTCAAAGCATGCATTATCATCCAAACTAAACGTGTATACAAAATTTCAGTTAAATCGGTTGAGACATCAGCTTCAAAATTGAGTTGCAAGATTCTACCCGAACAAATTGCATTGCGAGTTAAAAAAAAAAGATTGTAAAAAAGATTCTGAACTCGGGTTGTATTTTTTATCATTAAGCGACGATAGCCTTAAGGGCGAATGAAAAGAATGGGGTAAAATAACCTTGAAAAAGGGAACCTTTTCAAACTACAACCCCCTTTCTTTAATTGTCAGTGCATAAAGTAGCCATAACAGGGTGATTTACTTTAAATATTATTTTAAGATATATTTTTCTAACAGTGGGATAGGAACAGAGCCGGTTTAAGCTTATTTCGGGTCCTGGGCGCAAAAGGTCTACGAGTCCCTTTGATACTGGATGATCGAAATTTTTAACCAAAATATTTATTTATCCGGGCCCTTCTGAGCTCTTTCGCGCCCCTAGGCGCCCGCCCCAAGCGCCCAATGAATAAACCAGCACTGCCCCGGAAATATCCTATAGTTCTAAGCAGTGGCGCACACAAGGAGGGGGGAGAGGTACTCGGATCCGGACCCTACCCCCCACCCGAAAGCCCTTGATTTTTTTCGATTGATTACAATCCTATGTATATAGTACGTCAAATTTAATTAAGTATTTGTGTGACATCTTCGATGGGTGTGAATTCCCATCTTCCGATTCACAATAGGTTTTATGGTTTCACCAGCTGGTCAAGGACAAGAACGACACCCATCGATTGTCCCTGGATTTTTATGATCAACCAGCTGGGAGTGACCAGTGCACGTGGCCATGGGGCCATTGTTTATTGTCTGAACTCAGGGAGTGGAGACAGCAGACGGGTCGCCATAATGAACTTAAAGAGTTCGGCGCCCCATTGACAATAGGCGAAGCCTATCTCAAAATAATCATGTCATCTTTTCTAGGATTTTGTGAATGGAATACTAGAAATAGGTGGCGTGATGGACAAGTGTGTCCAGATGTGGACAAGGAACTATGGCGCCTTGGGCCAGACGGCTCGGGTGTGTTTTGGCGTTGGACAAGTGTGTCCAGATGTGGACACGGAACTATGGCGCCTTGGGCCAGACGGCTCGGGTGTGTTTTGGCGTGTTATGCGCCAATAAGAAGAAGGAGGTCAAGAGAGACTTTGGTGACCTGCGAATAAGAAGGAGAGAGGGGCGTGTTGTGAACACACCCCTGGTGTTTAAAAGGGTTCTTTTGGAGAGAAAAAAGAAGGAAAAGAAGAGGTGACCCGAAAGGAGAGGTCGAGGAAAAAGGGACAAGAGAGTTCGGGAGAGAGAACGGACGGAAAGAGAGAGGAGAACCCCAGAGTTTTGATCCGTGATGCTGTCCAAGAATCCAAAACGCGAATGAGTAAAAACGCCTTGCGGACTGGACGGAGACAAGCTGTGGAGTGAGCGACCCCAAAACGGGGTCACCATACTGGCTAGGCACGGAAATTATCAACTTCTTAATCTAACTTAAATCAATTTTCCTATTGGAGAAAAAAAATTAAAAGTTTTTTTTTTACTCCCACAACCTTGCTGTGATGTATTATTTTCACGCTACCATCTGATGACGTTACATTTGTTATTAATAACTAATTTTATTGATTAATGCTAATTATTTATTCAATAATTAATTTTTTACTGTTTTTTGGTCTTTACAATCGACAAAATCAAAAGAATATGTTGGGTGGCCTATTGAAGCATGATAAGAGAAAGGTGACTTCCGACCCTGGACCCTCCTTGAAAGATTCCTGTGTGTGCCACTGGTTCTAAGTGTTCCATGAGTCGATAAAATTTGAAGACCTCCGGATGGGGAAGACCGGAGCAAGATGAAGAATGAGTATGACGAAGAAGTTTAAATTCATAAAATATTAAGTGGCACCGCTTTACACATGTTACTAGCTCTCCATACTGCTAGATACTAATAACTAACAATGAGGTAGCAGTTGCCATTTCGTTATTAGATATTTCGTTAGATTCGTGTATTTTGTGTGACATGTTGTAATCTTCCAAATTTTTAGTTTAAGATCTAGTGGATAAAGGGGTAAGTTAGCTGATTATGCTTCGTTATACATGACCATGACTACCTTTGACAATATGCTTTCCTCAATCTGTGTTTATTGTTATTTTATTCTTGCGAATCCTATCACAAGATCAAGTCTTCCAAATTTTCTCCAGATTTGCAAAACCAACCGACCTAAATTATATAAAAGGAAAAAATTAAGCAATAATAAAAATAATTTTATATTAACATCATATTAAGGTAATTTAAATAGGATATTGGCAAGAAAGTTCAAAATTTTGTATAACATTGCATCTGAACAATGCATTCGACTAAGAGTGCAGAAACATGTATTCCGAATGATGGGTAATTTTGGTCGATTCCAAAAGCGAATCCATGACAAGCCAAAAAGCTAAGAACTCCTTTATATCAAAACGGCAAGAGGCCGAGTGCTCATGATCACGAATTCGGGACCGGCGAATCGTGAGTTCGAGTCCTGGTATCACTTAAGCTCCGCCAAGTAAGTAGAGTTAGTAATGCATGTTAAATTTGTTGAGCTTAAAGTCCTCCCATTGGCGAATGAATGAATATTAACGTCGCAATGTTCAGCTACACGAGGGCTTTTGGCGTCGGACCTCGTAATTTTGAACTATGGTCACGTGACGAGGACGACACCTGATCTGGCACTGCTTCTCCTAGCTAACACACCACACCAATGGGGCCATTGGCGAAGTGTGAAAGTTGGGGAGAGTAGAGTGCCGGCTCAGATGCCTTCGTCACCAGTTGACTGACATTAAAAATTACGAGGTCCACAGCTAGCAACCCTCACGTTCAGTGGCGTAACGTATACTCCCGTAACCCCCCCCCATCGTGGGGAGGGGGCAGGATTCTAGGGGGCCCAAAGGCTTGACAGACGTTTAGTACGTATTAGGGGGATTGTGGGCCAACACCTGTCTTTGCAGGGGAGCCCTAACATTCTCTTTTACGCCACTGCTCAGGTTTCTTTCAGCACGTCGTCAATACAAAATTAAATCAAACCAAGATTGCAAGCACTGAAGATCTAGCCAATCAGAGATCTTAGCACCCTCGTGTAAAGACACCTCATTGGCTACTTCTTCATCATACACTGCTTACTGCCTTGGTGAAAAATTAGCCCCAATAAAAGAAGAAATACCATTTTGAATTATTGTTCATTGAACGATAAGGTGTACCATTCATTTTTTTTAAATTAAAAGAATAAAGTACTTTTATCGGGTTAAATTTGCTGCACGTATATCTTCAGTTAAAGATTCTTTTCTTCTAGTCCATTGAAAATAATTAATAAGAAACAAAAACTGTAACCATGACTTACCTTAATTAAGAATACAATTCAGGTGATTTGTTTCAATCTGTAATCTTAATCGTGATCATTGTTTTATATTTCTAAATTTTATTTGCTTATCGTTTTCACCCAAATTTTGATTCCAAAATCATAATTCGGTATGGAATGTTTTAGTATATATAACGATAAAATAAATCGAATATTAGACACTATGACTTGATATTTCCCAAAATAAACTAAATGCTCTAAGTTTAAAAAATAATAACGATTTCTTTAATAGCAGTTTCATGCAAGATCTGAAGCAATTTCAGGGGAAAAAACCTAATAAAAAAAGTAAAGGGGAAAAAAAAAGAAGCATCAATTGAATTATTTTTCTTTCAAACATTCTTTCATATAAATGTGTTTTTTAATAAAACATTTTCATTCGACGGAGTGGAGTAAAAAAAAAAAAAAGATTTAATCTAACTTTAGTCGCGCAAACACGCATTTACTCTAATTACTATTTTCTTCGCCAAACCTTAATTGAAAAGCTCTCCAACTTTCGAATTACGTAAAAATAATTTTCAACTTTAATGGCTGTGAGCGAAATTATAATCGCTCGTAAAGAAATATATTGCCAGATTTCTCTTAAAAAATCCATAAAAATGATGCCATTAACGATGGGAAATTTAAAATCGTTTGGCAAAAAGAATTCGCAAAGAAAGCGAACGTTCTCATTTGACGCCAATTTAGAATTTTTAGAAGCGAATATGTCTTTTATTTCTGTTCTTTGTGCATTAATAAAAATTGCTTTTTCAAGAAGATCAAGGAATTTTAATGTGATATTCTTTTATGCCAGCAATTATTACAAAACAATGCACTGTCGTGAGGTTTGATTTAAAATGAAACAGAAACCTGAATTCTAAAGAATTCGTGAAAGAATCATTTATATTCCTTTTAAATAGTAAAAAAATAAACGTAATCCCTCAAAGTTTTTAAAAATTTCTTTTTTTAAAAAAATTTTTCTTCCCCCTAAATTACGCAGTATTTCAGCTCTTTTTAAAAATTTATATTATTCACAATTTTCCCCAAACAATCCGGTTTATCTGAAATATGATATAATTTTAGGAATCTCTTTTCACATTTTCATTTTGCAGTCCATTCTTCTTTTTTGGATAAATGCTATATCCACAGAATAAATAATTATGCTGATAATTATTTTAAATTGCGAAATTAAAGTAAACTATTGCATTTCAAATTGATTCATTCTTTTTATACATTTAAAAAAGCATTTTTTTAACGCATACGGTGATATTAAAAATTTTTAACTACAAAATTTACGTCATATTAAGCAATACTTTCTAGAAAAAAAAATAACAATAAATAAATATATTCCATAATCAAAATAACAAAAAGTAAAAAAATGAAATTATTTGAAAAAAAAAAGGACTTTGTGCTATTAGTTTAAATTATATCAAGAAAAAAATGTAAATATATAGCTTCGTTTTTTTATTAATGTATAATACGTAATCCTTTGTTTCAAAGACTTCTTTCAAGTTCTGAGATATCGTTTCCCGTAATTCTCTTTTGATGCACAAAATAGTATACTAAGAAGAGGTTCATGCATTTTTGGAAAATTTTTACCTAGTAATGTAGAATTTCTCTTAAAATGTCCCGTCTTACGTCAAACGATTGAATTCATTTTTCTTGTTCAAATTCATATTTCTTATTCTAATCGAATTTATTTTTCTTGTAAGAATTTATATTTCTTATACTTATCCAATTAATTTTTCTCAGTCGACTTTTTTTTATTACTGTATATAAATAAAGAGCGATTATGTTTACTTTGTCTTATGGAATATTTATAAAATGGAAAGATCCCAAAGTATATTTCAAGAAAACCAAACTAGAAATAAACACTTCTCGAAATAAACACGGTTATCTCGTGACTATCATAAAATTCTTAACAATTTGATTACATTTCAATTCTTTCTCGAATTTCTCCTTATTACATATAAATTATTATAATGCATCAATGGATTGATAGAAAAAATATTTCATTTTTGTTTAAGTTTTTACTTTAGTACAATACGAATTACGAGAGAAATTTATCATGGTTATAAGATATTTTTGAAAATTTATCATGGTTATAACATATTTTTGAAAATTCATTATTGATAACAACAGGCATTTGAAAATTGATCAAGTACAATTTATTGGCGGTTAAAATAACACCTCTTTGGTATCTAAAAAGTTGAATAACAACAATTACAAATATATATTACTAAAAATGTTCTTTTCTTTTAAAGAATTTAAAAGAATTATTACGATTTGAAAAAAGTGTTATAACAAATTTGCTACTAAGAAATACATAACGTAAACAAGTAGCAAAGTGTAGTTAAAAGTATTTATTATTTAAAATTAAAAAGAAAGAAGTGCAAATATATATTTTTCTACAAGTTATATGCTACAACTAAAACTAGAAATAAAAAAAAAAATTGCTTAGATGATATATTATTTCGAAAGACTTCTTGTCAGTTTAAACAGAAACAAATAAATTAAAAAGCAAAATTAACTTTATTAATATACCTTCTTTAATATTGCTAAAAAAAGATACTGCTTTTCAGTATTTCAAGTCATCAAAAATCTTTAAGTCTTTAAAATTTATGGAATATCCCAATTTATATACAGAGAGAGTTTTTATAAGATATAAAACAAATCCATCCAATTTCTACCGGTTTTCTTATAAAAGTTTCAAAAATAAAAACTATGAAACTTTTATATGCAACAAGAATAAAAATTCGGAATATTGCAAAAGTAAGACAACGAAAAAAAAAAAGGAATATCACGAAGTAAATTAATATTTTGTATAAATTTTTAAACGCAAAATACTGCATCCTAGAATAATAATTATTATTTTGCGTTAAAAACCAAAGTTATACGGAAGAACATCAAACGATATTCCGCAAAGAAATAATGATATAAAAACCAAGACCATAGATTTTTTTAAAAAAATCGTTCGCTTCTTAAACAGTAAACTTTTTCCTCCGTTTTTCAGAAGTACGTGTGGCATCGGGGGAAAAGAAATGAAGAACTGAGGCAATGACACCATATGGCCGATTCACAGAAGCTTCATAAGCTGCCGGTTTTCTTTTAAAAAGCGATATTTTTAAGCTTTTGAAAATGCTTTATCCTGATGTTCTCGAACTTCGTTTCGATGCAAATTACTCGCATCGATTGAGCCGTTTCTTGCTCTGGAGGAGAATCGATGCACTGCATCTGTCACGTCGCTAATCCGACGTTCTTTGTCTGAATTTTAATTCGGAGACATTTTTTTTTATCGAGGTAAGAAACTGTTCCACCATTTTTTTTTTTTTTTTTTTTTTTTTTTGCCTCGACATTCTAAAAAAGATCCATTCTTTTCTTTTCTAGTTGGTTTTATATACTAGTGTCATTAATATTTTTCTTAAATCGTAAATAATAAAATAAAAAGAACGTAGAATTATTTTTATTGGATGATGGTAAAATATTTTTCATTGTTACTATGGTAATAAAATGCTCCAAAAAACTGCAATTTTTTTCATTTTTAAAAAAATTTAATTTTTGCAATACAAGGGCACGATAGCCTATTAATTAGTTTTTTTTAAATAATAATAGAGTTTATTATTTTTTATTTTGAATCATATGTATGCATGTAAATGCACATTCTAAAATCCGCTTAGAATCCAGAGTAAAGTCTAATTACGTGTTCCGCGATACAAGTACAGATTAAATAACTTAAAAAAGAAAGATAAAGAACTTATTAATGAGAATTTAAAGTGATTAAAAAATTACTTATTCAAAATAAATTTCTTAAGTCATACAAATCTTAAATTATCCGAACACATTGGGAGTACTTTTTTATAAATAGCATACTAAAACGTTATAAATGCTTTTTTAGGTATCAATACTCATAAATATTAATACATAACCAGCAATATTTAAAATACATTCTCTAAATTTTACAAAAGTAATAATTATGAGTTAAATTTTAGCATTTATAAAAATTCTGTAAACCAGTTAAAGAACAAAGTAATGAGCTTATGTCAATAAAAGTAATACTAAAATTAACTGCCCGCATTTATCTAGGAAATGTATGAAAATTTTGATATTTTGTTAGAATATAAAAATTTTAGAGCTGATCGAATAAATATAAGAAATGTGATATATTTATGAGGCTTCAATTGAAATAAAAGTCCATAACTGAAGAAAAATTCATATAGCAAGTATTATTTTAGTATATTCTCTAGAAAATAATATAAATATCAGATTGGAAAAATGTTCATACAAATACATTTATAATATTTTGTGTTATCAGAATAACAATAATATATTTTGAAAAAATTTTAAAGACCACTTTTGGTAGATTAAAGACCCACCGCCGATTTTTCAAGTTTTCGTAAAATTTATTGAACTTTGTTTCTGTGTAACGTAAAAAAAAATATGTTTTGTTAAACCAAAAAAAAAACTCTATTCAATAAAATAAAAAAAACAACCAAAAATATGCATTTTAAGTGAAATTGATTATTTCAAAATGTTCGAATACCTTAAAAAGTTGTATTTCAGAATACCAGTTGTTTGCATCAGACTATGATTTTTACCGAAAAAAATCAAAAGAGAAAATTAAAAAACGTTAAGCGAGAGAGAGAGTATCATAAATAATTCTATTTTTTTCTTTTCATAAGGAAAGAAAAATATTCAAACATTTTTTTAATTATTATCATTGAAATATTTCTTAATGTACACTTTTAAACTTGAGAAAATAATATAACTCTTCAAGACCACGCAATAAATATTTTATTAAATATTTTCTTACTTTTGACTACTTAAATTTTTTATGATCGTTGATTATGATTTTTTTTAAAATCGTTTTCAAGAAAACTGATTTTAAGTCACTTTTATGGTTTTATCAAATAAATATATCTAATTCCTTATTGTTATAAATGAGTTATGATAAACGCGCGCGCGCGCGCGAAATTACGAATGAAAAGGATATAAAAACATTAAATATATTTTTGATCTAGGAATAGTTTAATTAACTAAAAAGTTAAAATTTAAATTGCTAAAAAGTAAAGAAATATATTTATTAAGATGACTTTCTCGGGCCTAACTTATTTATTTTGATTCTGAAATTATTTCAAATCTTGATATCTCATTGATTTTGTGTATATATATTTAAAACAATACTCTAAAATTACCAACAACATTGCTATGTCAAACTAATAATTCTTTCAAAAAAAAAAAAGTTTGTTTCATTTTTTGCTTGTAAAATTAATGCACTAAATTTTAAGCTAATTTGTTTACATCGTTTTTATATTTACAAAATACAAAAAAGAATATATTTCGGCAATTAAGATACTTCGTAAAATACAATTTACAGGAATACACATTAGCCTATTTGAATGTTAATGAATTTTAAAAATTCGAAAATGAATTATTCAGTATGCGGTAAAGAATTATATTCCTTTCAAGATTAAAATTCTCATTCCAAAGCTTGATTCAGTTACACCCACATTAAATTTAATCCTAAACACCGATTCTCCATCTTAAACAGCAATTATCATCGTTCCGAAACCGAAATAACACTCATTTAGTCCGGATTTCATGATGTTGATTCACAATTACGGCCATTTTCGTTTAAGAGTTTCCATTGTTCTCTCCCTTCACTTCAGTTGCGAAACTCCATTTAGAAATCTTTCATTTCGCACAATTCAACCAAATGCAATTCCACAATTCATCCTGCTGCTTTATAAGGAATTTTAGAATGCGAAAAGGGAGAGAGAGTTAGTGACGTTATGACTTGAAAGGAAATGTGATAATTCCTCCTTGGATAATAAATTGCATAAATGGAAGAACGTTGGGGAAAAATTGATTTCTAGAGAGTTGAGTAAATCGTCTGCAGGATTCTTATTTTGTGAGAATGAAATTAATGATGACGTTCTAAAGGAAATAAGAATATTTCTGAGATAAATAATGGTTTTTTCCCGCTCACAGTTTCATTCTGTATTGTTCTTGCGGATTCGGTTTCGGCTATTCTTCTTCTGCCAGTTAACTACTCTTCCTTTTGATTATATTATACTTTTTTTTAATTCTTTTTCATCGAGCTTCATCCACGGAAAGTAGTACTTCAGTTAATTCTATTCCGTGAATACTATTCTTGTTTTAAACAAGAATTTATTTTCGAATTAGCAACTAATATACATAGAAAGAAAAATAAAAGGAAGAATAACTATTTCAGTCATCAGAAAGAAATACTTTGAAATTAAAAACATAACACGTATTAAAAGAATACGTTCAGTTGAATGTTTGGATAAGTTAATTAGCAAAATTCATTTATGAAATACAATAAAAATAAGTTTAAAGATAACTAATTTTTAATTGATCACAAAAATGCTTATTGCAGGGAGAATTCTAAATTAACCCTTACAGGACCATAAGGATACTAAGAATAAATATTAGAATGTAACTGTTTATTTAATTTTTTTAGACGTAAAATAAATAAGGATCATAAGAACGTACTTATTATCGCAAGAATTGCCAACGTTTAAGATAACTCGGCAAGTTGGCAACCACAATTTCGTATGTGTCGTATTCTCTGAATAAGAAATCATGTGCTATGTTTCATATAATGTCGCCAATAGGTTGCGATAGTACGTAAGTACCGAAAAATGCATAACAATGTGAACTGTTTCTTAGATCAACATGTAATTTTATCAAACATTTGTTTTCATTAGATCAAACACACTTTATTATATATATTGTAAGAAATTATACTTATTGAATAACATAAAACGTGTGAGAAAGCACAGTTATAACATTGTCATTTACACAATAAACAAAAATCTTAAATATAAATGTGAATATTTGTATATTTGTTTGATACAAATCTACGCCGTTTATCGTATCGTTCTAAAATTTTGTAGGGAGCTCCACTTATATTTCAAAAGAGCCGCAAACCTATTTCCGCCAAAAAAAAAAAAAGAGTTTTTAAAATGTATTTTTAGTGATTTTTTTCTAAAACCCCCTTGCTTAAAGAAACAGTGTGAGTGTCTATGTGCGAAGTCGTCCATGTCGTGATATGCAACTAATAGTGGAATACCGTTCCTGCTCATGTTCAGAAAACGATTACTGTACATGGTGTTTTGTTTTAAATTGGCAACTTAAGAACGTGTTTTGTGGAAATCGACACCCAAAGAGTGTTATAGATAAAAATTCCCCCTTTTTTTTTAACTAATGGATGAACAAATTTGAAATTTGACAAGCATGTATCTTTTTCCGAGTAGACACACACTCTGAACAGGTTTTACGGAAATCATTTCCCAAGGAAAAGAGGGGTTGTGCGAATGTGTTATAGATTAAAATTTCCTTTTCTAACTATTCGATGAACAAACTTGAAATTTGGAAAGAGTGTTTCTTTTGTGATGGGTTGAAAGAGATTTTCGGAAATCGACTCGCAGAGGTTGCAGAGGCGTTAAATATATACACTCATGGACAAAAAAAATTGGCGCACCAAGAAATAATTGCGGGATCGTAACAAAATTTGGCATGAAGGTAAGGTCAGGGAGATATGCAAATGATTAGAAATGCAGCGTGATTGCGCATTACGTATAGCCGGTAGAGTGCGTTTAACGTCGTTCTCCATGGACTATAAAACAGGTGACCAAAGCATCTTTGAGTATGCTGAATCGGTTACAAAGGAAGAGCTGAGGTAGACATGCCATTACGAAGTTTTCGAAGACAATATGAGCAGATGTTGCAGTTTGAAAGGGGGAGAATCATCGACATGATGGAAGCTGGTAGTCAGCTAGGCGAGTAGCTCGTCAATTAAGTAGCTCTGATTGTGTTGTGAGGAGGTGTTGGAACCAGTGGATCCGAGAGATGTCATTTACACGAAGACCAGGCTCAAGACGCCCTCGACAAACCAGTCGTCGAGAAGACCGCCACATCGTAAGAAATGCACGCGTACAGCCAACTGCTTCATCGGCCGCCATCCAGGCACAGGTAGCACCTTCACTAGGGGCCCCTGTGTCTTCTCGAACCATACGAAGGCGCCTGTCTGAAGGACATTTGGGATCGCGGCGCTCAGTACATGTGCTGCCTTTGACGCCTACACATCGACCCCTCTGTTTGGAGTGGTGTCGTGCACGAGGAAACTGGACTGCAGCGGAATGGAAACAGTTCTTCTTTAGTGACGAATTCAGATTCAATTTCAGCAGTGATGACAATCGTGTTCGTGTGTGGAGAGCCCGTAGTGATCACCTCAATACTACCTTTGCTTTACAGCGACACTCCGCTCCCACCGCTGGTGTAATGGTATGGGGTGCCATTGCCGACAATACACTGTTACACCTAGTATTGATCCGTCGCACCATGACAACCCAGCGGTTATGTCCATGACATCCTGCAACCACATGTGTTGCCACTCATGCAACGGCTCCCAGGAGCCATTTTTCAACAAGACAATGCTCGGCTAAGGAGGTCACAAGACTGTCTCCGCACTGTTACTACCCTTCCTTGGCCTACCCGATCCCCAGATTTGTCTCCAATCGAGCATATCTGGGATGACGAGTTAGGCATACCACGAGTTTGAACGAACTAGAGGCAAGATTACAGCAAATATGGAATGAAATGTCTCAAGACATCATACAGAACTTGTAGGCCTCAATGCCCGATTGTATCTCATCGTACATTCGCGCTAGAGGGGGTTCAACAGGTTATTAAATCCTCCGTTCTTTTGCCTTTTCCCCTGAAATAAATGATTCTTGGTCTTTAATTTTCTAATCATGTACATTTATCAAAGTAGTCATTACGTATGTAAAATTTCGTTTCATTTTGACGAATCCTTCTTCGTGCGCTAATTTTTTTATGAGTGTAGTATAAAAAAAATCTCTTTGTGTTGAAGTATTACACCTACAGACTAGAAATTTAGCAACATTAACATGAATTACTCAGTGAAGTGGGCGAGTAACGGCTAGAAAGTAATAATAATAAGATAAAGGCCGAGAATATTTTATCATTGCCAACAATAGATTTAACAATTTTTTCCCCTTAAACGTTCCCCTTTATGTAATTGCGTTTGACATTTATTTTATTTTGACATTCTGTATAAAAAAATGCAGATGTCATAATGAAATACTACTACCACCAATTTTAAAATGGGGAGGGGGATGTTTTCCTTAGTCGTTAAAGATTTAATTGAATCGCTCGCATATAATGAAGTGCATAATTGCTTGGTACAAATCGTTACCAAAAAAATTGTTAAATTTACTGCTTTGAAAAATAATTAAATGTTGGCCAAAAACATAATGGCAAAGATTATTTACCAAGAAAAAAAATTTATTTGGAATATATTTAAAAGGAAAAGAAAAATACTTAACAATTTAGAACTAATGATCAATACTTTTAACAGTTTTAAGAGTCATTCTTGGACATTTTATCAAAATTAAAATTATAAATAATGTACATGTGTACTTATTTATTCCCACGGCTAGTAAAAATCATTATTATTATAACCCTTTTCTGCTAAAACATTTTTTTTAAACCGAGAAGAAGTAATGCAGTGTAAACGAGGGTCAAAGTTTTGGCACAAGAAAATTAAAATTCATTAAAGTAGCACAAAAACCGACAAATAACATGTTTCGAAACTTAAAATTTCCAACATTCAATGTTTAAAATAACGGGAGTAAAACCTAGTATAATAATTAGGGCGTGCGGGCGAAACCATTTACGCAGTTGTTGCCATTCCACAAAGATTAATTGTCGTCGAGCATCGAGGGACCAATTAGGAGGCTCGCAGACGAGAATTTCCGTTATCCGATGGGGCTAAATGGTCGTTTTTAAAGCATTTTTACGCTTTGTTATTATTTATTTACTTTTTTTTATTTCAGAATAAATTATTTCTTAGAAGGGATGGGGGTGGAAAGGAAAGTTTGACAAAGTTGTAAAAAAAAAAAGAAGAAAAAAACCAACAAAAATATCGCTTGGAAAAAGTGCTCTCGTTAACGCTAGTTTTATTGCAAGCAATAAATAGCTTTTAGAATCTGAAAACGAAGGTTGATGTTTGATGTTTTGAAGGAACTACTGAAAATTCATCACGAATAGCGATTCAAAGGTGGGTGTTAAATGTGGTACTTAAAAAATACAAATAAATATAGTTTATTTAAGTCACATTTTACATCTTAATTATTGCTAAATATAAAAACTTTTTATTTCCTTTCGAAAAGTAATCAATCTGTAAGAAATACTACATTATAATATCGAAAAAAATATGCACTGTATGCGTTTATAAAAAGGAAATATACGTGCATATATACAGATAGATACAAAAAAAAAGCGACTAATTTTCTTATCGCTAGATCTCCAAAACTATGGTCGCAGTAGCCTAGTATTCAAGGCATCGGATCGTGGCTGGCATGTCATGAGTTCGAGCCCAGTACCACTGAAGACCCGCCGTGTAGGAGAGCGATGCACGTTAAGTATACCGAGAGCTCAAACGTTCTCCTGTTGGTGAGGTGTGGTAGTTAGGAGAGGGAGGTGCCAGCTCAGATGTCGTCCTCGTGACTTGACCATGGTTCAAAATGACGAGGTCCGTCACCTAAAGCTCTCCTGTATATGAACAGTGCGACGTTAATATTCACTCACTCACCGGAACTATTAAATATACAGACATGAAATTTGGCAGGCATATTTCTTTTGTCGAGTAGAATTGAACTAAGAACGAGTTTTGTGAAAATCGACTACCAAGGGGGGTTGCGGAGGTATCATATATGGAAAAAAAATCTCGTATTTTTGAACTATTTGACTTACAGATTTGAAATTCGGCAAGTATGTTTATTTTATAGAGTAGAGATCTGCTTATAAAAGAATCATTGCTGCAAATGGATGTTTTTATGCATTGAAGAGTTATTTAAAATCCAGTTTTCGCAAATTAAGAATTAAATTTTGTCAAATTACAGAGACTTAAATGGGTTGGTCATCTGGCTAGAATGAATGAAGATCGTTGCTGCAAAAAAATCTTTTTGACAAAACCCGTGTAAAATAGACCTCGGGGCAGACCCCCGTTAAGATGGATTGACTGTGCTGAGGACCTAAAAATTTTAAGAGTCTAAAATTGGAAAAAAGTTGCCAAAAGTGGGATGCCTGGAAAAGACTTCTGGAGAAGGCCAGGGCCCACGCAGGCTTTCGAGCCATTCAAAAAGAAGATATCCGCTTAAAATGGGTTTTGTGGAAATCGACTTCCAGAAGCGAATCACAAAGGCGTAAACGATCAAAATACTTCCATTTTAGAAATTTGTCCTGTCTTTTTCAATTCCTACTATTTGCTCACACTCTCTATATTTATTTATTTTTTTATCTTGGTGGAATTTTCAATCGTTAATAAAACACATTTTAAAGCGCGCAATTGAGGTGAAATTTTACATACATGATTATTTTGGATGACAATACAGTAATTTAATTATAATTGATAAAAATTAATTTTTATTAAAACTAATTCTTTAAAGAATTACAAATACAGCCACGTTGGTGACTTAGCGACCCTTTTGTCGACGTGTCAAAACTCGAAAAGGTTTTTTTCTCACGTGCATTCAGTTGAACTGAAATTTTATAGACACGAGATTGTTTTGGATGACAATACGATACTTTAATGATTACTAATAAAAATTAATAACCACTTAATGTTGTGATTCTGTTCTATGTATATGCATATTTACATTAATTGTAGCTGTTTAATAAAAAGTAGCTAAAATAAAATTTTTCTTTGTTGATCTAAGTAGGAATTGACGTAAAAAAATTTTTTTTTAAGATTACTTGTTTAAATTAGAGGTGACGGTTAGAAAAATATTTTTCATACAAGCGAAAACTTATTATGCTAGATAAATATAAAGAAAAAACAATATGTAGTCATTCCACATCATGAAATACCCAGCAAAGTGGTCGGGTAATGGCGAGTGAGAGGGTAGAGGAAGTATTATATATATATATATATATATTTACCTTTTTTTGTTCCATGGAACCTTTTTCGAAAGGGATAAAAACCAAAGATTTCTTCTCACATGAACTATTTGTCAAACAGACCAGACCTCCTGCTGTATGCATTTTTTCAATAAACACGAGAGAAATATACACTGCTGGACAATGGCTAAGGACGGATAACACTATCATCCATAGCAACCACAAAATGAAAGGAAGCAAAATGTGGAAAATTAGAATAAGTGCGGGATATTAGTAAGAAGTATGAGTATGCAAATTTTTTTCCACGTCTGTTCATCACGTGATAGCGTTCATAAGAGCTTTAAAGGTTTTGACGCGTGTGGACAGTTGTTGTTTGAAGTCAAAGTTTTACAGGAAAGATTTAATAGGCGAACTTAAAATTTTTGGCATGTCTTCCTGACATCACATAGATGATTTTATGCGTGGCCGAATTATTGGAAAGATCGAAGAAGGGCGAAAAATAACAGATGTTGCCAGGGGGTTCGACATCGCTCACAGCGTTGTTTCACGGCTGTGGAAGTCATTTAAAACTACTGGAATGTGTAGTAGACGGCACGGGGGAGGTCGTCTTACAAGTACGACACCTGCAGAAGACAGATATATCGTCCTATCAACAAAAAGGAACAGGCGCACCACAGCTCAGCAGGTGGCAAATCAGTTTCTTGCTGCCTCAGGAAAGCAGATCTCCCGAAAAACTGTTGCCAGACGTTTGAGGGGAGGAGGACTATACGCACGCAGACCTGTTGTGTGTGTCCCATTGACCAGACAGCACCGTACTGCCCGTTTGCAATGGTGTCGTGAGCATCACAATTGGACTGAACAGGACTGGGCATGCGTACTATTCTCAGATGGGAGTAGTTTCAGTCGGTCATCGGATTGTAGACGCCAACTGATCTGGCGCGAGAGTGGTACTGCTTATCGTCCAGAAAATATCCAGGAAAAGGACCGATATCCGACATGCAGTACCATGGTGTGGGCCGGCATCATGATCAATGGCCGCACGCGCCTACATGTGGTTGCCAATGGGACTATGATGGGCCAACGATACATTGATGAAGTTCTACTTCCTCATGTTCGTCTTTTCCGTGGTGCTGTCGGTGATAAATTTGTTTTTATGGACGACAACGCAACATGTCATCGAACACTCACTGTTCAGGATTGTCTAGACAGCGAGGGTATTCAACGTCTCGTATGGCCAGCGCGTTCTCCAGATCTAAGCCCCATTGAAAATGTGTGGGATGCTTTGGGGAGGCAAGTTGCTGGTCGAAACTATCCTCCGACAAACAAGAACACCCTCATCCGTGCACTCACAGAGGAATGGGATAAATTGCCTCAACAGCTGCTGGATAATGTTGTGCAAAGTATGGTACGACGTGTGAAATGTTGCATCACACTCCACGGTGGACATATCCCGTACTGATACCTTTCTTTAAGGTGCCTGCTGACTTTTAGATTCATTGTTCCATTTCTCCGTACGCAGATCAAATGAACATTTTTTTTTCTTTCAGATGTTTCACAGCTTTTGTACTTTCCAGAACAATAAATATTCTTTATTCTAATGTCTGAACAGTGTGGCAACTATATTTTATCCTACTAGGCCTCATGTCTCGCTTAATGTTATGCTACATAGCAATTTGTGATCCGTCCATAGCAATTGTCCAGCAGTGTATATTTTTACGATAAAATCAGTTAATAGTTAATTATATTGAATTTGAAGTAAATAACTAATACCGTAAAATCCGGCGTATAACACACACTTTTAACACACACAAGAAAATATCGAAATTTAGGGGTTCGCGTTATATACCGGGTATAAAAATGGGAGCTTTAAAAATAAAAAAAAGAAATGAGCATAATAAAAAAATTAGACTTCTACATATATCGAAATATTGTTCATTTAAAAGAAATGATATTCCTTATGAACTTGTAGTGTTGTAAATCTAGAAGTATACTATTTTTTCAAAAGCTGAGCATAATACCTTGAATAAATGACTTAAAAACATTAGAACATTGCAAACATACATTTCAGGTTTTTTCACAAAAAAGGGGATGGGCGTTATACGGAGAATATACCTTAAAATTAAAAAATGCAACCTCAAGCATTGATGCGCGTTATACGCCGATGCGCGTAATACGCCGGATTTTACGGTATATATAAAATTAAATTATATTGAATATGAAACGCTCTTCTCACTTACAATTATGTAACAATGAATAAAATTAATACAGTCACTATCTTTATTAATAAATGATAAATATATTTAAAACGAAGAGAGAGAATACCAAGTTAACTATCATTTCGTTTAGAGTGAAATCTGTTATACGTGTGTTATCCCGATCAGTAACATGAAACAGCTATGTTATTTTGTGACTATATCGATTCCACTAATACAATTTTAATTTAGTTCGAAATTTTTATGTAGAAAAACAAATATCAAAGTTTATTAGCATATTCACTGGAAATGAAAACAAGTTCATCTATTTCTGATTCAAATTCATCTACATTTGAAATCTTTGTGCGAAACCTGCAGCTCCCATAGATTCTTGGTTTACAAAAACACCTTACTCTAAAGCAGTGGTCTTCAAACTGTGTTCCAAGGAACCCTCAGGTTCTACAAGGAATATCTAAGGATTCCATGAATCACAACAAAAAAATCAAAAAGAAACTTATAAATATTACGCGCAATATATTCCTATTCTCTAAGAAGTTTGTACATTTACAAGTCTCATAAAGCTCATCCTATTCATTAAAAATTAAAATTTGATTTACATTAATAACTTTAATTTTTCAACGCTTTTTAAACTTTTGCTACAATATAATAAAAGTATATTAAAACGTTTTATCTATACATGAATACTTCCTACTAGAGTGTGAATATTTTATTGCTCACCATCTCGGATGCATCGGAATAATTTTATACTCGTTAGTTAGCACAGTGTCTTACAAAACTAAATAGCTTCCTAATGGAAAATACACCTTTTTGCATTTGTGGGAAAAGAACACCTATAATGGAGAATAAGAAACAACTCATCAAGAGATTCGATGTTAAAATCTAAATTTAAGCAAGAACAGCTCCTAAATTTTATATTGTAAATTCATGCAAAATACATAGTATTTCCCTCACAGCTTTACACATTTTAACACCATTAAGAACATTGTGTTTAAGTGAAATACATTTCCCTACGTGAGTGGCTACATAAACAAAGTCTAAAAACAAATTAAACTCAGAATATGTTATGCGATTGCATTTAATATCAATAGAACTAGACTTCGACAGTTTATGTGAATAAAAGCAAGCATATATCCCAATTATTAATTATAATGCAGGAGTAGATGACACTTCGATCACAAATTAATATTATTAATAAGTAAATTACATCAAAAAAATTAGAATAGAATTTTTTAAGGCTGTTTTCGTCATATGTACGAGAGCGTGAACTTGACGCTGAGCACATTTTCGAACAGAAAAAAAAATCCTCAATTTTTATAAAAATTTGTGCTATTGTAGCTCATACATTTTCTTATAATATAATGTTTTTTAAAATTTCAAAATATTTCATAAATAATTAGTTTTTCATTTTCACATGCAAAGGGATAGTTCATTTAGCATTACGGTATAGGAAAAAAATGCAAACACATTTTATAAAAGAAAAAATGTGCCAACTCTGTTGAAAATGAGTAGTATGATGAAAACAAGTGATTTTCTACAGGAGAGAGCAGCCAGAATATAATAATAATGTTTGAATTCTTTTATATCTGAAAAAATATTTCGAATTTGGTTCCTATTCTTTAACATTAGCCGAAAACAGCCTTAATAAAATAAGTGCCGTACTTTTTTAACTGCCTTTACATAAAGTACCTATAACATGTTGATCTACCTTAAATATTATGTTGAGATATATTCTTCTAAGTATGGGTACTAAATGGGGTTCCACAAAAACACTTTCTAGTTCTAGGGGTTCCACGAAAACACCTTCAAGTTCTAGGGGTTCTGTGAGTTGAAAAAGTTTGAAAACCTTTGCTCTAAAGCTATGAAAATAAATTGTTAAGAGTTTTATCAAGAAGCCCATTTATTCCTGGATCTCACACAGATTTATCATGCATGTCTTCGAAATTCACAAGATGGAAAAACAAAATGGAATAAAACATAAGACCCCGTCTCGCCTCTTCAGCTTTCTCTTGAATATACAAGCACCACTTCACCACACGCGATCTTATTACCATTTCAAATGCCCCCCTTCTTTTTTTTTTTACCAGATACAAAGTTACATATACCATCATTCGTAGACACCACTGACGTTAATTATGCGTCAAATTTTGTGCATGTCAACACCCAGTGTACAGGTGTTTACTCAGAAAAGTGAACCAAAAAAAATCAGGAGAGCTCAAGAACTTGGAAAGGAAATATTTTTTTTCCTCCAAGGTGGGAGGCAACATATGTTTTTCGTCATTGTTTACTCTGAGGATTGTCCGCACGTGAAAGGAATGCCAAAAGATTCTGTGGAGACGGGATGGCGGGTTTTCGTTTTTACTATTCTTTATTTTCAAGGTGATGTGTTAATACGGAAAAAATTAAAAATATCTCAGGAAAAAAACGTAAAAGACCTTTTTTCTGTGACGGATAAAAAGTTACGATAAACTTGTTTTAATGTTATTGATGGAAAAGCATGCTACTTAGATAAAATTAGTCAGTGTTTATGATAATATTTTTCATACTGAGATAAAAAAACGTTAGAAACATAAGTAAAGAAGAAAAAAAAGATAAAGAGGAGCTTAAAACTAGAAATGAGATACATGCAAATAAAAAGTACCTTAGTTACTCGAATCTAAGCCGCACTATTCTTCCTGTGTAAATGCTCCTGAAAATCAGGTGCGGCTTACAGTTGAAAGTAAAACATTTCTTAGATGGGAGAAATTGAGTTTCTTCACTTTTCAAAAGGAAAAGTGAAACCGTCCACTTTGGCCACTTGCATCGATGACTTATTCCATTCCGCAGGTTATCTACAGCATTCAGTCTATCTAAACACTGCTGCCTGCTCGTATTTAGGAAATTTTTTTGTATACGCTTTCTTTCAATCACCTAAACATCAAAGATATCGGTAATAGCAACAGGACGAGTTTACGGTGACGTAAGTATGCAAAGTGAGGCAATGTTATATGTGCAGAAAAAAGGAGACAGCAGCGGCTACTGAAAATTTAACACGGATGGATATACTTTTTGATTGTAACTGTTCATCAATCTATAATAATTAGTTTACATTCTTCTATAATACATTCCTTTAAAAAATGATTCCTAATAAATACATTAGATGCCACGAAAGACGACACCGTGTGGAAATTGGCGACTCCAGCACCAATTCTAAAGTCAGCTGTGATAATGGGAGTGACAAATCATTTTCATAACATGATACTGATGGTTAGAGTAGTTATAAGTTCATGTATGTATTTGAAAGTTTCAAATAATGGTAAAATAAATATTAATTAGTAACTCCTTATTATTCCTCATTAAATTTCTTTTCGAAATTTAAGAATCGGATATTCATGAACCTATTATAATCTTTTTATTTGCTTTTTGATTTTTCTCAAAAACGTGTAGAGAATTGGGGGTGAGGCTTAGATTCGAGTAAATATGCTTCATACATATATACACACATTTATTTTTTTATAATTTATTGCTTTCTGAAATTCGACACTATTACAATTATACTTCGAATTACAATTGTGGATTGTTTTTTTAAATGAATATAATTTAACTAAAAGTATTGATTTTTAAACGTACACCTTTTATCTCAACTGTTAGACTTCATTTAATTTAAATAAAGCAAATAAGCTTCATTGTACTATTGAATCCAACAAACGAGAAATCTAAGTAAAAAAGCATAAGGCTGGTTTCACACGAGGCAACTTAATGCCAGTCAATTCATTTTCAGTCACCACTCCTTTTGTATGAAGAAGAGAAATAATTCCGTTCCCCCACAGACAAAAAGTGGACTGAAAATAGAGAGCTGAGAACTCATTGGTACAATGACTTGAGAAAGTAAGGAAAAGCTTTCTCCATTTTCAATACCAAAGTAGTCAGTCCTGTGTGAAGAGCGTAGCTTCCACAATATCCTTTTTTGTTGAGTTATTTTGTCTATTGGTTAATAATATTTCTATTTCAAAAATAGAAGTCACTTAGTTGAATACTATTTTACACTCATGTCCATAAATTAAGGATAATGAAGTTCAGGCAAAGAAAGAGACAGAAGTACAACAAATTTGACTTATTTGTAAAGTCTATTTATTAAACAAAAGGTAAAGAGCAAAAAAAGATGCTATACGTTTGACATAATTAATAAAAATTGCGATTTTCACTCCCTGGGGCAAATTTCAAAAAAGAATCTATTTACAAAAAACACTATAACATGGTTAGTATGATGGTTATTACGGAGTATGTCTCCCGGACGATGCAATACAGGCCTTACAAAGCCAAGGCATGCTGAGTATCAAATTATCAATCTCATCTTGGGGAATATTCCACCACTCATCCAGCAATGCCCCCCGAAGTTCCGGTAGACAGGTGGGAGGGGATTGACGGGCTGCAATTCGTCGGCCAAGCATATCCCACACATGCTCTATTGGATTCAAGTCCGGTGAGTATGCTGGCCAATCTATACGGGTGATATCCTCCGATTGAAGGCATTCGTCTCCAATGTTTGCACGGTGAGGACGGGCGTTGTCATCCATAAACAGAAATTCAGCACCCATGGCGCCCCGAAGCAAACGTACATGTTGTTCCAGAATGACATCCCGAAATATGTGGCCTGTCATCGTTACACTCTGAACGTGCAGGTCACAGTTCTGGAACCGAGAATAATTCCTCCCCAAACCAGCCATCCTGCACCACCGTAACGATGTCGTTCAATGGTGTTCTCTTGGGGGTAACGGGTACCTGGCACTCTCCATATTAAAGTCTGGCGAGAATCAGACTGGAAACTAAACCTGGGCTCGTCGGAAAACATCACACAAGACACTGTTGTGTTGTCCACAATGCATGCTCTTTACTCCAGGTTAGTCGCAGGCGACAGTGAGTTGCGGTAAGTGGAACACATCTGACAGGCTTACGAGCATGTAGACCAATGTGTCCCAAGCGTCTGTACATGGTCTGCCTTGAAACTGTCGTACCGGTAGCTGATGCTGCGCTTCGTCTGTTTCTTTTGGCAGTAACTGCCAATATCGGTCCTCATTCGGCGTTGTAACTCGGGGGTGACCTGTGCTGTAACATCTACTCACATTACCATCAACTTGGAATCGTTGCCAAAGCCCGGAGATGACACTCTGGGCGATTCCAAGTTCCTCGGATACTTCCAGCTGGGTACGTCCACATTCCAGACGTCCAATAATTCTACCACGTAAAAAATCATCCAAATGCTTCCTTTGTGCCATAACTATGCGGTTATTGCACTGAAAGGCTTTTAAAGTGCTTGTGAACAATTTTACTTCTTTGCCACCATTCCTTATTAACCCTTCTTTTACACTCTCGTCATTGTGACGTACTATCCACGCCATCTGGTGGTTTCCTGTAATTTGCATATTCTTCTTCAAGATGTGTGTTATAATTCTACAGGTGAAATTTTTATTTTAGAGTTCAATTTCTGTGTGATTCTGAATTATCCTTAATTTATGGACATGAGTTGGGTACTATTTATCAAGGATGCAAAAACGACTCCAGCTAAAACAAAAGTGAAAAATTTTAATAATAAAGATACTGTACATCCCCTAAATATCCGTTTAAAAGATATTATTACATATTTCCATAAAGACATGCAATAATAAGATTCTTAAGAAGTAGCAACATTTCTAGAAATACTAGTACTTCCTATGCTAATCTAAAATTATGTACTACCATAAACAAAGAATCTAAGATTACAATAGCACCTATATATATATATATATATATATATATATATATAAACTATTCCTTTTTATTACAATTCATACAAGTCGAAGTTAAGCTCATTTAGAGATTCCTTACACATAAAAAGAGACATTATGACTTTTAATTATGATAGAAAGGAGTAGACTAAAAAAAAGTTCAATACCTTCTGATCTGATCCATTCTATTAGTTTCCGCCATTTTTGCCAGCCTCTAAAGACCCAGAGAACATACTTTACGGCTCTTGAAGCTAATTAGATCTATTTTGGACTGTAAGATATGGGTGGTATTCAATATTTATGCAGTTCTGTCACGAATGTCATACTTTTATCTTTGGTCCGCCATCACCCCTCTAGAGATACGACTCAGATATTAGATATGTCTTTTTCGTCTAGTCTATGAGATTTTTCGTGCTATGAAAGCATCAATCACATCATTTCATTGCAATGCATTTGTAATCTTGGCTGTCTTTCAGCCTGTCTAGGAAATGATTAAAATACTATTAATGGAAATACTGGAGTTAGGGATAACGTTAAAAGTCAAACAAATGCCAACATTTAGGGTTACTCTTTCTTCTTTATTTATCGATTTTTGTGCTTGAATATTATTATTTTAGCACTAAAAATCACGGTTCAAGAATAATTCAGAATTAAAAATAAAAATGGTTGCATATATGGTTCTCTTTCCAATTTTCCTTTTTTCCTCTCCCCTCCTTTTTCACTTTTATGTCAAGTCTAATTGTTAAAAAGGCTGCTTTTGCCAACTATAAAATATTCCAAACTAAACTTGAAACCAATTTCTAACAACAAAAACGACAAAAAATGTTACTTTTTTTTTTTGAAAAATCATTGCGTTATAATTCATGCATGTGCTTATGACATTCCTTTCTTTTAAAAAATTTGAAGAATTCCATACGTGAGCAATTTCACCTCTGGCATGTAGAATGAATATTCGTTTAGCATTGCGTTGTAGAGGACGAAATAGGAACACATTTTTATATCAGAAAAAGTGGATCAACTCAGAAAAAAAGTAGTAAAATGAAATAAGCTTCTTTTTAAATGTTATATTCAAAACATAACAATGATATTGGCACAGTTTTTAATGAAAAAATAAATATTTCGATTGTAGGTGATGTTTTAACATTATATATATATATATATATACTGGAAAGCACCTGCAATTTAAGGATTTTATAATTAATGCATCTACTACCCAGGTACCTGTACCCAGGTACCTGTGTGTACACCACCTGATGTACACACAGGGACGTCTTTAGGCATGGGTCAACTGGGCCCGAACCCAAGGCCTCTACCTCAGTGAGGGCTTCGTCTCGTTTACGACTAGGCCTTAATAAGATCATGATTTGAATAATTTCAACTGTCAAAAGCTTTTTTACAGTTGTATTCTCCAAAACTCTGGGGTATATTGGACAATATGTCAACTGGCTACATGTGATGACCATCGTCCCTATATCTGCCTAGGCCTACCACCATACACCATCATTACTCATTCAGTCAAAAGGCGGCAGTCGTTCGTGTCGGTTTGTGCGATTGTAATTCATGTACATTTATTTGTTTCGGGTTATTGTTTGTACGAGTATTTAGTAACGTATGCTATGTACTGTCTACTTTTAAGGGCCATATGTGGGGCCTACATTTGTATTAGGTTGTCAAGTATGAAATGGAGCAAAGTTCATGTTATTTATTTCAATTACACATAACCTCATTCAGACGCCGTAGTTTTGGCATAATTTGTTTTTCGTGTGAAAGGTACATCTTTTCATCTTTTTAAAGCATATTTCAGTTTGAAAAAAAATTAACGGATCATCTAAAAATCTTGGTTTTTATTGGGAAAAAATCGAATTCAATTAATTATGTGCATTTTTTGCTCCATTTCATACTTGACAACATAATAAGGACCCAGGGCCTGTGTGAAGAAGTCTTAAGACATCCCTGCGTACACAAGGCTGCGGTAGGGGAGTTCAAAGTGCTCCCATAGGCCAACATATTTTTAATTTTTAGTAAAGTTCATGTCTTGGTGCTTTTATCTACGTCTTTTTTTTTAAACATAAAACCTATCCCGTGAAAGTAGTCACTGTACAACCGTCATAGTGGTTGGATTTGAGATCACAAAATTGAGATTTAAGGGTTGAAATTCCTCCCATAGTCCAAAAGATTTATAGTATTAGCATAAAGATTACGCCTCAGCTCTTTCGTCTACATCAAGGGTCGGCAACCTATGGCCCGATTCTTAGTGACACTCAGCCCTACTCTACAAAATTTGTCAATTTTTGAGTGCATGGAAGTTGATAAATTTTCAATGAACCTTATTTGACAAACATCTTCAGAATTATGGACATCTATGGCTGAAAGATGACTCCAAAGATAAATTTAAAGCTATTATTGAATGCCACTGCTGGAGAGATTTAATTGTTTGAAAAGAGAGAAAATTGCATGCACTCTGCTTTCCACTTTGGTTATACATATCTAATAGGTAAAAATCTTTCTAAGCGTCTAATAAGTATAAAATCTCTTTCCTCTTATATGAAAAAGATTTCAAGTCTGCAAGGAAATTATTTAACAACTGAAAGCTCAGAATCGTGTCAAATTGAAAGTCACAAATTATATCTCTGATTTTGCGATGTGAAAGTAGAGCTGTTGTTTAACTATAATAAAGGGAAATATATTTTATGTTGTCTATTTTTTATTTTAATAAATATATTAAAAAAAAATATATGCACATAATATATGTACAATTTTAATTTTTGTTGAAGAAAGTTATATTTTTTGCTGTTTATTTTTATGGTAAGAAATATATTTAAATGATGCTAAATTAATACATAATAAATCTGTCAATGTATCCATATTATTGCCCTCTATTTCTTAACTCTGCATGCATTATCGTGAGAATCGAATTTTTTCAAAAATTTCATACTGTGTGACACGCAGAATCATAGTGGTTTGGCACGCCACAGCTAAAACGTTGCCGACGCGTGGTCTGTGCAGGCCCCAGCACTTTGGTTACATCTTTAATTTAGCTAGCTGTTCTAGGCTAATTTGTACATTTAATGCTTATACTATGCTGTCATTGTCACTCTGTAGCAGATGTTACTATTTGATTCTTTGACTTTCCGTCCTCTTTTTAAGAAAATATTATTACAGGTTTCTCTCATTCTGAAAATGCAACATTTCAGCTGTACTTGGGGGTAACGGGACGCGTGGTCACGTGAGTAAACCAGTCGCTTATATTTAAACCACTCCATTCATTTTATGGTATAAACACATTTCCTATTTCGTCCATTATATTATTACTCTAAATGAGTTTTTGAGTTTATACGTGGGAGTCAGTGGCGCAAACAAGGGGGTGGGGGTCCTGAGGGGCCAGACCCCCCAAAGCCCTTGATTTTTTTTCGATTGATTATAATTCTAAGTATATAGTACGTAAAATTTAATTATTATTAATGATTAATTTTATTAATTAATGCTAATTATTTATTCAAAAATTAGTTTTTTACTGTGTTTTGTTCCCGAAAATCGACAAAATCAAAAGGAGCATGATACAAAAAATGGTGAACTTTCGACCCCGGACCCCCCCCTTGAAAAATTCCTGTGTGCGCTACTGGTGGGAGTGAAATACTGCATATTTATACAATAGTCAGTTTGTCCTATGCTTTAAAAACCTAATATTCGTCACAACTACAAAAACTCTGTGGACTTTGGTACCAGGAAATGCTTTTCTGCAGGGAAGTGGAAACAGACTTAAAATGAAGATAATATTTTTATTTTCATAAAAGGACTCACTGTTGTTAAGGGGTATGTTTTTAAACTATTCAAACAACATTGAAGCATATTTTTTTTTTTACCAAAAACAGTTTCGAGTTCTCAGAGGCCAGTCTTATCGTTAGACAAAAACAACCTAAGCGAATCGTAATTAAGCGTACATTTCTTCTAATCCATTGCTGCGAGATGATAGAAGGAGACCCTGACGCGTCCCCAAAGGCGCACACACACACTCTCCATCCATTTCCCGGAGGGCAAACTGTTCCTTCGGGACTGTGGACCTTATCTTGGTCCTTGCTCAATAAATCATCTAACCGTGAGTCAGTGGGGAGAGGAAGCAACCCTGCTCAGCAACAGATGGACCACCCCCGGAGTTTGTTTGGGAAACTTTCTGGAGGAGGGAGATAAGGAGAAGGAATGGAATATGGGATGGACTAATTATTTTGGATGCTTCGATGAGGTAAGGGAAAGTGATTGTGTGGAAGGTGAAAGTGATGGATTGGGGTGAATTTGGGAGAAAGGGGGCAAGGGGATAGTTGTCAGAAATGCAGTATGAGGGGAAGTCACTTTGGTGTATGTTGTATCGTTATTTTAGGGAACAACTTTTGAGATTGTTTTCGCTTAACTTTAATGGATAGTAGTGAATGGATTGAACATTTTTCCACTAGGAAAAAGTTCGGGCATAAATTATTGCTCTGAAACAGTAGCGCACACAAAAATTTTTCAACGAAGGTACAGGGTCGAAAGTCCACCATTTTGGTATCATGCTCCAATACCCCGCCCAACATATTCTTTTGATTTTGTCAATTTTCGGGTAATTATTAATCACAAATACATAATTAAATTTTATGTAATATATATGTAGGATTATCACCAATCGAAAAGAAAAATCAAGGGCTATGGGGGGTTCGGACCCCTAGAGCCCCCCTTGTGTGCGCCACTGCTCTGAAATCATATTCTGATTTCCGTGTACTTTTGAAATATAACTGAGATAGTCTTAAGAGCAAAATGTATAATTGTATCGCATATATTTTGATAGAATAATATGTACGGCAGCTTTAATGCGAAATTTAATTCGAATCCATCTGTTAATTTATGTATTATAATCTATACTTTACTTTAATTCATTTTTTGGATCACATGATCCACCAAGACATTGCACAATTCATTATTTTCTTATTAAATAACCATTTGAGAGGAACAGTAAATTAACTGTAACTGTATTTCCCCCAACGTCATTAGACTGTGACAGTGAGCTGAAGCACTATTCGTGAGAAACTTAACTAGCTGACATGCTATTATTAAACCACGTGATTCAACAAAATAATGGAGAACTTCGAATTGTAAGGGACTTTTGAACTGATGGGGCGTAATATGTTGCTGTGCAAAATTGAAGTATTAAATGCTCGACATTGAAAAATATAAAATAGATAATGTCAGCTAAATAATAACGTCAGCACTGGTAAAGTGATGTACACTATGAGGGGTTTTTCGGCTTCAATGTCCCTCCAATAGACCAACAGATTTTTAGTTTTTACCATAGAGATTTACCCTCGGCACTTACATCTACGTGTTTTTCAGACAGTAATCATCCTTCTAAGAGATGTATGTGTACTCCACTGGATCATACCCTAACAAGAAATATTATCACAGACGTCGGCATGATTCGAATATGACCAAAAAAAATTATTCGCAACAAGACATGTTGCAATAAAACAGATATCACCGCACATACTAAACATTTTCCACTAATGAGAATGCCAATTATCGTTCATTACGCTAACGTCATCAAAGTAGATGATAGAAAGTCTTCGATTACTGACAATTACCAATAACTGTTTCTAAACCTGACCATTGAATAATACGACATCCCATTAGTCCTTGTTAACTAGTGATTCTAGTTCTCGAGCAACTTAACCACACCAAATTTGTAATTAAAATGCGCCAAACTTGGAAATTCGATGTTGCTATTTCGTGAAGCCCGAAATGAGTTCGTTTGCCATTTCTTTTGTCATTCATTGTTCGTTTCATGGAATGTAATCGGTTATTTTTCTTTTTTCAATATATAGCGGAATATGTTCTGTTTCAGAGAACAGGAGGTAAGGAGATGATCTGATATAAAGATTCACTCGAAGTTATGAAAGCTACGTAAGAATTTCCATATTTAGAATATTATGTCGTTGTATTTTGTTTATTATATTTAAATTGCTTTTTATTGTTGTAATGAGCAAAATTAAAGAAAAAATTATGTTTGTTCATGTTTCTCAAACATATTCCCCTTCCAAGTAAATTAAAAATGGCAACAGTGGAGAATATTTAATTTGAAGACATGCATTCCGGTGAAGGTGTATTTAAAATGTGCTGCCGGCGATACTTTGCAAACCCCTACCATAAATTATAGTGTAGTAAGTACCGGCCACAAATAAGGAAATTCTAAAAATAAGACTTTGGTATAAGAAAAAAAAAGCCTTTTATTTTAATCTAAAAGCTTCAATTAAGAGTACCATTAGCGAGAAATGTTCACCGGAGGGGGAGGGAAGCTTCAATTATTACTTATTAAATCCAGTTAAGAATTCCATTAATCAAAAACAAACAAAAATATCATTTCTTTTTCTTTTATTTTCTTCGCAAAATCTCCAACAAAACAAAAATTAAGACATACAATCACATGATATTTTTTTTAAAAAAAAGTTTCTAAGCAGTTTTCACTCAGATTTCCACACACCCCCAGGCAGTTACGAGACAGAAAATTGCAGTTGTAACTACTTCGAACGAATTAAAAGAAAATGCAGACGCATTTAAAATCGTAAACAAATTAAAGGAATTCATTCGTAATCGTTCCATAATTATAGCGAATACAATATAGTAATTACATTGTTACAGAAAACTGAATTAACGCCAATTAAGAAAAAAAAAACCACGATCTAATTATCTTAGCATTCTCAGCGTTCTTTTAGAAAATTCCATTTCTCCTTTTCTTCAAATCGAGCCTTTTCTTTATCTTTTGTTGTATTTTTCATTCCATCTTTTATTTTTCCATCATGAGAAAAATGAATTTAAAATACAGAGCTAATTTGAAAATGCACTTTTTTAAAAAAACTTTCTTGTATCGCGTGCAAGTTAAGTACACAGCTGGTATTTTCATGATGTAATTAAATTCATTTATGAAGCAAGCTTCATTTATCGTGCTTTTTCTCCTTTCATTGTTAAGCGAAGAATCGCAATTTCGGCGGGAAAATTGTTTAGAATCTTTTAATAAAGATAAACTACAGATTATTTAAAGTTTATTATCTCTGGGTTTTATTGGTTGAATTAAAATATTTAAAGGGAAAAACGTGTGCTATTATATATTTTCTTCCAATTTTAATTGCCGATATTTGCCATTCATTCGTATTCTATTAAAATTAATTGTTTTTATAAAACTGTTAAGGCATTTTCACATTACAAAGTTTAATTTTTAAATTGCCAACATATAAAATGCATTGCTATCTTTGGCATTCAATTCAATTTAGCAGTTAATGGTTATTATTATTGGTTTAAAATTATTAGTTTGTCGAAGCCAATAAAAAGAGATTCTAACGCAGAAATTGAAAATGAAACTTCTATCAAAACGGATATCTATCTAAATGCTTTACATTGTTTCGAAATTGTGAAAACATGTCCTTGTAGATGGATGTAAATGACGCAGTATTCTCTTCTCTGCTTAAAGTCGAAAAAGAACTCTTTCGAGTCAGGAATCAAAAAGATTGTCAAACATCTATCAGTTGGTATTTTAAAATTTCAAAATAATTAAAGCGTAATAATTCCTTAATACAATTTTTATTTGCTGAATAAGGAGTGTGTTATTTCTCGAACTATGGATAGTTTTTGAGTAGTTGCTTATTAATTGTATTTTGTTTGGACCCCGATATAAGGATTAACCCTAAATTAACACATTTCTATAAAATATTTGTACCTTTGATTTAAAAGACGATTTCACAATCAAAACTTTAAAAACAACTACTTTTTTTAAACTACTTAAGGCTGTTTTCGCCATTTGTAAGAGATCATAAACTTGACGCGGAGCATATTTTCGGACAGAAAAAAAGCCTTAATTGTTTTTAAAAATTGTAACATTGTTACTCATGCACTGGCTTATAATATAGTGTTTTTTAAAATTCGAAAATATTTCATAAATAATTAGTTTTTCCTTTTGACATGTAAAGGGATAGGTCATTTAGCATTACGGTATAGGGGGAAAACGCGAAATATATTTTATAAAAGGAAATATGCGTCAACTCGAATAAAAATGAGTAGTATGATAAAATAAGTGATAGTGAAGCCAGATTACAATATTAATGTTTAGTACTTTTATATCTGAAAAATTGTTCCGAATTTGGTCCCTATTCTTTAACATTAGCTGAAGACAGCCATGAAACGCGTTCATCAATATAACCAGCTTTTAATACATTTAACCATAGTGGAGAAATTACGAGTACAGCGAGCAAACTTTACAATCATGAATATAAAAATTTGGCGTCGATCATGCAATATCGAAATTCCGTCTCGTAAAAAGATGTACTACTGAAATTCAACGCCTGATTCTGTAAGATTTATTTTGATGGAATAGAGATTCAAACCCAACTATAAAATCCCATAACTAAAGCATAGCTAACGCCCTGAGTGCTTTTTAACGCCATCCTATAAAACAACACGAAGGGTATTGGAGACGAACCTCTTAATTTGGAACCATTGTCAAGTGAAAAGGATGACACCTGAGCTAGCACCCTCCACTCCAAAATTTCACACCACACTAACGGGAGTATTTTGAGCCTCGACAGATTTAACATGTATCAGCCCCTCTACACCGTGGATTTTAGTGGCACTTAGACTCGAACTTATGGCCAGCATATCATGAATTCGGGACCGTAACTACAAGACTCTACGGCGGCTAACCATTAAGCTCACAATTTTAACTACTTGGTTATTGAGTCTATTTAACTGCGAGTACTCAAGATAAATTTGGCGTTTGTGGAATCCATGGTAACTTTCAATAAATCAGGTTACCCAAATGGCAAAAATAAAATAACTTTTTTTAAAAAACATTTGACTTTTTTTTGCAATTAACGCAATATGTATATTTATTTGAAAGTATGAAACTAAACGTACAAAATGTGTACAATTATTAAAATTTCACGTTAATTGCTAAATTGAATGAAAAGTATTGTGCATCAACAACCAAAAATTCTACTATTAATCCGAACGTTAATCAGCAGGATGAAGCTACCATTTCCAGTGAAGGCATTAAAGTTACGCAGTTGCTACGAATTTTACGGCATTTACATCCTAATTGAAATTAATGAATTAAAAATTAAGATAATTGCTATTAAAGCTGCTTAAAAAGAAAATTAAAAGTTATTATAGTAAAAATTAAGCAGTCAATGCTTCCATAATTTAGACTCAAGAAGCAACAAGTGATTTGAATAATTCGTTGAGCTCAAAAAAAAAAAAAAAAAAAAAAAAAAAAAAAGAGTTAAGAACTAGCGTTCTGATTGGTTGAACAGTTTAAGATATTTTTCATTCAACCGTGGAATACTGCCCTTTTAGTAATACTTAGATTTTAATGAACTGGTAAAAACGCAGTTTCTAACAAACGCTTTTCACATGATAGAATCAAAAATTGGTTGCCTATTGTAATTTTTGAATTAATTATTTTATAAGTAACGGAATTTGATCAATTTGTTCAAAGTTTTGTAGATCAGAACATTTTATACAGAAAAGATTTTCTATATAAGAATTTGATTCCAAAACTTTCCCGTTTAATAAATAAATAAATGAGACCTTTATCAAATTAAGAAAAATAGATTCAATTTTATAAATCAGTAGATTTTCCATTTAAATTATAGTTTTTTATAAATCTCGAACAAAATATCTAATGTTGTCATAAGCGATGCATTTAATATTTATTTTAAAAGCAACACTTAGTTCTGTAAACAAAATACTAACGAGAAGGATGGAAAATTTTCCGTTTTTAGTATGCGTGCACAATCCACCAACGCGTGCCGAAAATGAGTTAGTTCTTTCTTCGAACGTTTCTTGCTCTTATTTTATTTCGAATTCTTAGCCATTAAATCAAAAGAGGGCAGAAAACAAAGGATATGGAAGAGCTATTTGATATATATGTATGTGTACGCAATTCACAAGTACACACACACGAAAAAAAAGATGTGAAACACATATTGTTTTTGAATTAGCTTTTTAACGTGAGTTAACATGATTTTCTATTTCTTCCCTTCTTTTTCTCGCTATTTATCTTTTCGCTTTCTTCCGAATCTGGAAATGAATTTTTCGCTTTTTTTTTCCACCTCCTTCAAAATATATTTCTGACTTCAAGAGGAGGAGCTTCTCTCAGATCTGAGTTGAATGAAATCAATTTCGGTTTCGCACGAAACGTTCTAAAAGAAAAAAAAAGAACGAAAAGGAAAAACAAACATTCGTAACAGCTCAGCAAAAGCTACCAGACTAGAAAGATAAGTTTATTCCATTTCAGAGAAAAAGAAGAGAAGAAAAAATTATGCATTTAATTTGAAGTTCATCATTTTTGTCTGCTTATTCTGCTTCTTTATATAAGTAAGAATAAAAATAATATTTTTTACAATTTCATGGTTTTGTAATAAAAAGTTTTTAAAAAAATAGAATTTCATGAGTCAAAAGTTTTGTATTATGCGATTGTAGTACATAGTGTGCTTATCCTTTGACATTACTTAACCCTAAAGGCTTCATAAAGTTTGGTGATTTTTAGATATTTTAAGAAAATGAAAAGCTCAATTTTCGAATGTTTTTTAACTAACATTTTTAGTGAAACTGTTCTAGATCTAGTCAAATATTTTATTGGGGTAAAAAAAAATCTATATCATATAAAAAAAAAGTTCAGATGCCTATATTTTTTTGAAATTTTATTTCTTTAAATCCCACGTTTTATTTAATGTTTAAGAATTCCATTATTTTTTTTTAATTCAAAGGAATAAGAAATAAAATTTTTACATTAATCCGTTACTTTTATATATGTCATACTACTCATTAATGGCTAACATATACATATTTAGATCATATTCTGCATTAACTTCTTTCTCTCAGATTCCAAAATTGTGATGACTCAGAAAAGAATATTGCATTGAATTTGGTCTATGGTGAACAAATATGTACCTAAGAGTAATAATGAACTAAATGCATGACAGTCATATGATAAATGACATCAGTCAAGCGTTTTCTGTTGAACTTAAATCTGACACTAGATGTGTAGTTGTTTTGCCAGTAAAACCCAGGTATAATTTCCAATTTCCCTCATTCCAATATAAAATTCCTCAAATAGATCTGCTAAATAAAGACATTTTTAAATTATAAGTGTACTTTTAACACTAGATTGCCCAAGGAAGTCATTTTGACTGCTTTATAATTTCAATTAGAAAAACAATTATGTATTCACAATGCTCATGGTGAGAATTTTTTAGAGTATATTTTGTTTCCAAGTGAAGTAAATTGTTTTTATTGTTAACATTTACTAATAACTTGTTATATGACTGTAAATAATATTAAAAAATATTAAAAATTAATTTTTTAAACAAATTTCTTTACACATTAGTTATTCTTTCACAATGCAATCATTTTGACTGCGTTTTGCAATATAGGTATATACTAAGTGCCCGTCTTTTTAGTGTTAATCAAGTGCATTTTGTGCTTACCCAAGTGCTTTATTATTATAAAGCATATACTTTTTTAAAAAGAGTTTCTGTAAAAAGCAAAAGTTGGCAACAGTGGAACATATGAACTGGTGGTTGGAAACAACGTGATTGCATTTATCAGGTGTCAATCACGTCGTAGGAATTGCAGGTAGGTCTCCAGTTCGGCCAATATAAAATTGATGTACACGAGGTGTGTCAAAAAACAACTTAACAGTTTTGATTAGAAAAAAAAAATTCGCAAAAAATAATATATATATATATATAAGAAACAATTCCCTCTAGCATCATTTTAACTAACTCTCTTTTTAATAATATTCAAATAATCTTTTTAATTTTCTGGCTCAAAACTAATGCTCTAATTTTAATCGTAATCGACTAATATTATTACATCAAAAATCCCTTTCCCGCCGATTTTAACCAATCAGAGCTCTTGTTAAAAAATAGTCATGCGGTCTTCATTGCCAGGTATATAAAGCGAAAATCTTTTGTGATCGCTCTCTTTGTCTGTTTGCTTTCACCGTGTAACCGTCGCTGCTTGCTATTGCTATGTCGCTTGGGTTTGTTTTCGTGTTCTTATCAAATATCTGTGAAATACAACTGTGAATTATCCACCTACGTTATGTGCGTGTAAATAAACAAGTTGAAATTTAATTCTGAAGATGTTTTTTTCTGAAATCAGATATACCAACAATCCAAATGAACCAACACCGGCTAACGATATATATATTACACATTGTTTCCAAATTTGTTTGAGCAAAGTATGGACAACAGTATTTCTTAGAAGCGCACTTCAGTTCAGTTTACAAACATCGGCTTTTTTTCCTCGCATTGTATCTCTTATTTTATCTTTCGAATTTTAAAACGAATATTGGCTTTGAACTGAGCAATGGTTCTACGCTCATTGGTGAAAACGCAATCCCTTCCAAAGAATAAAAAGTGCTTTCTTCGGCCTTCACATACCATCTGTGTGAAAACAACTTAACCTTTATTTACTCACCGTGTAGAGAGAGGCGATGTCCATTAAATCTGTCGAGGCTCAATGTCCTCCCGTTGGCGTGATGTAGTAGTTAGGACAGGGGGTGCCAGCTCAGATGTTGTCTTCTTGACCGAGTTTCAAAATTACGAAGTCCATTGCCAATAGCACTCGTTTTGTTTTATAGCGTGACGTTGCATAATATAAATCTCATTCCCCTAACCTTTACATTTTCATAGTAATATGAGATAATTTCTATCGGCCCCCAAGCTTACAGGTTCGACCCCGACTGGAGTCGATAGTTTTTCTGGATGCAAAAATCGTTGGCACACATGCCATATGATTATGTGGCATGTAAAAGATCCCTTGAGTATCAATTTGGCTCTCGTACTCTCGGCAAAATTAAATCGGGACAATATTCAGCATCCGACGTGAACTTGAATTAAGTTAATTCAAACATCCAAAATTGGTAGCGAGGTCTGCCACTATATGGTGCCACCAGTGAAATTTATCTCACATTAAGGGACTTAACATGTCTGCAAAGGCTTTATTTCTAATATGCAGCCCATTGGGCGGGGGGTATTTCTTTTTCACTCAATGGTGCTCAATTGTGTGTTTTCCCATAATTAAGAACTGAAGTATTGATTTACAGATTCTAAAAGCCTTTCTCCCACTGCAAATAATCTTCGCAAAATTTATTTACATTTTAAATCGTAAAGCGACTTTGGTGGTCCGCCTTGGATATCTTTCCAATCAAGAACACCTCCACCTTTTGCGTCTATCCACTAAGCAACATTCGAAGCCATCAAGGAACTTCCAACATGGAGGGGCTTAGAAACTAACAGATGCACCATCCCTCAAGTATAACGCACGACTATTGGTAATTTCCCATCCCCTGATCGACAAATGGAAAGTAATTATTGTGCAGTTGTGAATTCCCTTGAGGTACTGCATGTCGCGAGGCAAATTATGCGACAAAATTGCTGGTCTATAGTCGATTAACTGTTCAAATATTTGGTTATCTTCTTCAATTCCCCATGTTCTCTCTCCTCCCCCATTCCTGGAAGCAACGTTCGTTGTAAAATTGGATTGGAGCACGTGGAGAATAAGCAGATGACTGCAGAGCCAGGAAGAACACATCATACGCGCCGTAATTTCATTTTGGTGGGGAGTTGGTGCTGCCTTTAGACGCTGAATTGAGTCTGGTTGAGGAAAGATTGGCTGATGAGCAAAGCTCTTTTACTAATTATGGAAAAATAATTCGATATTTTTATTATGCATTTAAATGGATAAAAGGCAGATTAATTTTGGATATAAAGAAAGAGTTGGTGAGATGAAAGAAAAATACGATTCGTAAAAAGTCCCGCCAGGACATTTAATCTTTCTATATTTATTTTTTGTATTGAAGAAAATAAACTGTATGTTTTCTGTGTGATGTGTAGCTGCATATATGATTTAGAGACGAATGTTAGAAGTTAATTTAAAAGATAATTAGCATGATAGCAATATTAAAATAATAAAATAACAATGAATACATTATCAATGGATGTAAAGCAAATTTAATAAATATTAAAAAAATTTGAAAAAAGCCATCACACAATAAAAATAATTCATATTAAAATTTAAGAAAATAAGTAGGGCATTCAGAAATGAAATAATTTTTCAAAAATGTGCACCTTGAAAAATATTAATTTTATTAAAGTTCGAGAATTTACTTAATTTACTAACAAGTATTTTATCAGAACAGGTAAATGGCTTTCTTAAGAACATAGGTTTCCAAATTGGTTACTACGGATCCCTGGGGGCCTTGTGACTGCTGAAGGGGTTCACGACAAAATAAAATTAATTTTGGAATGCGTAAACAACTTAAGGTTACACAGTACCCTAAAGATTTCATTTTTACCGAAAATTTTTTTTTTTTTTTTTTTGCATGTTTTGGTGGCCCATATCATTGAGATGCTTGCCACGAAATTTCAGATCAGTTAGCAAATTAGTTTTTAAGATAATTGAAGTTTTATGAGCTATGGTTTTGGTTTCGGTTTCCTTTTAAAGCATTTTTTCACACTTAAGTTGAATTAATTAAAAATATTTTTGAGCTCTTAGTTTGAAATTGTTATTAATTCCAATTTTCATTACTAAAATCCTTTCTGCTTGATTATGTTTTGAGTTCTCATAATTAATTAATAAAGATTAATTTCATGGCCAATTTTTGCTTTAAAAATAGTTTATATAACTTAAAAGCTTTATCATTAATTTTTTCCTATAGAGAAAATGCCATGGCAAATGCGTTCTAGGTTTCTGTGAGAAACAATATTTCGAAGAGATGGAATACTACTGAAAATGATGTATCTAAAAATCACTCCTCAGCTGATTCTGCAATTAGACTTCCGAATACAAGTATTCTGAATTCAAATGCTGCAGATATAACTGAATATTTCCTTGATGCACACCAAACTACATTATACTAAACATATTGTAGTACTATATTTTAGTATTTTAAAGTCGTACCACAAGAGCTAAAACTTCCTAAACTGCCCCAAATTAAAATCAGAAAAAATTAAATTTTATGAGCAAACCTGACTATTTTTAGCTTAAGTTAGTATCACTATTATTTTGTACATAAATGCTTCGCGTATCAAAACTTTTGTGAAATATTAGGTTAAGATAAAGCTGAATAAACTTACGTCTTAACAAATGCTATCAATATTATGCAAAAATATATTTTGAATTAAAAATATAATTTTCAGTCATATTTAATAAAAATAGTATTTTAATGAAGAACCTACATCGGAAAATAACATATTAAAAAATTAGAGTATTACGGGCATTATAAGTTTTTGTTTTATGATTTTACATACTTTAAATGCGTTTTTCTCAGACTTTTCATTTTGAAGGTATAAGTGTTTTCTAATCCCTAAGGCTTTGTTCCTGTTCAATATAGAGCCTTGAACTTTTTAGTATATACTCCCAAATGTATGTTCGATAAAAGTTAGTATGGATTTAGGGCTGAGAACTCTAGTTATTTTTCTAAAAAATGCCAAAGTTGATATTTTAAAAATTTTCGTGTTTTTTCCAGGTTTTTCTAGAAAAATAATTATTAAAAATCAACAATGGAATAGATTTTCAAATCCATACTAAATATTGTTTGTAATAATCTAAGAATCATAAATAACTTAAAATTACTAAAAAATTTTAAAAATTGAGTATTTTATAAGAGTTTGAAAAAACTTCGAAAATTCCTAATTTTTTAAAATTGTAAAATAATGGCTGGTCAAACTGACTTTTTGCTTACAGAATCAGCTTAATAATATAATCTAAATATAAATCATCAATTATTTTTACTGTAACTGTCTCCAAAAAATTTTTTGAAAAAGGGTACCTTGTTGCCTTAAGGGAGTTTACCTAGTTCCATTATTATGAAAGTTAAAATAAATTAGCAGCAATTTTTACATATTAAAAAAATTTTAAGAGTAGAAATTAAGTATTTTGGAGTAATTTATTATAAATAGATACATAAAATACAAGTAATGACAAACGTCACACGATGAAAGTGGGTGAAAATGCAAATATGCAGCCCTCTATGCAAGTTTAAAGAGGAACGGAATCGCGAATTCATGTGCAATAATTTGTTTAAAACAGGGCAGTGCAAAAAGAGTCGTGCATCTAGTCAACATTTTACATTTGTTTGATGTATGATACCGAGATGTGAAGGAAATACAGCAAATTTTCCTTAGTTTTGAACAGAATTCTTTTGCATTCTTAAGAAGGTAAAGTATGTTACCTAAGTATGTTTAAATTGTGCGTGCATCTTGCGCACAATTTCAGTGACCAAAGTTATACTTCTGTTAAAATTTATAAAATAGTCTTATTGTACAATATTTATCATTTGCCTTTAAAGAACATCAAGGTCAATAGGGGGTTTACGACCACAATTTCTTGGTATGTGAAGGGATCCATGGGCACAGTAACTTTGGAAACCACTATTCTACACGAACAGGGACTTCATAAGACTCTTTGAAGCCCTGGTCCCATAGAAAAGATTTTTCTGGCTTTGGGCCCCTAATGCAAAATAGGCCCTACCCGATATCTTTAAAAGTAGAAAGTAAAGGGTGTTTTTTTTAGAGGTATAGAACTTTAAATTGCAATAAAACAACGATGTATTATTCGATTGACATGAATTTTTTTTTATTTGAAAGATAATCTTGTTGCATTACATTTTAAATATGATTTCTGGCATATGACTGCCACGGCTGGCTCGGATGTAGTCCAATCTGGACGTCCAATTTTCGATGACTTTTTTTCCAACATTTGTGGCCGTATATCGGCAATAACACGGCGAATGTTGTCTTCCAAATGGTCAAGCGTTTGTGGCTTATCCGTATAGACCAATGACTTTACATAGCCCCAAAGAAAATAGTCTAGCGGTGTTAAATCACAAGATCTTGGAGGCCAATTCACAGGTCCAAAACGTGAAATTAGGCGGTCACCAAACGTGTCTTTCAATAAATCGATTGTGGCACGAGCTGTGTGACATGTTGCGCCGTCTTGTTGGAACCACAGCTCCTGGACATCATGATTGTTCAATTCAGGAATGAAAAAGTTAGTAATCATGGCTCCATACCGATCACCATTGACTATAACGTTGTGGCCTTCATCGTTTTTGAAGAAGGATTCCACCAGCCCATAAAGCGCACCAAACAGTCAGTTTTTCTGGATGTAACGGTGTTTCGACATACACTTGTGGATTAGCTTCCCTCCAAATGCGGCAGTTTTGTTTGTTGACGTAGCCATTCAACCAGAAGTGCGCTTCATCGCTAAACAAAATTCGCTTATGAAAATCGGGAACAACGACAATCTCGTTTTGGGCCCATTCGACGAATCTACGCCTTGCTTGATGATCGTTTTGATGAATTGCCAAACCAAACTGAGAATAAGTCACAGAAATCGGTCGCCATCTTGGAAAATAATGCCAACTTAAACTTCTATACCTGGAAAAAAACATTCTTTATATAGTACACATTGTGAAATACTCCTTCAAGCGGTAATTTGAAACAAATAAATGTGCTCGATTCACAATTTCAAAAACCTAGGCACAAACCGGTTCGACCGATGGTCACATTTCGACTAAATAAGTTGAATGATTTTTTATGGTACTAGGCCAAGGCGTAGACATGGACAACGGTCATCACACAACAATACAGTCTTACCGATTTTGCCAGTTGACATGCAGTTTGAAGTTAACTGTTTTTCGGAGAATATTTACGGGAATATTTGACTACATAAAAATTATCCGGATTATACTCTTTCATGCTCTTTAATTTATTTTTTTTATATTCCTTGCCAGTTATTCACACCTTTACACCAGGCTTCTTTAAAATACATATTTGTTCTATCAGCGAAGAGCCAACATATCTGACAGTAAGAACATGAAGTCGTGTTGAATAACACAGCCATTTCCTTCCGATCTTTTGTCCTGCCTTGGATATGAAACTATAATAAGATGATGAAAAGCTCCTTCCTTTCGCATCTTTTTGGAAATTACCTTCTGGTGGGTATGGGCCCAATTTAAAAATTTGTTCCCTTAAATATGCATCTATGGGCGTACCAACATAATGCGCAAAATCATTTCTAATCAATTTTGTTTCTTCGTTTTCATTTTCCGACTCTTTTTCTTTCGATAGAGTATTCTTATTAGTTGAAGTGTCTAAAACTGTGTTTTTTTCTTGTGGATTAATTTTCACTTCCAGGATTTGTTCATCAAGTTCCCTGGCATTACTACTACTAGCACTTGCACAAGATGATGAACTTGCGGATATTAAGACAATGCCGAGAACAAAACGAGGCCCTGGTCCCGGGCCCAGTTGACGTTCCTGTACACGAAGACATGAAAACGGAAGAAACGTCATTCAATAAAAACGTATGAAACAATTGGTTAGCATTATTAGTATTTTAAAGCACACAACTCACAATCATCATCCTTAATCAATCATCAGTTAGCAGTACCAGTCTCCGATTAAACATACTGCAACCGAAATGGTAGATAATTATAATAAGTCCGGCCATGAGAGCTAATAAACGTCATGTCCAATACATTACTAATGGTAATACATGACAAATATGGGCTATTAAGGACTAATTAATTCCCCCGTTTGGATTCAATTCCAAATGTGCTAATGGTCAGAGTAAATTCAAACTATTATGTTTACCAATACATTAATCCCATCACTTTATTGTAAGTTTAAAATTGTAAATGGAAAATAAGTTTTATATGCACACGTATACATTTCCCGCTATTTCATTAAATTTAACATTGTATAAATGGTAAAATTTAATGAAACCTCTTGACAAAATAAAATTTATTAACAGTATTTATATAGACCGTGGTAGCTGAGTGATCATGGTTGTTAGCGATATTCAAAGTAAACCAGGTTCGAGTCCAGGTACATTCAATACTTATTGCGTGAAATAATGGGTCTGTTCCATTTTGAATGGTACTCAGTTCCCCAAAATATTCTATGGTAAGTGAGTATAATATTAACGTTGCCCTATAAAGCAACACAAAAGCTATTAGCGACGGACCTCGGTTAAATGACGAGAACGACACCTGAGCTAACACCCCACTCTCCAAACACCGCGACAGATTTAATGTGCATCAGGGCTGGACAGGGACGTCTTAAGACGTAGGCCATCTGTGTCCGGGACCAAGGTCTCGACTTGAGAGGGGAGGGGGATTGTCTCATTCTTAATTTTGCCTCAGTAAGACATGAACCGAATAATTTTAATCGTCAAATGTTCCAGGACATATTCTCCAAAAAACTAGAAATTTCGATCTATACACTTACTGACAAAAGAGGTAAGATTACATTATTACGTCATATCCATCGTCCATATCTAGGTCTAGGCCTACCACCATACACCGTCATTAATCATTTAGTCGAAAGGCGGCAGCTGGTCAGTTTGTGAGGTTATGAGTCACGCACATTTATTAGTTTCAGGTTCCCATTTGTAGGAGTATTTGACAAAGTATGCTGTATACTATCTACTTAAAAGTGTTGTAGGTGAGGCCCACTTTTACATAAAGACTCAAGGCCTCAAAAAGTCTTAAGTCACTGGGGCTGGAATCCACGACTTGACAACGCCGGCCATGAGTTCGTGGCTATAACCACTCGTCTACCGTAGCCACGACCATGCGTGGCAGTAAAATGTACAAAATAACAGAAATACAACAGCACATGTTTAAATTATGTGTGTGCATATCTCTTCCGTCAATCTTATTCTTTTTACACTTTTTAAATAATTATTTTTACACTATTTTTTTTTAATGTTTTAATATTTTTACTGCAACAATTTTCGTCATCAATTACTCCGTCCTTTTTACTTTTAAGAAAACATTAATTAGGATATTATTAGTGCAATTTTTTATCCCATATCTTTAAAAGTAACTGGTCTTTGGTGGAATTAACTTAATTTTTTTTAGAAATGAAACATTTATCAGAAATAGTTTTAGTGTATTGACAGTTTAATAAAAATATTTTTAACATATACGAAATTTCCAATGCATAAAAAATATTCTTCATTTTTTATTTTACATCGTTTAAATAACAGTGGCATCGCAAACATTCCGAAATCGATCTATTTTGCAGATTGATAGTGAACTACTTTCCTTATCTATTTCTAGAAAAATCTAAAATAGATTCCTGTTTCTAAGAATTATTTTACGCCTTGTGCAAGGTTCTAAATTTACATTGGCGATGTGGCGATAAAATTTGATTTCTTTTTTTTTTAAACAACCCATTCAGCTCACGGCCAAATAAAACCACGAGATATAGAACTATTTCGCAGAAAAGTTGGTAAAATAAGTATTAAAATATTTGTTCAAGTAGTCTACGAAGGTTTTTATTTGAAAAATACATGAATGCATAAAATATTTGTTAAATCAATTCATAATATAATAATAATAAAAGAAGCAAATATCTTATGACATTAGAAATAATTAAAATGTAATAATTTACATAACATAATTTAGATACAAAAATACAATTCGTTTTAAAAAAAAATCAAATTAGTTTTTCAGAAAGTCAATTATTTCCACAATTTAAAAAAAAAATCGTCTGTTCTTTCCTAATTAAAAAATATAAATTATATTCCTAATGGTAATGAACTTTCTACATTCACAACAGACAAAAATAAAAATAAAACTGTATTAAAAATTATACAATTACATCTAAAGCTAATGTAAATTAACTTTCTCGTCTTCAATTTTAATCATTAAAAATACAATGAAAAAGAAAGAATGGTTAATAAAGATTTGGTTTTTTTTTCAGAAACACATGAAAAGAATTGATTTCAAGGAGCTTTTTTTTAATTATAATTTCAAGGAACATTAGAGGGGGAGGGGGAAGAAAAGGCATCTTTCAGAAAAGTGCTTTTATATCCAGCACGAAGCTGCATTTTTAACAGTTGAAACGGGAGTTCTAATTTAAGTTTTACTTCATTAACGGCATACTCAAAAACATACGGTTAATTGATTTCTTTTTGAAAAAATTACAAACAATTTAATAAGAGCCGCGCTGTAAAAAATAAGGGTATCATAAAATTAATTTAATTTTCATAAGAAATTCCGCGTATTCTTTTCCTTTTTTCCCGCTAAATTATTTTAATTATATGAAACTAAATCGCAGAAAAATAAATAGCGCATAGAGTAAGAAAATGTACAATGCCTAATAAAAATAGTAACTACATAGTACATGTACGCGTTGTAAGTTGTAACATTTTTTTTTAAAAAAAATGAAAGTAGATGACGAAAACGTACACAAAGAAATTTTTTTCTTTTAAATTTTGCTTCATTCCAATTAAAAAATAACTTTTTTTGAAAACAAAAAATATTTTCGTCATTATTAAACTTTTTTTGTAAAAAGAAAAAAAATGCTAAACTTATTTTTCTTATGCAACCTTAAGCATAAGGAAATTGTGTGTGTATACGCCTTTCTCTAATATCACCATCGAGTGTTGTTTTTGATTATTTTGATTGAAAATTAAATTTCTATCAAACTCTTATTTAAAGTAGAGAGTTCCGAGTTTTCTTAGTTATATAAAGCAGGGGTGTGTAACCCGTGGCCCGCCTTGAATAACTTTGCGGCCCACGAGATTCTTAACAAAATTCGACTATTTTGTAGAATACTTTTTGTTTAAAGGGGAGGTTTTTTGTAAAAAATAAATCCTATAACTTATCATTTTTTCACGTTGCTTCTGTGTTACAGCGAATCTCTCTCTCTTTTTCTTAATTGAAATTTATCAAACATAAAAATCGTTCTCATACTTAACGCAGGAAGATCTGCAACATCAATTACGATACGCAAATACACATACATTGAGATCTACTTGCAAAAACTAAGTGAAAGAGTTGAGAAACAGATATCTCACTAATTAAATAAATTAAACATTATTTGATCATTGCATTATTATTATTATACTATCTATGTTTGTGTAAACATGGAAAACAATGAAAACAATAATCAGTCTGTTTTAAATTTTCACTCCAACAAATGTTTGTAATGGATCCAAATCTAATATAAAGAGAAATATTTTTATATATGTGGCCCGCGAGGTCATTTGGGTTGGCCAGCCCTGATATAAAGCAATATGCTTTAAAACTGCATAAATTGAAAACAATGGTAATTTGATATAATTCTATAAATTGCTCTTGTGGTCGGCATTACTTTCTTCAAGTTATGACCATGTTGAAGATGCGATGTGGAGGCTAATGGGCATCAAATCTAATGATCATCAAAGTTCTCAAGTTGGCGTGGAGTTTGAGCAGTGTGCTCAAGCAACATTTTGGTCCCTTAAGCGTGGTTCAATAGTCCTCGTGTTACTTTGGGGTTTGACATTGATGAGTTAATCAAGGTTCCCTTTTCCAATTTTAAGAAATTAAATTTGAAACTAGATTCATCTACAGTTACTCCCAAATTGCGTATTAAATAGTCTATAAACAAGATACAAATAAAATTTTAAGCAAGATATCAAACTTCTTCAAATTGTTATAATATTAATATAATACAAAGAATTCATTATTAATATAATCCCCTGAAAGTTTCTTTGAATCAACTCATATATATATATATATATATATATATATGAAAGAAATTTGTATTATATATCAAAAACAAGAAATAATAGATAATGAACATAATAAGAAATAGCGTAATAAAAATATAAAAGCTAAACATGAAGATCAAAATTATAGAAAAATAAAAAAAGAAACTACAAAAAAGAAGAAAAACCTAGCGAGTCAGAAAGCAATTTCGGACTTAGGACCGAATAAGTGGAGTTAAACTAGTTTGAAGGCGCCAACCTTCCCCCTTTGCAACTCGGTAGGAAAAACCAAATAAAATAAAATAAACAAAAATTCAGAGTATGTAAAAACTCAGAGAGTATGATAAGACCACTCACTACTATTATGTAACAAACTCTCTTAAACTCTTAATGTCGAAAAATCGCAAAACAATTACGTAAGAAAAGAAAAGTAGAAAAATCCTAAAACAATTACATAAGAAAAGAAAAGTATTTTTCTCAAAAAATAGTTTAACAAAATTTCTTTACTCACAGAGCTTTTACGAAGAGAATCAAGCATCTTGACATCAATGAAAATCAATTATTCACCAAGTTAAAAAATTCGAATATACATAAACACATCTTTTGAGCTAACTTATAAACCAGCCAGCAAAGACAGATATCAAAAAAGACGACAATCAAATATGGTAGAATTTGAATTGGTTGATTGTCAAAAATGTAAATTTACTAGGCTCTAATTTGGTTGGTTGTCAACAATGTGTAAGATGTTCAAGATGTGTGTGGAAAAATGTAAACTATGATATGAGAGTGTTATGATATAATTAATCTTCACAGCAAGACCACTAAAATGCTGACTTTGAAATCCTATTGTTGTGTGGTGGTTTTGGAATTAGAAGTAACGGTTAATGTATTTGTGATGAATATAAGTTCTTAAGAAATTAAAAAGGGTATTCATGATCTAAACAACATTGAAAAAAAATTTTATATTATTGTATTTATCTATTTTGTGGGTAGTTAAGTTATCATTTCTAAATAAAAATTCAAAAATGATATTTCTGTAAATTGATATAAGCAAGTTACTATTCCATACAGGAATTTTAATTATATGGAACTTAAACGAATCTCTTTTTGTCAAAAATGTTACTGACTACATTATTGTTAATAAGATGCAAGTCTAAATCCAAGAATTCCACCGTATTAGAGTTGAAGTTAGTTTTAAGGAGCTTGAGACAATCAGGGTAGAACGTAATATTTGGTTTGTATTCACTATTTTTACCAAAAGTTATTAAATCATCTAGTATATAACGATAAATCAAGTAAGAATCATTTACAACATGATCAATTTTAAAAAAATGTAAATATAGGTTCGCTAAACAATTACTAGCTGGACCACCCTGAGGTAATCCTTTGATCTGTTTATAAAGATTCTGATCAAATGCAATGAAATTTTCTTTTAATACAAGGTTAACAAGAATATCAAATTTTTCTTTTTCATTGAAGTATGTAATTCATATTTATCATAAATTAACTGTAGAACCTTAATCATATCGTCAATATCTATAGAAATAAAAAGGTCCTCGAAACGGTATATATATATATATATATATATATATATATATATATATATATATATATACCGTTAAGTCCGGCGTATAACACGCACTTCGAACACCAAAAATAAGATCGAAACTTAAGGATGCACGTTATACGCCGGGTATAAAAACGATGACTTTCAAAAACCAAAAGAGATGAGCATAAGAAAAATTTACTTCTATATGTATCGAAATACCGTTTGCTTTAAAGAAACGACTTGCATTATGAACTTAAAGAGAGTTGTAGTTCTATATAGAAGTATACTATTTTTTCAAAAATCTGTTAAAATACCTCGAATAAATGACTTTAATATGTAAAAATATTAATATTTCAGAATTCTTCGTCAAATAGGGGGTGCGCGTTATACGGCGAACATACCTAAAAATTAAAAAATTTAGCTTGAAAGTATAGGTGTGCGTTATACGCCGGATTTTAAATAATATATATATATCCGAGACAACAATTCATCGCCCGAAAAACAACGATACTCGGAACTCGTAATTTGGTGCACATATGTAGAGCATGAATGAATTCTTCTTTGCAAGCAGAAGCTGTCAGTCTCCGGAAAACTGCCGACGAGTAAGGAATTGTAAATAAGTGCCGTTGGCTTGGCAAGTTCCAAGTACCAGAAGAAAGAACAAAAATTAGAAAAGGAATCAGATTTCTATGTGAAAAAGATGTCATGTAAAATATTATGTACCAGCTGAGCACCTGCTCAAACCAGCACTCAGTGATACTTTCCTATAGTGACAGAATCGTTAAGAGAAGTGTATGGTAGCCCAAGAAAACTGATCTGTTGGAGGTTTTAGCTCTTAAATCACCAACAAATTTTCATTTGCATTTGAATACAAAGTTTACCAAGGTCGAATAATTTTTGAGCATATATAGTACTTATCAATTCGAAAAGTACAATCGACTGATGAAAATTTCGTTATTGCGCTTGGCTGCCCAATTCCAAGTTAAATCGACACAATGTATATTACTTCTCATACGCCCTTCTCTTTGTAATGAAATTCCAATAAATATAAATAAAACAAAATACGATAACCTTCATAATTTTCTAAAGCATTTCTTTTTACTTTTGGCAGCATTCCAATAGGTAGCAGAATATCTGAGCGTTCTTCATACATAACAGGTTTAAGCGAACTAATTGTAACATAAATGTCGTTTGTTCCAACATATGTTAATTTTATTACAAAGCTAGCATTTTATAATTCGAATACCAAAATAATAAACATTTATACATAAATTATACTGTTAGAATAATATATATTAAAGGTCAGTGGCGCAGCCATACTTTCAAAACTCCATGGATCACTAAATGTATAATTTTTATACTTAACGATACTCTAATATGATTGACCATCAGTGGCGCACAGAAAGGGGAGGAGGGGTCCTGGGGTCCGGACCCCCCCAAGCCCATGATTTTTTTCCGATTGATTACAATTTTAAGTACATAGTACAAAAAATTTAATTATTTGTTATTAATGATTAATTTTATTAATTAATGCTAATTATTTATTCAATAATTAGTTTCTTACTGCGTTTTGTTCCCGAAAATCGACAAAATCAAAAGGAGCATGATACAAGAATAGTGAACTTTCGACCCCGGACCCCCTTGAAAAATTCCTGTGTGCGCTACTGTTGACCATTATATGGCGGATCATTATACTTATATTTTCACTAATTTGCGTACTTATTTACGTTTCCGTATAACTGAAAAGGAACTTAACGAAAGCAAGAAGAAACCAGAGTAACCACAGGGGCGTAGCTACCGCCGTATCTGCCGTATCAATGATACGGAACCTCCAAGCTACAGGGGCCCCAACATGTGTAACTACACAGTCCAACTAACAGGATTCTCATGTATAAAAAAGGGCCCCCGAAGGAATTTTGATACAGGGCCCACTTAGAACTAGCTACGCCAGTGCCAGTAACGCAAAGCAAAATCAACTAACTGAAATGTTCTGCCGCCAATTTACCACGGTTGCCAACTCTCACTTTCAAATGTCGCTTAAAGTAGGAGATAATTTTTTCCCCAAATAAAGTATAATCTATATTTTTCACAATATGTTTTTGTTACTCGTCGTTTTTAAAACAGCATCTTCATAAAAATATAAATGTACCAATTTTTCTGAGGACCACTGGATAAGAATCACCGTAGTCAGTGTCGCACACAAAGGAAAGGGGAAGGGGAGAGGGCCCACGGGTACGGATCCCTTCTCATAGCCCTTGAATTTTTTTATGATAATCTTTTGTGTATAATACGCAAAATTTAATTATTTCTAATTAATAATTTATTTTATTAATCAATGCTAATTATTAATTCAATCATTTATTTTTACTATTTTTTGTCCCCAAAATCGAAAAATTAAAAGAATACGTTTGGCATCGTATTGAGGTATGATAGGGGACAATAGTGAACTTACAACCCTGGACCCTCCCCCCTTGAAATTTTTTTACGCCACTGGCTGTAGTACATAACAGACTATTAGAATAAAAATTTTAAAAGATCGATTGTATGCTAATATGATATGGTGTTATTGGAGATGACAGGTAAATATATTGATCACATTCATCATCTATTTTGCTGTTTTGTTACTCTGACCAATCGATATTAGTTCCATAACCTAAACCTACGATGCACACCCAAACAAATATTTCAACACAATACTTCTCAGCTGTCATTTCGCTTCAACCCCCCGCCAGACATTTCCAAATCCCACCCTAACAACCACCGGTGGAAAATCCACTGTAATAGGGGCCACGTGGCCCCGAGGTCTAGATCCCCTGTCAATCGAGCCTAGTCCTCCCCCCGACGGCCAAAGACGCCAACGAAAAGTGTCACAACGTCTCTGTAACAAAGGAGTCTGGAGAGAAGGCGCGCACATGGTGCGGGCAGGAAGCACTGGAGATAAGAAAACAGGGCAGGGGGGTTTCTACGAAGAAGAAATAAATAACTTTAGCCTCTCTTCCTCCCCACGAGGGATGACAGATTTGTTCTCCCTACCCTCTTGTAAAAATTCAGTTAGGGAGGGGAGGCTCACACACACAATGGGTTAAAGTTACAACTAAACGTAGGGATGTTTTGATGGTTATAGCACTGAGAATTATCTTTACACCTCTGTAGTGTTAGATTGCTAGGGATAAATGCGACGGAAGTGGTGGTTTGGAAAATTACTTTAATGGCTGTCTTTGCGGAAATGTTAAGAAATAGGAACTGAATTCAGAAATAAAAGTGTTCTAACCCAGGGGTGACAAACTCGAGGACCGCATGTGGTGCGCCTTAAATCAATCGCCTGCAACATCAATTACGATGCCAAAATACACCCATTGAGATTGACTTGTAAAAGCTGAGTGAAAGAGTTAAGAAACAAATTTCTCACTAATGAAATAAAATAAATAGTATTTGATTATTGCATTATCATAATCTATATTTGTATACATGAAAGCAATAATATCACGTCATTCCGTTTTAAATTTTTCACTACAATAAAATGTTTTAATGGGTCCAAATCAAATATAAAGATATATATTTTTATATGTGGCCTGCGGGGTCATTTGGGTTGGCTACCATGTTCTAAGTTCTAACATTATCAATATAATATGGCTTCCTATTCCAGAAAGAGCAGCATATTTTAGAATATTAATCATTTTTATCCGCACGTTTAGATTTGCAATCATACTTTCTGAAATCCTATCAGTACCAAAGGATTTATTTTATCTACGTTTGACTTAAAGATATATATCCTTATCAAGGATGTCTAATTTTGTGATAAGTCTTTTTTGCAAACATCAAATTCAGATCTTACATATAGATCTTTATAATATCCGTTGAAGTACCAAGTTTTTAGAAACCATCCTTTGTCTTAATCATTTTTCTACTTTAACGATTAGAAGTACATTAACAGGCATATTATCTAAGTAAAGCGCGGAAGACTTGATTTGTAGCTTATTCCGCACTTTTCAACGGAATAAATCAGGTAATCCACAGTTTAGTAATGTCCTCATTAAAGCCAACATTGAAATAATTTTGCTTTCTTTAACGTCGATAAGACTTTTCATTCTTCTGTCAGTCTGCTCCAATGGGCTGAATTCATGACAGTCACGTGATAAACGTAATCACGTGTTTCCATTGAATTCAAAACTGACACTAGATTTGTACTTATAAAATTCAGATATAATTTCAAGTTTGATATTTGGGTAAGAATTCTAAGTATTAAAATTCTTCATAAACTTTTCAAAAATAAAATTCTGATACTTTTACAGGTACTTTTAAATCGAGTGCATTTGTTTAACTACGCGCGTTGTTATTGTTAATACAACTGTGCATTTTTTTTAAAAAAAAAAATTCTGTTAAAAAACAAGAGTTGGCAACAGCAAAGCTGTGACTGTGATGTCACATGAATTTAACCCATTGCTGTGGAAAGTAGGTTAAAACAAGTAATGCATAAAAAAAATAAAGTCAATTCCAACTTAGGTCAACAAGGAAAAATTTTATTTTAGTTACTTTTTATTAAATAATTACTATTAATATAAATATGTATATACACATATATGACAGAATCACAATATTAAGTGACAAAAAACCTTTTTAAATTAACATCAAAAACTTTTTAACCACATTAAATTTGAAATTATATTTTTTAATAAAAGTTGAATATAATGGGTAATGAATTTATCTTAAAACCAGCGTAAAAGGAATGCTGACGGCATAATAGAATAATACTTTTTAGGTTAAGTTAAATCTTCATCACAAACTTAACGAAAGCTGTTTTATCCAATGGTGCTAACAAATAGAGGAATAATATCGACTGAAATATATCTCTTAAGCTATAACTAATTAGTTAAATTTAATTAATGAATTAATATATTTGAAAAACTGTATTAACATCAAATGCCATCCACTACAAGTTTAAAAAAAATGTATCTGAACTTAAGTGGAGGAATAAAAAGCCTTTTGTTAGCGATTGAAAATTTGAATAAGATATATAAATATACAGGGTTAGCAGAAATGAATGACCCGATTACGAAGTTTAATAATTCCTAGATGAATAAACAGAAAATGATCATTAATATGTCGTATTTTCATATGCTCAAATATGAAATTTTGAGTTTGTAACATTGCTTCTGTCAAATAGGTGGCAGCAATGTTGTAATTGTGAACAGAAGTGGAAATGCCATCGCAACGGGGAAGGCGTTTTATGTGCTCTCGTTTGCAAAAAGTCTGTCAGTAATCGCGGTTCAGCGCGAATTTCGGAAAAAGTACCATAGAAATGCGCCGACATCTAAAAGTATAAAAAGATGGTATAAACTAGCGGTCGCCAAAATTTTTGACCTCACGGACCAGTAAATTCATAATTTAAACCCCGCGGACCACCAGTAAGATTTTTTAAGGGTTAAATATATTTATAAGAAAAAAATTGTGATCTATGATCACATAAAATGTACCTAGTTAATATAACGAAACTTTTAATTGTAACCAAATTATGTGAGCTTTATTAATAAACCAAAATAAAATAAACAAAAACTGTAAAAACAAAACAATTTAAACAAATGGTTTAAGTATATCAAACTTTTAGCATTATACATTCCTATGAAACGGCGTTGTTCTATGAAGTAGCGTTTTTATAACTTTTCATGTATTGTAATGAATTGAATTATGTTTCAATGCATCTTAAACCATAATTTAATGGGATGAGTAAATATATTCCACATTTTTCTGGGGCCCAGCGAAATTTTCTCGCGGAACCACTTTGGCGACCTCCGTTATAAACAGTTCCAGCAAACTGGATGTCTGTGTAAAGGCAAAAGTCCAGGACGACCAGGTTCGCAATGATATTTCTCATTGAACATTTATGAAAACAAATTTTACTTTACGTCAAAAAACGTTACGTACGAAAAAAACTTCATATTGTATCTCTACAATGGCATCTTAATTATCACTTTCTGTTTATTCATCTCGGAATTATTAAAATTTGTAATCGGGTCAGTGGCACGCACAAAGGGGGTCCGGACCCCCCAAAGCCTTTGATTTTTTTGCCGGTTGATTATAATTCTATGCATATAGTACGTAAAATTTAATTAATTACTAGTTATTAATGATTAATTTTATTAATCAATGCTAATTATTTATTCAATAATTAGTTTTTTACTGTTTTTTGTTCCCGAAAATCGACAAAATCAAAAGGAGCATGATACAAGAATGGTGAACTTTCGACCCCGGATTCCCCCTCCCCTTGAAAAATTCCTGTGTGCGCTACTCTGAATCGGGTCATTCATTTCTAATAACCCTGTATATAAGGAGAGTGTGAACTAATAGTAGGAATTGAAAAAGAAAAGAAATGGATTATAAAAACAAAGTAATATAACTTAATTATTTCAACTAATGCTAAATAAAAATGTATTCGTATATTAAATGAGTGTTACACGAGGAGCAAAATAGCAATTAAGAGCAGAAACCCTAAAAGGGTTTTATGAAAAAAGAGAAAAAAATGATCTGTTAGCAAGTAGCGCTGAAAGTTATCTCACCCCAAACTGTCGAAAACAGTAAGTGGTATATAAAGAAAGAATAAAGTGTTTATTTTACTAGAAAGGGAACATTTTCCCAGCGGCTAACTTCAATCGCAGCTTCCGTCAACGGTTAATTTACGATAGAAGTCGAAAAGCGCTCGTTTGAAATTTATCAGAAATAATTAGTTCTGGTAAACAAATCATTCGCCAAAAGAATTAAAAATAAATGAAGTGAGAAGAGTAGAATTCTGAAATGGAATAGAAGGCCGAATTTGAGAAGCGCTATTAACGCTCCAGATGAAAGAAATAAATATATTTATCTTTTTCACAGAATTGTGTGTGTATTTTTTAAAAGAAAAATGAGTATGTGTCAGTAGAACACTTTTAATGTTAAAAGCAATTAATTCGGAAAATTGTGTCGACGCCAAGCAATCTACATTACTATTTCTATTCAGAATTTGAGATAATTAGAAATTCCTAAAAATTTTTATTATTTCTTTTCAAGTCACTTTCTTTGTAACGCCGATATTTTACAATTGAATTATACTTGAGAAAGGAATTGCAATCACGATCAAACTTTAAATCTCACACATGTGTACAATTCATTAAATTATGTTTTGATGTTTTCATTTTATATATTGAACTAGCTGGTATACCCGTTATACACGCGGGTGAATCGAAAAATTAAACAATACAAATAGAAGGATAAAGAATTTTTAGTGAGTTAATTTTACGTGAATTGCAAATTAATCAAAATAAAAAGCCTTTTGCATATCTCAGCTGAACAAAAAAATCATATTTGTTAAATTTTAAATCTGTAGAGGTTCTTGTTCTTGTAGATTTCTTTTTGACGGATAAGATATTCAAAATAAATAGATATTAATTTACAAAATAAAAGGTATGAATAATTACTATTTTGATAGTATATACTGTTTATGTGTTTAAGATTTGTTTTCTGTGGTTAAAAGTAAATTGAAAGAGAAATCTCTAACGAATTTTCCACTCAACGAAATTTTTTTCGGGATTTAGCGACTTCGTTAAATAGAGGGTTCGAATCCCGGAGAAGACATGGATATTAGTGAATGTATAGTGCCTTCGCGGCATGGGGGTGCTCTAAATAGCCATCGAGCCGCAAGTCCTCTCGTGAGGTTGGTGGAAGGGGAAGAGAGGTGGGAGGCCCCTGACCACCCCAGGGTATTTCTCCCTCTAAATTGGGGTGAAACCGAGCTAAATCGGAAAGGATGAATTTTTTTAAATTCAGAAGGAGATGGATAGCGGGGATAGAAGAGGGATAGCTAAGTTCTGATGAGGTGCATTAGGGGGTAAAGCATTCATTCAACAGCCCTCTTAGAATGACGAAATTTTTAGAACATTTTTAAATTAGAATAGTGTATTGGATTTTATTCTACTTGTATATAAAAATTATAATACCACTATAAAAATTTAATTTTCATTGTATTTAATACTAATATCATGATGAAAAATTTCAAAAATAAGCCCAATTCTCGTTACAAATGCATTTTTTTATAAGAACTATAAATATAAAAGAAAATGTGTGGTTCCTTTTTCTTTTTAAGGGGTGTTGGAAAGCTAAAATCTTATTTTTTTGACAATTTGAGATTTTTACATTTTTAAATTGTATAGATTTTAACCTTTTTAAAAATACCTTACTTTAACCTCTAGGGTATTTAGAAGCCCTTAAAATGTATTTTTAAATAATCGTTGAATTTGGGCCAGGCCCATTTTAATGGCGAAAATTGTAAACAAATTACTTTGTTTTTGCTTAAAAGTGTAACGACTGATATAAACCAAAACATTTACCTTTTATTTTAAATTGAGCCTTTTATTTTTTTATTTCCTAGCCAATTAGAAGTCTCACTGTATACATTAAAATCAATTTATCTCAAAATGTAAATTTTAATGTGCGATGTACCTTTTCTGAGAAACTACTGTTCACAGGTATGTAAATTTTTTATGAATTATTTATAATTATGTCTAATATATACTAAAATGAGCTTTTTTGTAAAAAACTCAAAAATTTAATTTTTACAAATTTTTTAAGTAAAAAATGTGTCAAATTTCGCAATGTTTGATAAAATATTTCATAATTTATTAAAAAATTCAAAATTAGCTAAAAGCTCATTTTAGTATAGTGAGAGAGGTGTACTTTAATAGTATGAAAAATTTCAAGCATATACATAAAACAGATTTTGAGAAAAGGTACATCGAAAACAGCCAATTTAACATTGTCAGTATAGAGAGAGAGAGAGAGGTTTCCAACTCCCCTTAATATTTTTAATTTTAAGCAGTTCAAATTTAATATAGGTAATAAAAATATAATCAGTCATTTTTTTATTCGCATGTAATAAGAAACATGTTGGAGACCAGAACAGCGGGAATGACAACTGGCTTAATTTACACATAATTTGAGCAAAATAACTCTAACTAGAGTCTAATCCATTATAAATATTAAAAAAGTAAAACAGTATCTTACAAATGGATCCAATTAAGGAGTGAGGTTGCACTATAAAGCAACCAGAGGGCTGTTGCCAACAGACCTCCTCATTTTGAGCCTCGGTCAAGTGACGAGGAAAACACCTAAGCTGTCATCATCTCCCCCAAACCAATGGGAAGACCCTGGGCCTCAACGTGTGTCAGCCCCTCTACACAGCCGGTCTTTAGCGAACTCATGACCACGGTCTCCTCCAAACACGGAAAACTTTGTTACAATTTTATAAAATGACGGAGAAGCTTTTATTAATTTATAAATATATTAATTTAGTCAAATCTCTTTCCAAATAGATATTCTTAGGCCTTGATGATTATACTTGTATCTACTCCAGCGGCGTAACGGAGAACATTAGGGCTCCCCTGCAAAGTCAGGTTTTGTGCCTCAAAACGGATTTTACAAAGGACACGTACTTGGCGTCAATCAAGCTTTGGGCCCTCTAGAGTCCTGCGCTCCCCCCCCCCATGATGCGGGGGTGTACGTTAATCACGTAATATATTCACTTAGCTAGAGCCTTGGTATAAATATAGTGATAGTATATGTTTGATTTAAACATTTTAACTCATCAAAATAATATGCTAGTTCAATATCGTATGGCAGTTGTCAGTGGTACACACCAGTAGCGCATAGAGAAATTTTTCAAGGGGGGTCCAGGGTTGAAAGTCCACCATTCTTCTATCATGCTCCTTTTGATTTTGTCGATTTTCGGGAACAAAAAACAATAAAAAACGAATTATTGAATAAATAATTAGCATTAATGAATTAAAAAAATCGTTAATAACAAATACTTCATTAAATTTTACGTACTAAATACTTAGAATTATAATCAATCGGAAACAAATCAAGGGCTTTGGGAGAAGAGGTCAGAACTCCTACGACACCCACCTTGTGTGCGCCACTGGTGCACACAAAGGGGCGGGTCCGGAAGGCCGGATCTTCTCCATCACTCTTGCCTTTTTTTTTGATTGAGTATAGTTTTATGTATATAGTATGTAAAATAATTGGAGAATATATGATGCGAGAATGGTGGACTTCCGATGACCCTCGACCATTCCTCATCGAAAAATTCCCGTGTGCGCCACTGGCAGATGTTAGATAAAAAAGAGCAGGAAGCCTCTCTCTCACACTCATTCCCCCTCCCATGAGGAAATATTATTTACCTTACATTTGAAGCTTTGAGACTCAATATTTAGTAAAATGTTTCATTTATTTTCAAGTTGTAGTTTGCTATTCAGTTTTTTTTCACATCATTTAACATTTATGAAAGTTCAGGATATTTAAAACATATGTTTTATTATTCTATTTTTAAATCAATTTGCAGGTACCAAACAATTCAATAAAATCATCAATCAATTTTTGAAATGTAAAATTAAATGTTGAAGAAACAAATGTATCGTAAAAACCCCCATCGAAATCCAGCAGCAGAGAAAGAATAAAACATAATTGAGCTTTTGAAACGATTTCTTACAACAGTTCAACTCAGCGAAGAAAAATAAAGCAAACCCTTGGAATTTAAATTATATGAGTAAAATACTGTTTATATTATCACGCCTGAATGATCCATCGGAAGTGATGGTATTTCCAAAACAATACAAAACCGAAACAACTTCCTTTCTCTTTTCTTAAGCAAAAACAATTCGTGCATAAGAAAAACAGGAAGTTCCGCTGTGGCTTAGCTTCCAGCTTAAAGAAAACATTCATTCACACATCCAAATAAATTCAAGAACCACGAAAATTCCTCCAATCGGAAACGCGAGCAGATTTGGTTGTACTATCAGCTGTCACTTAGTTCACCACATCGGGGAGTCGCATCAGCAGTAAACAGAAAAAAGAACTTTTGTTTTGCTATTGAGAAGAACGTCACGATTCCATGTTCAATCAATCTTTTTTAATGGAAATTTGCTATTGGATGGCAATAGTTGTCAAGCAACCTGTCACGTGGGTAGAAACAAATGAGTTGATGAAAAGGACTAGCTTGGAACATAAACACATCCCAAGAAGTATTGACAAGTCATGAAAATCATTGATTGATATACACATAAAGATTCGATGTATGCATTGGGTTTTATCTCTCACGATTTTTTTACGGCGTAATTTTGTTACGAGGTTCATGTATTAACGGCACTTGAAAGCAATGTTACTGATGTCTTTGATGGGGGTTTTGATAATTTTATGTAAACAATTTATCGCGGTGTTTTTAATTGGCATTTATATTTGTTTCACTGGCGTAGCCAGCTCTCAAGGGCTCTGCATTAAAACTCCTTGGGGACCCTTTTTCGAAAATCAGAATTTTGTTAATGAGATTATTTATAACATTTTACAGCTTTTTTGCTTACATATGTTTGGGACCTCTATAGCTTGGGGGTCCCGTATCATTGATACGGCGGTAGCTACACTCCTGATTTGTTTTATAATGTTAATAACAGGGGCGTAACTACCACCGTATCAATGATACGGGGTCCCAACATATGTATCTTAAGTGCCACTAACAGGGCTCCCATATCTAAAAAAGGGCCCCGAACGAATTTTGATACAGGGCCTCCTCAGAGCTAGCTATACTAGTGGTTAATATATATATATATATATATATTTACAAAATAAATTTCTAATAATATATAAATGGTTAGTATTTGCTGATTTTTTTCATGGATTAATGTTTACACTACTTGAGAAAATTTTAATAATAGATTTACTTAATATTTCGATGGTGAAAATTATATAAAAATTAGCTTTACAAATTCAAGAGTTTATGCATTTATAGTTATTTCAACTATATAAGAGAATTACACAGGATATCTACTTATTTTGTAATTCTCTAAGCAATATGGATCCATGTATAGGAGTTGTAGATTAAGTTTCTTCTTTATAAAACACAAAGAACTGGTGGCATTGCCTTGCAAAGAGTAACATAAGAATGAGATTGATATTCTGAAATTAGAGACTACGAGAAAGTAATTCTGAAATTAGCGAATTTGTAATGAGTTGAATAAGGTACAAAATTATTTGAAAATAAACAAAACATTATTTTTTGAATTGATAAATAGTTCTAAATAATTATACGTAATTTTCAAAATATATATACTTTCCGCTTAAAAAATCTCTATTTTAACCTTTAGCAATTGATTTTAAAATATTTTACTTTGTTAATAATTAATCGCACAGTAACTGATTTTTCTTTTAACATTTTGTAAACACTAAAATTCTATTATTTTTAAAAGATTTTAACGTTTGAAGAAAAATAAAAAAAGAAAAGGACAAACAATAATTTATTTCCGGTAATAAATACGGAAAGAATTAAAAGAGAAAACATACCATCTTGGGAGTTTGAGGAGAGATCTTCCTCCACTGGGGGTAAGGGGGGCGGCAATCTTCTTCGAGTCGTCGATGCCGCATCTCCACTGACCACCCACAAAAAACACACCGTAAAAATCCAATACTTTTCGAACATTTTCCCGACAGGCCGTAAAAAGTTGGGAAAAATGAAAATCGCCCACTACCAAACAATAATCCAAAATGTCACACTCAATTACTGCTGTCAAACAGCCCCCGAAACCTCAAACGATTCTCGACTCCACGGAAAGCGATAATATTCGAAGATGCTCCCGCTGAACAACCGAACCGGCGAACGGAATACTTAACACTAAACTAATCGGAGAATGCTAGCAGAGAGAGACGAATTTCTTCTCCGAGAGTTAGAAGAGTAGGGTTGCCAGAGCTTGGTATTTAGCGTTCTTTGGCGAAGTAAGAAATTTTACTCGAGTTTGGAAGTGTGAAAAGATATACATCAGCATTAGTTTCATATAAGATGAGTTGGCTAAACAAACTAATTTCATTCAGTTTTAAATAACTGTAAAGAATTGTCTAGTTTAAATGAGTGGATATATATGTAATAGCTAAATATTTACTAATAATTCGAATTTTATTTGTTTATATCATCTAAAAATCATAATTCCAAATACTCAATTTCAAAACACGTCTCATTTCCTTTCGCACTAAAGGATTAAAACCAATATTTTAACACATTTGTTATTGATAACTCATTAAAAGGATTAGACGTTAAATTCTTGACAGATTCATTGGCAGTGACGTAACGGTGAATATTAGTAAGGTGACCAGTTACTTTACTATGAAAAGGAGGACGAAAAATTTAAGAAAACATTACAACGTCAACATATGAAAAATTTTATTAATTGAAACAAAAATACGCTAATTGCGTTTACATTCCTTTTAATTATTTACTTAGAGGAGGATTTTTCCATTGAATTGTTTTTTTTTTCTTTTCAACATATCATTTTTTAATACACTCATGTCCATAAATTAAGGATAATGAAGTTCAGGCAAAGAAAGAGACAGAAGCAAAACAAATTTGATTTATTTGTAAAGTCTATTTATTAAACAAAAGGTAAAGAGCAAAAAAGATGCTATACGTTTGACATAATTAATAAAAATTGCGATTTTTACTCCCTGGAGCAAATTTCAAAAAAGAACCTATCTACAAAAAACAGTATAACATGGTTAGTTTGATGGTTAATACGGAGTATGTCTCCCGGACGATACAATACAGGCCTTACAACGCCTAGGCATGCTGAGTATCAAATTATCAATCTGATATTGGGGAATATTACACCACTCATCAGGCAATACTATTCGATGATCCGGTAGACAGGTGGGACGGGGGTTGACGGGCTGCAATTCGTCGGCCAATCATATCCCAAACATGCTCTATTGGATTCAAGTCCGGTGAGTATGCTGGCCAATCCATACGGGTGATATCCTCCGATTGAAGGCATTCGTCTCCAATGTTTGCACGGTGAGGACGGGCGTTGTGATCCATAAACAGAAATTCAGCACCCATGGCGCCCAGAAACAAACGTACATGTTGTTCCAGAATGACATCCCGATAGATGTGGCCTGTCATCGTTACACTCTGAACATGCAGGTCAGTTCTGGAACCAAGAATAATTCCTCCCCGAACGAGCCATCCTGCACCAACGTAACGGTGTCGTTCAATGGTGTTCTCTTGGGGGTAACGGGTGCCTGGCGCTCTCCATATTAAAGTCCGGCGAGAATCAGACTGCAAACTAAACCTGGACTCGTCGGAAAACATCGCACAAGACCACTGTTGTGGTGTCCACAATGCATGCTCTCTACTCCAGGTTAATCGCAGGCGACAGTGAGTTGCGGTAAGTGGAACACATCTGACAGGCCTACGAGCATATGCGCCCTAAGCGTCTGTACACGGTCTGCCTTGAAACTGTCGTACCGGTAGCTGAAGAGAGCTGACGAGACAGGTCTGATACTGTGCTCCGTCTGTTTCTTTTGGCAGTAACTGCCAAATATACCGGTCCTCATTCGGCGTTGTAACTTGGGGGCGACCTGTGATGTAAGATCTACTCACATTACCATCATCTTGGAATCGTTTCCAAAGCCTGGAAATGAAACTCTGGACGATTCCAAGTTCCTCGGATACTTCCAGTTGGGTACGTCCACATTCCAGTCGTTCAATAATTCTACCACGCAAAAAAATCATCCAAATGGCGCTTGTGAACAATTTTACTTCTTTGCCACCATTCCTTATTAACCCTTCTTTTACACTCTCGTCATTGTGACGTACTATCCACGCCATCTGGTGGTTTCCTGTAATTTGCATATTCTTCTTCAAGATGTGTGTGATAATTCTACAGTTGAAATTTTTATTTTAGAGTTCAATTTCTGTGTGATTCTGAATTATCCTTAATTTATGGACATGAGTGTAAATCGGAAATTTCGGAGCAAAAAATATCATTCTTACTAAATTTTACGGTAAGCACTGTAGCTAATATATTAACATTTTATCTTGATTTCTCATTTGTCCAAAAATTATTACCAACTGAAAAAACTCTGTCAACTGCTGTATTAGTTCCAGGGCAGCCCAACGTAAATTCAACAAGAATAATCACATTTTCATATGGAATGTGTTCATTTTTGAAATTGTTAAATATTTCCACACATCTTTTATCGATTTTAACGTGTTGTTTTGCTCATTGTTCTAATTTAGCGATATTCAACCTGCGGCCCACCGGTCCTTTTTAAGTGCCCTAGTCATGGCCCACTGATCTGAGAAATTCATTCATTTATGAAAATTTGGTTGGAAATTTCAAGATCAATTTTGCTTTTTTTTCTGTCGATGTCGTATGGTTGCAAAAAAATTGATATTATTTTCTGATTAGAGTGATAATAGACAAAAGTGGAGTAGCGTCCATTTTATGAGTGGAACTAATTTTTAACTATCGTTCCTATCTTGCAATCGAAAAATATTCGAAGAAAATATTCTTTCAAGACAACTGGGAAGTTGACTATTTTGTAGTGAAAAACAAGCATGGCTCCGAAATTGTTTGATTTGTCACGAAAGTGTTGTATTTAAAAAATACCAATGAACAGGAATCACACACATTCAATGGCATTTTTCCTCGAAGATCTCTTTCAAGAGGTGATAAATAGGTTTTCTTGAATAACCTTTACAACAGCAAAAAAGTGTTTTGTCAGTGGTAATGTCACAGCGGTAACAAAGACATTCTATGAAATTTGTTACATTGTTGGTAATCATATGAAACCATTTACTGATACGGAAATTGTGAAAAAGTGATTCATAAATGCTTCAAATTTAGAAAAATTTAGTGACAAAAATAAAAAATAATACTTAAAAAAAGTAAAATAGGAGCCTTTATATTTTGATCAATTTCCACATTGTAAATTTTCTATGTTATATTGGTCATAAACAGTAGCGCACACAGGAATTTTTTGGGGGTCCGGGGTTGAAAGTTCACCATTCTTGTATCATGATCCTTCTGATTTTGTCGATTTTCGGGAACAAAATATAGTAAAAAACTAATTATTGAATAAATAATTAGCATTGATTAATAAAATTAATCATTAATAACAAATACTTAATTAAATTTTACGTACTATATACTTAGAATTATAATCAATCGGAAAAAAATCAAGGGCTTTGGAAGGGTCCGGACCCCCCCTTTTGGGCACCACTGGTCTCAAAGCATTTCTCTTCCCCCCTCCATTAATTCTCATGTTGCAGCCCGCGTACATGAAATAGCCATCATATCTATGCGGCCCGTGGGAAATATCTAACATATGTATGCGGCCCGGCAGAAAAGAAAGTTCAGTAGCCCTGTTCTAATTTATCTCAGAATTTGAATTTGTATTCAGTCTTCTAATTTCTTCAAACAGATCATTGTCATCGATTTTAATATCAGGCATTTCTATCGATCAACGTAATTTTCAATTTTTAGACAGTACCGTCACATTACACGTAATAGTTCGGCCTGGCACTTATGAATACAGACTAACAAATAAGTTTTAAAATATTGAAAAGGAGGACAAGTAGCAGGAGACTTTTCGAGGAAGGACAGAACCTATAAAAGAAGGACTGCGATTGGTCACCTTATTTAAACGCAAATGTTACTGCATTTAGAACCTAATCTAGTGGGTTAAAAAAAAAGGGTCAACACAAAAGAGTCCAAGCTTCTAGTTTGAAAAAATTCTAAATAGTTTCATTTTCCTTTCCTTTGGTATTAATCCGAATACATATACGTATTTCTAAAGACTAAAAAGAAAAAAAATTAACTTTAATTCTCACGATTTTTTTTTAGCCATTTTATCTACTGAATCCGAATTAGCTGAGAAACTAAATTATTATGATGTTATTAATGGATTTCCAATACAGCATAGTAAAAAAAAAATGAAAATCATATATTATGATTCAGTGGCGCGCACAAGGGTAGTGGGCCCTAGGGTCTGGACCCCCTCCAAAGCCCTTGATTTTTCTTTTTCGATTGATTATAACCCTAAGAATATAGTACGTAAAGTATAATTAAGCATTTATTGTTAATAATTAATTTTATTAATTAATGCTAATTATTTATTCAATACATAATTTTGAATTGTCTTTTTTCCCCGAAAATCGACAAAATTAAGAGAATATGTTGGGTGGTGTATTGGAGCATGACATGAAAGGGGTGGACTTTCCACTCTGGACCCCCTCCCTCCCTTGAAAAAATACCAGTGTGCGCCACTGTTCTAATTTTATTCTAACAAGTCACTTACCCAAATTATAATTTATAAGTGTACCAGCCGTTACCCTTGCACTTCGCTAGGTATTTCATGATAATGTATGACAGTATATATTTTCTCAGTTATTGATAGCCAAGTCTTATGATTTAGCTTTCGATTTTATTCAAATACATTTTTATAGCCATCACCTCCTGATTTTTTTTAAAAAAACCTAATTTCTAAAACGGAATAAAAATTTAACTTTTACGCCTCAATAGCCCCAACCATTGGGAGACAATTTCCGTTCTTAGCGAACCCGAAAACCCGCTTTTAGCGAATTTCTACTCAACAAAAGAGACAAGTTTGCCAAATTTCAAGTCTGCTGGGGTCCAACAGTAGAAAAAAAAACGGAAATTTGTGCAATGTAATAAATAACAAAATGTATTAAAGAAAAACTTTACAGAAGGATTTTTTTCCTTACCCCCATGTTAATTTCCCACTAGAACCCGGCTTTTATTCAGATCGGCCCTGACCAGTGGCGCACACAAGGGGGAGGGGGTCCTGGGGGTCCGGACCCTCCACCTCCAAAGCCCTTGATTTTTTTCCGATTGATTATAATTCTAAGTACGAGAAAGACCGTATATAGCACGTAAAATTTAATTAAGTATTTATTATTAATGATTAATTTTATTAATTAATGCTAATTATTTATTCAATAATTAGTTTTTTAGTTCCTGAAAATCGACAAAACCAAAAGGAGCATGATACACGAATGGTGAACTTTCCACCCCGGACCCCCCTTGAAAAATTTCTGTGTGCGCTACTGGCCCTGACTCTATACAAATGTCACTATACGATATCTTGTTTGGTAAAGTAACGGCTTGATGATCCGGGGCGTGTGAATTCGTGGTTTGTTTCCACTACGAATTCAAATGAAAGGGGGAGAATTCAATTAATTTCATATCTACCTCCGTCCTATCTTGACGTGGCAACGAAGCCGGAATATTCAGTTATCTGCCGAGATAACCATTCTTATCACTAGATTTTGGAACTGAACTATAAAGATCAATATTAATACCAACTATGCAGAACAGAATGGCATTAATTCAAAATAAATTAATTGTAATAAATTAAATGAGCCTTTTAATTCTTCGAGTGACTTGATGTGGTCAGTGAGTGAGTGAGTGAGTGATTGTAGGGTTTAATGGCGCAAGAGCCAAATTTGGCTATACTGCGCCTTGATGTGGTCAGAAACTGGACAGAATGATACTCGTATATAAGACGTACTAGACGTTACTTGCCCGCATCGCTGGGTATAACTATAGACCGCTTTTTTTTATTTATTGATATCTTAGCATTATAGACTATTGATCGTATTAAAAAACGATCTTATAGCCATCGCTTTTTAATTTATAAAGAGCAAGTTTGAATTTTTAAAAAAGCAAGTAGGTTAACAACCCCATAATCCCCTCCTCCCCGAGTCGATTTACGCGAAATCAATTTTTAGAGGATTTCTGCTCATACAACAAAATGAACATGCTTACCAAATTTGAACTTTGTCAATTTAAAAGCACAGAAAGCGATAGATTTTTTTTTGTCATACACCCTCCATCTCCTTCTTATGAGTCGATTTCGGTAAAACCCGCGCTTAGCGAGTCTCTGCCCAGCGAAAGAAACATGCTAACCAAGTTTCAAGTTTGTAGTCTGATAGATAGACAACGCAAATCTAAACCACCTTCGCAACCAACTTTGAAAGTCGGTTCCACGCAAGACTCCCTCTTAATGGATCTCTACTCAACAAAAGAAACGTGCTTACCAAATTTCAAGTCTGTTGGTCTAATAGTTCCTGATAACACGAGATAAAAAAGTGAGGGAGTCACTTTCTCCAAGATACCGTAAAATCCGGCGCATAACGCGCGTTTTGAACACAAAAAACAAGATCGAAATTTACAGGTGCGCGTTATACTTCTTCTTTATAAGCGTAACAACCTGTTACAGGTCTTGGCTGCCTCCACAGCTCGCTTCCTCCAATTCCAACGATACGCAGGAACTCTCTGCCAGTTTTTAATATTTAGAGTTTTTAAGTCATTTTCATCATCCTCTATCCACCTTGTTGGTGGTCTTCCTCTTGTTCGAGATCTCATAGAATTCTTAAATGTGTAAGCTCTGGTCTGGTTGTTTTCAGGGCTTCTCCAGGTGTGGCCCAGCCATCTCAATCTGTTACTTCGGATGACTTGAGTAACTTGAGGTTCTTTGTACAGCCTATATAGCTCGAAATTACATCTCGTACGCCCACATCCTTGATCTTTAACAGGCCCAAATATAAATAGTTTTCAGTGCTTTTCTTTCGAAAGTTTCGAAAGAGCTCGTATAGTCTCCAAATTCAGCGTCCAGGTTTCGCTAGCATACAGCAACACAAGCAAAATTAATGTCTTATATAATCTTAACTTTGTTTTTCCGCTGATAAATTTCGATCTTAATTGCTTCTTTAGTCCAAAGAAACATTTGTTAGCCGATTTTATACGGTTGTTTATTTCAGCTTTCAGCTTATTTTGGTCATTAATAATGGTTCCGAGGTATTTGAACTCACTAACCCTTTCAAAAGAATGACCGATTACACAAAAAGAGGTGTTGTTTACAGAAGAGAGGGCAGTGTTTCCATGAACTTTGTCTTATCCTCGTGCGCGTTATACGCCAAGTATAAAAAATTAGAGCTTTAAAAATAATAATAAAAACACACACACACACACACACACACACATGATGTGCATAGAAAAAAATTTGCCTTCTACATATATTTAAATACTGTTTATTGAAAAGAAATGATATTCCTTTTGAACTTTTAAAAAAGGGATTGTAGTTCAAGAAGTATACTATTTTTTTTCAAAAACTTGGAATAATAACTTGAATGCATGACTTCAAAACGTAAGAGCGTTGTACATGTACATTTCAAGTTCCTTCGTAAAAAATTGGATTCATGTTATACGGTGAACATAACTAAAAATTAAAAATTGCAGCTTGAAAGTATAGGCGTGTGTTATACGGCAGTGCGCGCAGTGACGTAGCGTGGGGAAGAGGGGCCATGATCCAGGCGGCATACGAAAAGAGGCAGCGGCAAGCACTGCGATATCTAAATTAAAAAAGTATTTCAAACTCCAAATTGCGCCTGCGTTACGAAACTGACGGAAACGAGTGAAAGCTTTAATACAAGCGCAGATGCAGGAAGTTTATTAGTATAGCTATGCAATCGCCTTCGTTTTTATGTTACTTAAGCTTCTGGCAACCGGTACTTTAATGTTCAAAATTATTTGCTAACAGAGGGACTAAATATCCATCAATGTGCTCAAAAAATACGTGCTTTACAGATCATATTAGAATCAAAATGAGAGGAATTCGTGGATGATGCTTTAGTATATGCTAAAAGTTTATGTGAAAAGCTTGAAATTTCTTTTGAACACCCGACGAATCAGGAGGAAGCATGTATTTGGCGACGGAAATAAGGATGTTCAGTTACCGTACGAAGATGACTTGAAGCGAACAATGTTTTCTTCAATTGAGAGAGTAAGATTCCCAACAGTTGCAGAATCTAGCGCAAAAATATGCTTTTTTGATATTGAGCATGGATGAACTTAACTCAGATCAAGCTCCTCAAGACATTAATAAAGAACAATTCCAACTTGAGACCGTACGTCTACAAGCTATCGTAGCTGCAACAGACGCAGGTTGCAAAAAAGAACTTATTATGTCCGGCTCTCTGGGTTTATTAAAATGTATTATTGAGTCCAAACTTAAAGATGACTTACCAAACATTGCCACAATGCTTAGAAATTTTTTAACATCTGCCATCAGTAATGTCAGTTGCAAGAGAAGCTTCTCTAAGCTAAAATTAATCAAAAATTATCTCATATCGACTATGTCCACCTTAAGACTAACACATTTAGCTATTCTGGCAATTGAATACGACATACATGTTGATACTGACAATCGTATAAAAGATTTTGCTATGAAAAAAAACCACGAAAAGTGCATTTTTAATCAATAAAAAAATTCAAAGCTGCTTTTTTTTTAACTTTTACTAATTTTTTTGACTAATGATTAAAATAGAGAGACGACAAATTTCCGGTCTGCCCCAGCTGGCGAAAGCCCACGCTACGCCACTGGGTGCGCGTTATACGCCGGATTTTACGGTATATATAGATTACTAAGGAAACATCGTGAATCTCAATGATTCGAAATTACAATTCCCGTCGCCAAAAGAATGTTATAAATCTAATGCAGCATTGAATCAATTAAAATTCTTTTTCCCTTTTCAATACAATTAAACTTAAAGAAAAACGAACAGAAGATGCATCAGAAGCGAATCGTTTAATGCCTGCGATAGTTACACCGAACAAATTGTCCGAAAACCCCATTAGAAAAGAAAAGGCCGAAATGGGAGAGGGCAGGGAAAAGAAGGGGCACTCAAAAAATCGATTCCAGCCGGTTCTTAATTTGTCAAGTATGCCCACTTGACAGACTGCCAAGAAAAGTGCGTCCGGAACCACCACAACTGAAGCTCATTCTGGATATAGAGGACGGAAACCCATTAAAACCGTTCATTAACTACGGGCAATTAGTACCTTAAAGGGAAACCTATGTTGGGCATTGGATCCGTTGATGCTGGAGATAAAGCCTTGACGTACTGATTCCTGATTTGGCCGCAGATGAAAAACATACGCTTTCATCAAGTCGTGTTGGTATCCGAACACGTTCGGAGTACTTTTTAATAAAATAACATATTTAAACATCATAAATGCGTTTTTAGGACTCAATACCTATAATACTAATATTTAAATGGCAACATTTAAAAGAAGTTACTCAAATTTTAGCAATATTTTTGGAAAAATTCAAAGTCATTAGAGAAAAAAGTAATAAACTTATATTATTAAGAATATTACTTAAGGTATCCGACTACGCTCGGATCCGTGATTTTACAAAAGCGTATAAATGGATAATATTTGTGATATTTAATGTCACTTAGATTAGAAAACGTATATAAAATTATTTTAAAAATATTATTACAATAAAAAATTATTTAAGTACAATATTTTGACAAAAAAGGAACATAGAATGATCTATTTTTTCAAAACATTCTCTTTTTATGAAAAATGCTTCTATTATAACAATATTTTGCCTGTATATATCTCAGACCTTTGTACAGAGGCTGAACTAGAATTTTTGAAACATATAACTTAGAAGTGGATTTATCCATATTTTCTACAACAGAGGAGAGAAATTTTAAGAAAAAAACGCCGATAATTATTTCAATGGGTGGTAACTCTGAAAATAATGTGAATTTTTTAAAAATCCTAGTTCACAGACTCTCTGGAGAAGTCTTTACTTTATCTAAGCAAAATAGTATTATTATAGAAGCAGTTTTCATTAAAGGAGAACATTTTGAAAAAATGGTATTCGAAGTTAATTTTTTGCCAAAATATTGTATTTAAATATTTTTTTTTTGTCATAATGTCCTTAAAACAATTTTATACATGTATTCTAATCTAAGTGACACTAAATATCATGAAAATTATCCATTTATGCGTTGTTTTAAAATCACGGCTGACATTCTTTATGAGACCATAATTTAAATAACAAGCCATAACTCAAAAAGTATCCATACAATAAGAAATATTTTAGTACATTCTCTAGAAAATCAGGTTCAAAAAGTTTTATAGAAATACATTTCTAACATTTTGAGTTATCAGACTCGCCATGATAGATTTTAAGCAATTTCAAAGCCTTCTTCTGGTAGATCAAAGACTCACTTCCGGTTTTTCTAACTTTATAAAACTGATTATAACTTGGCCTCTAGGTAGTGTAGAAACAAAATAAAGTATGTTTTGTAAAGCCAAAAGATAGCTCTATTCAATAAATTAGAATAGAATATCTGTCTTGATCGAATTTGGTCTTTTTGAACGTGTCTGGATACCTTAGTCATTAAAAACATCTCCCAACAGAAAAAAAGACTAAAAAATTAGCTTGATTGTGAATTCTCAGCGTGTTCTCATCAATATATTTTTCAAAATTTGTTTAAAGTGCTTATAAAATTATATAATAATACCAAAAGAGATTTTCTAACTAAGATGTCTATTTTTATAGCAGCGCAAAGTTGATAACAATTTTTTATAACAAAGTATAGAGTGTTTTTTTAGAGGTATAGAACTTCAAATTGCAATAAAACAACGATGTATTATTCGATTGACATGAAATTTTTTTATTCGAAAGATAATCTTGTGGCATTACATTTTAAATATGATTTCTGGCATAGGATTGCCACGGTTGGCTCGGATGTAGTCCAATCTGGACGTCCAATTTTCGATGACTTTTTCCAACATTTGTGGCCGTATATCGGCAATAACACGGCGAATGTTGTCTTCCAAATAGTCAAGCGTTTGTGGTTTATCCACATAGACCAATGACTTTACATAGCCCCAAAGAAAATAGTCTAGCGGTGTTAAATCACAAGATCTTGGAGAACAATTCACAGGTCCAAAACGTGAAATTAGGCGGTCACCAAACGCGTCTTTCAATAAATCGATTGGGGCACGAGCTGTGTGATATGTTGCGCCGTCTTGTTGGAACCACAGCTCCTGGACATCATGATTGTTCAATTCAGGAATGAAAAAGTTAGTAATCATGGCTCTATACCGATCACCATTGACTGTAACGTTGTGGCCTTCGTCGTTTTTGAAGAAGTACGGACCAATGATTCCACCAGCCCATAAAGCGCACCAAACAGTCAGTTTTTCTGGATGTAACGGTGTTTCGACATACACTTGTGGATCAGCTTCACTCCAAATGCGGCAGTTTTGTTTGTTGACTTAGCCATTCAACCAGAAGTGCGCTTCATCGCTAAACAAAATTCGCTTATGAAAATCGGGAACAACGGCAATCTCGTTTTGGGCCCATTCGACGAATCTACGCCTTGCTTGATCGTATTTAAAATGTAATGCCACAAGATTATCTTTCGAATAAAAAAAAATTCATGTCAATCGAATAATACATCGTTGTTTTATTGCAATTTAAAGTTCTATACATCTAAAAAACACCCTATACATATTTTTTTTCCTATTATGAAATTAGAATGCTAATATTCTTAGTCTGTTTGTCAGTCTACCACAGCAGTCAAGGACGTCTTAAAGCATGGGTCAGCTGGGCCCGGGCCCAGGACCTCACCAATGGTGGGGGCCTCAATTTGTTCTCAACTCCATCTTACTAAGATCATGATCCGGATAATTTTAATGTGGTGAAATATAATTCCCGTAGATTTTCTCCGAAGAACAGGGAATTTCAAACTGTATGCCAACTGGTAAAAGTGGTAAGACTGTATTATTATGTGATGACCATTGTGCATATCTAGGCCTAGGCCTAGTACCATAAACAATATTTCAACTTATTTAATCGAAATGGTCGAGCCGGTTAGTATCGAAGTTTTAGAGATTTGAGTTGTGCACATTTAGTTGTCTCAAATTACCGTTTGAACGAGTAATTGACAATGCATGCTATATACCAGGAGTCGGCAACCTATGGCATGTGGTACAATTCCCTGTGACACTCTACAAATTTGTCAATTTTTGAGAGTATGGAAGTTGATAAATTTGTAATGGACCTTTTTTTACAAACATCTTCAGAATTATGGACCTTTACGGCATTACGAAGAAATCTGACGGATAACTCTAAAGATTATTTACAACTATTTTGTAAATTATTGAATATTATTGCAGGAGAGATTTAATTGTTTGAGGAGAGAAAATTGGATACATTCTGCTTTCCCCTTTTGATCCTGCATATCAAAGCAAAAAATTCTTTCGTCATAGAAATATCTTTGAATGATATAAAATAAATGTATAATAAAACTGTAAATCTCTATATTATATATTCATCTCTATTCTCTAATTCTGAATGCATTATCATGGGAATCGAATTGTTTCAAAAATGTCCTATTGTGTAGAACGCTGAATCACATTGGTACATTGGTTTGGCATGCCAAAGCTAAAAGGTTGCCGACCCCTACTATATACTGTATACTTTTTAAGTAGATCTCAGGTAGGGCCTTCTTTTGCATAGAGGCCCAGGCCTCAAAAAATTTTAAGATTTCTCTGGGTCAGTAGCCTCAAAATGTCTTAAGATGTCACTGACAGTAGTCGCCAACCTTTGGAATTTCATGGATAAGTTTATAGTTGGCGGACCACTAATATGACTGACCTGCAGTGGCGCACACAACGGGGGGGAGGGGGTTCTGGGGGTCCGGACCTCCTCCCCCAAAGCCCTTGATTTTTTTTCCAATTGATAATAATTCAAAGTATATAGTACGTAAAATTTAATTAATTACTTGTTATTAATGATTAATTTTGTTAATTAATGCTAATTATTTATTCAAAAATTAGTTTTTTACTGTGTTTTGTTCCCGAAAATCGACAAAATCAAAAGGAGCATGATACAAGAATGGTGAACTTTCGACCCCGGACCCCCCTTCCCCCTTGAAAAATTCCTGTGTGCTCTACTGCTGACCTGTATATAGCGGACCCCTTTCCTTCTATTGCCACTTACTTGCATCTTTATTTATATTTCCGTATCACTGAAAAGGTACTTCATGAAAAGAAAGAACAAACCGGAAACGTAAAGCAATATCAAGAAACTAGTGTTATGCTGCCATTTTACCATGGTTGCCAACTGTCACTTTCAAATGTCGCTAAATACACATGCAAAAGTATCTAGACTCAGAAGGCATTTCACTAAAAGTACTAGCTAATTTTTTTTTAAAAAAAAGTATACTTTATATTTAATAATACGCTTTGTTACTCATCCATTTTGAAACTGAATCTTTATGTATATAAAAATGAATGTTTGTGTATACATGAAATCGCATCACTCGAACACCTTTCAACGGATCACCAAGAAGATTGGCATGTGTATGTATTTTTTTGTGAAGAAGGTTTCTGTGCTATCCTGTTTGTTGCAGCTCCCCACCAGGTGGCGCTATAGCATATCAACTTCTGCTCCATTCAATTAATTGTCAAGTTGCCAACAGAGTCGCCAGAAATTCTGCCAACTTGGCTCTCTCACCAACATTTCTATAGGTTTCCATTAAATCGCCATGACAATGTAAGGAATGGCGTTGCTTGCGAATATTGAAATTTTAACATGAAATAAAGACAACAGAAAGTAATATTAACGTATTACCCATCCAGATATAAATTATTTTCACCCTGTTTTAAGCGTTCATTACACAAAATTTGTAACAATATGTTGCTTTTTCTGAGCTGAGATCAACTTAGGAAAGTGTATTCAAAAATCAACCCACAAGGGAGTACAGGGGGCGTTGTAAATAAAAACATCCTTTATATTATCAGCTATTAGACCTACAGACTTAAAATTTAACAAATAAGATTTTTTGTTCAGCCGATATATGCAAAAGACTTTTTTTAGTTAAATTTGCAATTCACGTAAAATAAACTTCCTTATCCTTCATTTGTATTGTTTAACTTTTTGATTCACCCGTGCGAAGAATGGGTATACCAGCTAGTAAAAATATAAAAAAACGTTCCAATTTTTTTTTCTGTAAACCATCAAAAATTTATCACAGAATATCAATGGTCCGTGGACCACCGATTGGCGATTGCTGGTCTAGTGCAACTGAAAGAATGTATCATCAATTTTACTTATTACTGATAATTAATATAAACATTATTGCTATTAATAAAAACGAACTTTTTTACCTAAACTTAATTGTTTTCTCTTTCATGGAGTTCTGCAGGGAAGCAAGGATTTCCTCTTTAGAAGCACTTCTCACGTTTGTATGCCAGACATATTGTGTGTTAAACATTAATTGAACACTCGGCTATCATAGCTGATTACATAAACGTCGGAGATACTTAAACAAGGATATCATAAATAATCAGATGTCTAGAATGTTATTAATCTTAGTTTTGGTTTTACATCATGGTTAAATGGTCATCAGTAACGTACACAGGAATTTTTCAAGAGGGGGGGAGGGGTCCGGGATCGAAAGTTCACCATTCTTGTATCATACTCCTTTTGATTTTGTCGATTTTGGGGAACAAAACACATTAAAAAACTAATTTTTGAATAAATAATTAGCATTAATTAATAAAATTAATAATTAATAAGAAGTAATTAATTAAATTTTACGTACTATATACTTAGAATTATAATCAATCAGAAAAAAATCAAGGGCTTTGGGGGGTCCGGACCCCCAGGATCCCCCCTTGTGTGCGCCATTGATGGTGTTTAATGTGCTTTGTTATGAAGTATTATCAATTAGTCTTTAATGAACTCAAACTTCAGTCGGACTTCTATATAACGAAGTCCTGAATCCCGGAAAAAAGTTCGTTATATGTAAAATTCGTTATATAGAGGTTCATCTTTTATAGAATGTAAAACAAACATCCACATAAAACAAATTTTAAATTCATAAACACTATGTAAGGAACAGCTGCCTGCACCTGGCAACAGGTCGAACGAGAGACGAGATAGAGAAAAGGATCTGGCAACGAGGGAGGAGAAAAAGGTCGGAACGACAGAGAAGAGAGAGGGTGACGAAAAAAGCCGGGGTCGTGAAAAGTGGACAGGGCTGAACGATGTATCGTAATCCTGTAACATCGCAATATATTCTTGATTTTAAGAAATGTCCCATAGAAGGTATGGAATAAACAGTGGGACCAAATCCTGTCTGCAATTATTTTCTTGTCACAATTCGAACACGGTCGGAAAAGAACTCACGAGTTTACACACTATATATTAAAAAAGTAATTATTCACACCTTTTTTGAAATTAATGTATGTTTATTTTTAGATCTTACCCACCAAAAAAGAAAGAAAGAAAGATTGCAGGGAAAACAAGAAAAAAAAAATGTCGAAGAATTCACTGTATTTTTAAGAAAAGAAAATAATTTTAAACTAAAATTAATGAATTTTAAGGACATTTTATAATTTAAAGCATACAAGTAATATTAAACATACATTATTTTATAATTAGAGCACGGAGACACAGGACAACTCCACTGATGGTGAAAGAGGATATCGAAGATGTTTCTAGTGAACTGGGCAATGGGGTCAAAGTTTGCATTCTTGGATGAAACGCCCAGCACTCTATTGCTCTCGGCGAGTTTCAGGATCTAATAAAACCAGTTCAAAATTTACGACCAGCATAAAATGTGTTAAAGAGGGAATAACTTAAAATTTTTTTAGAAATACTTTAAAAAAAAGGGAGAACAAAAATTGAATCGCAAGTGAATAAGTTCGTTATATAGGAAATGCACTTCGCTATAGAGAGGTTGTTTTACGAAGAAAATCGTGAAATGTTCTTGGTTCCAGGAAAAAGTTCGCTATATAGAAAAATTCGCAATATATTCGTTATATAGAGCTTCGACTGTATTTACTAGGGTAAATGGCGCTTATATGGAGAGGAAAAAACTAACAGTCGGAACTACCTCTGCGGAAAAGATGTTCTAGGATGTGGAGACTAGGAGAAAAATAATTTCAAAAGTAAATATTACCTCAAAGGAGTTGAAATTGCGAAGAAATCGGAAAGAATTAATTTTTGTTAGATGGTTTTATAGATTCAAAATAATTATTTTCCTACGATATAAATAACAAGAATCGATGATAGGTTGCACTCATGAATCATCTGCACCGTTTCTCATCGAAATTTGATGCTTACAAGAAAAATCCTTTCTCTTCTCCGAACAAAAAGGACAATTTGAAAAAAAACCCCATTTTTTTCTAATGCAAATTAATAGCAAAAAATTCAGCTGATGAAATAATTCGTTATTTCGGGGTTTATTATTCATTAAATATGGGGGTTTGACTTCATTTTAATCGGGGAAAGAGAAAATTTCGTTAAATCGGGGCATGACTGTATTTATTAATTACGAGGCTAATTCAAGGTACGAGAGGAAGAGAGATCAATTACACATAACTAAATAATCCAAATACATTTATCTGTAAATATTAAAAGATTTGCAGACATTCTGACCACGAGTTACCAGATAAACCGAGGAAACTCCACTCATAAGCAGACAATCGAATATGGCAGCGACCAGCGATTTCTCATGATGATTACTTTAATAATAGATCAACACCCCAATCTATGCGAGCATTTCCTAACCAGTTCATTTAATCAATGTTATCTTGCGCTGGTAGAGTAATTTCTGACACAACTCTGTTTGCTAGCGTAAAACCCTCATTTTATATACCAGAACTAGTCTGCCTCTGTAAAGAGGTAGCAGGTAAACGTTCAATAAAACCCGAAGTTAGTTTTGAGAGGGACAGTCTGCCACATCCCCTATATCAGGGATGGCGAACCAGTGGCACGCGTGCCACTGATGGCACGCGACACAATATTTTGGGCACGCCACCGATCAAAACGGTTTGCATTTTAACTCAAAACAACAAAGTTCAATGTGAAGTAGTACGAGAAACGTGAGTGAAGGGGCGCAGTTTTCAGCCAGATTTTCTCATTTCAAAGAGTTATCGGACATGCTTAAGTTTTTTTGTACCTTGATGTGACTTAATTTAATAAACTGAATTCGTCCTAATTTTAATGGTTGTGAATTGAAAATTTTGAAATGCAACTCTGTGAGGGATTGATTTCCAGTTTAGTTCAATGTGGATTCAAAAATCTGTTGAAAAAAGGAAAAAGTTGGAATTGATTAAAATAGAAAGATTATATAACAAGCAATACAAGTAAAAATGCTAGTAATGAAATTTTGGAAACATGGAATTCAATTCCGGATACATTTAGCTGTTTGAAGAAGCTGGCTCATGCTATTTTAACCATATTTTCATCTACCTATGCCTGCGACTCATTATTTTCAGAGATGAATAACACTGAAGACTCACTAAGAAACCGTTTGGAAGATGACTCAAATTCAGCTTGCATTCTGGTAAAAGTAACATCTTACAATGCTAATACAAGTTATTTGTCATCTAATCTACCGCAACAGAATTCACACTAATCTTATTTTAATTTGAATTACACATATAAATAAAACAATTACTACAATACTGTGCAAAATATATTTTTTCGTTGTAATTAAAGAGTTTTAAGTTCTTAGTATTTACTTTTATTATTTTCTCAATAATCACTAGTCAAAATTATTTGACGGCACGTCTATACCTCCTTCAGCATTTCTTAAAGAAAAAATGGCACGTTGATTCAAAAAGGTTCGCCACCCCTGCCCTATATTTTCCCTTACAAAATACACAGAGAAAGAAATGCAAAAAATCTATTTTAATTTTAAATTTTAATGCATCAATTTTTTTCAATATCTCTTTAGATTATGGGGGGCATCAACTTATTTTTCTATAGAGCGAACTTTTTCCTGGAATCAAGAACTTTTCACGATTTTCTTCGTACCTTTTTATATCATTTTCAATTACTGCATACTTTTTTTTTTAAAAAAGCATCTTATTCTGTTTTTTTACCAAGATGAAAATATTACAGAAATTTTAAAGGAACAAAAATCGCAAGCAATCGCTCAAATTTCAAAAACTGATGAATAAATATCTTTTTATTCATCAGAACTGCATAAAAACTAATATATTCCTTCATTTATAGTATTCGTACAATCCACAGGAATAAATAAAAAGGAAAGATAACTTTCAGAAAAGGAAGAATTTGAAATAATTTGCTAGCTTATCTCAAAATTTGTTTCATTAAAAATTTGCTAACTTGAAATGCGTTAACTTGAATAAGCATCAATACATCATTTTGAAATTTTACCAGCTTTTTTTATACATCATATTATTGTGCTCGTACTAAGCATGCTTTAAAATTTCAAAAATAATGCTGAGAACAACGCATTAAATCTTCAAATCCATGCCATTAAAAACATATATTTTCTTAACATCTTATCGCGTGTAGTAGAAGTACATAAATAATGTTAGAAGGAAAATTTTTCCGGTAAAGTTTAGGCGCTTTTTTTTCTTACGAGAATTTTATTACCGTTTTCTCATTAAAAAAGAAAAAGAGAGAGAAAAAAGTCTTATTTATTTTTTGGTAACACCATAAATAATTATTTGGCTTCTTTAATGAATCACAAGTTGATTTGAGTCGAAGTTAAAAAATATTAAATAAATTGTAATTATTTTCATAAGATAAAAAATGCTGAATTGTGTTCAATTTCTTGAAAAATGTTCCAACTCCTTATCACCAACATCTCCCTAACTTTATCAACATTAATTTTCCAATCTTATCATCAACAAATTATTGGTTTTATTACAAACAAAAATCCTCAGCCTTACCACCAGCAAATCATCGGTATTATCACAAACAAAAGTCATCGGCCTTAACCACCAACAAATCATCAGCCTTACCACTAGGGATTGCAATATCGGACCAAAAGCTCAATACCGGTATTCGGTATTTTTTCAATCTTAATACCGGGATACCGGTTTTAACACCGGTAATAAAAATTTTAGCAAAAGAAACAAAATACATGTGTTTCTTTGTTTCATTTGTCAGTTTTATTAGAAAGTGTAAATATCACAAAAAATTAGCTTCTAACTTTTCAATTATAACGGTATATAAAGAATCACAAGAAAGTAAAAGAACATCTTATTTATTTAAATCACAAAAAAAAGTAAACATTACTATTCAGTCTGTGGTACTATTACTAATTTTTGGAATGTGATCTTAAAAAACATAATGCATTAATTGTACTGTCATTAAGCTTGGAACGTAATTATGTGCACCAATTGCCAGCTGTCGAAAACGCTTTTTCTGCATCGACACTAGTTGGTAGTATTGTTAGCAATATATACGCGCCAGTGGCGCATACAAGGGGGGGGGATCCTGGGAGTCCGAACCCCCCCCAAACCCCTTGATTTTTTTTCAGATTGATTATAATTGTAAGTATATAGTACGTAAAATTTAATTAATTACTTGTTATTAATGATTAATTTTATTAATTAATGCTAATTATTTATTCAAAAATTTGTTTTTTTACTGTGTTTTTTCCCCCGAAAATCGACAAAATCAAAAGAAGCATGATACAAGAATGGTGAACTTTCAACCCCGGACCCCCTCCCTTGAAAAATTCCTGTGTGCGCCACTGATACGCGCGATATATTTTTCCCAAGTATTTACCGTAAAATCCGGCGTATAACGTGCACTTTTAGAGCAAAAACTTAGATCAAAATTTACGGGTGCGTCTTATTCTCCGGATATAAAAGCGAGAGCTTAAAAAATAAAAAGAAGATGAGTATAAAAACATTTAGATTTCTGCATATATCGAAATACTGTTTATTTTAAGAAAATGACATTCTTTATGAGCTTAAAAAGTTGTAGTTCTTGAAGTATCTTATTTTTTTATAAATCTTTGGATAATACCTAGAATGAATGACTTCAAAACATAAAAGCATTGTGCATATACACATTTCAGGTTTCTTCTTATAAAGGGGGCGTGTTATACGGCTAAAAATTAAAATTGCAGCTTGAAAGTATAAGTGCGCGTTATACGCCGGATTTTACGGTTCTCCTAAGCCCCATATCTTTAAACAAATCGGTTTATCATTGGATGGTGTGGGATATAGCTGATTTCTGTATTGTATTTTGGTATGTTGAAATTTTTTAACTTATCGCTAATTCTAATTTTTGTGCAAGAGACCATTTCTTTTCACTATCTACATTACTGTCATCATCCTCTTCGATAACTGTACCGAATTCTTTTGAATGTGGATGAGGTGTGTGGAGAAAATATTTTAAGAAAATTTACTATATACAAACATGATCGTTTGAATTAGTTAGTCTATTTTATTCTTTTTCAATTTTCATTTTTAAAATCATGATGATATGTAAATACGAGTATGAGATGCAAATACAATGTGAATAACAAACTCCCTAAATTTAAAAAATATCGAAATATTACGCACTTTCTTCACAATTACAACCTTGTTTTCACAGATACAAATATCAGACTACGAAACTTGCGCGTGCGCACTATCGCTCTGAGATGTAATGTAATAGTTTTGGCCCATTACCTTAGATAATTCACATATTTTATCACTTCTCTTGATTGTAAATACAATGCAATTTTATATTCACAGTCTAATTAATTTCGCCCGTTAGGGAGACATAAAAACAAAAATGTATACTATTTTGATAGGTTGATGAACCCTGAACATATAGTGGATACAATTTAAAAATTTCTAGCTAATACCGAAAAACCGGTATTTAAACTTGTGAATACCGGTATTACAAAATTGCATAAATGATCCAAAATACCGGTATTAGGTATCCCGGTACTGTAATCCCTACTTACACCAACCACACGGGGGCTGCGGTAGCCCAGTGGTTAAGGTATCCAACCATGGCAGGGATGTCATGAGTTCGATCCCAGTACCACTAAAGATCCGCCGTGTAGGGCAGCGATGCACGTTAAATCTGTCGAGAGCTGAAACGTCCTCCCGTTGGTGTGGTGTGGTAGTTAAGAGAGGGGGTGCCAGCTCAGGTGTCGTCCACGTCACTTGACCATGGTTCAAAATTACGTGGTCCGTCGCCAAAAGCCCTCGTGTAGCTGAACAATGCGACGTTAATATTAACTCACTCACTACACCAACCACACACCAGCCTTTTCCCAACACGTTATCAACCCTACGCCAACACCTTATCAATCTTATGCAGCCAGCAAAATCACAGTCTTAATATGTTCTTTATGTCAGAGGGAAAGATCATAAGACTGGCGTTCAAGAGACTCAACATTAATTGGCCACCGAATTTTTACCAACTTCTTTCCACCAGAAGTGCTTTCAAAAATTTCTGTAAATTTGTTGTAACTGTTTGTAATCCTTCTTAACTTCATTTGTTTCATTGTTTATTTCCCTTGAATGTGTGTTTAATACTAACTTCTGTAAGCCTCGTGTGATACTTTGTGGTGCACGGGGATTTTATAATTGTTTTCAATAAAAAAAAAATAAATATGTTCTTTATTTTTGTCTGCACTAATGTACTTTCTTTTGTCTAAGATATGTTGCATGTAGGGATTGCGATATCGGACCAAAAGTTCAATACCGGTATTCGGTATTTTTTAGATCTTAATACCGGGATACCGGTTTTAATACCGGTATTAGAAATTTTAGGAAAATCACAAAAACGCAGGCGTGTCTTTGTTTTATATTTGCCAGTTTTATTAGAGAGTGTAAATATCACAAAAAATAATTTTTAACTTGTAAATTATAACAGTATGTAAAGAACACACTGTAACGTCGTGAGTAGCTATCCATCAATAAACAAATCTTTACAGCTTAATATACAAATAAAAGCAAACTTTATTTGCTAACAATTTGTAAATGAAGTAATATAAATCCAGATTAAATGCCAAGCCGGTGTGGTCAGTTCATATACTCATGCTCAACGCCACCGGCGTTCATCGTCTTTTTCACTCTCTCTCGGGGATTTTTTCTTTTCTCCGGTCTTTTTCTCTTTCTCTCTCTCTCCGGGTCTCTTCTCTCTTACTCCCTCTCTCCAGGTTTTTTTTGGTCTTTTTCTCCTCGTGTCCTCAAAAACAACCCTTTTTAAACAACAGGGGTGTGTTCACAACACGCCCCTCGCTCCTTCTTATTCGCAGGTCAACAAAGTCTCTCTTGACCTCCCTCGTCCTATTGGCGCATAACACGCCAAAACACACCCGAGCTGTCTGGTCCAAGGCGCCATAGTTCCTTGTCCGCAGCTGGACACACTGGCCCATCACGCCACCTGTTTCTAGTATTCCCTTTCATACAACACTAGAAAAAGACAACATGGTTATTTTTAAGGTAGGCTTCGCCTATTGTCAATGGGGCGCCGAACTCTTAAGTCTATTATGCCGACCCGTCTGCTAACTCCACTCCCTGAGTTCAGACAATAAACAATGGCCCCATGGCCACGTGCACCGGTCATTCCACAGCTGGTTGATCGTAAAACATTCAGGGACAATCGATGGGTGAGGCACTTGTCCTTGACCAGCTGGTAAAACCATAACATTTATCGAAAGATGGGAATTCATGACAATAGACTATGTCACAACACACAAGAAATAGTAAAGGAACATCTTATTTATTTAATTCACAAAAAAAGTGTAAATATCGTTATTCAGTCTGTGATACTAGTACAAATTTTTGAAATGTGATCATAAAAAAACAATGCATCAATTGCATTGTCATTAAGCCTGGAACGTAATTTTTTTGCAATAATTTCATCCGCGAATTATCTTTTTTTTTTCTTCAAAATAATCTAAAATCCCTGATGACTTGGGCTTAGAAAAGTTTGCTAAAATTTGCATCTTCATCGCAATTATATTCTTTCCTCTTTAACAATTTTGTATCATGTTTCGTTTTTAAATGTGTATGGAGTCCCCGTTTGTACTTCCTCCATTAATTTTAATAACACTGGAGCATTTTTTACATTGCGCCACTATATTCTTTTCATCATATAAATAATGAAACCAAACTGAAGTATTATCAACAGATTTTTTATGTTCTTTATAGTTATTCTCATTCCTTATTATGGGTTATTATTTATGAGTGTATATATATAATTAATATGAAAATTATTTTGAATCTTAAAGTATGACATACATATACAGTGTGAATAACACAAACTCACAAATTTAAAAAATATCAAAATATTACGCACTTTCTTCATAACTACGACCTTGTTTTTACAGATATGAATATCAATCTCCGAATCCTGAGTGTTTGCAGTATCGCTCTGAGCTGTAACAGGATACTTTTTGCTCGCCTCTTTAGATGATTCACATATTTGATCACTTCTCTTAACTGTACGATACAACTTTGTATTCACAGTTTAATTAAATTCGCCCGTTAAGGAGAAACAAAAATAATAAAGTATATTATTTTGCGATGTTGGTGATCCCTGAGCATATAGTGGAGACAATCTTAAGAAATTTCTAGTAAATACCGAAAACCCGGTATTTAAACTTGTGAATACCGGTATTTCAAAATTGTTATAATCGCTCAAAATACAGGTATTCGGTATTGCAATCCCTAGTTGTATGTTTTGTCTGACATACCTTCACGTAAAGTAGGCTTATAACATTAGATGAGAAAACATTTTTGTCTACACATCGTCTCTAAATACAAAGACGCAGAGTATTTAAAATAAAAGAATATTTATGCTATGAATTTTTCTTGAAAGTTGACAACTTTTTTTTTTGAAAATGTGTTTTCAAATTTGATTCAAGATCTTTAGCATTAGGTGACAACAGCTTTAAACACGTAGTTTACATTCTATTTTGAATTAAAACCTAGAAGAAATATGGATGGAAAAACATCGGTTGCGATGTTTACAAAAATTAGCAAAATGTTAGAAGCTGTTCTGCATAATTTTTGAAAGCAGAATGTAATACATTTTTAAATTTAACTCTTGTTTTATTCGACCAAAAAATAAAAGAATGGGAAAGACATTTTTGTGTCTTATTCTCCAACAATTGGCGAAGAAAGCCTTATTTATGACCAAACGTATTGTTTGTTCCTCAAATGTCCCTCCTACAGTAACAACACTGTTGGTCGACACCTCTCTCGACACAGTGTGACGTCAAGGACATACGATAGCAATGCACTTTTGTTTACATTCCAAGGTCGTTCTCACTCGTGCAGAGTCAGTAAGCCCTCCTCAATCGTTTAGAGGAGGAAGGCCGTGGTGAAAAACGAACCAACACACGTGTCAGCCCTTGTGCCCCTCCTTGTTTGCTTAAGTATTTGACCCCGCAGTCCCTTACTGGAGTCCAGAGGTCAAGTTGGCCCACCCGCCGACTTCTGATGGTCGAGTGATTTGTGAAAAGGGATTCTTTTATTCCTTCCAGTCTCCCTTTTCGAATAAGTCAGGCATGCTTATTCACCCCTAGGAAAGTTTATGATGCATTTGGCGATGGAAAATTGGAAAAAGTTAAATGGTGTCTTGACCTAAGCGTGCAAAAGAGAACGCTTCGAATCTTTTCAAAAAATAGAACCTAATTTGAATACTTTTTCAAATCGAAAAATATCGCAATTTTTTTTAAAAATCATAATCTAATTTCGAATATACAGCAGAGTACTTCATTTTTCATGTAATATTTTCCATATTGTACCTTGTACACTTTTATTTCAAACAAGCTTTTAAATTTCTTATGTGTAAGTAAAAAATGCACTTTTAAATCAAAATGCTACTAGAATGTTTTTAAATTTAGATATGCAGCAGTGGCGCACACAAGGGAGGGGGCAAGCCCTTGATCTTTTTCCCGATTGATTATGTGTATATAGTACGTAAAATTTAATTAAGTATTTGTTACTAATAATTAATCTTATTAATTAATGCTGATAATTTCAATATTTAATTTTTTACTGTTTTTTTGTTCCCGAAAATCAACAAAATCAAAAGAATAAATATGTTGTGCGGCGTATTGGAACATGATACGAAAATGGTGGACTTTCTCTGACCCTGGACCCCCACCTCCTTGAAAAATTCCTGTGTGCGCTAATGATATACAGTATGAAGGAATATGTGTAACCTAATACTTGAAGTGAAAAATTCCCACGCGTTTCACTGATCGCTCCTGCTTTTCCAATAATGAATTTAATTTTCAAAAATGTATCCTAAAAACTATAAATGTTTTTAATCGTTTGATATTAAACTCATCAGAAAAAAATTAAGCTGTTTTTTCCTGTTAAATTGACTTTACATATATATATTTGTCTGTAATCAATGTCTGAATTCAATGTATGACTTAAAAAAGGGAAATATTACTAAGAATACTAAAAGAATTGTGAGATTATCACTTTTTGTGGTTAAGGATCATTAAAGTATTTCTTTTTGATTTGGCGTCTTATTTGGCACGATTGATTTTGAATTGCTGTTATATTACATTTATTATCTTTCTTGATTTTTTTCATTTTCACATTTAAAAAAAAGTATTGCATAACGTTAATTTATCTTTATTCCACCGTGTTAAAAATTTGAAAGAAATACAGAATTGGGAAATTATTTTCATCAAGAGTAATTTATTTTGCTATTGAATAAATTTGATGCCATAAGTTCAATAAAACATTTTAACTGTATAAATTAAGAATAATTTATTTTATTCATGAAAGAAAGTTTTATTAAAAACACTTTAAACTCCCATATAATTCTAGGTATTTCAGGCAGCAATGACTTTAAAATATTAATCCCCCTCCCCCCAGGAAACTGAAAATGGTATTTTGAATTAGAATCCTATAATTTAACAGATGGTTTTAAGAAAATAAAAACTTTTAAACTATCCAAATATAAAGAGTGTTTTTTTTTCCAGGTATAGAAGTTTAAGTTGGCATTACTTTCCAAGATGGCGACCGATTTAACAGCTGTCAAGTGATTTATTCTCAGTTTGGTTTGGCAATTCATCAAAACGATCATCAAGCAAGGCGTAGATTCGTCGAATGGGCCCAAAACGAGATTGCCGTTGTTCCCGATTTTCATAAGCGAATTTTGTTTAGCGATGAAGCGCACTTCTGGTTGAATGGCTACGTCAACAAACAAAACTGCCGCATTTGGAGGGAAGCTAATCCACAAGTGTATGTCGAAACACCGTTACATCCAGAAAAACTGACTGTTTGGTGCGCTTTATGGGCTGGTGGAATCCTTCTTCAAAAACGATGAAGGCCACAACGTTACAGTCAATGGTGATCGGTATAGAGCCATGATTACTAACTTTTTCATTCCTGAATTGAACAATCATGATGTCCAGGAGCTGGGGTTCCAACAAGACGGCGCAACATGTCACACAGCTCGTGCCACAATCGATTTATTGAAAGACACGTTTGGTGACCGCCTAATTTCACGTTTTGGACCTGTGAATTGGCCTCCAAGATCTTGTGACTTAACACCGCTAGACTATTTTCTTTGGGGCTATGTAAAGTCATTGGTCTATGCGGATAAGCCACAATCGCTTGACCATTTGGAAGACAACATTCGCCGTGTTATTGCCGATATACGGCCACAAATGTTGGAAAAAGTCATCGAAAATTGGACATGCAGATTGGACCACATCCGAGCCAGCCGTGGCAGTCCTATGCCAGAAATCATATTTAAAATGTAATGCCACAAGATTATCTTTCGAATAAAAAAAAATTCATGTCAATCGAATAATACATCGTTGTTTTATTGCAATTTAAAGTTCTATACCTCTAAAAAAAACACCCTTTACATGCACACAATGCAAATAATTATTTATGTAAGTGTATCTTAACTTATATTGCGTGCCCTATAATAACATCAAAATTATTGGTATATTTTAAGAATAATCTTTCTGTTTTTTTTTTTAAATTTATGATCATAATTTTCTCATTTTTATTTTTCATCTGTGATATAAGCAATTAATGTAACTACAATCAGTAAAATATCTTATTAATTCAGAAAATTCGAGAAAAGTGTTAATTCATAATTTGATTAATCATATTTTGAAAATAATTAGCGAATTTATTCTCAGTAGAAGTTTTTATGCAAAATTATTTATTTTTTTTACAATTGTAGTTTCCTAAGTTGTAACCCTCTCTGCAATCAAAAGATTTTTTCGATTCATTGTAATAAAACCGTAAATAATTCTTTATCTTTTCTTTTGTGTCTTTCAGTTTTCTTATTTAACACCCCTTGTATCCCCATTCTATATCTCAAGCAAATAAAGAATATGCAAATAACCTAATAGAATACGACTGTGAGAATTTAGGGACGTCTGATTTTTGTGACGAAAATCATCCCCATAATGCGCAATCTAGATATAAAAATATCTTATTAGAGAAATTTAAAATTAAAAAATAAAACCCGGTGTGTTGTGAAAGTATTACAATAAAAAGTACTCGTACATTAACTAACATTCTAAATAGCATGTATGTGAACTCCAGGGACATCTTAAGGCATGGGCCAACTAGGCCCGATCCCAGGGCCTAACCCTCGGTGGAGACCTCATTTTGTTCTCGACACTGTCTTAATAAGATCATGATCCGGATAATTTTAATGATCATGTATTATTCCCGTGCATATTTTCCGAAAAACAGGCAAGTCAGCTGGCAAAAGCGGTAAGACTGTATTATGTAATTCCTACTATTAGCTCGCACTCTCTATTTATTTATTTATTTATATTGGTGGAATTTTCAATCGTTAATAAAATATATTTTTAAAGCGTCAACTGAGCTGAAATTTTAAAAATATGATTATTTTGGATGGCAATACAGTTATTTAATTATAATTAATAAAAATTAATTGATTAAAACTAATTATTTAAAGAATTACAGATACAGCCACGTTGGCATCATATTTGGCGACTTGTGTCACAACTTGAGAAGGGTTTTTTTTCTCACGTTTTAAAGCATTCAGCTGAACTGAAATTTTATATACACGATTGTTTTGGATGACAATATACTTTAATGATAATTAATAAAAATTAATTACCACTTAATGTTGGGATTCTATCATATGTATATACATATTTATATTGATTGTAACTATTTCATAAAAAGTAGCTAAAATAAAATTTTTCTTTGTTGATCTAATTAGGAATTGATTAAAAAAATTTTTTTTAATTAAATTTTTTTATATTACTTGTTATTTATACATTGTCTTTTTCTCTGTTATTTATTGAGGCTAATTTCGCCAGTGCACAAGAGCGTGAAAGAGAGTAAAAAGTAAAAGATCAGTAAAAATGTAAATATAGACGCAAAAATCACTTCTTTCCCCAATTTTATTTTTCTAACTTGTAAAGCTATTATGTAGTTGAAAACTTTTAATTCCCCCAATGTGTATTAAATTTAAACACTCCCAAGACTAAGGTAGACATTTTCGTAAGGCAACTTTCACAAAAATAATGTCCATGATAAGCAAAACCTTTTTTTTATTGAGGTATTGCTGCCTCTGCCACGAATTTTGCTATCAAATGAAAAATGTGAGTAAAGAGTAGGCATTAATGGACAATGTGTACTAACACACTGCGCACTAATATTCTATTTTTCTTAAATTATGCTGTGCTACCGGGAAATTGGGACTTATTTTGATTATTCAAAAACTATTTAAAATTAAGCATATTTATTCGACTTATATAAGTTTTATTTTGAGAAATTCGTAAACAATTTTGCTTGATTGATAGAACTATATGCGGCCACCCTTGTTTTGGTCTCCTGCGTGCGGTGATTATAGTGTACACCTGGTAGGATTTACCCTTGAATTATGATACACGAAATACAGCATTTCGGCCTTTCTTTTACAGCATGAAACCTGTTGTAAGCCTGTTTTGATAATGCTACAGAAAAGAATCCAAGCGAGAAATTCTTATTCATTTTCTGTAAAAAAAGCTTCAGTAGTAATACAGCATGAGACTACAAAACATACATCGGAGAACATTAATGAAAACTCTAGAATCGAAATTATTTAGAAGTATCCGATGTTCTACGTTAGTAGGTAGAAAAAGCCGATTCTGCTGTAAAGGCGGTGCAGGCGGTGCAGGCGGTTGCAGGCGGTTGCAGGCGGTTGCAGGCGGTTGCAGGCGGTTGTAGGCGGTCGTAGGCGGTCGTAGGCGGTCGTAGGCGGTTGCAGGCGGTTGTAGGCGGTTGCAGGCGGTTGTAGGCGGTTGACGGCAGTGCAGAGTTGAGTTGTTTCGTTCCTACTGACGAGTTGAGTTGTTTTCTCCTGTTGAGTTGAGTTGTTTCGTGCCTACTGACGAGTTGAGTTGTTTCGTTCCTGCTGCCGAGTTGAGTTGTTTTCTCCTGTTGAGTTGTTTCGTTCATGTTACCGAGTTGAGTTGTTTTCTCCTGCATTGGCTTTGATTTTCGAGCTGAGGGGGCGAGTTGAATTGTTTTGTTTTCTACAGCTAAGTTGAGTTGTTTTTAAAAAATGTGCACAAGAAATGGAAGTATGGGAATGTTAAACGTGCTCATGGCGCCACCTATTGATTAAAATGTACACTAATTATAGATTTTAAAATGATGGAAGTAAATAACGCTCAAATAAAAAAAAAAAAATCCAGATTCAAACTCACGGCCTCAGATCAAAATGTCTCCACAGGACAATAGTTTTCAGTTACGCTAACCATTATCCTATGAAGGCATACAGACCTGAAGAAAACTTATGTTTATAATCTCATGAATTTAATTTTGCAGGCGAAGCAGACGGCGACATGTTTTAAAATCATTTTCTTGATTAAAATGAAATAAAAAAAAATATTTAATTTATATTATTTTAATAATGTGTAAATTTTAATTCAGTATAATGATTACATACACACACAGTAAAGATACAAAGTAAATTGATTATTCAGAAAAATGTGCCGTAGTATACTCGTCATCAGCGTGAACCGGTTACGATTTAACTTGTTTTAGCTTGTCTGATCTTGATTCTACAAGACGGCTTTTCCAGGCGAAGCAGATGGTGACGTGTTTTAAAATCATTTTCTTAATTAAAATGAAATAAAAAAATATTTAATTTATATTATTTTAATAATGTGTAAATTTTAATTCAATATAATGATTACACACACACAGTAAAGATACAAAGTAAATTGTTTATTCAGAAATCAACATCTTGTATTGCGTTTTACATTACAATCGTATATTTACATTACAGGAGAACAACAATTTGTGAAATTTATTTCAGTGTAATGATTATACATGTACAGTAAAGATACAAAGTGAGTTGTTTATTTACAAAAACAGCATTCCGTTTTACATTACAATCAATTATTTATACACACAAAAAAAAAAATCCCATTATTGGATTTTATGTCCTACAGCTCATTAAATAATTCTAAATTCATCAACGACCAATGACCATGTGCAAGAGTAGTAATGCCATCACCATTAATAAACCTTTTGTCATCTTTATATGACAGAGCAAGTTTGTTTTGCTTTATTGAATGTAATGAATGAAATTTGGATCTAATTAAGTTCATGTCAACATATTTTATTTTTTCATTAAAAAGACAAGCTTTGTAGTCCTCAAATGTTATTTTATTTTTTATAGTTTGTTTTTAATTCCTTTTAACCGCTTTTCAATCTTATTGTTTGTTTTGTAGGCATACATTTTCGATTTTAATCCTACATATTCTGTCATAATATTTCCTTTATTTTCATCCTTCATTTTCCCGATGACTTTTTTGTTAACAAGAGGTAAATTATAAATATTGTTTTCATCATAGTCTGAAGTATCATATAAGTTAATATCCTCTTTCATGTCACTATAAAAATCATCAGTTTTTATTTCATATATAAAAGAATCGGTGTCTGTATACATGAGCCGTACTTTTGAGTCATAACGGTGCTTCATGTACTCATAGTGAAAAGAATACATTAGAACTTTTGATATATCTAAAATTACCATTCCTACCTGTATTGGTTTGAAAAATTTGATTTGGGTTTTTTTTTAGATGGACGGCCATTAAGTTTTCAGAAAATATTGTGCGTCGATTAAAATTTGATTTCGCTATTAACTTTCGAGCCTGCTCTTCTGTTGAACATAAACGTATATCTACTCTTCTTCTTACATTTTCCATCGTTTTCCCGAAAATGCTATTATTCATTAGTTTGTAATAATCCTTTTGAAAGTCATTTACAGATTTAGTTCTTAATTTAGTATTATAATCTATGTAATTTTTAAGCCAAGGAGATTGAAAAATTTTAAAACGCGATGAATTTTTTCAAGACTAACCCTAATTTTAAATAAAGCTTTAAATTAGAATAATGGAGAACATATTTTGTTTTTGGTTCCAAAGTAGTTAAAAGTCTAGGCTCTTTACAATTAGGTGGGGGCTTATTTTCAGGGGCAAGGGGAAAGTCTGAATGTTTGTCATGCAAATCGGAAGGATATTCAAGATCTACTTCCAAGATGTAACCTACATCGGATTCATCTGATAAATTTAAAATATCCTGTTCAGTTAAATCGTTATCACTCCAAACAAAATCTTTTAAGGGTAGATATTTACTCATTGCATAACCGTACAAATTATTTGCGTCAAGATACATTAAATATTTTATCTCATCATCTGGGTTAAAATTAGACATATATCTGTTGTTAGCTATAGCATAACGATTGCAACACTGACTTATACCTCCTCTTACACCCTTTTCTATAAAAGAAGCATGTCGTAATCTGTGAACAGTTCGATAGCTACTTTAGTATGTAATAACATAGCATCCCATGATAAAGCTGGGGTGGTAAAATACCAACAGGGGTCAAGTTTATAAGTTTGCATGCATATTTTTCGAAAGTTTTCAAAGAGATCTGTTAACAATAGAACATCTGTTTTTACATATAGATCGCAGTATTCACCAAGATTATTTAAATGAAATTCATTAAATACTTTACATGCATGATTATAATCCTCTACACTTATAGCCTCCTCATTTAGTTTATTGTAAAATTTGCTAATAGGTGGTAAACAAGAATCTTTACACTTTTCAAAACTATCAAAATAATCATACGGAAAAACTCCCTTTCTTAAAAGTAAATCTATTTTTCTGAGTCAAAATAATGTTTCATATATTTAAATTCATCTTTTTTTTTTTTTTTTTAGTGTTTTTATCAAATTTTCCAAACTAGAAGACATGAATTTGAAAGAATCTAAAAACCTTAACTGAAAATCATTTGAAATATTTTTACTGAAGGAAATATATTTTTCTTCGGTGTTCGGAATTAAATTAATTTGTTTTTCATCATATCCTAACTCATTAATAAAAATATGGGCGTCATATCCTGAAAGATTATGGAAGAAAACAGGTAAAAATTTGGGGGTTTTCATTGCTAAATTACAACTATTGCAACAAGGGCCATTAAATTTTTGAGTAACATGATTATGATCCCTAACCTTGATATTGTTTTCGTGAAAGGTTTGACCACAAACATAACAATTATTAGCATTATCATACAATTGCTTTTCTGATTCAGTAAGAGGTAATAACGGTTTTGATTTTTTATAAATATTATCAATTTCTATTGCATCTTTTTCTAACTTTTCAATAAAAATTTTGGGGGCATCAATACCTCTATATACTACTGGATCTTTATAATGTCCCCCTTGATAACTGATAAAATAACAAAAACCTATTGGGACATGTTTTTCATAAATATTTGTAAACGAAAAGTTTGGATTAGGACAGCAAGTATCAGTTTTCCTAGTTACACACTCGAAATCCGCATATACAACAAAAGGTATTTTTAAACAATGTTGAAAATTTTTAAATTTTAAAAACTTACTTGTTTCTAACGGCATTACTACCCTTGCAGGATTTTTATGTATACACATCTCATTATGCTGAAGAAGTTTGTATTCTGTTTGGAAAGCACTTAAACATCTTTTACATATAAATGTTTTATGTTGATGTTTTGAGAGTTGTTTCGAAACAAGTCGAGATAAGCTTTTAATGAAACAATAATGTCCAAACTCACCATTTTTTACGTAAAGCAAATCTATATGTTTCTCACACACTATATCACTAATGAGGAGAGGAAATATTTTTAAATCTTCTTCAAAAGAATAAATGTTTATTCCTATATCGTTCATTTTTGAAAAATTTTTCACCTCGTTAAGCGGTGTTGGAAAGGATATTCCATCAAAGTTCAGCTTATTTAGGTGGGGGACATAACTTGACGTTTTGTTGGGGTTGCTGGTGTTGGGGTAAAGAGCTGCGAGAATAGACCACATGAAACACTGAGAGTCCTTTTTATTGATGACATTGATGATTGCCTTTGTTTCAGCGATCTGCTTCGGCACCTCGATGAAGGATGATGAACCTCTGAAAGGAGAATAACGGTTCGTGCGGACTTCGAGTCTTAAAATTTCGTCCAGTGTCCAGCCCGAGTCTCTACCTTCAAAATCCTCGCTTTCTTTCACTATTTTTCTCAGACATGTCGTCATAAAGTCTGGCGAGATTAGTTCCTTGTAATACATCATTATTCGGCGTTTTGAATTCTACGTTCTTTATCATTTTTCCAGCATCTGTCGCTTTCGAGTAAATGCAATGAACCCATTTACTCACTTTCAAAGCTTTGTAAGTTTCCAGTTCATTGCGAAAAATAAAGATTGTCTCTTCTTTTCTTAAGAGTAGAAACTCTTTTATCCCCAGTGAACTATCGTTATTGGGAAGATTAAAAGTTTTATATGCTTTTGAAAAGCACTCTCGTTCTCTTTTTGGTGGCAAGAAGATATTTTCAGGATCAGCCGTAGAGTTTTCAGCAGATGTGGACAACTGTGTTTTCTTTTTCCTACTTGATACAGACAAATCCACTCTCTTTCTTTTCCCCGCTTCTTTCTCCAACTTTCTTTCGCATCTTTTATTGTTCAAATGTTTCAATAAGTTGTCTTTACGGGTAAAGGACGTATAGCAAAATTTACAAGTAATTTTCTCGGTTGAATGCACAGAGTCTCTGTGCCTTTTTAAGTCCCTTTCTCGGACGAATTTTTTACTACAATCCGCACATTGAAGGACAGCATTTTTTTCATGAACTTGTAATGTATGGCGTTTTAAAACATAGTTTGTAGCGAAGTTTTTTCCACAAATATTACAAGTATACATAATGAAGACGTAGAACTTATAGAACGTTGCTAAACACACACACACTACTAAATCAGCAATCAAATTTTGTGTTCTGCTACTCTGTGACGATCAGGTGCAATACATAGAATCGATAGAGCAAATTGGAATGGATATCTCCCACCAACCCCTTTTAAACTCCAGAGGTGGGTCCACTTCACCCCCTCGTCATTTCTCATTGGTCGACCCAACAGAAATCTGCACACGGCCCGCAGACTCATAAGCGTCCTTATTGGTTCGAATCTGACAATAGCTCTATCTCTGACCCTCTCACACTCACTGGCGACACAAGGTCCGCCCGAACACCTGACCCCCTTACCACCCGCCGTTTTTGAGGCGCCGATGTATCGAGTCAGACGAACTCAGTCAAAAGATGAACAGCGGGGTTTCGTCCAGCCCATTAAGACTACAGACCCACTGACGTCGCAGACCAGAATCCCAACAATGAACAATGACGCCCAAGGCCATGTGCTCTGTCCCCAACCCTATCTGCTCTAATCCATCAAACACCATGAGAAAATATTCTACTGAATGTATATCACGATCTCACTTTTATCTGGTAACGAATCAAGACAGGAAAATACAGGATACAATACATATAATTACGGACAGGGAAAGAATTTTCCTTTCGGTATCACACAAAATGAAATTTATAGAATTAAGTGACTCGTAGTATAAATAGCAACATCATTCATAAAATTATTTAGTTTAATCATGGATTCTCTCAAATTAGTTCATCCATTTACTTTAATCTTGGCTGGGCCATCTGGTAGCGGTAAAAGTCAGTTCGTTAAAAAATTAATCGAAAATAAAATGATTAAACCCTTTCCTAAAAATATAATTTGGTGTTATGGAGTTTACCAAGCGTTGTATGAAGAAATGCCGAATATTTCCTTTCATGAAGGTATCCCCTCTAATTTGCACCAGTATTCGGATGCGTTAATTGTTATAGACGATCTTATGGGAGAGTTAGGAAATGATCCCCAATTAACAAAATTATTTGTAAAATTTTCGCATCACAGAAATTTAAGTATAATTTTTGTGGTACAGAATATTTTTCATAAAGGGAAAGAAATTAGAGAAATTTCCTTAAACGCTCATTATCTTGTATTATTTAAGAATCGAAGAGATCAATCCCAAATTACACATTTAGGTCGCCAATTGTATCCTCGTAAAGTGAAATTTTTCAAGAATGTTACGCAGATGCCACATCAAAACCGTACGGATACTTACTTATTGATTTAAAACCTGAAACTGATGAATCCTTGCGTGTGCGCACAGGTATGTTTCCTGGAGATATTTTTATGTATATCAACCTCGATGACCCATTATTTTGAAGCATATAAATAGATTCAAATTGTTCAATGAATATTCAATAGTTCACAAGATGTTGGTGTGTTCTGAACAAACTTTAGAGCTCTTAAAACTAATTTCTAAAACAAAACACCCAAAATCTATTTTGAAAAAGTGTTCAAAGAAAGAAATAAAAAAAAACTTTGTGCGAGTGTGTGCTGAATGTTTTATGTGGTAACATATTATTGACTAAAATTAAAAAAATCGCTTATCTCCCTATAAAGAAAGCTTAAGAAAACTTTCTAACAAAAAAACACCTCTTTACGAGAAAAGAAAATTTTAATTCAAAAAGGAGAAGGATTCTTAAATATTTTATTGCCTGCAGCTATTTCAGTCATCAGTTCTTTAATTCAAAATGGAATTTAGCAAAAAATTTGTACTGGTACCCGAAGAAAGAGTTCAAGTAACGGAACACTTATCGGAACTTGATCAACGCATGAAATTCATTCTCCATAATAAGGATTTAACGGAAGAAGAAAAACAATTCTCTATTTACAAGTTTTACAAAAATATACGCACTTTTCTAACGAAAATCGAAGAGAGTCTGAACCAGTTCCAAATGCAGCATCTCTATCAGAAAATCAAGAAACGGAATCATTAAAAGAAAATCTAAAAGAGTCAGTAGTAAAGACGGAAAAAGAAGTGTTTGAGGATGAAATTTTTAGAATTGTTCCAGCTAGGTATAAAGAAAAAGCAAAAAATATTTTCCAGTTTTTAAAGCTTCAAGAATCTTTCAGTTGGAATTCTGATGGTGAAATTATTTACAAAAACACTGTTATTCCAGGAAGCAATATTGCATTTCTCGTGAATGATTTTCTACGGAATCGAAAATCAGCACCTGAAGGAAGATATGTATTTTTAAGAGCTTTGAATGATGTAAATTTACCGAAAAATCTAGATGTAAATAAAAATTGTATCAGAATAACAAAATTATTAAGAAACCAATAATGTATGCTCGCAGAAATGCATGGTTGAAACTTTGAAATAAATGATACTCATTTGATTTAAAAAAAAAAAATGTCTCAGTTGTCTCTTTATGATTTGAACAGTTTTCTTTTGCTGAAGAAAATATACTTATTTGATAAAATTTAAAAGTTTCAAATATATAATTAAATAAAATTATATTAATCTTTTTGGGTGAAAAATTTATCATAGAAAAAAAAATTTTTTTTTTTTTTTTTTGAGAGAAAAAGAAATTTAACATAGAAAAATATTAATTTTTTTTTTTTTAGAAGAAAAAAATTATCATAAGAAAATAAATAGAAAATAGAAAAAAAAAAATTAAAGAAAATAAAAGACACACACATATTTAGTTTCATTCCATTTTTTTTATTTTCTAAATACAAATCTTACACCATATCGTTTCTTTACAAATTGATACATTTGAAAATCATTTATATACAATTGATTCAAAATATAATGCATAGAATAGCCTTGGCTGCGTTTGAATAAAAGTAAATACAGTATTGCCCACAAACATTAGATGTTGGTGATTGAAACACTTTAGAATTCCATAATACATCTAAATAGGTAGTAGTACTAATGTTATAGAATACAGGAGGTTGTCCAAACGAGTCATAAAATTCTAATTCTCTTTTATCATTTACAAATAATGCTAACCAGTGTGTTCCAGGTTGTGATGAGTCATCAGAATTCACAATAGCACACATGTTTTCTTGCAGAGGAGGGAGCGTATCTCTAGAATAAACACCTTGAAAATAGGGGGACGTTGTCTTCTCTTGAGATAAAACTGTATACATTTGCATTCCATCCATTCTTTAATTTCCGAAATCATACAAGATATTTCTCGATTTGTTTATTTCGATTAAATTTTCAAACTCGGCAAAAACGATAACACATACGGTTTGTTCTAAAGATTTGCTGAATTTTAATTCTAATCGCAAATTGCTATGTTTTATCAGACTTAAATGTTCTCCTGAAGAACATAAATCCGGTGAGAGGTTAAATCCAAACAATGTATTTGAATCTTTATATTCTTTTCTAGAAATAAATATACCTCTGTCTTGACCCATTCGATCTGTCCCAACAAATAGAGTTTGATAGGCCCGTATGTATTGATCTTTAGAAAAATCGAGTTCTAATGGATTGTGAGGCACTGGTTGTCCATCCACATACACTCCAATAAAATTTAAATTAAAATGTTTAAACTCATAAGGAGATTTTGAAAATGCTCCGTGAAAAGCTTCATTATCTACACATCCTACAAAAAGTTTTTGGCATTTGGCCTGAAAATATGTTATCTTGAATAAAAGACATGCTTCCTTTAGGAATCGAATACACTTTGCACAGAACTCGGTTAATGGGATATTTTGCGCTTGTTTTTTCCAGTGCTTTCGCATGACCAAGAATAACTCCAGGATTCACACGAACTTTTCGTATGAATAAAGAAACATGATCCAAAACAACTTTAAATCCCTCAGATCCTTGTAAACAAAATTCGGGCTTGCTTCGTATTAATTTTATTTTCAAATCCACTAAATTGAGTAAAAGACGATCTTGATGAAATAAATCCGAATGTATACAACCAATCATGTCTACAGTTGCACTTTCTTTAAAAAATTCGGTTCTTTTCTTGAGACCATCATCAGAATCCTTGTAAAATAGTTCAGCCGTTAATTGGGAAGTTTTGCTGTCATATCCATGGTTTAAGAGAGTTTCAATATAAGATCGATAGGGATATGTATTACTGGAATTGGAAACCACGCGATCATTTAAGGATACATCTACTTGAGAAAATAGTGAATGTAGAAATAAATTCACAGGTCCTATAGTATCATCTTTAGTAATAGGCGTATTGTCCACTTTTACTATTTTCGCTTTTACGTATAATTGTGTTTGACTGAGATCTATGTAATCTTCTGCACTTCCGGAAATGTGAAATTCTACAGGTGCATTATCGAAAACGTTAGAAAGAGGATGAAATTGTTTCCACTGCCCATCTTGAATAACTGTTTGAGTTCCTGGTAAGTTGAAAAGTTCCAATTCAGATTTAACACATTCAGGAGAATCTTTAAGAATAAATGCCATTTTTACGAGTCGAAAATGTCACGTACACTCACTTTACGTGCTTTGGATGAAATGAATTTTTCTGTTTCTTACGCTTTCTTTTATACTGTCCTTTTCCTACCATAGACTGAACTCTATCAATAGCTTTCTGAGCTAATTTTTTCCACTTTCTTTGCTTCTTGTTTTTACAGCTTCTTTAAAATTTTCTCCTGACAATACATCAGAGGCAACACGACTCCCTGTCATTAATACTTCTTTTCCAATAGTTTTACCTCCTTTTACTAAAAAGGTAAAGCTGCTCTAAACAATCGACGAAATATTCCTCCGATTCCATAACCCTTTTGAAAATTAATGCCCTTGTAATGAGTCAGACCCGAACCTATTTGACCTGCATAATGATCTTCAAATCTTTTAGTACAGCAAACGTATGGTACACTCATCTTGGTCTTTTATCTCCAAATGAGGGTATGAGAAATGCATTGCTTTATTTATAGTATTTGCCTCATTCGAAAATGAAGCACTATGATCACTTTACCTCTTTCAAAGGGAACAAAATCACCAGAATTGAGTCTCAGTTCAGATTGAATAGTTTGAAACGAGTGTCTCACCAAAGGTAAGTATTGAGGTCTATCATAGTATTGACTAATCGTTTCCCCGTCTTTACCTTTAGTGCGAACGATTCGCAATAAAGGAGCCTGTGTATCCCCCACAATTTGGGGTGAAATTAGATCGGAGTAAACGTAAAAAACTGAAAAATTAGACCATGCATCAGCAACGAATTCGCTTTTCATGTTACCTATTATAATTGCATTGCGTTTGAATCCTAACAACTCGCCTAAATTCTCTAAGTGAAGGCTGCTACCTTGAACTGCATTAATTTTCACCCGCTTTGTTGCTTTATTGTAAATTATTGTGAACCGATTAGGATTTTTGGGTAAAGCAAGTTGTACGGCTGATATAATATCTAACATTGTTTCATAACAACCCACATCAATTGTTCGCTTAACAGTTGAAGAGATATTGCCGTCACCAGCTTTGTATAGAAAATAATTGTTAGTTTCATTTACGTTAAGCCAAGAATGAGGGTAGATTATTTCAGACAATCCCACTTCCCATTCACCATTTAAACAAACAGGAGAGGGTAATTGAGTTTTGAAATGAGATATTTTGTTTTCTGGAAAGAAATGCATAGAACTATCAGAAGGTAATGTTACGTAGAAAGACATTTTGAAAATGAGTCGGCAATAAAAAAAAGTTTAACTATTTATACTTTTTGAATATCAGTCACCCAATCATTAAATTTTTCAGGATAGCCTAAAAATTTAACAAAATATTCAGTGATTCCTCCTCTTTTTCTTTGTTTGATAACATTCTCTACAGGGTAGAAACCAGAGTCGACAACTTTTTGTAATTCTGCTTCGTAATAAGTACCTTTAATCTCTTCACCTTGTAAATCTTTTAATCTATAAACAATCGGAATTCTTTGCACGATTTCAAAAACTATGAAAAGTTCTCTTCTCCAGTTTTGTTCGTATCCTTTTTCAAAGTGAAGTTTTTGTTTATTAATGCGTACAATATCACCAATTTTAAATCTAGGGGCTTTAGGTTTCTCATTTCTTAGACCACCGTATAAATTTTTAATACCTGCTTCCGGTTATGTCTACTTACAGAAACAGGTTCCATTTTAATTGAACGGTGATACGAGTGATTATAACTGTGTATTAATTTATCAATGACGTCGATGTAATTTTTAGTGTTAAATTCAGTGAAATATTTCCACATTTTTGTTTTTAATGTCCGATTAAACCTTTCAACAATGCTAGCTTTTGTTTCGTTATTTGTAAAAAAAAAAAAATTTACATTCAGATTTTTTAAATAATTTTGAACTATTTTATTTAAAAACTCCTTACCGGCATCTGTTTGCAACACTTTAGGCTTCCTTTCTTTAAAAATAATTTCTAGCCCAGACTTTACACTTTTTCCAAATTTATCTTTCAGAGGAACTGCCCAAGCAAATTTTGAAAATAAATCAATGCAAGTTAACAAATACTTATACCCTTTATTAAATTCTGCTAAAGATTGCATATCGACTAAATCCGCTTGAAACTGACGATCAATATCACTTACAAACACTCGATTCCGCTGAAACTTATGTCGAACAGGTTTATGAAGAGTGTAAGCATCTTTCTGCGATAACCAATGTTTCACGTCTTTTTTACTATATTTCCCTTTTACAGAGCGATGTAATGCTTCCACACCCCCGAAGCTATTTGGAACTTCAGGATTTTCGTAAAACGCTGCTAAATCTTGATGCATTGTTACCGATGAAAAGAACTTGATTGAATGACTATTACAATGAATAGTTATATTATTATATACTTTTTGGGAAAGACAAAAAGTTTATGTATAAAAACATGAGCATAAATTTTCTCACTTTCATATGAAATACATTTAAAATATCACTTGTACATACTTTGATAATTTCTTTTAAAAATACTCTTATTTATTTTTAAGATGTGAAACGATTTCAACATAAATTAAACTAACAAACAATAAAAATAATAAGAACTCAAATTCAGCATATAAAAAAAAAAAAAAAGAATTTTATTCAAATTTATAAAAACAAAATATTGTGTGAATCTTATAAAAATCTTTAAACAAAATCCTCATAGTATTCAAAACAATCAGGTGGACATAACATGTCTCTTACTTCTCTTAAAATAATATCCAAGCGAAGATTTTTTAAAAATTCTTGAGTTACATAATGTACAGGTTTTAACAATAAAAAGTGTTCATTTTCAAAAAGATTATGATAAAAACAATCAGCTATCTCATTAGCTTCAAGTGATGAAACATATGAATTAAATGTTTCTTCGCGATTCCCCCATAACTCCTCAGCGAAAGTCTGAGGCTGTTTCAATCCTTTTTTCGTTCAGGAGGCTACAAATAGATTTTTTCAAAATTTGCGTCAAGTATTGTTGACCCAGACTAACATCCAAAGAAGAAGGTAATGTATTTTCTATGGGGCCTTCGCAGAAGGTTTTATATGCAGTTAAAAGTCCATACACTGAAACATATTGTCTATAGCAGCATTTTCAATAGCACCATATTTTTAATCATTTCAGCCCACTGCTCTCGGGATATGGTTATTTCTTTAAAAGTGGGCTCTTTATCCGGACTGTATTTAATGCGCTTGAAAGTAAAATCATTGAAGTTCTCACTAGTTATTTGAATGTGTCGTTCAGGAGGGAAAAGTCCACTTGGTAATTCCTCCAGTGATTCCGGCACTTTCTTTTTACGCATGATATATTCGATCCACCGTGGGTCTAATGTTATTCCCTCGGGAGTTGGGTAGTATGTTTTGCCATATTTCTTGAAACGTCTTATGTGTACTGATGCGGAATCATAATAGGTGCTTGCAAAGACAAAAACATCATCTCCAATTGGAAATACTCCATCTGGTATGCAATCCTCGGTAAATTTTCCATACTTCTGAAAATAATATAACAAAATTAATAAAGATCAGAAATGTGTAAAAAACATTATAAAAATTACATATTAAATTTATTTAATGTTGTTACTTACTTTTGAAACTTCTCTTCTGGCTTTCTTATTTACAGAAGATTCCCCGGCTTTTCCAAACTTTCGTTTTTCACTATGTGTTTCAGACATCACCATATTTTTCTTGTTGAATACAGCCCACCGCAATACTAACAAACGAAATGAATTGTGAACTAAAATGTGATAAGTGTCTAACGCATATCAACCGAATTACACTTGAGCGGCGTTCGCTGAGTGGTTGAAAGCAATGTATTCATCCGCTCTAAGCATTGAGATAATTTCTGACGTAGAATTCAGTCGCCGTCTTGTAGAATCAAGATCAGACAAGGTAAAACAAGTTAAATCGTAACCGGTTCACGCTGATGACGAGTATACTACGGCACATTTTTCTGAATAATCAATTTACTTTGTATCTTTACTGTGTGTGTATGTAATCATTATACTGAATTAAAATTTACACATTATTAAAATAATATAAATTAAATATTTTTTTTTTTTTATTTCATTTTAATCAAGAAAATGATTTTAAAACATGTCGCCGTCTGCTTCGCCTGCAAAATTAAATTCATGAGATTATAAACATAAGTTTTCTTTCAGGTCTGTATGCCTTCATAGGATAATGGTTAGCGTAACTGAAAACTATTGTCCTGTGGAGACATTTTGATCTGAGGCCGTGAGTTTGAATCTGGATTTTTTTTTATTTGAGCGTTATTTACTTCCATCATTTTAAAATCTATAATTAGTGTACATTTTAATCAATAGGTGGCGCCATGAGCACGTTTAACATTCCCATACTTCCATTTCTTGTGCACATTTTTTAAAAACAACTCAACTTAGCTGTAGAAAACAAAACAATTCAACTCGCCCCCTCAGCTCGAAAATCAAAGCCAATGCAGGAGAAAACAACTCAACTCGGTAACATGAACGAAACAACTCAACAGGAGAAAACAACTCAACTCGGCAGCAGGAACGAAACAACTCAACTCGTCAGTAGGCACGAAACAACTCAACTCAACAGGAGAAAACAACTCAACTCGTCAGTAGGAACGAAACAACTCAACTCTGCACTGCCGTCAACCGCCTACAACCGCCTGCAACCGCCTACAACCGCCTGCAACCGCCTACGACCGCCTACGACCGCCTACAACCGCCTACAACCGCCTGCAACCGCCTGCAACCGCCTGCAACCGCCTGCAACCGCCTGCACCGCCTTTACAGCAGAATCGGCTTTTTCTACCTACTTACGTTAAACACATGTTTTTGACATACGAGAAAATTAATAAGACATAGAGATGAAATACAGTAATACCTCGACTTACGCGATTTTCAAATCTCGTAAAATTGTCTTTTGTTTGAGGAAAGAAAAAAAACATTGGTGAAATTGGTTGTGTTTAATTGAAAAAGTTCTCGATCTTGGCAGGCAGATAAATTTAGAAGGGGATAAAGATGACGTTCAAGCAATACTAGATTTCCACAATCAGGAGTTCACAATCAATGCATTCATAGAAATGCATTAGAAAGAGTAAAACATAGAAAAACTTGAGCCTTTAGACCAGCAATACTCAGCCTACGGCCCACCTAGCCTATTTAAGTGGCACAATCATGGTCCATTGCGGTGAGAAATTTACTTATTTGAGAACATTGTATTAAAAGTTTGGTGGGGGAATTCTTTGCCAAGAAATCAAATTTGCTTTTTTTGCTGTCCGTGTCATACGGGTACCAATTGATATTCATTTTCTATTTGGAACAGTTACTGTAAGTGATAACAGACAACAGTGGAGTAGTGACAATTTTATATGGATGGAACTAATTCTTAACTATCTTTCCTATCTTACAAGCGAAAAATATTAAAAAAAAAAATAGTTTTAAGACGATTAGGAGGTTGACTATTTTGTGAGGAAAAACAAGCATGGTTAAGTAATTGTTTGATTTGTCACGAATGTGCTGTACTTAAAAAATACTAATAAACAGGAATCATTCAATGACACTTTTCCTCGAAGATCTCTTTCAAGAGGTGATAAATAGGTTTTCTTGAATAATCTTTGCAACAGCTTGTAACGTCACGTCTCGAACACAACAACAACATCTGGTGTCGGTTTCTTTGTAGATTCGACGCCCACACGTGCAATTTCCGATCCAGCGCAACCCCTGTTTGACCCCCCGAGGAATCTAGCGACCCGACCGGAAGATGAGAGAGGAGAGATGCTTTGAACTTGCACGGGAGCGGTAACCAACGAAACCTCCTCTCACAAAATAGTGGACTCTAACAATCTAATTAATTTTAATAACTTTAATGTATCATTTTGTAAATAATTTTCAATAGTTGTGACGTAATAAATTACATATTTTAATTCACCAAGAATACGCTACCGTTATTCTTTCAAACGTTACAGCTTAGAGTTTTGGTGGCAGCGCTTTGGGATAAAAAGTTAGCATTCAGGACCCGTGAGAGGAGGAAAATTTTGGATTTTTACGGACGGACCGCAACGCAGGGAGAAAGAGAGCGTCCTGCTCATAGAAGATCAAACTGATCTATAGTGTTAACGGCTAGTGTCCGAAGGGAAAGCGATTTTCGGAAGCCGTGCTGCAAGTAATTTCAGCTTCGGAGAAAGGGAGCGTCCTGCTCAAAGATCAAACTGATCTATAGTGTTAACGGCGAGAGTGTCGAAGGAAAGCGATTTTCGGAAGCCGTGCTGCAAGTAAATTCAGCTTCGGAGAAAGGGAGCGTCCTGCTCATAGAAGATCAAACTGATCTACATCTATAGTGTTAACGGCGAGTGTCCGAAGGAAAAGCGATTTTCGGAAGCCGTACCACTAGTGCACATAATTTGCTTCTGACAGCAAGCTGAGTACTTCAAATGGGTGAGTACTGTTATATTTTTGAGTTGCAAACTGCATATTGTATTAGGAATTTTGGTTAAAGTGTTCTTTAGAAATTTTGAAATACTTAGTGTTTTTCTTGCATGGGAACAGTGTTATTTTGTTTCTAGAGAATTGTAATTGTATTTCAAGCATTGTGTGCAATTTTAGCTTAAGATTTATTGTGTTTTAAGTCTCTTGAATGATTTTGATTATTTTTAGTGTTAAGTTTTTCTTTGTGTATTTCTGTGTATGCATGGGACCAGTGTTATTGTATTAATAGAGAATAGTAACAATAGTGCAAAATTTAGCGTGACATTTATTTGATATTGTTTAAAAAAATGGCTTTCCTTGGTAAAGGGAAAAAGCAAGACATGTTGCAACTTGCTGAGGAATTAGGAATAAATGCCACTTTAAATATGACTGTCCCTAGCATAAAAATTGCAATCACTAACAGTGAAGGTTATGAAGAGGAATTTGTTAAAAATCTGTATGAGACTATCATTGCAAACGGAAAAAAGATTGGAAGAGTTAGAAAGGGCTGAAAAAATGAGATTAGAGGAGTTAGAAAGGGCTGAAAAAATGAGATTAGAGGAGTTAGAAAGGGCTGAAAAAATGAGATTGGAGGAGTTAGTAAAGGAGCAGGCATTAAAAGAGAAAGAATTACAGCTGAAATTTGATTTAGAAAGGTTTAAAATAGAATCCGGATTTAGGGTAAACGATGAATCAAACGATTCTACAAATGCATGTTCTGTAACCTCTAATTTAAACTTAAAAAAATTGATCCCAGATTTCGATCCTAAGCAGTCAGATATTAGTTTATATCTAGTGATCTTTGAACGCCAGGCTAAAAGGGCGTCAATAGAAAAGAAAGAGTGGGTGGGGCAATTATTGGGTTTGTTACCCCTAGAGATCGTGCAATTTATTGCTCGCGAACCGGAGAACAAGCCGAAAATTACGATTATGTAAAGAAATTATTACTTAAAAGATTCAAGTTAAGTCCGAGGTCTTTCGGCAAAAATTTGTCCAACACCAGAAAAATCCGATAGCACCTGGAAGGATTTCACTTTTGAAATTACGAATTATCTAGATGAGTGGCTGATTGGCTTAGAAATAAATACCTTTCAAGATCTTAAAGATCTAATGGTGGTAGATCAATTAAAAAAACGCGCCAATGCTAGTATGAAAGATCATTTTTAGATAATTGGGCAAACCTTAAATCAGCTACTCAAATAGCAGAACTCTTTGATAATTATGAGGACGTCCGAAAGGTAAATTCGAAACCCATGGATAGGTGGGGCAGAAATGATAAAATTTTGACATACTCAGGGATCAAGGAAAAAGAAAATAGATTTGGGAAAACTTCCCCAGATTAGGAGCTTCTGTTCCGGAGAGTACTAGAGAGAGAACTTTTGAAAAACGCGTGATACAAAGATGTTATCATTGCAATATGCCTGGACATATAAAAGCCGGTTGCCCTAAATTAATAAAAAAACAAAACGACGGAAACTCTCAATAATATTGAAGGAAATGAAAACCCGGATTTTCTTAATTCATATACAACAAAGGGCTCTGTGAATGGTCACGAGATAGACATTCTTAGAGATACAGGAGCGACAATAGATTTAGTATGTGCAAAATACATAAATCCTTCTTCTTTCTCTGGTGAAAATGTTTGGGTAAAACAACCGTTAAGCCCAGAATTAGTTTGTTTTACCTTTGGCGGTCGTGGAAATTTCCGGAAACTTTGGAACGGTGCAGACTAAGGCAGCGGTTTGTGGAAATCACTTAAATCAACACGGTCGATATTTGCTTGGAAATAAAACGGCCGAGCTAATAAAAAGGAAATTTAGGCTATAATTTCCTGCCAGTCGAAATATTGAATGCTGTCCAAACAAGGTCTCAAGTCAAAGCGGCTAGAGAAGAAAGGGGAATAGATAGTGGTGATGCTAAAAAGGGGAAGATGAGGTTATAATTGTTTCTTCGGATGCAGAGGACGAAATTTTAATACCTGCACTCCAGGAATATGTTCCGGAATTAGCGCTGCTAAGGGTTACGCGAGAAAATTTAATCAATGCTCAAAAAAATAGCGAGGAGATTAAACCCTTATACGAACAGGCAGCCAGTCAAGTGCAGGTTACCAATCAGGTTTATTCGCTAGAGAAGGAATTATTGGTCAAAAATCGTGAAGATAAGTTAGGTAACGTGGTGAAGTTAATAGTAGTGCCGGAAGGGTTGCGCGACCCTATTAAATCATTGTGTCATGAGGGAACATCTGCACACCTGGGAATTACGAAATCAAAGACAAATTAAACCGATATTTTTACTGGCCGAATTGCTATAGAGATATGGAACAGTTTGTAAAAACTTGCGATCAGTGTCAGAGGGCTGGGAAGCCCAATGATAAAAAGAAAGCTCCACTAAAATTGGTCCCTGTTATTCAGGAGGTTTTTACTAAGCTAAATATTGATGCATGTGGGCCTCTCCCGATCACATCTAAAGGGAATCGATATCTTATCACGGCCATTTGCATGTCTTCAAAATTCCCTGAAGCTATTCCGGTGTCTGATATTAGTTCCGTTAGTGTCACAGATGCGCTGTTAAACATCTTTAGTCGGATGGGGTTTCCCCGTGAAATACAATGTGACCAGGGTACTTCTTTTACTAGTGCTCTGACTACCGAGTTTTTGAAAGATTCGGAATACTTGTCAGGCATAGTTCTGTGTATCATCCACAGAGTAACCCTGTTGAGCGATTTCATCGAACGTTGAAACGACTCTTACGAGTCTTATGTTTAGATGCAGGCTCCGAATGGGACAAACATCTTCCGTCAATTCTTTTAGCGTTACGAACTGTATCTCACGAAAGTACAGGGTATACACCGTCAGAGTTGGTGTATGGGAAAAATTTGCGAACCCCAGAGACGTTAGTAATGGAACATTGGATGGAACCGGAAGAAGAGGGTGATCTCGTCACTGAATATATGTTTAAGTTAATAAATAGATTAAAAAGATGTCAAGAAGTAGCTATAAATAAAATGGAGGAAATGCAAGTTAAGCGGAAAACTTGGTATGACAAAAACGCAGTAAAACGTGAATTTAAGGATGGAGATTTAGTCCTAGTGTTAGCTACATCCAGAGCAAATAAATTAGCAGTGCAGTGGATAGGTCCTGGGACAATTTTAAATAAAATTTCGGAAACGAACTATTTAGTCGAAATCCCCGGCAGACGCGAAACATCTCAAATCTATCATATAAATATGCTAAAACCATATTACAAAAGGCCAGAACACGTTAACGTAATTATTAATGATGAAACAAAAAACTCTCTCGCAGACCAGGAGTTAGAAATCCCATACTTAGAAAACAATTCTCTCATTTATGATTTCGAGGACGTAATCCAGGCTAGCGAGTTGAACAAACACCTTCACGACAAACAAATGGATCGACTGCGCGAATTATTAAATAAATACTCTAAATGTTTTCAAACAATCCCGGTTTAACTAATCTGGTTGAACACGAAATCCAGTTAGTTAGCGATCAACCAGTTAGGACGAAGCCCTATCGAATGTCGCACCGACAAAATGAAATCTTAAAAACGAAATTAACCGAATGTTAAAATTAGGGATCATTGAGGTAGGAGAATCGGATTACATGTCTCCTATGATTTTAGTTGAGATAGCTGGGAAAGAACCTCGTCCATGTATAGATTACAGGAAATTAAACGGGATCATTAGAACGGAATATTTTCCTCTTCCGAATATCGAAGAACGCGTAGAAAAAGTATCGGCGGCTAAATTTATTACCGTCTTTGACTTATCTAAAGGATATTGGCAAATACCTTTGAGTAAAACAGCACAGCGATACGCAGCCTTCTGTACTAGCTTTGGTACATACCGACCCCTAAGGATGAGTTTCGGATTAAAGAATGCTCCATATTTCTTTAGTAAACTCATGGCTGAATTACTTAACGGACTAGAGGATTTCGTTGTCCCGTATCTAGACGATATCGCAATTTTCTCAGATACTTGGGAGTCGCCTATTAAACATATGGAAACGGTTCTGCAGAGAATAAAGAGAGCTAAGTTAACGATAAAACCTTCAAAGTGTAAGTTTGCGCAACAAAATGTCAAATTTTTGGGTCACATTGTGGGTCAGGGTTTTCGCACTCCTTCCGAGATCAAAGTTCAGGCTGTTCTAGAGTTCCCTACCCCTCGCACGAAAACCCAAATACGTGCTTTCTTAGGTATAGCGGGTTATTACCAAAAATATATAAATCTGTTCTCGGTAATTGCTGCTCCGTTGACGGATGCGTTGAAGGGAAGAGCAAAGAAGGAAGAAATTAAGTGGACGACCGAGTGTGAAAACGCATTTCGAGAACTAAAAGGGAAACTAATTGATAAGCCCGTCTTGTACGCGCCAAATTTTGAACGAGAATTCATTGTTCAAACGGACGCTTCGAACGCAGGTATGGGAGCAGTTTTAACCCAATTAACTGAACAAGGTGAGGGGAGCATCCAATCCTTTACCTGAGTAAGAAATTTTCAGAGGTAGAGAAGCGTTATTGTACGACGGAGAAGGAATGTGCTAGTATTGTTTTCGCAATTAAAAGGTTACATTATTACTTAGATGGAAATTCATTTTTAGTTATGACCGATCACAACCCGTTGGTGTGGTTGAATAGAAATGTTAGTTCTAACCCTAGATTGATGCGATGGGCTTTGGCTTTGCAACCATATAATTTTAGAATTGTACATCGGTCGGGTAAAAGTCACAAAAAATGCAGATAGTCTCAGCAGATCGGTGATAGATAATTAGGGATTGTTAATAATGTTCTCTTGCTCATGAATAATAATTGTTGCTTATGTTTTTTTAGTTAAAGGTTAATAATTGTATTAAATTTTATTTATTTACTAGTACTGTATATCATATCGAATGGCGATGCGTGTCAAAAGATAAAGCCATGAAAAGCAAATGTATTAATATGCTTAATTTTGTGTACAGGGTTTTAAAATATACATGAGTATTTAGGTTACGCAAGAGACATATTGTGAAAAATATTTTGTGTGTAAGGTTGTACACTTCGCATATCATATCAACATGTCGTTAGTATAATTTTATTTAAGTATTGTGGCGAAGAATATTTTATGTGCAAGGTCTTACACTAGCATTTGATATACCATGTTAGTATAATTGATACTAGGCATTGTGATAGAGTGTTTGTATTTTTATTTAATGTATAGTATGTTTTCTTACATTGATTACATTGCTATTTCGTGATATAGATTTGTGTAAGTTCCCTAGCAAGAACACTCACTCACTAGAAATAAGTAATTCCAAATTTAGTTCAGCGTTTTCTTTAGTAATTAAAATTGCAGCTCAGAAATATAGTGGTGCTTGATGAAGGGATGTGTCGGTAATCTGTCAGTTGTCTCATCGTCATCCCATTAAACTTTTCTCAACGGAAAAGTTCCATAAGAGAGGGCGAGAGCTGTAACGTCACGTCTCGAAAACAACAACAACATCTGGTGTCGGTTTCTTTGTAGATTCGACGCCCACACGTGCAATTTCCGATCCAGCGCAACCCCTGTTTGACCCCCGAGGAATCTAGCGACCCGACCGGAAGATGAGAGAGAGGAGAGATGCTTTGAACTTGCACGGGAGCGGTAACCAACGAAACCTCCTCTCACAAAATAGTGGACTCTAACAATCTAATTAATTTTAATAACTTTAATGTATCATTTTGTAAATAATTTTCAATAGTTGTGACGTAATAAATTCCATATTTTAATTCACCAAGAATACGCTACCGTTATTCTTTCAAACGTTACAAGCTACAAAGTGTTTTGTCAGTGGTAATATCGCAGCTGTAACAAAGACATCCTATGAAGTTTTTTTATATTATTGGTAATCATATGAAACCGTTTACTGATGCAGACATTGTGAAGGAGTGTTTCTTCAATGCTTCTAATTTAGTGTTAGTGACAAAAAATGTAAAAAATAATAATAATAGAATGCAAAACAGGAGCTATAATATTTTGATCAATTTTCCACATTTTAAATTTCCAATGTTATCTTGTTCTTAAAGCATTTCTCACCCCTTCCCCCATTTATTCTCATGTTGCTGCCCGCGTGAAATAACTAACACATCTATGCGGCCCAACAGAAAAAAAGGTTGAGAACCCCTGCTTTAGATCCAGTTCAATCAGAGATAGTATAGCGGTTAGGAATTAGTTCAGAAGGTTCCAGTTTAATTTGAAAAGGGTTACAAATTTTTGAAAATATAGACTCCAACGATGTGTGACTATACTTTTTCAACAAAACAATGAATAAAAAAACTTATTAGCATGCTACGAGGACATTTTGTGGGAGAAAAAAAGATATTTGAGCCAGCAGACTATTTATCAGATTTTATGAAACCTACTACATCAAAATAACTTCAGCTTGCGATTATGTACTTGTGTTACCTAAGATTTTATCAAACATTTTTTTTTTCTGAATTATAATTTTCTTTCGTCTCCGACCCTAACTAAAAATAGTTTATATGTATTTATATGCAAAATTACTTACACGAATTCGTCTTCCGTGGTTATCACTCGGTCCAACCTATTGCGTAAGTTTGTGAAGGTCTGCTTGGACCTCACTTTGAGAACGAGAATAAATAGGAGTCAGATAAGAGCCAGTAGCCATTTTTATAAATAACTTTCTTTATTTGGTTATCTTTCCCAAATAGAATCAAAGATTTATTAACAAATATATCTAAATAGTATTACGAGGTTTTATAGGGAATGTCCTTTAAATTAACTTAAATATTTAATGATCCAATTAACTAACAGTTAAAATATCGATCACGCAGAGATTACCACGATAAGAGATTCCAGATTTATATTTAATGTTCTTATTGAACATTTAATTTTAATCTCACTCATAATAATAAGCTTTAATGAGACTTTAATTAATATTTACCACACTGCAGTTCAGCTCAGCTTTTCTCTGAGATTAAATTATCCAACAAGAAATCTCCAATCATATCTTTCTAATTTCACTATTATAACTTCTTACTTCAATCTCTCTCTCCTACTGCTCTAACTTTACTATTCCGTTTGACTTAAATACTTTATCTAATCTACATATAACAAGGAATCCTGTCCTCTTTTTGGAGCTGATTGGAAATAGGTAGGGAATTAAATTTCCCTAAAAAAGACGACTCAAAAGGTTAGTGATAAAGTTCTGTATAGATTTGTCACAAGTTCGGGGTGTGTATTACTGTATTAAATATTAAATATGTGATACTTATCGAAAAAAATTATAGACCAATATGTATAAAGTCTTTTATAACATGCTGTTTTCTCTGTGTTGAGGGTGCCTGAATATGATAAGTCCTCCCGATGGAGTTGTGTGAACGTCTGGAGAGTGGGAAGGGGGCGGTTTTGGTGTGTTTATCCGAGGCCCAAAATGAGTTCCGACGTCAAAAGCAATCGTGTTAATTCGAAGTGCGGTGTTAAAAACAATCGAAATAAGATATGATTGGGTTATCACGTTTATAGCGGTATTTTTTTAAAAACAGAATGAGCTGAAGATTATTATCTGCCAATATCTTATCAACCGTATCACCAATAAATTTTTCTCTAACACCTTATTAAACTTATCACCAACACACTGTATCTACCTTATACAGCCAGCACAATCGTAGTGTGAGTTGTCATACGTATTAGGAGCCTGAAAAAATGAGATTATTCGATAGATAGAAAAGGTGTTGCTCTGCCCTTCGTTTGAATTTTTTTATCAGCCAACACCAATTAAAACACAGTCGGACCTCTATATAGCGAAGTCACTAAATCCCGAAAAAAAAATTCGTTATATGGAAAATTCGTTAAATAGAGCGTCATCTTTTAATATATTTTATAAACCGCATAAAACAAATTTTAAATTCATGATCAATGTATACTAAAAATAGTAATAATTCACACCTTTTTATGAAAAAAATTAATATCTATTTATTTATATATCTTAAATAAAAACCCATAAAATTTTTTTAAAAAAAAACCACTTCAAGGAAAACAAGAAAAATAAATGTCGAAGAGAGTGCACTGTATTTTTATCATTAAAAAATAATTTTATATTAAACTTAATGAATTTTAAAGACATTTTCTAATTTAAAGCATACAAGTAATTTTATAAACATACATTTTTTAACAACTAAAACTTCACTGAGGGTGAAAGGGGATATCGAAGATGTATCGAAGGAACTGCACAATGGGGTTTAAAGGTTGTACTTCTTGGATGAAACTCTCAGAATTCTATTGCTCTCGGCGAGTTAGGCATCTAATGAAACCAGTTCAAGATTTATGACCACCATAAAATGTGTAAAAAGAAAATAACTTGAAATGTCCAGAAATACTTTAAAAATAAGGAGGAAAAAAAATGAGCTGCAAGAGAAGTTACTTCGAAAATGCACTTCGCTATAGGGAGGTCATTTTATGAAGAAAATCGTGAAATGTTCTTGGTTCCAGGAAAAATTTCGCTATATAGAAAAATTCGCAATATAGAGGTTTGTTATATGGAGGTTCGAATGTAATTATGTTTTCATATTTCCAATTTCTTTCGTTCGTTTTGTCTGTCTTATTAACTGCAATTTCTTTATTTTCCTCCTAATCTTTTCTAATTTTTTTCAAACTTTGAAGTATTGAGGAGTGTTTGTTTTGAGTAAAATTAATGATAACACTAGCTTCATTACTTTTAATGAAATTATAATTACGCTTTCTCATGTAATTACATATCCTTCAAGACCCTTGTAAGTATAAAATTTATTACTTTTCAACTAATTAGCGGGCAAAGTAAATCCAAGTAATGCCCTCAAAACTGCTACATTATTTTTCGGAAATTTACCATAATTTGATTTGCATATTAAATAATATTTAGTTATCTGGCGATGGAAATAATTAGAGTTGAAGATGAGGTGATTGATCAAGAGATGACGTGGTTTCATGAAGAGACTTAATTTTTTAATGGGAAAAACAAATTTGAATGGCCAGAAAATGAGGCAATCGGCTTGAAAAGATGGCTAAAAATGGTTTGATATGATCTTCAGTCGTAGCATGTGTTTGTATACGTAATGTGTGTAATACATTAGTAAAATTGCGTTATGTGTCAAAAAAGATTAAAATGGTTATATCGGTAATAATAGCTTAATTGTGTCTTGGTACAATTGCTTGTTTCATTTACAAGTATTAATATTATATTTATCGAACGTAACCTTTGAGTAAACAAGTATTATAAAAAAAATTAAGTCAATTCCTACTTAGGTCAACAAAGAAAACTTTTATTTTAGTTACTTTTATCAAATAATTACAATTAATATAAATATTTATATACAAATGACAGAATCACAGTATTAAGTGGCAATTAATTTTTATTAATTATCATTAAAGTATCGATCGTATTGTCATCCAAAACAATCGTGTATATAAAATTTCAACTCAAAATGAGTGCTTAAAAATAGGAGAAAAAAAAAAACCTTTTAAAGTTTTCACACAAGTCGTCAAAATGCCTAAGTCTTTAAAAATGATGCCAACGTGGATGTATTTGCAATTCTTTGAATGTAATTAGTTTTAATCAATTAATTTTTTTAATTATAATTAAATTATTGTATTGCCATCCAAAATGATCGTGCATATAAAATTTCAGCTCAATTGAGCTCTTTAAAATGTAATTTATTACCGATAGAAAATTTGAACAAGATATAGGGATATTGTGAACTAATAGTAGTAATTGAGAGAGAGAGAAAAATATCTTCTATTATGAAGCCGTTTTAAATATCGCCAAATTAGTTTTAGTTGTCGCGAAGACCACTATAATGCATAAATACTTAATACCATTAAGGCATTTTTTTTTACTAGAAAAAGTGCTTCTAATTTTGTCCCATTTTATAACATTAAATAAAGCACCCTTACAGATATGAAAGTCCATCATTTCTTCTAATACCAAGGGAGGGGGGACACTGCTACCAATATTAAACAGGGACAACACACGACTCGGTGGAAAATTGACCAAACGAACCTCTTTTCGCTCCAACCCTAGCATGATAATATCGGTAGTGTTAACACGAGCCTCGACGACTATCTGCGGCAATTTAATCCACCCACGTTCCTTAACGATGGATCAGATTTGCATGGCCTATAAATCTCGGGCCCGTTACATGAATCACGTGCACAGCCCAGTCCCTCGCATTAACTCCCTCTCTGACAGATTTATAGGAAAATCCCCTTAATCTCCAAGACTTCCCTTTAACTATACCAAGATGCCATCAGTGAATTAAGTGGATACACGCATGCGTCATCCACTATATATCAGTCAAAGGGTTGTAGGCACTCATATGGGGGTTCAGCAGCCCATGTGGGAGGGATCGTTTCTCTGAACATTCCATTTGTATTCATGAAGAGGGACTCCAATGGGATCAATTTTAACTCTAAGGTGCCTTTTGGTGTTTAGAGGAATTATTCCTAAGTAAATATCGGAATATGAGGGGTGTTTAAAGTCAATTTTTATCGTCATTTTTGCTATTCGCTTAGGAAAATCATTCCAGATGCTTGGTTAAAGTTTGGTGATAAAGAGAGCTGTAAAGTTTGGAGATCAGGTTGGTTGTAACGTCTAAAATTGAGATTAGTTTTCATATTCAATCTTCCTTAATGAATTTTCCAAAATGAAAAAAAAACTCTTATCATTTATTTAATTTAATTTTTTATGAATACACATATTTTGTTCATTTTAAATTCGTGCATTAACTGCTGTTATACTATTGTCAGATACAATTAAAAGGGAAGTTTCGAATATCTATTTTGATACCTTGGCTCCTTATTTCCCCCTCTTTGATGATCTTCTGTATATACTTTGAACATTTATTTTCCCATAACAGGTTTTCTTTTTAATTAACGTAAAATAACAATAGAGATATAATTATTTCAAAATACATTATCTATTGCAGTAACGCACACAAAAATTTTTCAAGTGGGGGAGGGGTTCCAGAGTCGAAAGTCCACCATTTTGGTATCATGCTCCAACACGCCACCCAACATATCCTTTTGATTTTGTTGATTTTCGGGGTTAAAAACAATACAAAATTAATTATTGAATAAATAATTAGCATTAATCAATAAAATTCATTAGTAATAACAAATACATAATTAAATTTTATGTAATGTATACATAGGATTATAACCAAACGAAAAAAATCAAGTGCTATGGGGGGAGGTCCGGACCCCTAAGACCCCTTCCCCCCCTTGTGTGTGCCACTGATCTGTTTGCTTTTCTACACAGCTTTTCTTTTCTTTTTAAAAAAATTTAAAAACAATGCTTATAGTTTTTCAGCTACTTTTTTTTTACTGCAGCAATTTAACGTCTATTTATATTCAAGGAATGTGTTTTGTTTGGCTATTTTTGGTCTCTTTTTACAACGATATTTTATATTTTACGTTGCAATTTCGATTAAACGTTGTTCAAAACATTGTAAATATATGAGTCATGATAAAACTTCTTGTTGAAAAAACCGAAATTTTTTTTCTCTCTGGGGTATAAATGTGTAACATTTAATGGTCAACCTGAAAATGACACTTAAGCTACAAATAATAATGAGTTGAAAAATTGAGTGGAGTTGATTCTAAAGCATACGAATCTGCGAAAAACATGTCTGAATTAAATACAGCTAACAAACAATATGTTTTGATCATGTGCAGAAGAAAATTAGAATTCATCCGCCGATAAAAATGAAAGGCCTTGAGAATAAAAGAGCCATTTTATAGACAATCAGTAAAACTGTTATTAAACTGCAGTTCGTGGTAACATAAGCAATTTAAAAAGTATGTAACAGTGGTTATTCAAAGCTTTTCTAACAGCTATTCAAATAAAAAAGCATCCTATGCAGGGCCAATGTCCACCAGAAACAGACAATTAGTGTACTTTTCTGAGGACAAAAAAGTACTGGGTAAAACATTCACCTACAGAACCATTGAAAATCCCCAAATATTGTAAACAAAATTACTTCAGTCAATATAACATTGAGTGATCAAAGACTGTAGCGATATACCTTGTGGGTTCTCTCTTAAAACTAACAGGGAGTATAGTGTTCTGTAAAGTTTTACGTGGAGTTTAATTACCCCCTCCTCGCAATGGAAACTTATTGTGCCGATTGGTTCCATAAGGTATAAAAAAGTATGTGGAAGAGAAGGAGAATGAACGTGAAAATAGATAGAAATTAGCAATTAACAGTGCGGGGATTTTCAGTTTGAACATTAGATTATTTAACTACATTCATGTTCAAAAATAAGGTTACAAACATGTTTTTCGACAAAAATCTAAATTGCTTCCAGTAAAACTGATAGAATTTGTATTTTATGTATTTTAAAGAACGGGTAGTCAATCTTCAATTTAGGAAAATAAGTTGTTTATCTTTAATTTTCGCAGAACTGCTGGATTGAGACCGTTTAAGCATAAGGGATTTTTGGATGCAGTATTGAGAATACGAGGCATATCCAGAAACTATATCTATAAGTTCCGTTTCTATTTATATCCGCTCCAGCGCAGCGATCGCAGTTCCGCGCATGCCCGACAGACGCTCAAGTGGCAAGTGGCATGTCAATTACGGAGTGCCTGTCCCTAACTGGGACGTACCTCCTCATCAGAATTTTAAGAATCAAGAGCCGAATTAATGGGATTACATAAATTTAAAATTAAAAGATTTAATAAAATGGGCAGAACAATTCTGCTGGAACGGCGACAGAGTGAATCTGTCGACCGGAGGGACAGCCGCTCCACTTTCCTGCGATCTGATTGGCCGAAGCCATCGCTCGCAAAAAAGTGGGCGTGGAAATGGATTGGGTCGATCCGAAAATAAACGACCCGAGACAAGGAGATCTTGAATAAAAATTCTAAGATCTCATGCAAAAGAGGGGGAGATATCAAGGAGAAGAAGCATACGTCATTTTTAGATCACTGTCAGCCACGTACGCTTTGTTGTGCTTGTTTACAATGTCGGTGTTGATTGAAAATCCCGCTGCGTGCGAAATCAGATGTGTAATTCGTTTTCTGAATGCTAAGAAAGTGAAACCAGTGTAATTCGTTTTCTGAATGCTAAGAAAATGAAACCAATCGAAATTTATCGGCAAATTTGTGAATTTACGGACAAACCCTGGTCTAGGCTTATTCTTATTCTGCTCTAAGTATTGACTTTGCTCAAATGCGGATTTGGCTGGGACGTGTTTGGTCATCCTTCGTACAGCCCTGACCTCACTCCTAGCGATTTTCATCTTTTCTTACATCTTTCCTTGCCGGTAAACACTTCAACAATGACAAAGAGCTGAAAGAAAATGTTTCCAACTGGTTGAAGACACAGGCGGCAACCTTCTATGAAGAAGGCATAGAAAAACTTGTGCCACGATATGACACATGCCTGCAAAATTTCGGCAGTTATGTGGAAAGGTAGTTTAAGAGTTTTACATTTTTGTCCAATAAATGTTTTTTCTGTATCTGTATACAATTTATTTTTATTACCAAACGGAACTTAGTTTCTGGATATACCTCGTATTGTATTTGAACAAACATATGTTTGCAGTGAGAATGATTTCTCATAATCGTTTAGATCTGGGGTGAGCATTACGTCCATCGCAATCGACCGGTGGACCGCTAAGACATTTTGTGGTGACCGCCTGAAGATTAGCCGTCAGTAATTGCATACCGAAATATTCAAGATTGGCTGACAGTATGCAGACTATAAGTCTTCGACTGACTATAACAACGAAATAATTAGACAAATAATATAACTTTAGGCAAAAATGTTTTTAATTTTTAATGTACTTTGAATTGTTTGATAATAAATGCATCATTTGATATTATTTTTGTGGCTATTATTATTATGTTTGTATCTTGCGTTTTGTTTTAAGTGTGGTTTTAAAGTGTTAGTTTTTTTTTATTTTAATTCTGTAGGTAAGCACACATATTCCGTATTTATTATTTGGTTATAATAAATATTGAGACCTTTTTCTTACCTCACCACACCTATGACACTGGACAGTAGCGCATACAATAATTTTTCAAGGACGGGGCCACTGACACTGAGTGGACCGCAACACGTTGAAAAATTAGAAGTAGTCGTACCCTTAAAAAGTCTGCCCACCCCTGGTTTGGGTGATTCCTTGAAATGGAGAGCCATCGATAGGCTTGAAGCTGGCCAGTCTCAAGCGGAAGTAGTTTGATGGTTACAATTGGCCCGGAAGTGGTCTTCCGATTATGGAATCAATTCCAAACAAGTGGTAATGTCATCAGAAAGATTTGCCAAGGCTGCCACAGAGCAATGATACTTGCACAGGATCGCTACTTGGCATTAAGCGCAAGACGACACAGACGAACAACTGCTTCTTAGCTTGCTCGTGACCCTGCTACTGTGTCTGGAAGAAGAATTTTCAGGCAAACAGTTCACACGCGTTTTACAGAGACTGACCTTGACATCCGGCGTCTAGTCTTATGTTTCTTTTTAACTGCATCCAGCACTGAAGACCGGTTAGTGTGGAGCCGAAAACATCAGTTGTGGACACCGCAAGAATGAGGGCTTGTTTCTTTAAGTGATGAGTCCAGATTCTCTAGACCAGAGGTTCCCAAACTTTTTTGTCTCGCAGACCCCTTGCCATGTTTTTCGGTTTGTGGTAGACCCCTGCTTACGTAATATGAATTTTTTGCAAATTTCGTAACTTAAATGTGTTTATGACGGCTGGTACACAGCTACTTACATTAAATGATATAAAGTTCTAATTGTAGTGAAGTATAGGATTTAAAACTTAAGAAACCCATGCTGATCTCTAATTAATTTAAAATTTAAGTGATACATAAAATAACTAATTAAAAAACAAATGTGTTATAGTTATATGGATGAATCTGGTGTTTCAATAACAAATTTTCAACAATTTGTTTTCAATTTTGTCAGGTTTAACCCTAAATTTCCTCAGTTAGTAATGTCCAGCTAACAACAGCGCTGAAACTCCTCACTGGGAAAAGTAATTAAAATATTTCTGCAATACTCCATAATTCGAGGTAGATAACAGGTCTCTAAAGCTAAAATTGTTGACATCCGTTTCTAAACTTTACTCCGTTGCTTCCTTTTCCGATCAGTTCCTCTTGTAATATAACATATTTTTTTTTCAATGTGACCATAGGAGAATTCATTGCCTTCTGTGGTAATGGCCAAGTAAATGCATTCTCAAACCTAGTTTCAAAATCTTAATAAAGGGACTAGGAAAATTCGTTCCGTCGAATATTATACTTCTTTAGCTTAATTCTGGCAATAAATGCTGAAAGGATGTCCTTGTTTTAGTAAAATTTATGCTGTCACATAACTGCAAATTAACCTCAATAAATATGGTAAATAAATATGTTAAGTGGTAAAATCTGGTTTCCATTTGATTAAATTTTCTTTTAAAATTAAAATCACGATCTGGTTTAGTGAGAACTGCCGTAGACCCCCATTTACACCTCATGGACCCCCAAATTATTTTCTTGCTGTCGTGGACCCCTTGAAAGTCGTCATAGACCCCTAGGGGTCTATATAGACCACTTTGGGAATCACTGCTCTAGACGAAGTGAATCTCGTTCAGTCTTCATCTGGGAAGAAAGTGGAGCTCGTTTTCATTTTTCTACGTCATAAAAACTGACAGATTTGGGGCAAAAAGAATCCTTGTGTGGGACGGTATAATGTTGGGTAGCCGAATAGCAGTGTACGTCTTCGATGCGGGTATTGTCAACGCATAGTGGTTACAGGATGAGGTCATCGAAGCCTATGTGTAATTGTTATGAGTGCTATGGGTGCAGACTGCTTTTTTATGGACGACAATTGTTGATGAACTTCATGAAGAGAATTTTCGCCGTATGGATTGCCCTTCGAGGTCTTCGGATCTCAGTCCTATTGAGCATGTTTGGGATGGTATAGGAAGAGACATTTCCCAGCGTAGCCCCCTTTCCAGGCTTCCCCAGAAGTTAAAAGTCATCTTTTGGGAAGAATGGGCTTTGTTGCCACAACAATTTATCGACATCCTTATAAATAGTATGAAAACTCGTTGTGAGACTTGTATACCGGTTCGCTGTGGCCACATTCCATATTAGACAGTTTTTTTTCCCGAGTAGGAGCTTGAAGGGGTCCGGATAAGCTGGACTCAACCAGATTTTCTGATTACAAATTTCGATCCTCCAACGCCAAGGGGGCCTGTAGATCTTCTGTGCCCAGGGCCCGAAATAAGCTTTAAAATACATTGATCAAACTAACACTAAAGTCAGATCAACATTTTATTTAATTTGATATTTTTCATAATGTGACAATTCCGATGCAATTCTGAAACACTAAACTTGTTTTCAATATCTTACATCGAAAAAATTCGATTTACAGTATATTTCTTAACTTTTTGATCTACTAACAATTATTTCTCTTTATTATTTCCGTATTTCATCAAAGAAAAGGCAATTTTGATTAGTTACATTTTATTTCATTCCTGTAGAGCTCCAGATGCAGTAAAAAGTTAAATAAACGTTAAAAAAAGTATTATTTTTTACGGTTGGTTATTTTTACATTATTTTAGATCGGTGATTCCCAAAGTAGCAGGGTCTATAACGACCTGAAAGGGGTCCACGTCAGTAAAAAAATAATTTAGGGGTTCACGTGGTGTAAATGGGGTCTACAATAGTGGCTCTCATTAAACCAAATCGTGATTTTAATTTTAAAAGAAAATGTAATCAACCGAAAAAAATTTTTTTTTTACCTATTTAACAAATTTGCTTACTAAATTTAATGAGGCTAATTTGTAGCTATATTTTATTGAAACAAGCATATGTTTTACTAAAGCATGAACCATAATTTTAGTTTTTCTTACCAGAATTAAGCTAAAAGAGTATAATATTGGACGTCGCGAATTTTCTAGTTTTTCATTTTGTCACAGACAATCCACCAGGAAGATGACGCTTTAACCCACTTTCAACATATAAATGCATTCTATTTAGATTTTAAAATTAGGTTTGAGAATGCTTTGATTATGCTAATACCACAGGAAGCAATGAATCATATATGGTCCCACATACACATTTCCATCTACGGAAAATAAATGTCATATTTCAGGACGAATTATTGGAATATGCACTAATGATGATCTAAAGCAAATTTAAAAAACGGATGCCAGCAATTTTGGCCTTAAAAAGACGTTCTTGGTATTTATCCTGAATTAAGAAACCAAGCAGATTTAGGATTAAACTCGACAAGATTGATGCAAAATATGAAAATTTGCTATTAAAGGGCCAGATATTCATCCATCCTATTAAAAGCATTTTTATTTGTTGCTCAGTTGTTTTATGTAAGTGTTATTTTATGTGAATTATTAAATTTTAAATTAAAATTAATTAACATGCATCTTTTAAATTTTTAGCACTATATATTTCATAAAAGTTAAAAATTTAAATCTTTTAAAGTAAATAGCTGTTAAAAAGATATTTAAGTTGATAAAAGTACAAAAATTTAATATTAGGTAAGAAGGCGTCTACCCTAAGGCGAAAAACATGACAAGGGATCTTTGAGACAAAAAAATTTGAGAGCCTCTGTTTTAGATTAATCGAAAAAAAGAAATTTCAACACATTTTTTGTTTGATTATGTGTCTAAATTTCTATGAAAATATAGAAGTACATTAAAATTGTTATAATTATTAATTCTTTCTTAAAATTAAAAAGCTTTTGACTTAATTTTTATGAAATATTTCATTATATATTAAAACGCAGTCATCTAATTGCTGTCAGTTATCGTGCTCGTGTTATGTAGAACAAGAGAAACCGTATCTCTAAGCGCAATTAGAAAATTGGTTCCTTTTCTACTTAAACTGATTACACATCTCTCTCTCTCGAAAATTTTATTATTATTAATGATCTTAAACTTTCAAAATCAGTAATTAAATAAAGCTCCATTCCTGCGATGTCATAGATCAGATGTGGCTAACTTCGAATGTACAGATTTACTATTTTATATTTTCTATAACACTGATAGTAATTTTACCGTCTTCTCTTAACTGAATTTAGTTCCTACTTGAAAGGGGATAATTTAATTTATTTGTGAAGTTTGCACTTATTTTCTAATATTCCTTTTGTAAATATATTTTAATTCCGTTTTTTTTATCTTTTCCATTTTTCCTAGAGAATTTTCACTCATTCTTGAAGTTGTGGATGCGAGAACCAAAAATGTGCAAAGCCAAAGAACTGAAGTCAGACATTCATATGTCCGCACTCATAAAGTAATATTTTTGTGTGAAATAAACAATCATATTTGTAAATTAATTGTATTCTAAGAAGGATCCAATAGGTTTATGGTAGCTGAAATAGGTTATAAATACTTAAAAAATTCAAAATTTTATTTAAATATCTGTAAAAAAAACTCCGTCAAGCGTTTTTCCGTACTTCCTCGTGCTTTTATTTGGATTATTTGACATAATTAAATTGAATCTTGTTTTAAAAAAAAAATCAACTAAAGATTTTGATTTGTCTTTTGAAAAATCTACTTTAAAATTCCCACTTAAAATTATAGGTAATTTGTTCAGAAGACCCGATCCCACTTTGTGAATTTTGGTTGTAATTTAACACTGGAAAGACTAAAACTCAGTATATGCCTGTATTGCCCAAAAGCAGTCAAAATGACTACGCTGTGAAAGAATATCTAATGTGTAAATAAATTTGTTAAAAATTAATTTTTAATGTTTTTTATATTATTTACAGTCACACAACAAGTTATTAATATTAAAATAAATATATTAAAAGAAATCTATTTCACTCGGAAAAAAATTATACTCTAAAATGTCTAAGAAATTGTGCCATTATATACACCATTGTTTTTCTAATTGAAATTAAAAAAGCAGTCAAAATGACTTTCTTGGGCAATCTAGTGTTACCAATATTCAACTCTATCCATGAATTAATTTAAACAAAGGGATAGTAAGACAGGTTGTTGATTGGGAAGAGAGGAATCTAGGTCAAAACCTTTAAAAAGGAATTTAATCAGAAGATTTATATCACATAATCTCTGGCTCATACTAGCTCTTTTGTCATTGTACAAATATATCCGGTGCTGCAAGGTAAGTCTTCTTAATTATATTTTGTTTTCTTGTATTTAAATTATTTAATGTAACTTTTTCTTAATACCTGTATATTTAATTTTGTTATTTTAACGTTTTAATTGTTTTACTTTTCTTTTTAAACTCAAAGCATATTTAAGTAATGTAATTAATAGAGCTATTTGTTCAAAGTTGTTCTGATTCGTTTACAAAAATAGATTTTTATTCTTAAATTCACTGCAATGTTGATAATGATAATTATACTATTTACATAGCTCTGTAAAATCTTTTCCTTTTTTTTACATTTTGTTTAATTTCAGTGTAGGATTTCTACTACCACGTTCCATGTCATTTCGGAGTGATGGTGAGGGAGGGGGAGGGGTGGAACATCTATCCTTTTCTTTTTAGGGTTGTGTATGTCACGGGCAAACATGTTCGAGCAAGGTTTCCGACTAAAGACGAAAAAAACCGAATGAGCGTTACAAACCCGAGCCTGGCGTTCATTCAAGTTCACTCTCCAGCAAAACGTGCCTATAGAAGTTATCACTTCAAAAAAAACTTCTCTGTTGCAATGAGTTTCATTTGGAATGCTTCCATATGTGGTCTCTAGTTGAGATGGCGGGTCTATTTGACGCATGCCCTGTAACCTCTTCCATTGTTAGCCATTGATTTTAAATCTTAGCTAAATCTCCTAGGGGATAGTAATACTAGTTTGCGGTGTCCTTTAACTCAAGGATTCTCAATTACTAATCCACGGGAAAATTTCACATTCGGAGGTTTTTATCTCCCCACGTTAAAACAACTTTTTTATTCAAAAAAATAACATTAACAACATTTTTTACAATATTTTTGTTTTACGTGGATGTCGTAGGCTTAGGATCTAGAATCCCTAATTTTGTTTTCGAAGAAGTTGAAAATTATCAATTAATATTATGTGCTAAAAAAACAAAAACCATAGGTATTTAAATTTTTTAGTAATAAGAAGATTGATTTCTTTGTTTTGTTCCTATGGGTAAGCACTTAGTGATTATTTTTAATAACTTTCTATGATTTTCTTCAATAGTTTATTTATTAAAAATAGTAACTATACTTGTCTTTACATTATTGCAAGTGAATTATAATAGAAATGGTACAATAAGAGTTCTTCAATGCCTAGTTTATTTTTTGTTTTTGAAAAAAAAAAAAAAAAAATCTGCTTTCAGGTCATGTTCTATCCGATTTCTGAGTCACCTTTTTGAGGTAAACTATTTGGGAAACTGGGTTGAAAATGAATTCTACTATCGAGCACGTTATTAGGCACTTATAGTTCTGTATTGCTAATTGTGATTCACGGGAAGGGAAGTCATTGTATATTTGCATTTTTATTTTGTAAATTTTTACGATGTGCTTTAAGTCGGTAAGAGGTAATATTGATTTATAATAAAATTGAAATATAATAACCTCGAAATAGGCCGCTTTTAATTTTGAGGAAGCTACGTTAATTCCACCAACCAGCGAAATTGTCTTTTTGATGTACCATCTGAACAGAGATTGATACTTTTTTTTTGTCCATTTGCATAGCTGTGATTTTGTAACACTGTATAATTATAACTACCTTTCCTTTTGCAATTAAGCGAAATCAGATGGTGCTCCTCGCTCTTTCAAAAGAAAATTCTTTTCTTCCCAAGTAGAAGAGTTAGAGTAAGATTGAGCGTGCTGTGTAGAGGGAAATGCCCTTTCCCTTTGCAAAATACTGTTGATGTGTTCTAAAATGAGTGTAATATGCATCTTTTGTGTCCTCTGTATTTGGAACTTATTTGTTCCTGCATATAAAGAGTGTTTTTTTTCCCCAGGTATAGAAGTTTAAGTTGGCATTACTTTCCAAGATGGCGACCGATTTAACAGCTGTCAAGTGATTTATTCTCAGTTTGGTTTGGCAATTCATCAAAACGATCATCAAGCAAGGCGTAGATTCGTCGAATGGGCCCAAAACGAGATTGCCGTTGTTCCCGATTTTCATAAGCGAATTTTGTTTAGCGATGAAGCACACTTCTGGTTGAATGGCTACGTCAACAAACAAAACTGCCGCATTTGGAGTGAAGCTAATCCACAAGTGTATGTCGAAACACCGTTACATCCAGAAAAACTAACTGTTTGGTGCGCTTTATGGGCTGGTGGAATCCTTCTTCAAAAACGATGAAGGCCACAACGTTACAGTCAATGGTGATCGGTATAGAGCCATGATTACTAACTTTTCATTCCTGAATTGAACAATCATGATGTCCAGGAGCTGGGGTTCCAACAAGACGGCGCAACATGTTACACAGCTCGTGCCACAATCGATTTATTGAAAGACACGTTTGGTGACCGCCTAATTTCACGTTTTGGACCTGTGAATTGGCCTCCAAGATCTTGTGATTTAACACCGCTAGACTATTTTCTTTGGGGCTATGTAAAGTCATTGGTCTATGCGGATAAGCCACAAACGCTTGACCATTTGGAAGACAACATTCGCCGTGTTATTGCCGATATACGGCCACAAATGTTGGAAAAAGTCATCGAAAATTGGACTACATCCGAGCCAGCCGTGGCAATCGTATGCCAGATATCATATTTAAAATGTAATGCCACAAGATTATCTTTCGAATAAAAAAAATTCATGTCAATCGAATAATACATCGTTGTTTTATTGCAATTTAAAGTTCTATACCTCTAAAAAAACACCCTTTACTACAGTAAGGGTACTCAACCTTTTTTTCTAATGGTCAGCATACATATGTCAGCTATTTCACGAGGACCGCATGCATTTGTTAGTTATTTCACGCAGGCCGCAATATGAGGATAAGTGTGTGTACTGGGGGAGAAATGCTTTAAAACCAATATAACATTGGAAGTTTAAAATATCAAAAAAAAAAAAAAAAAAATTCTCAAAATATAACTCCTGTTTTGCTTTTTTAAAAATTATTATTTTATATGTTTTTTTTTTATTTTTGTCACTAACAATAAATTAGAAACATTTAATAAATACTATTTCACAATTTCTGCATTAGTAAACGGTTTCATATGATTACCAATAATATAACAAACTTCATAGAATGTCTTTGTTACCACTGACAAAAAACTTTGTTGCTGTTGCAAGGATTATTCAAGGAAAATCCTATTTATCACCTCTTGAAAGAGATCTTCGAGGAAAGGTGTCATATTGAATGGTATTTTTGAAAACAGCGCTTCCTTGACAAATCAAACAATCACGGATCCATGTTTGTTTTTCACTACAAAATAGTAAACCTCCCAATCATCTTGAAACGATATATTTTCCTCGAATATTTTTCTCTTGCAAGATATGAAAGATAGTTAAAAATTACATCCACCCATATAATTGTCGCTACTTTACTGCTGTTTGTTATCTCTAACCGTAGCCGTTTCAAGTACAAAAAGAATATCAATTCATACCCGTACGACACCGACAGCAAAAAGCAAAATTGATATATTTGATTTCTTGGGAAAAAAATTACCACCAAATTTTTAATACAATGCTCTTAAATAAGCAAATTTATCATGGTAATGGACCATGACCGGGCCACTTAAAACAGCTCGGTGGGCCGCAGATTGAGTTTTGCTGTACTACAATGTATGATATTTTCACCAAGAACACAATAACAACCATGAACCACAATTTGTATTAATATCATACTAGCGTTGATAAACAATCCAGATTTGGAGAAATCATCTAGAAAAGATATAATGGCATAAAGAATATGTTGGGCACTGATATACCCTAGCTGATCCATTATTGAGAAGGTAGATATCCCTCCCCTTGGAAGTAATCATATGAATCACCCATAGGGGACTTCAATGGCCAATAAAAAAATCATTAAAGAACCAATGCGACATTTTATATGATTCGAGATACACAGTAATACTCACTTACGCGATAGGCGGGACTGAGTGATAACCGCGTCTCAGTCGGGGTATAATTTCTCATGTAAATACATATCAATTACTTTTACGGTGGGGTCAAAGGCTAAATAAAACAATAATTTAGAGAAAAAAAGTTGAAACAAATCTTAGATAACACAAATACAAAATCGCAAACCGAAGTTACTTTGATGTAGAAAGTTTCATAAAATCTAACAAAGTAGACTGCCGGGGTTCAAAGTTTTTTTTTTTTTCTCCTGCTAACAATTTTTTTTTATTCCTTGTTTTTTTTTTTTTTTTTGGGAAAGGTACGCTCATTGTGTTGGAGTCTATACTTTCTAAAATTTGTAACCTGTTTTCAATTAAACCGAGATCTTCTGTCAAATTCCTATCAATTATTTGAACTTCTAGTTGAACTGGGTCTAAGGACTCAAGTTCTTCAATGTCTTGCTCTTGCTCGTGCATTTCTATGAGCTCATCTATTGTCAACTCCTGATTGTGGGAATATAGCAGTTCTTGAACGTCCTCACGATCCACTTCTAAATTTATTTGCTTGGAGTTATCGACAATTTCTTCAATCTCATTTCAAATTTCCCCAATTTTATCATCCCCCCCGGAAATAAGAGACGAATTGGCGAGATTTGAAACAATTTAGAAAACTCAAAGTGGTTTAAAATTATGGTATTCAGCAGCTTTAGAATTTCAAGAAAAATCAGAATTATAACACTTAAATTATTTCACCATCTAAATTGGAGGACATCATGGAACAATTTGAATATATTTTTCGTTAGTTTGATTTTGGATCCAGAATTTACCAAAACAGGGGTATCAGCGTGTAAAAATCCAGCCATGGGGCGACAACCTTTTAACTCTGACGTGCCAAACCAATCTACCAATATGATTCAGCGTGCCACACTGTCAGACATGTTTGAAATCTTTCAATTCCAGCTATAATGCATGAAGAGTTAGAGAATAGAGATCAATAATAAACAGTACAACCTGTTTTTGTGCTGTCTTTTTTTATGCGATTTCTTTTTTATGCGATTTGTTTTTTTGTGCGCTTTGCTTTGTGCGATTTTTTTATGTGCGATCTTTTTTTTAAGCGGTGTATGAATTTCAATGGCTTTGGCGCCACTGTAATGCTTTATATTTATGTTATACTAGTGGCGTAACAGAGCATGTTGGGACCCCCCTCCCCCCTGAAAGTCAGATTTCGCCTTTAATATTTTATAAATTGGGTAAATACGTATTTAGCGTTAGTCAAGGCTTGGACCCCTAGAGTCCTGCCCTCCCCCTGTGGCAGAACCAAATGGCTTTGGCTCCACTGTAATGTTTCCAATCTATTTACCAGTGGTGTAACGGAGAATGTTAGAACCCCTCTGAAAGTCAGATTTTGCCTTTAATATTTTATAAATTGGGTAAATACGTATTTAGCGCAAGTTAGGCTTTGGGGGCTTCTAGAGTCCTTCCCCCGTGATGCGGGGGTGTACGTTACGCTACTGAAATGTAGACACTTCAAGACGCTCGGTTCATTTGTTATAAACAGTCTCCCGATAATGCCCCTTCAGTTGCTTTCTCTTAACGCTCCAGCAGCCCGCGCTTGATTGAAGACGAAACTTTCAATGACAGTGACATTATGAATAATTTGATAGATTATGAAGATGTACAAGATGAACCTCAGATTCTTTGAGAGTGGATAAAAATATGCAGGGATCCAGCTTTCTAACAAATTGGAAAAGCATTTTCCTCAAATAGATACCAATTAAGAAAGGAGTATAAAATTACAAAAAGGGGCCTCAATCATGTATATCTGGTTATTGTGGCATTTACAAGCAACTGACCACCCGACCTTCGTCACCAAAACTTATCTCTTATTTTATGTTGCCAAAAAAATAAACCAATTGAAAATTTTTCCTTCAAATGATGAAAGCGATTTTGAACACTCATTACAGGGCTATGGATAACGATGAGTAGCAATGAATTATGTATGTGCCTTTTGAAAACTTATCCGTGCATATAATGAGAAACTATATGTTTTTAAAATGTTTCCATGTGTAATATTTAATTATTTATTTTGTTATGGAAGTATTCTTACATATATATAAATTTCGTAAATAATTGGCATATTTTATAAATGCGACTTTTTTAATGTGGTCCCTATCCACCGCTTAAAAAAAAGTTTCTTGTAGTATTTCCACGAATTAGCTCATTATACACTGCTGGACAATTGCTAAGGACGGATCACAAATTGCTATGTAGCATAACATTAAGCGAGACATGAGGCCTAGTAGGATAAAATATAGTTGCCACACTGTTCAGACATTAGAATAAAGAATATTTACTGTTCTGGAAAGTACAAAAGCTGTGAAACATCTGAAAGAAAAAAAATGTTCATTTGATCTGCGTACGGAGAAATGGAACAATGCATCTAAAAGTCAGCAGGCATCTTAAAGAAAGGTATCAGTACGGGATATGTCCACCGTGGAGCGTGATGCAACATTCCACACGTCGTACCATACTTTGCACAACATTATCCAGCAGCTGTTGAGGCAATTTATCCCATTCCTCTGTGAGTGCACGGATGAGGGTGTTCTTGTTTGTCGGAGGATAGTTTCGACCAGCAACTTGCCTCCCCAAAGCATCCCCCACATTTTCAATGGGGTTTAGATCTGGAGAACGCGCTGGCCATACGAGACGTTGAATACCCTCGCTGTCTAGACAATCCTGAACAGCGAGTGTTCGATGACATGTTGCGTTGTCGTCTATAAAAACAAATTTATCACCGACAGCACCACGGAAAAGACGAACATGAGGAAGTAGAACTTCATCAATGTATCGTTGGCCCGTCATAGTCCCATTCGCAACCACATGTAGGCGCGTGCGGCCATTGATCATGATGCCGGCCCACACCATAATACTGCATGTCGGATATCGGTCCTTTTCCTGGATATTTTCTGGACGATAAGCAGTACCACTCTCGCGCCAGATCAGTTGGCGTCTACAATCCGATGACAGACTGAACCTACTCTCTCATCTGGAATAGTACGCATGCCCAGTCCTGTTCAGTCCAATTGTGATGCTCACGACACCATTGCAAACGGGCAGTACGGTGCTGTCTGGTCAATGGGACACACACAACAGGTCTGCGTGCGTATAGTCCTCCTCCCCCCTCAAACGTCTGGCAACAGTTTTTCGGGAGATCTGCTTTCCTGAGGCAGCAAGAAACTGATTTGCCACCTGCTGAGCTGTGGTGCGCCTGTTCCTTTTTGCTGATAGGACGATATATCTGTCTTCTGGAAGCGTCGTACTTCTAACACGACCTCTCCCGTACCGTCTACTACACATTTCAGTAGTTTTAAATGACTTCCACAGCCGTGAAACAACGCCGTGAACGATGTCGAACTCCCTGGCAACATCTGTTATTTTTTGCCCTTCTTCGATCTTTCCAATAATTCGGCCACGCATAAAATCATCTATGTGATGTCGGGAAGACATGCTAAAAATTTTAAGTTCGTCTATTAAATCTTTCCTGTAAAACTTTGACTTGAAACAACAACTGTCCACACGCGTCAAAACCTTTAAAGCTCTTATGAGCGCTATCACGTGATGAACTGACGTGGAAAAATTTTGCATACTGATACTTCTTCTTACTAATATCCCGCACTTATTCTAATTTCCACATTTTGCTTCCTTTCATTTTGTGGTTGCTATGAATTATAGTGTTATCCGTCCTTAGAGCAATTGTCCAGCAGTGTATGTAATAATTCATGAAATTTTTGAATATTTTTTGTGCGTTTTTTTTATGCGGTCCCTATCTGCCGCACAAAAACAGGTTCAACTGTATATATATATAGAGAGAGAGAGATTTACAGTTTTATTATATGTATTAAATTTGCATCATTTAAAGATATTTCTTAATATACAAAAAAACAAAACAAATTAATTATATTTATTTCTTCAACAAAAATTTAAATTTTACATATATTACGTATTTTTTAATGTATTTATATATATATTACAATAAGAAATACACAACAGAAAATGTAAGTATTTCTCTTAGTTATAGTTAAAGAAAAAGATAAATAAAAATTTTAATGAGAGCACATAATGCTTGCACAACTCTATACTTTCATATCACAAAATCAAAGGTATAATTTGTGACTTTCAATTTGACATTACTCTGAGCATTCAGTTGTTAAACTATTTCTTTGATATTATATTAAAAAATTACATATGAGGAAAGATTTTTTTCTTAGATATGTAGAACCAAAAGCGGAAAGCAGAGTACATGCTATTTTCTCTCTTCAAAGAATTAAATCTCTCCAGCAATGGCATTCAATTATTTACAAAATTGCTATAAATTTATCTTTGGGGTTATTTTTCAGATTTTTTTTCGTAATTTCGTAAATGCATATGATTCTTAAGATGTTTGTCAAGTAAGATTCTTCACAAATTTATCAATCTCCATCCACTCAAAATTGATAAATTTGTAGAGTAGTGCATAGCTCCTGAGAATGGCACCACGTGTCACATGTGGCACGCATGCCATAGGTTGCCGTCCCCTGATCTAAACTATAAATTTTGAAAATAAACCTTTTTTTGTCACATGTCGTTATTCACACGAAGGCTTTACTCATACTTCATACAATCAATGAATCATCGTTTTATGTAATCTTTTCAAGTTTTTTACTACTATTATCAGTAATTATGTAAATAAAATGTGGCTGTGGTGACCGTGTTGTTAGGTTCATGAGCTCGTGATTATCATTGTGGAGTCATGCAATTAAACCTGCCGTGTAGAGGCAAATTAAATATGTTGAAGTTCAAAATCCTTCAGTGGCGTAGAGTGAAAATTTGGAGAGCGGGGAGCCAATTTAAGTCATTTGACTTGATGTCAATAAATAAACCAATATATTCCACTTGTCATAATTGAGGGTTGCCAGAGCCTCGAGAGGTTGGACTTCTGCTCATTTTAGTTGCCTTTCACGACACGCATGAGCTTACGTTGGGACTATTCTACTCCGGTCACCACACGTTATAAATAAACCAATCCCAAACACCTTTTTAGCTGTCCTTTCATTGTTGGAGCCCTTTTTTTTTAAAAAAAGCAATAACTGCAGCATGGACATTCTATACCCGGATCGTGTCATGGATGTTGCCACGGCAATGATTCCCGCCTTTGGCAATACTTGACTATATCTTATTTTTTTGTTATTAGCACCTTTGCACTTTGCCATACATAGCAACAACAACAAATAAACCAAGAAAATCAGATAAATTTAAATTAAGGAATTTATGTTCTTCTAAAAACAGAGAATAAAAATTACATTTTCTCCATAAATAAATTTAAAAATTCAGTGTTACTTCATTGTGTGTGTATCTCTTCTATCTTTTACTAAACTTCTAAAAAAATATACAGCGAATATTTAGATAAAAGGGAACGGAATTTGTTCATCTAATGGAAGAATTTTTTCTCCAAAAAAATATTCGCGTTTTAAACTCTAAAAGCAAAAACCCATCATCGCGATCCATCCCTTCGAGTTTCGTTCAGAAATTCGCTCCAGTACATTTAACGCTTGAAAAAGTATTTTAATCTCAGCCATCAATCTTTATTCGAGTATAGGAAACTGCATTTGATACTCTCGCGCGTCCAACCCGTCCCAGAAAACAATTTATATCATAAAAGACCATAATTTATGTTCGCAGTTAAATTTGGAGTTTCTCCTGTAAGAGCGCTTCTCGACCGAGTTAAGTTCATAACCCCTGTATCGCCTTTCTACAGAGAAACAACTAATTTAATAGCTATAGAGTGGTTTCCAATAAATTCTTTATTATCTTCTTGAAAACAGAAGTATAAATTTAACCTGTATAAAAAAAAACCTGTTGTAGTAGTAAAAGGTAGTGTAAAAGTCAATTTCCTTAGTAAAAACTGATAATTCTATTTAAATCTGTAATAAAGGGTGTTTTTTTTTAGACGCATAGAATTTTAAATTGCAATAAAACAACGACGTATTATTCGATTGACATGATTTTTTTTATTCGAAAGATAATCTTGTGGCATTACATTTTAAATATGATTTCTGGCATAGGACTGCCACGGCTGGCTCGGATGTAGTCCAATCTGGACGTCCAATTTTCGATGACTTTTTCCAACATTTGTGGCCGTATATCGGTAATAACACGGCGAATGTTGTCTTCCAAATGGTCAAGCGTTTGTGGCTTATCCGCATAGACCAATGACTTTACATAGCCCCACAGAAAATAGTCTAGCGGTGTTATATCACAAGATCTTGGAGGCCAATTCACAGGTCCAAAACGTGAAATTAGGCGGTTACCAAACGTGTCTTTCAATAAATCGATTGTGGCACGAGCTGTGTGACATGTTGCGCCGTCTTGTTGGAACCCCAGCTCCTGGACATCATGATTGTTCAATTCAGGAATGAAAAGTTAGTAATCATGGCTCTATACCGATCACCATTGACTGTAACGTTGTGGCCTTCATCGTTTTTGAAGAAGTACGGACCAATGATTCCACCAGCCCATAAAGTGCACCAAACAGTCAGTTTTTCTGGATGTAACGGTGTTTCGACATACACTTGTGGATTAGCTTCACTCCAAATGCGGCAGTTTTGTTTGTTGACGTAGCCATTCAACCAGAAGTGCGCTTCATCGCTAAACAAAATTCGCTTATGAAAATCGGGAACAACGGCAATCTCGTTTTGGGCCCATACGATGAATCTACGCCTTGCTTGATCATATTTAAAATGTAATGCCACAAGATTATCTTTCGAATAAAAAAAAATTCATGTCAATCGAATAATACATCGTTGTTTTATTGCAATTTAAAGTTCTATACCTCTAAAAAAACACCCTTTACATTTATAAATATTTTCCAGGTTTACATCTAAAAGTTAATTATTTAACTTTTTGTCATCTGGAACTTATAAATCGCGATTTACTCTTGCTTCAAGTTAATAATAAACATATTTCAGGTATCCGACTATTTGTGATAAACTTTTTTAAAAAAAAATAGCTGCATGGTTCGGCGTTGCAAGGACTTTCTCCACTTTTATAAATTTTTCCTTTCCTTCACAAAATCAGCACTTCTAATATTCTTTTTCAAAACGGCTTCCCCTCCCCCCCGTCCTCCGCTTAGCCCGGCGTTGCTCGGGCTTTTACCGAGTGTTTAACTTAAAAATTCAATGTTTCGAAATTTTTTCACTTCTTCTGGTCAGACAGGTTTATTTCCTCCCGGCGTTGCACGAACATTTTTAAATTCTTGACATATTGTCTTGGAAATTTTTCTTCCCTTCTCGCTATCAGCCGTTCCTGGTATGTGTGTGTGATTTCTATATTAACGTCATTACAAAACTCGCGTGGTAATTTCCCACAATAAATTATTACTGCCTTTTTAAAATTTTGGCTAACGCTGAAGACCCACTGTTGAATCTGTCGAGAGTTTAAACGTCCTAGCGTTGGTGTGGTATGGTAGTTAAGAGAGATGGGTACCAACTCAAGTCTCGTCCTCGTCACTTGACAATGGCTCAAAATGACGAGGTGCGTCGCCAAAAGCTCTCGAGTAAGTGAACAGTGAGACTCACTCACTCCCTCACTTTTCAACTTTTTAGACCCCGGAAACGAAAATGTACATTTTAAGAATAGCTGTATGTTGAAAAAAGTAGAAATTTTTATAATTACAAAATATCACAACAATATTTCACGTTGATTTAAAATTGTGAGAATTTTTTGAAATGTTCGATACACGGGAAAAAAGTTTCATGCAATTATTTTTATAAATGAAGAAGTTATAGAAAAAATTTGAATTTGATAAGTAGTTATTAAATATTTAAAATTTGAGTATTTTTTTTAAAAATTCGTAATAAAAAGTTTTGGGCATTTTATTTTTCAAATAACTAACTCTAAAAGATCAAAGTATGAGTTTTTTAAAAAATCATTTTCATATAAGTGCATCGATATTGATTCATTATTCAAAAAAATCATAAAATATGCAAAGTATCGTTGTTTTATAAAAAAAAAACATACTGTATCTCATGACGAAATAAATTATCTTTCCAATTACAAAAATGCTGGCGAAGTTATTAAATGCGCGAATAAAAATTTGAGTATTTTTAAAAAAATCATACAAACTAAGCAATGATGCTGCGTTAGTAATCCAGCGCTCTAACCGACCGCTCCACGAAATCTTCGAAAGAAAAGAAATAACAGGAAGAGATATTTATTTTCCCCAAATCTGTTGATTTTCAATATTTATAGGCGCATTTTCTTTTCTAGTATAACCTTCCATCAAACGTGACGGGCAGAGAGGAAAAGAATCGTTTGGCGCCAAACAGGTTTTCGCCGCTAAACCTTGGCTATTGTAAACTTTGCGTTATTTGTTAAAGTTTTAATTTTTTCTTCGGGCTTCATTTTTAAGTTAATGCCTTCAAACTTCATACATCGATTGCAAACAACGCTAATTTTTAAACAAAAAATGTAACAAAAATAATGCTGAAATATTTCTCGCAAAAAGGGAAAAAAAGCGAAAAACACATTTTTTTTTATTAAATCCGTAATTTTTAAGTAATTTTTTCAATCTTTATACAAATTACGGATAATATTGTTCAACAAACGGAAAAAAGTTTTCGTGGGATTATTTTTATAAATAAAGAAGTTATTAAGTATTTAAATAAAATTTTGAGTATTTTTTGAAAAATCGTGTAAAAAAAAATTTCGACATTTTATTTTTTAAATGACTGATTCTAAAAGAGAAAAGCTTGAACTTTTTTAGTGTAGAATATAATTTCATTAACGCGAAAGAAAATGCAAACGGAACGATTTATAAATAATTTTCATAAAAACGAATCAATTATGATTCATTTTAAAAAAAAATCGTAAAAAATAGAAAATATCATTATTTTGTGAAATAAAGTATACCGTATAGTGGCGAAGTAAATGATCCTTCTGCTTCTGTAATTATTTTTTTTGTCTGAGTCTTATAAAAAAATTAGATCGTGTTTTAAAACGGGTAGGGATAAAAAAAGAACGTCGAAAACTTGGAACTTTGCCACTCGGCGGTAAAAAATCCCCACAGGGATAAGATAATTGTGCGTTTTAAGGTTTTAAATTAAAATCTTTTTAACTAACTGCATTATCGGAATATAAATGGTCAAAATGGATTCCTCGGATCATGCCCGATCTTTCGGTACCTCTGGCGAGTTTCTGTGTCGTGCGGCTCGTGAGAAGATAGATACACCTATTCGCATGCATAGGTACGTTTGTTTACCTTCGAATTTTAATAGTGTAGATGGGTGATGCAGGAAATTTTTCTGGTTTTTAGATTTATTTAGAATATTTTAAGAAAAATATAGTAAAAATAAGAAGAGAAAAAGAATTATTAATACTAAAATGGACAAAAACTGGTACAAATTTATAAAAAATTACATAAGCGGGACCCATTCTGTGCAAAAAGTTTCTGAACAAATTTTCGATTTTGATGTGTTGCTTTACTATTCATTTTTGAAAGAAAGACCTTCAAGATAAGAGATGATTTTAATTTTAAAAAACTTGTATCGGTTTCATGGTATGAAACATGAGTTAACCCCGGCTGATCTGAAAATAGCCCTTTAAAACCATTAAATAAATTCCTTAATTTTTGCTTTTGCCCGTCACCTCGCTTTGTATCTGATAGATCAATCTCGACCGGCTTTTCCACTTTTGGTAACTGCTTAATTTGGTCATCTGGAATGATCAGCGATTTCTGATCGAAATCTAAAGTCAATTTGGACTCCTTCATAAAATCAATACCTAAAATGCATTGGTACTGCATATTGTTAAGAATGTGAAATTCCCAGGTTTTCTGGAATTCTCGGATCCGAATCTGTAATTCGACCCGACCTAAGTGACAACCTTGCGCGGTCACTACTCTATCTTTCGTCTTTTGACGAGGTCGATATGAAAAATATTTGCGATAGACCTCTTCCGATAAGAAAGATTTCTCCGCTCTCGTGTCCCAAAGGGCTGTGATGAATGTCTCATTTAAGGTATCCGACTAGGTTGAAAACGTCATTTTCGGTCAAAAATCATATTTTCTTTTTATTTGATATTTTTAAAATTCAAACAATTATCTTTCTAAATCTGCCTTTGTTTTGTCTGTGCGATAATTAGAAAAAAAGTTACAGGTGTTTAAAATATTATTACAGCGGTGAAATTGAAACCGGAAGAGGTGAAATCGAAACCGTAAGTTGACTGCTTAACATGCTTTTTACCCATAATTTTTGCAATTTCAACCCATTATAATTTTAAAAACACTTTCTGACATTTTTTTAAACTATTTTATTGATAGGCAACAATTTCAATCTTTTAATTGGACTTTTGCGATTGGCAACATCTGTTTCTTCTGACCTCATATGTTTTTGTTTTGATTTGAATCTTTCGAATGTCGCTCGCAAATTTCTTCAAAAACCTGATTTTTTTTTTTGCTTTAATTACACGATTTTTAATTGTTAATTGTTTCTGAACATTCTGTTTTTGATATCTGCTTATAAGGGTTAAAAAATGAATCAAATTAACCTCTTGAAAACGCAACTATGCTGGTGAGACATTTACAAAAACAGTGGAAGTGTTGACTTGTAATGTTCTGGACTTGAAGTGCTCAAACTTGTAATGAACGAAAACTGGGATAAGTAAAGGTATTTTTACAGAACAAAGAATGTTTTAGTGGAACATTAAGAGGTAATAGAATATTTTATTTAAATCGGGAAGTGTGTTTTCAAGTTTGTGTTTCTCCAATTGTTTTGAGAACAATCTGTACCTGCATGAAGATTACATGTTTGGACTGACTTCTAATGTGACTTGAAAAATGCTCCGATTAAAGTTTTATCGTCCTTTTTTCAGCTACTGAAAAGCTAAAAAAGCAAAGTGTTATTAATTTGCAACCAGTTTTTAGAAGGTGAGTGATTGAAAGATTATATTTACCTGTGAAAAAGCTATGTGCCAAGCTGAACTGGCCTGGTATGACAAAAGGAGCATTTAGACTGTGAAAGAAAGTCTTGTCTGTGCTGCTACACCAGCGGCTAAAGATGCCATGAACGACACTGCTTTTTAAGCGAAAAGCATTATAAAATGTTTCAAAATGTCGGTTGAAGAATGTGGAATATCCGTTGACGGCAGAGACACATGGACATTCATCGCTAAATGTGGTTCCTGTAGAAACTTTATACATTGACACTGGGAAATTCTACATTTGGAAATGTTATTAAAGTTTTTTTAGAATTCTATAAGTCCAGTCATACATGCGTGTTCCTGCAATCCTCTGGGATTTACTTCAAACATAGTGCGTACAAAATCTTTGTATGTTTTTGCACTACGAAATCTTAAAAATATGTATTTCTTTTGTGATGGTGATTCCAAGGATACCTTTCTGTTAAAGATGTGTATGGTGTCAACAATGTCATCATATGAGTGCATAAGATACTTCTGAGAAAGATTGAGTGGTCGGAAAAGGAAATTTTTAAAAAAGGCGAGAAAAACCTCGGTGAGAAGGAAAAACTTATCAATGTTATGTTTCATAAAATTCTACACTGTTTTAGCACTGACACCAATCACTCCAAACCTATGCTAAGTGCTACAATAGCAGTATTTTTTCACCGTTGCTCCGGCAGGGAGAAACCCATATGTGGGCCGTGCCCGATTTGAGCTGAGAACTGGTGCGACTGTCAACGAGGAAACGATACCAGAAAACAATAAACAGAAAAAATTGTATGTATTTCTGTGAAACTTTAAAATATTGTTAAACCTGTGTACACAAAGCAGAGTGATAAGCAGTTATTATAAAAATGTATCATTTAACGCCTGTTTGTGGCAAATCATTTTGAAAGAAACTTTTATCGAGCTAAAATCATTTTCTTTGGGTACCCATATATTACCGTCATTATTTTTAAAAAAGCTTTCATTGATGTGTTAGGTATTTTGAAAGCATTTGGCATAAATGCAGGGAATTATATACTGCGTGATGAGAGATTTGTAGACATCTTTCGAGTCGGTGACTCGAAACAACATTCTTTGCCTTTTATAAAATCAACCAGGAAAAAAAAAGGAGGCCCAATGAAAGAAAAAATTTAACAAACTTCCAAAGAGTGGGAGTGTTACTTATAAATCAGGAGAGTGTTTTAGTAATATACTTGTCGTATTTTGTTTTGAAATTGATTTTATAAAGTTTAAATGCATTTTTCTCAAAACCATTTTTTTGTAAATTTCATGATATTTCAAACATGATATCTAAAAAACTATCAGAGATACTTGAATGAAATTTTACACAAATGTTATTATTGGTATTATCTAGAGAATGCCCTACAAGCTAAGAAATTGAACAATTTTTAGTTATTTTATAGTTGTATTTCTTTCTGAAAGTTACGATAATTTGATTGAATTTCCTAGTTCGCAAGCTCGACGGGCCATGACTTTTGATTCAAAAGAAGTAATTTAACACTTGTAGGTCATTTTCTAGAAATGTGTTTTAAAATGTATTGCAGCAATATTTTATGGAAAATATAAAATATTTTAAAAAATAGAGTGTTTGAAAAAATTCCAAAATTTGATTAAAATTTCTTTAAAAATTTTAATTTTTGCAAATTTTTATGTACATATATTATTTGTAACTGTACTTTTTATTATTGTGTATAAAAGTGAAACTAAAAATGTAAAAATATTAGGGATTTTTTGAAAACTTAAAAAAAAAAAAAAGTCTCCGAACGTAGTCGGATACCTTAAAAGAATAGGTACATACGGTAAATCTACTGGAGTCATTCGTAATGAGGATACCCTAATAGTTTGGTGTTCTGTATCTGGAGGATTTTCCGTATATCACGATCGATCACCCCCATACTCGCATCGATCGCTTAAAAGTTTAAATATCTGTTTCGATCATATTGACCCCTAAAAGTACTATTCCTTTAACCACCTTGTCGACCGCCTTGATTGTGGAATCTATGATCCGATTGACCACCTCGGCGTCGACCATCGAATCTCTGATTATCCACAACACCTTGACTCTCAAATCTATTGAACTCTCTCCATGGTCTACTATTGTCCACGTATCTATTGTTACCTCTCGTTTCCCTCCAATTTTCTTGTCGATTCCTGTTAGGGAAACGATTGTTCTCGTTTGGTTGTATATCTCGGGATTCCCAACTCGAACCTCTGATCTTTCTATTTAGAAACCGTTCCTCATACTTATCAATAATTTGTAGGAGGTTAGATGTGGTTTGCGGATTCCTAACCTCTACATAATCCAAAATCTGAGGTTCTAACCTACTAATAATATGATCGATCAATTGTTCCTCCGTCATTTCGAGTTTTAAGATTTTGTGAATCTTCAACAAATCATACACAAAATCAGACGATTTTTGGTTATGCTTTTGAGATGATGAATAGAAACGCGTTTCTAGCTCCGACCTATTTCTAACCACGGGGAACTGTTCTGACAACGCTTGCTTTAAGTGCGCGTAATCCGTCGCCTTGTCTTCAACAACCCTATAAGCTAGAACCTCAAACCAATCTATTGCCCGTCCTGTGAGATGACCCTTTAAATATGCACAAGCGAGTTGTGTAGGTATCTCGTAATATGTTAAGTTATTATCCATATTTTCCAAAAATTCCACCACATTCTCCACCCCCGAAAAATACTGCTCAGGGATGATTCGAAAATTAGATCCGACTCTAAACTCGGGATTTACTCGTTGGCTGCCACTGTGATGACCCCCTTGGGTCACACCTTGAACACCAAGATTAATTTGAGGCAAAGAACCACCAAGAGCCATTTTGAATAATAATATTTATTTTATTATAATTTTCCTCAAAAATCTCTGATAACATATAATACGATAATGTTACGTTGCTTAAAGGGATTTGCCTTTATATTAAATTAAATTACTAAGAATACAATTAATTAATAATCTAGCTCAAACTCAAGTAAGGTTTACCGAAATAGGAGATCCGAGAAACCCACGTATTCGAATTCTTAACTTTCATTAACTTTAACTAAGTCGCTCAAACTGACGCTTACTTTAAGCTTACGTGAATTATATTTACCGCTGTAACGTTTGAAAGAATAACGGTTGCGTATTCTTGGTGAATTAAAATATGGAATTTATTACGTCACAACTATTGAAAATTATTTACAAAATGATACATTAAAGTTATTAAAATTAATTAGATTGTTAGAGTCCACTATTTTGTGAGAGGAGGTTTCGTTGGTTACCGCTCCCGTGCAAGTTCAAAGCATCTCTCCTCTCTCATCTTCCGGTCGGGTCGCTAGATTCCTCGGGGGTCAAACAGGGGTTGCGCTGGATCGGAAATTGCACGTGTGGGCGTCGAATCTACAAAGAAACCGACACCAGATGTTGTTGTTGTTTTCGAAACGTGACGTTACAGCTCTCGCCCTTCTTATGGAACTTTTCCGTTGAGAAAAGTTTAATGGGATGACGATGAGACAACTGACAGATTACCGACACATCCCTTCATCAAGCACCACTATATTTCTGAGCTGCAATTTTAATTACTAAAGAAAACGCTGAACTAAATTTGGAATTACTTATTTCTAGTGAGTGAGTGTTCTTGCTAGGGAACTTACACAAATCCATATTACGAAATAGCAATGTAAGAAAACATACTATACATTAAATAAAAATACAAACACTCCTATCACAATGCCTAGTATCAATTATACTAACATGTTATATCAAATGCTAGTGTAAGACCTTGCACATAAAATATTCTTCGCCACAATACTTAAATAAAATTATACTAACGACATGTTGATATGATATGCGAAGTGTACAACCTTACACACAAAATATTTTTCACAATATGTCCCTTGCGTAACCTAAATACTCATGTATATTTTAAAACCCTGTACACAAAATTAAGCATATTAATACATTTGCTTTTCATGGCTTTATCTTTTGACACGCATCGCCATTCGATATGATATACAGTACTAGTAAATAAATAAAATTTAATACAATTATTAACCTTTAACTAAAAACATAAGCAACAATTATTATTCATGAGCAAGAGAACATTATTAACAATCCCTAATTATCTATCACCGATCTGCTGAGACTATCTGCATTTTTGTGACTTTTACCCGACCGATGTACAATTCTAAAATTATATGGTTGCAAAGCCAAAGCCCATCGCATCAATCTAGGGTTAGAACTAACATTTCTATTCAACCACACCAACGGGTTGTGATCGGTCATAACTAAAAATGAATTTCCATCTAAGTAATAATGTAACCTTTTAATTGCAAAAACAATACTAGCACATTCCTTCTCCGTCGTACAATAACGCTTCTCTACCTCTGAAAATTTCTTACTCAGGTAAAGGATTGGATGCTCCTCACCTTGTTCAGTTAATTGGGTTAAAACTGCTCCCATACCTGCGTTCGAAGCGTCCGTTTGAACAATGAATTCTCGTTCAAAATTTGGCGCGTACAAGACGGGCTTATCAATTAGTTTCCCTTTTAGTTCTCGAAATGCGTTTTCACACTCGGTCGTCCACTTAATTTCTTCCTTCTTTGCTCTTCCCTTCAACGCATCCGTCAACGGAGCAGCAATTACCGAGAACAGATTTATATATTTTTGGTAATAACCCGCTATACCTAAGAAAGCACGTATTTGGGTTTTCGTGCGAGGGGTAGGGAACTCTAGAACAGCCTGAACTTTGATCTCGGAAGGAGTGCGAAAACCCTGACCCACAATGTGACCCAAAAATTTGACATTTTGTTGCGCAAACTTACACTTTGAAGGTTTTATCGTTAACTTAGCTCTCTTTATTCTCTGCAGAACCGTTTCCATATGTTTAATAGGCGACTCCCAAGTATCTGAGAAAATTGCGATATCGTCTAGATACGGGACAACGAAATCCTCTAGTCCGTTAAGTAATTCAGCCATGAGTTTACTAAAGAAATATGGAGCATTCTTTAATCCGAAACTCATCCTTAGGGGTCGGTATGTACCAAAGCTAGTACAGAAGGCTGCGTATCGCTGTGCTGTTTTACTCAAAGGTATTTGCCAATATCCTTTAGATAAGTCAAAGACGGTAATAAATTTAGCCGCCGATACTTTTTCTACGCGTTCTTCGATATTCGGAAGAGGAAAATATTCCGTTCTAATGATCCCGTTTAATTTCCTGTAATCTATACATGGACGAGGTTCTTTCCCAGCTATCTCAACTAAAATCATAGGAGACATGTAATCCGATTCTCCTACCTCAATGATTCCTAATTTTAACATTCGGTTAATTTCGTTTTTTAAAATTTCATTTTGTCGGTGCGACATTCGATAGGGCTTCGTCCTAACTGGTTGATCGCTAACTAACTGGATTTCGTGTTCAACCAGATTAGTTAAACCGGGATTGTTTGAAAACATTTAGAGTATTTATTTAATAATTCGCGCAGTCGATCCATTTGTTTGTCGTGAAGGTGTTTGTTCAACTCGCTAGCCTGGATTACGTCCTCGAAATCATAAATGAGAGAATTGTTTTCTAAGTATGGGATTTCTAACTCCTGGTCTGCGAGAGAGTTTTTTGTTTCATCATTAATAATTACGTTAACGTGTTCTGGCCTTTTGTAATATGGTTTTAGCATATTTATATGATAGATTTGAGATGTTTCGCGTCTGCCGGGGATTTCGACTAAATAGTTCGTTTCCGAAATTTTATTTAAAATTGTCCCAGGACCTATCCACTGCACTGCTAATTTATTGGCTCTGGATGTAGCTAACACTAGGACTAAATCTCCATCCTTAAATTCACGTTTTACTGCGTTTTTGTCATACCAAGTTTTCCGCTTAACTTGCATTTCCTCCATTTTATTTATAGCTACTTCTTGACATCTTTTTAATCTATTTATTAACTTAAACATATATTCAGTGACGAGATCACCCTCTTCTTCCGGTTCCATCCAATGTTCCATTACTAACGTCTCTGGGGTTCGCAAATTTTTCCCATACACCAACTCTGACGGTGTATACCCTGTACTTTCGTGCGATACAGTTCGTAACGCTAAAAGAATTGACGGAAGATGTTTGTCCCATTCGAGCCTGCATCTAAACATAAGACTCGTAAGAGTCGTTTCAACGTTCGATGAAATCGCTCAACAGGGTTACTCTGTGGATGATACACAGAACTATGCCTGACAAGTATTCCGAACCTTTCAAAAACTCGGTAGTCAGAGCACTAGTAAAAGAAGTACCCTGGTCACATTGTATTTCACGGGGAAATCCCATCCGACTAAAGATGTTTAACAGCGCATCTGTGACACTAACGGAACTAATATCAGACACCGGAATAGCTTCAGGGAATTTTGAAGACATGCAAATGGCCGTGATAAGATATCGATTCCCTTTAGATGTGATCGGGAGAGGCCCACATGCATCAATATTTAGCTTAGTAAAAACCTCCTGAATAACAGGGACCAATTTTAGTGGAGCTTTCTTTTTTATCATTGGGCTTCCCAGCCCTCTGACACTGATCGCAAGTTTTTACAAACTGTTCCATATCTCTATAGCAATTCGGCCAATAGAAATATCGGTTTAATTTGTCTTTGGATTTCGTAATTCCCAGGTGTGCAGATGTTCCCTCATGACACAACGATTTAATAGGGTCGCGCAACCCTTCCGGCACTACTATTAACTTCACCACGTTACCTAACTTATCTTCACGATTTTTGACCAATAATTCCTTCTCTAGCGAATAAACCTGATTGGTAACCTGCACTTGACTGGCTGCCTGTTCGTATAAGGGTTTAATCTCCTCGCTATTTTTTTGAGCATCGATTAAATTTTCTCGCGTAACCCTTAGCAGCGCTAATTCCGGAACATATTCCTGGAGTGCAGGTATTAAAATTTCGTCCTCTGCATCCGAAGAAACAATTATAACCTCATCTTCCCCTTTTTTAGCATCACCACTATCTATTCCCCTTTCTTCCCTAGCCGCTTTGACTTGAGACCTTGTTTGGACAGCATTCAATATTTCGACTGGCAGGAAATTATAGCCTAAATTTCCTTTTATTAGCTCGGCCGTTTTATTTCCAAGCAAATATCGACCGTGTTGATTTAAGTGATTTCCACAAACCGCTGCCTTAGTCTGCACCGTTCCAAAATTTCCGGAAATTTCCACGACCGCCAAAGGTAAACAAACTAATTCTGGGCTTAACGGTTGTTTTACCCAAACATTTTCACCAGAGAAAGAAGAAGGATTTATGTATTTTGCACATACTAAATCTATTGTCGCTCCCGTATCTCTAAGAATGTCTATCTCGTGACCATTCACAGAGCCCTTTGTTGTATATGAATTAAGAAAATCCGGGTTTTCATTTCCTTCCATATTATTGAGAGTTTCCGTCGTTTTGTTTTTTATTAATTTAGGGCAACCGGCTTTTATATGTCCAGGCATATTGCAATGATAACATCTTTGTATCACGCGTTTTTCAAAAAGTTCTCTCTCTAGTACTCTCCGAACAGAAGCTCCTAATCTGGGGGAAGTTTTCCCAAATCTATTTTCTTTTTCCTTGATCCCTGAGTATGTCAAAATTTTATCATTTCTGCCCCACCTATCCATGGGTTTCGAATTTACCTTTCGGACGTCCTCATAATTATCAAAGAGTTCTGCTATTTGAGTAGCTGATTTAAGGTTTACCCAATTATCTAAAAATGATCTTTCATACTAGCATTGGCGCGTTTTTTTAATTGATCTACCACCATTAGATCTTTAAGATCTTGAAAGGTATTTATTTCTAAGCCAATCAGCCACTCATCTAGATAATTCGTAATTTCAAAAGTGAAATCCTTCCAGGATCTATCGGATTTTTTCTGGTGTTGGACAAATTTTTGCCGAAAGACCTCCGGACTTAACTTGAATCTTTTAAGTAATAATTTCTTTACATAATCGTAATTTTCGGCTTGTTCCTCCGGTTCGCGAGCAATAAATTGCACGATCTCTAGGAGTAACAAACCCAATAATTGCCCCACCCACTCTTTCTTTTCTATTGACGCCCTTTTAGCCTGGCGTTCAAAGATCACTAGATATAAACTAATATCTGACTGCTTAGGATCGAAATCTGGGATCAATTTTTTTAAGTTTAAATTAGAGGTTACAGAACATGCATTTGTAGAATCGTTTGATTCATCGTTTACCCTAAATCCGGATTCTATTTTAAACCTTTCTAAATCAAATTTCAGCTGTAATTCTTTCTCTTTTAATGCCTGCTCCTTTACTAACTCCTCCAATCTCATTTTTTCAGCCCTTTCTAACTCCTCCAATCTCATTTTTTCAGCCCTTTCTAACTCCTCTAATCTCATTTTTTCAGCCCTTTCTAACTCCTCTAATCTCATTTTTTCAGCCCTTTCTAACTCCTCTAATCTCATTTTTTCAGCCCTTTTCTAACTCTTCCAATCTTTTTCCGTTTGCAATGATAGTCTCATACAGATTTTTAACAAATTCCTCTTCATAACCTTCACTGTGAGTGATTGCAATTTTTAAGCTAGGGACAGTCATATTCAAAGTGGCATTTATTCCTAATTCCTCAGCAAGTTGCAACATGTCTTGCTTTTTTCCCTTTACCAAGGAAAGCCATTTTTTAAACAATATCAAATAAATGTCACGCTAAATTTTGCACTATTGTTACTATTCTCTATTAATACAATAACACTGGTCCCATGCATACACAGAAATACACAAAGAAAAACTTAACACTAAAAATAATCAAAATCATTCAAGAGACTTAAAACACAATAAATCTTAAGCTAAAATTGCACACAATGCTTGAAATACAATTACAATTCTCTAGAAACAAAATAACACTGTTCCCATGCAAGAAAAAAACACTAAGTATTTCAAAATTTCTAAAGAACACTTTAACCAAAATTCCTAATACAATATGCAGTTTGCAACTCAAAAATATAACAGTACTCACCCATTTGAAGTACTCAGCTTGCTGTCAGAAGCAAATTATGTGCACTAGTGGTACGGCTTCCGAAAATCGCTTTTCCTTCGGACACTCGCGCCGTTAACACTGTAGATGTAGATCAGTTTGATCTTCTATGAGCAGGACGCTCCCTTTCTCCGAAGCTGAATTTACTTGCAGCACGGCTTCCGAAAATCGCTTTCCTTCGACACTCTCGCCGTTAACACTATAGATCAGTTTGATCTTTGAGCAGGACGCTCTTTTTCTCCGAAGCTGAAGCTGAATCGCAGAACGGCTTCCGAAAATCGCTTTCCCTTCGGACACTAGCCGTTAACACTATAGATCAGTTTGATCTTCTATGAGCAGGACGCTCTCTTTCTCCGAAGCTGAATTTACTTGCAGCACGGCTTCCGAAGATCTCTTTTTCTCCCTGCGTTGCGGTCCGTCCGTAAAAATCCAAAATTTTCCTCCTCTCACGGGTCCTGAATGCTAACTTTTTATCCCAAAGCGCTGCCACCAAAACTCTAAGCTGTAACGTTTGAAAGAATAACGGTAGCGTATTCTTGGTGAATTAAAATATGGAATTTATTACGTCACAACTATTGAAAATTATTTACAAAATGATACATTAAAGTTATTAAAATTAATTAGATTGTTAGAGTCCACTATTTTGTGAGAGGAGGTTTCGTTGGTTACCGCTCACGTGCAAGTTCAAAGCATCTCTCCTCTCTCATCTTCCGGTCGGGTCGCTAGATTCCTCGGGGTCAAACAGGGGTTGCGCTGGATCGGAAATTGCACGTGTGGGCGTCGAATCTACAAAGAAACCGACACCAGATGTTGTTGTTGTTTTCGAAACGTGACGTTACACCGCTGGCTTATATCAGTTTTCTGGTACGTCTAGCAGCACGACGTCTTCACGAATCTAATCTCCTTGAATCTTCTAGTAATGCGTTTAAAGTTACTGGCTCAATAGCCTACCATCATCCCTCTTGTTATCTCGCAACTCTCGACTTAAATACCTTATCTAATTTAAATATCCCGTTCCTCTTTTTGGAGTTGATTGGAAATAAACGCGAATTTATATTCCCCAGAAAGACGTCTAAGAAGATTAGTGGAAAGGTTTCGTACAGATTCGTCATAAACTAGAGCACACTCTCTCTTTATCTTAGTTATTACATAAAATTACTTAAAAAAACAGTGATTATATGCACATAAGAAACTGTAAATTTTGTAATAGAACAGTGATTGATAAATCTGAAGGTTAAAACACTTCTACTACACTGAAGTGCCACTGAATTAGGGGTACCTACCTAGTAACGAGTTGGGCCTCCTCCGGCCTTGATAACGGCTGCCACACGACGAGGCATAGATTCAACAAGTTTCTGGAAACGTTCCACAGGAATGACTTGCCGAATATTAGCTAAAGCTGTACATAATTCAGTAAAGTTCGTTGGTGCTGTATGATGGCATTTCACGCCTTGTTCCCAATTATTCCAAAGATGCTCCATAAGATTTAAGTCTGGGCTTCTAGGTAGCCCATTTATGACAAAAAGTCAAAGGAAGGCTCATCCAAGCAGCCAGTAGCCAATCGGGACTTGTGAGAGGTACAGTTGTCTTGCTGGAAACTTCACTACTGTGCGGATAACAGAACAGCATAAACGGGTGGAGGGAATCATCCAGCAACTCTACTTACCGAGTTACATTGAAGGAGGTTGGTACGCGCGCCAAAAATCCCACACAGTACGACGAAAAAACACCCCAGAACATGATTGAACCACCTTTCCCTTGTACAGTTCCAACCAGGCATGCAGGATACATGGTTTCATGAGCCTCCTGTCGGCGTTAAGTAGTCGGAATCGAGACTCATCACTCCATCCTACTCTCGTTTCCAGTCCTCTAGACTCCAGTCACTGTGACCAGGCAAGACTTGCAGCCCGATGGAGAGCATTGAGCAATGGTACTCTGGAAGGATGACGGCTCTTGAAGCCCATACGGTGAAGCGAGCGTCTGCTTACTGACAGTCTGCTTACTGACTCTATGACTGACACCTTCATTCAACTGGGTGGCAATTCGAGCTAATGTTTGGCTTCGCTGGTTAAGTACAATACATGCCTGAGACGAATCTCACCACGTACTGACTGTCAAGGCTAATCGTTTTTTGCAGTTTTCCCTATCGCCAGTTTCTTGTCCTCCATCGATGTATTCTTGGTGTACTCTTGACACTGTCTACCATGAAAATCCTTGCTGTCTGACGATTTCGGAAATGGAATGGCCCGTGTGTCACGCACATACGATTTGTTCATGATCGAAGGCATCTAACCCTTTAAAAGCTCACTACGTATATTCCCTTTGAAAAATTAACAAAATAATTTTAAAAATGACTATTAGACATGAAGGTTATCACAAATATACAAAGAAAAAAAATTAGCATTTTTCAATTTCGAGAAATTTATGGTTTCACTGTGAAACCAGTGAACAATAACAGTCCTTTTTTCCTACTCAAAGTGCCCAGTCTAAAAAATTATTCAGAGTAAAAATCTCATATTTTATGACCATAAAACTTTTATATTATTTTAACGAAATTAATTAAAGAAAACTAATTTTAAAAGTTTTTAATTATTTTTTAAAATTTTTCTGCACTTTTAAAATTTTTATTACAAATTTGTATCCGCACGAGTAAAACTACATATATTTTATTTTACATATACTAAAAATAATTTATATTTGTTAATAAAAAATTGCTAATACATATATAATTTTTCCATCCATAACTATAAAGACAGAATATTTAAATCTATTATGTACGCACAGGGTCGCATTTAGGCATATGCAATATGTGCAGCTCCACAGAATTTTAAAGTGCGGATAAATATATTCAAGTATTAAAATTTATCACTATAATTTTGAAGTAAATAAATATATTGCTAAACATGCAACAAACAAATAGTGCTTCAGAAAGTCAGCTGCTGAGAGAATTTTCGCTTTGGATCGCGGGTGCCAACAGACTTGCAATATCGCCTCTTACTGGAGTTTGGTTTCGCAATGAAACCATACATTTTAATTTCCTTTCTCTGTCATTCTGTTGACTTATAAAAATGATTGAAAAGTTGTAATTAATAAATAGAAAGATTCATAGTGCAATATATCGCGTGCTATAATTTAAAATAACTATATTTTAAAATATTTTTAGAGCTAACGGAAGTTACTTAAGTTAAAGTGACATCAATATTTTTCTATTTAGGAAAAGTCTCAATCGTTAAATATAGTTGTTGTGCTACTAGGAAAAAGAACAAAAATTCAAAAACAGCTCTTATTGGGATTAAAAAGTTTTAAATTTGTGATTTTTCAAAAAATGTTTAATGTGTGGTTTCGGTGTGAAACCAATGAACGTCAAAGGGCTAAAACACATAGTTTACCCATACTGGCAATTCCAACAACTAAATCAGAACAACTACAGAATTCATTATATACTCTATAACAAACAAACAAAAAAAAAAAACGCATCAAGAACAAGTTGTCCGATAAAGATAAAAATTGGTGGGTAGAAAGATTATGCACGGAGCAGATAATGATTAAAATTTCAGAAGAATTGAATGATTTATATTTCGGAGTTACATAGTTATACAAAGTAACGAGCTCAGTAAGGTTTTGACCCATCTCTATCCCGGATGCAAGCTGCCACATGACGTGCCATAGAGTGATAAGGCACCCTGATGGTCTCCTGTGGTATATCATGCCAAATTTGCTCCAATCATTGGGCAAGGTCATCAACATCCCGTGGTAGATGCAGTCACCTTCCCATCATATCCCAGACATGCTCTATTGAAGAGAGATCTGGCGATCTGGCTGGCCAAGGAAGTGTTTGACAAGCTGTAAGACAGTTCATAGCAACACGTGCTGCAAAGGCCAAGATACTGCACAAGAAAAGGTAGCAAAACAGTTTGGCTGTAAGTGTGCCTGTCATGATGACCAAAGGGCTCCGGCTATCAAAAGACGAGCAATGTGACGAGCAATTCTCTGATTTCCCAAACCTGCCTATTTCAATCTAATAATACGACTTCTTTCAAACTTGGACAGTTGCTCGTAATGAGCTCGAATTTTGCACTAATCATTTTTTTCAGTCGTTGGAAGGTATCCTAAAACGCAATGCAACAGAAATTTTGACATTCATATTGAAAATCGTTTCTTATAGACACCTGCTGAGTGAGCAGTTCCGATGCGCTGTAGCTCCTACTACGCATTCGTTGGACACCAAATTTTAATCATTTGTATGTTCGATACAAATGTCTTCGCTTACGAAGTTTCATTACAATCGGGCGACTACTTCTTGGTGCGTCGTTTTTTTTTTGTTTTAGAGTGTATATGCATTTAACACAGCACCCTCACTTGCACATAAATGATGCGCAGCGCTACACAATTTGCATAACCCTTGCTATCCCTAATTCGGTGGCACTTCAGTGTATCATACAGAACACACACACAAAACTTCAGTTAATTATTTTCCAAACTTTTTGAGCAATCGCTGTCTCCATTTGAGCATTTTCAAAAAAACATATTTCGAGTAAAACGCATTTTAAAGTATGACACTTAGCTTAAAGTAGTGGCATCTACCTTTACTAAAACACTTGCAGTTTTTGTTCTAGTGAATGGAAAATAATAAACTTGGTATTTTTATAAAGCTGATAAGAAGGCCTGCAAAATAAAATCATTGCAAAAATGACAATTTTTGACAAATTTCCCTATTTCAGGGTAGTCAAATACCTTAAAAAATATTTTTTTTATAGGAACGAAAAACGCAGACAGTTTGAAGCACAAAAAGAGTTAAAAGTTTTACGAACAGATATAAAGTATTTTTTCAGAAAAAAGTTATTGATGTCATGGAAGAGTAGCAGTATAGAGAGGTTGATGCATGTAAAATCTGTTGGGACTTAGATGGTATGGAAGTTTGGAGACTTGATACCAGCTCAAGTGTCATCCTCGTTACTTGACTCGTGTTTCAAAATTACAAAGTCCGTCTCCAATAGTCCGCCTGTTACTTCTAAGTGTACTAATTGTATATGTAGTGCACCGATGACAGGCAATTAAGCCCTCTTGATGTAGAAAATAACTATTAATCCTAACTATACGTTATCGAATAATTTACAAATCATTGAAAAAAAAAGTTAAAAGTAGTCATAAGAGTAGCTGCTATGCATGAAACAATATCTCTACGTCGAGAGTGAACGAGAATGCGAATGATGTTCTGAAGTATGAACCATTTGCCATTATCCGTCTTTTGAGTCCCGCAGTCAAGGAGAATGCAAACTGTGCTAAATCACTCACTAGACTTGTGTGATTGGTGACAGATCAGGGGAGAATGGTGGCCAAATAAACACTTTCATGTCTTGTAGAGCACGTTGATTGATGTGTGATGTGTGCTTTCGGGTGTTATCTTGCTGGTAAAGGGCATTGGGCCCTCTCAGAAGGAAGTCTCCATCACACATTATATACATATCGTTGAACCACCATACGGACCTGAATACAAATTATAGATCACCTGCTATGTATGCTACTATATCCCTTAAGCCATGATGCCCCACGGCGAGGTGTTTCACAAAGGAGGCCAGATTGGATCTGTTCCCAGATCGTCCCCACATTCGTATACAGGGATCATCAATAGACAAAAAGTAGCGCGATTCATCTTAGAAAACAAGCATGTTTTATTCATCCACGGCCCTCTAGCCGGAGTCGTCTCTGCTGTGGAATCAATGGCAATCTTTTTAAAGGGTACCATGAATGCAGATCAGAAGGAATCAATCGACGGGTAACGACTCCAGTCTAATGGGAACAACAAAGGCTTCTGCGCATGCCGCAAAATAGTGGCAGTAGTGTCTTACACTGCTCGTCGGTGGACATGTTTATGCATGCGTACTGGCACCGCTTTGGACTCACCATTACTCCTTAAATGTGCTATTTTTCCTTTTCCCGACCATCTTTGCTACAGTTGATGCACCCTGGTTGAGTTTAGATGGGTGTCAAATGAGATTTGACGTATGGTCCAACATATCCTTTTCAATCCAATCACTAAACCCCTTTAAAATCATCTGTCTGCTAAATGTACTTCCGTTGGCGGCGTTCCTGCAATCGTTGCTTTTATGCTTTTCCTCTGGGACAAAAAAAAGCCTCCACATTGATTTTCTCGGGAGAAATAATAGCATGGAGTTTTTTATATCCTGTTTAACGACATCCGAAGAGCTGTGCATTTTTTTTTTCTTTTGCGTTACTTGGTGAGGTGCACCTATTCTGAAATTTGTAGCTTCTGGCCACTCTTTGTTCGTGTTTAATTTTCAATGTCACGTAGTGTAACATTTATATTCTCAAGTTTTTGCTGCCATTTGTTGATTATGTTACAAAATGGATAAAAATCATGAAAATATCGCAGATGAAAATTGTATATGTAGTAAAATAAAATTTAGGAGAAGACTGTGGTTGTTATATATACAATCTCTGACAATAAAGTTTGGTGAGTAGTCCTGTAAGTCGCTCATCCGGTATAGAGGTTAGTGACGCTGACTGGGGGGCTGTAGGGTCTGGGTTCAAATCCCGAGTAAGACATGAATGTTTGTGTTGTAATCCTTTTCTTCTTTGTTATGTGTGCTTCACGCCTACTTCTAGGTAAGGCCCCGTGTGATACTTTCTAATGCACAGGGTTACAAATGTTCTCATTAAAAAATAGTCCTGTAACATGAACGTATATGAAATATTAACCTATGTTACCTTACTGTCCTTCTCGAAATAGTTACCTCCTATAACTATGCACCACTGAGATCTGCTATACATGTCCTGGAAACTTTGCAAGAAGTCTTCTTTTCGGATGGAGTTCAAAAGCCTCATCACGTTTCATCGGATGTCAGAAATATCGTCAAATCTCATTCCTTTCAAAGCAAGTTTGAGTCAAAGGAAAAGGAAGAAGCCTAGAGGATTGAAATCTGGCGAGTATGGTGGATGTTTAATTTGTACCACCCCTATTTTTTGCCAAGAACTGTTTGACCATATTGGCTGTGTGCGGGTGAGCATTGTCGCGAACAAAAATCCATGTACCTTGTTGCGTGTACTAAAGTCGTACCCTGCATATCCCCGACGTTTTTCTCATCCCTAAAAACTGGGTAACGATTTGTTGCACGGACTCGCGGTTAATCTGTTGTTCATCAGCTATCACGCGCACAGTTAATGGACGATCTTTTATGATTAATTTCCTCACTTTCTTTAAAGTTTTCGTCACTGATGGTGGTCACGGGTTTTAGCAAAGGGTTTTGTCAGTAACACTTTTCCGGAAACTGTTCAACCACACGTACACACACTTCATGGAAAGTGCTTGATCTTCATGAACACTTATCCGCATAGCATAAGTTTCTTCTGGATGTCTTGTCAAGCTTAAAACCAAACTTTAAATGGGTCTTTTGTTCTATCATTTTCTTGTTCTCAGTTAAGAACCAACGCACTCTGAACAAGCACTTTGTAAAACAAGTCTTAAGAGGCCACACGTCTACGTTTCGAGCAATTTTCCAACCAATTTTTTCGAACAATTTCTACCTGGATGCCATAGCAACGGCTCCAAACAACTTTTTCCCAGTGAGCTGAAAAAATTGTTCCTAATAAAAGTTGCTTGAAATTCCAGCCAATGGGGTTCTTCGGTGCCCTACGTCATAAACAAGATGGCGGCTTCGGTCTCTTCAAACGCATCATATATGACGTATAATATTTTAAACAGAATGATGCTCCATTTCTGTTCATGCCCATAAACAAAAGCGCGAGCGAAATAAAAGGAATAATATTGGATGTTCGTTTTCCGAAGCAAAAAAATCGGCGATTAATTTTTCAATATGGAAAAAGAGCACGTCTTTTTGTTTACGGCAACCCTTCTCCCTCAGATTGGACGAAAAAGTTGCACCAAAAATGTACGTGTGATACGGCCTTTACATGAAACACAAACGAGGCTCAACGGAACAAGGGAGGAGGGGTCGATGGTCAACACCTGCAGCTATGTAGCTTTTTGTTTCGCGAGTGTTGCCAGATCAGCCGCTCTGACTTCATTCACCGAACTTTATTATCATAGGGTGCATTTCTTACTGATTTTGAATTGAAATAATATCACAAGAATTGAATTTTGCGTTGTATAGGTTAATTTACTAGAGATAAATTCTATTATTATCACAAAAGATTATTAGTTTTGTCCAATGACTAAGAAATATCATTGTAGGGTTAAGATCTGAAAAATGACAAAAATTGCATGAATTTCAGAAAGTGAGTAATTTTCTTCAAAACATAAAGTAATTCTTAAAATCAGAATTCTGGCATTTTAGTTGTAGCTTTATTGAACTATTTTTCTCTACTGTAGTCTTAAATCCTCACGTTGGTTGGTGTCAAAGTTTTGCGAGAGTGGTGTCAGCTCAGGTGTTGTCCTCGTCACTTGACCAAGGTTCAAAGTTGCAATATCCGTATTATTGTAGCTTTAAATATTCAGTTAATAAAAAACTAATCTCTATTGGGGTCACAAAACGTTTTGAGGGCGTCCACAAGGAAAATTGATACTTACAAATTGTGGCCATTCAATGGCTAACTGAAACCTCTTCGAAAAATTAAATAAAAAGCATAATTTTCCCTCCATTTCTTAAATTTTGATCTATATATCTTGAACTTTTATGAAACAGTTTCCTTTTCCAAAATTTATAATTTATAATTTTTATATAACATATCGGATTTTGTTTAATTATAATTTTTTAATAACCTAGAAATAAGTATTTTGCTTAGGTATTTTAAAAATGTTTAATTACTAGCTTTTAGTTTTAATCAAGTTGCCGTGGTAGCCTATGGTTCAAGGTAACGGACTCGTGGCTGGAGTGTCATGAGTTCGAGCCTAGTACCATTGAAGACCAGCTCTGTAGGGGAGTAATATACGTTAAGTATGTCGACAGCTCAGACGTCCTCCCATTGGTGTGGTGTAGTTGTTAGGAGAGGGAGTTGAGAGGTCAAGTGTCGTCCTCTTCACTTGCCCATGGTTCAAAATTACGAGGTCCGTCGCCAAAAGCCCTCGTGTAGTTGAATAAGGCGACGTTAATGTTCACTCAATCACTCATTTAGTATCTCGCAGATAAATACTTTCTTTTGGAGAATTACACATGTGTGTATGGGGTCGATTCATCACCAGAGGGCTCTGCGATCGTTTGCTGATCATCATGTGATTATCAAGTAAACAATAACAACTAATCATATTATACTTATTGTTGTGTGCTAACCGTCGATTATGCTTACATTCAAATCGTATTATACTTATTGTTGTGTGCTAACCGTTGATTAAGCTTACATTCAAATTTTATATATTCTTTAAAGTTTTTTAGTACACTAAATATATTTTTAATATAGTTTCTAGTTTTTTGCTTATCGTATAATTATTAAGTTTATACATGATTTATTTTACAGTATTAGAGAGAGAGAGAAGAGAGAGAGAGAGATTTAAGCTTAGCTTATACTTCTGTTCTTTGACCTCGTGTCTGGTGTTTTTATATACTTTTAGGTTTGGTAACTAGTTTGCCATCTACATTGTGTTTCAAAAAATTACGGATCGTTCGATTGAACAAAATCCTTTATACTTACAAATTAAGTGTTAAAGTGTAGAACAGGGGTTAGGGAGGGGGGGATGGCATTGTCAATATTTTGTTTGACGAAATCGATAGCCAAGCTACATAATTTAACGATAGGTGTTCTGAGAATTTACAAAAAGTAATTTTGCAATAAAAATAAAGAAATATTAATGTGAAGTTTAAAAAAACATTTATAAAGCTATCAGTAATGCATGAAAATAAAAATTGAATTGTTTTTTTAAGTTAAAGGAAAGAAAGGATTTTTCGTTTTGTTACATTATAGAGTATATACATGCAAATCTGAAAGTGCTGCTAAAATACTCAGTCGAATGAAACACGTGGCTATTGTTTAATGTACCATCATGTGATTATGACGTCAAATGAATCGAGTCCATTAAGATCAGATTTAAATTTCATCAATATTAATAAAACTGCTTATTATATCTTAAATACGAAAACCTCGAATTAGAAAAAAAGCATGCTTTAAACTATCACTAGAACAACAGAGCATTTTTGAAAATTGCTGGTGACGAGAGTGAATTGAAGTGTCGAGAATTTCAAGTGAGAAAAATATTAATCACGTAACACCGTCTCCAATTCGTGTCGTGAAAAGTTTCTGAAAAATAGACTTTCCCTCGCGTTGATTAACGTCTCTTCTAATTAAGAACTCGTAAGCTGTACGCATAAGATTCGAATAATTCCTCGCTTTATTCTTCGGCGCCATTTAGCCACGTCAGAAGGTACTTGAAAAGTTAATTGACTGCCACTTTTCCAAAGGTGAAGTCTTAATTCGAGGGGGACAATTTATGATTCCAATTAAGATTCCTGAACAAGGACAATTGAAATTAACCGAGGAATGGAAGTGAATTAAAATTTGAGCTTCATTATTCGACCGAGATTGTGTTTGAAGTTCATTGTTTTAATGGTGTGCTTGGTCAGTTTTGAGTTGGAATTACATATCTGTTAGGAGATATGATTTTCATAATGGATAATTTCTAACACAAAAATGTCAAATTACACTGGGGAATAAATTTTCAAAAAGTTCCTGCTTCTGTGATGAATCTAGTCAATGCATAATGAATTCAATGCGCTTAATACGAATATGACAAAGAAAAAGCTGAATTAGGTACACCTTTTTTGTAATGCATACACATTACTTAAAAAAGGTGTGTTTATATGTACATATATTACAACGCATTCATATATATCTTAAACTGCTTCGAACTTTCAATTTCGTTTGTCTTGTCATGTAATTTCACTTGGAGAGCATCTCTGATGAGCGTTCAGTAGAGTAGTGAAACATTGTTACTAAAAACCGATGTTTTTCCATGTGGCCAATATCCTAATAGAAAAGTCATCCGTGCTCATCACTAACCTGCCAACAGTTATCATTGAAAAAATGCAAGAGGGAATCCAGAACATAGTTCTTTAACTCTTTTGTGAGCCTTGGGAAGATTACTTACATCGACATGATCTTACAGAATACACCTGTGGAAGCACAAAGCTCGTTATAATATATTGGTCTTGCTATTACAACGATAGGGAAGACTAAGTCCAGCTTCAGTTTTGTGCTACTGCACATAATCCAGTGATTTGTGTCATATGTGCAGGAATCCATCTGTAAATCGGACAAAAAAAGATGGTACTAAAGAAGAAGTACCTTGTCGAAAAGCTGTCAATGTATATTACGATGCCAAGGGTTGATCGCTTCGATCAAAGAAAAGAAAGATATCAAATAAGATCTGCAAGATAGTGGCATTGTACCTTTTGTTTTCTTATTTACCTTGTCATCATAAGTAGTTTCATAGTGTGCCAAGTGAACAAAATAAACAGAAGTGTAGACCAGCTGACATTCGGTATAGCATTAGCTCGTCAGCTAATAGACCGACGGACGACCGGAAAGGACGTCCTGCTAGAATCCAAGTAAAGAAGTGTGTAGTTCCAGATGATGTGAGCTAAGGCAGTGTGGGAAATCATATTCCAAAGATGGTTTCCAGCTATAGACGATGTAAGAAATGTAGTAGAAAGAGACAAGAAAAGAGGATACACTAAATGATACCCCCTTGTGCCCTGCAACATGCTTCTCTTCTTTTCATGGAGAATAATCACCATCAAATTTATTATGACGGTAAATGGTTCCTAGGGAAGTATTCTTACCACCCCAAAAATTTTAATGTAAACATAAAATTTTGCAAAATGAAATATATTTCCTTAAAAACTATTGTTTGATTGTTAATAAAACACTAAAAAACTTGTGAGAAATTCAAAAGAGAAATAAATGATTAACGGAAGGGTGTAAGACCCATTGCAGCCTATAAATACTGAAATAAAACCAACATATTCTCAACCAGATCCTTGTAGTTTTCAACCCTTGGATATTTATTGACTTTTGAGGGAACCCTTCGAAGAAATGCTTAAAATTTGAGGGTCTAGGAAAAGTTGTTTAATTTGAGGTCCCTCAAAAAGGCTTTTTTAAAATTTTGTAACATTGAATCAAGGGAGTTTTTCGTGCAGGTACTTGAATGTTGGTCCATTCTTATTTGCGAATTTCACCACGTTCTTAACAAAGCTAAGCTTGAAGTATAAAAGGTGAACTACAATTTTATGCAGTTCTACCAGAGATAAGTATTATACATCCATTTCTTCAAGCTTAAAAGAATTTCTCTCAGGACATTCTTTCTCGATATAGAGCAAAGTGATTGCTTTAATGTTCAACAGACAACGAAAATGGTAGTACTTTGTGTATCCTTTCTGCAAACCTATCAACTGAGACTCTATCTACAGGTCAGCCCATACTTATTGCAGTTAATCATAAAAAGCTTTCATGAGTTATGGTAAGTCTTTTTATGTAGATAGCGTGTGTGACAGGTTTGGATGAGAGAGAGAGAGAGAGGGGGGAGGGCTCATGTGCAATGTGGAGTTCTTTGTAGATCATCAATTTTGTAACAAATCCCAAGATTTACTTTAAAAAAATGATTCGATGAACAGATGACGTGTGCAAAATGAAGTCATTCGGATAATTTCTTCGAGAAGATTCGACTGTTGAAGTCTTGACGCCATAACCTCCGCTCCGCTTTTAGACAGGTCCAAAATGCGAACTAAATCATTTAGTTCAGCCGAGATAATTTTATGTGGAGAACAGTAGCTCAACGCAGAATGTTAGAGACCCCTTTCAAACTCAGATTTTTGACCCCCAAGACGGATCTCGTAAAGGATTCTAAAAAAACCATAACATAACAAAGACTTTGGGGCCCGTATAGTCCTGCCCCCCCGCGATGTACGTTACGCCACTGGAGAAGATGTTTCACCAAAGTATAAAAAGTCATCATCATGCTTACTATCGTTTTATGCTGACTTTGGAACCTGAGGAGAATTACGTAGCACATCGAGATACTTCTCATTACAATTGTAGGAGGCTCGGGAAAGAGGAATCATTTCACCTTGTCTCATAGCAGATGATATGTTAATGTATTCCCTGGTTCTTTTCTTTTTCTTGGTGAAACCTCTAAAAGCTGGTAGTATCAAAATTAAATAACAAACATCAATGGGATTGATAGGCTGTCTCCAAATCATAGACTAAACAAATGACAATGCATTTTTTACCATGAAACAGCTTGAAAAAAGTTGTTGCACACGAGTGGGACCCAGTCTAATCTGATCACCTATTTTGCATCCAAAATACAAAGAACACGCATTCTTAACTACTGCACTCATAATCTTTTTTTATGCAGTAGATGTTAATTCTCTACAAACATAACAAAAGTTATACCTACTCTGTGTTAACTCAAAGGCATTACAACAGTTGGAATAACAGTGTAGTAATATTTGTATAATCACTTACACATGTTATAGCTTTGAAAAAGATGTACAGTTTTAAAAGGACAAGTATTTTTCGTATACGTGCAGCATCATAAACAGTTGAACGAGACTCCCTCAGTGGGGTCAACTGCAGTCTCTCAAGTGAGATCTTTCGGTCGGATATAATCAATGATAGTCGGAATAATCAATAGAATCAATGAATTGGTTCGCCATTGTATTGCAAAAATAGTATTCAGATGTAACTGTGAGTATAAACCGTACATTAGAGTATGTCTCCATTGTCCATATTTTTAAAGTCCATAACTACGCCATCCAGTAGATGCATCAGATGCCACTGCAGTGGCGTACTCAAAGGTGAGAGAGGTTTATAGAATAAATAACCCACAGACACCACAGACCATCATAATTTTGATTTTTAGTTTAAACCAGGTTTCACACAACTTTACATCTGTCAACTCATTTTTTTGTCATCATTATTCCTTGAAGTTGACTGAAAAGAGAGTGCCAGATTCTCCAAAGATCCATAGAAAGTTATTTTTATTTTTTTAATATACAAGTGACCTCTTGTGAAGAACGTAGCGCCCATAATATACTTTTAGCTGAGTCAGCTAGTGGGAAGGAGAATGTGGGTTTCAAGTACTTGAAAGGGAAATAGCACAGAGAGCCAGTTGACCAAATGTGAAGGCACTCAGGCTATTTCTATTGAAATCTAGATACTGACTGTCTGCTCCTTCTGTAATTTGCGGCTCAAGTTGACTCGAATGAAAGGACATGAAGCAATTTTGGGGGGGTGGGAAGGGGGGAGCGTGAGTGAGTGATACGGCAGCGAATACCAGTTGACCAAGTGCGAAGGCACCCAGGCTATTTCTATTAAAAACTACCTCCCGACTGTCTGCTTCTTCTGTAATTTGCGACATAAGTTCACTCGAATGAAAGGACCTAAAACATTTTTGGGGAGAACGTGAGTTGGTGATACCGCAGCGAGTACCAGTTCATCAAGTGTGAAGGGACCCAAGCAAATTTTATTCAACACTAGCTTCAGACTAGTTCCGACTCCTTTTGTTTTGTGTGGCCACAAATTGGTTGACTCTTCCAAAAAGGCAATAAAGATTACACCTCAGAGCTTTGTCTACGTGTGTTTTAGATTATAACCCTTTTCCTCTATAACACACTGTGCCGTTTGCATACCATCAGCTGCTGTCTACTGCTATAACCCTGGCACAGCAGTCAAGTCAACCGTACCAATGCCACTCCCAAGCTTGTAATTAGAATTAGAGATAACGACTCTGAGTATTTTTTGTAAAAATTGTTATAAAAAGGAGAAATTCGCAGTGATCCATTGTGAAGGAATGTTTTCCTACTATGACTCAGTTTTTGTTCTTGCGTTTGTATGCGTCATTTTCACCCATAAATTCTTATACAAAAATATTTATTTTACTAATCTGGAACACATTTCAAAGTCTATTTTACAATTTTAGAATCCCCATGCATTTAATAGTTTTACTAATCTTAATGCTATGCTCCCGAATAGCTCATTGAAATTTTCCAGCTACTTAAATTTCCCAATTAAAAAAGTCTGCTCGTTTTGACCCTGTGGTCGCTGCGGCAGTCGGAGATACCGAATAGTTAGACATTTACTAAAATCAACACCTTTATTTATCCTTCAATTTACCATCAAGCAATTTCTTTGACAAATAGAGTAGTCAACTTATAAATACTAATCTAAATATCTGTAACACAAAAATGTGTGATTGGATTACTTATATCACTTTAAGACTACACGGCACCCTTTTTCAAAAAAAATTTTTGGAGACAGTTGCAGTAAAAATAATTGATGTTTTATATTTAGGTTATATTATTAAGCTGATTCTGTAAGTAAAAAGTCATTTTGACTAGCCATTATTTTAAAATTTTAAAAAATTAGGAATTTTTGAAGTTTTTCAAATTTTTATAAAAGACTCAATTTTTAAAATTTTTTAATTATTTTAAGTTATTTATGTTTCTTAGGTTATTACAAACAAAAATTTGTATGGATTTGAAAATCTATTTCCTATTTGATTTTTAATAATTATTTTTCTAGAAAAACCTGGAAAAAACACGAAAATTTTTAAAATATCAACTTGAACATTTTTTAGAAAAATAATTGGAGATCTCAGCCCTAAATCCATACTAACTTTTATAGAACATACGTTTGGGAGTATATACAAAAAAGTTCAAGGCTCTTTCTTGAACAGGAAAAAAGCCTTAAGGATTACAAAACACTTATACCTTCCAAATTGAATGTCTGAGAAAAATGCATTTAAAGTTTGTAAAGTCATCAAACAAAAACTTATAATGACCGTAAAGCTCTAATTTTTTATTATGTTATTTCCCAGTGTATGTTCTGCATTAAAACACTATTTTTATTAAGTATTTTATTGAGAAAATAATTTTTTTTATTCAAAATGTATTTTTGCAAAATATTGATAGCATTTGTCAAGACGTCAGTTTATTCAGTTTTATCTAAACCTAATATTTTCACAAAAGTTTTAAAACACGAAGGATTTATGTGCAAAATAATAGTGATACTAACTTAAGCTAAAAATAGTCAGGTTTGCTCATAAAATTTAATTTTTTTTCTGTTTTGAATCGGGGCAGTTTAGGAAGCTTTAACTCTTGCCGCGCTACCTTAAAATCCTAAAATATAGTACTAAAATATGTTTAGTATAATGTAGTTTGGTGTGCATGAAGGAAATATTCAGTTATATCTGCAACATTTAAATTCAGAATACTTGTATTCGGAAGTCTAGTTGCAGAATCAGAGGAGGACTGATTTTTAGATACATCATTTTCAGTAGTATTCCATCTCTTCGAAATATTGCTTCTCACAGAAACCTGAGAACGCATTTGTCATGAAATTTTCTCTACAAGAAAAAAATATTGATAAAGCTGTTAAGTTATATGAACTATTTTTAAAGTAAAAATTGGCCATGAAATTAATCTTAATTAATTATGAGAACTCAAAAAACTCGAAACATAATCAAGCAGAAATGATTTTAGTAATGAAAATTAGAATTTATAACCATTTCAAACTAAAAGCTAAAAAATATTTTTAATTAATTCAATTTAAGAGTGGAAAAATGCTTTAAAATGAAACCGAAACCAAAATCATAGCTCATAAAACTTCAGATATCTTAAAAACTAATTTGCTAACAGGTCTGAAATTTCGTGGCAAGCTTTTCAATGATATGGGTCACAAGAAAATGCGAAAATAAAATTTTTAGGGTAATGTGTAGCCTTAATATCAGATGTGATAGTACTTGTCCTGACTTGACGAGTAAACTTATGCAGCAAGACCTAGGATCCTCTTTCTGAAACTCCGTGGTCTTCTATGCTTAACTTCCCCCCCCCTCAAATGGGGCTGCATATTGGTATTTTTTACCTTTGCAGACTTAATTCATTACCCAGGAGCTGGTATCACTTTTTATTTCGGCACCATATGTTGTTGTTGAACGCTCCCATTGGTCAGCAGTGCTAGACCAGGTCCATGACATCGTACACTTTCAAAAAATCCAACACCACCAAGGGATCGTCTACTAAATCCTGCTTGGTGAGCCCTAGACATTGGAGGATGTGAGCAGGCGAGGCCGGCTCAGAAGAACAGATCGTGCACATTTCAAAGCTCTTGCATCCTTCGGAAAATTTCATTGTTTTTATATGGTCACTTCGAAAGTGGGCTCGAAGAGTTTGATCCTGTCTTGTAAAACCGTGAGCCAGAGAGCCTCCAGGACGAGAACACTGATACCAATGGTGCTCTGGGGGGTAATCCAAGTGGTCTTATTCTGGTGTTTAGTTCTGGAGAAAATCTTCAAAAAGGTGAGGGGTGCTGACGGCTCTGGTACATCACAAGCGCTAGCCTTGGCCAAAGTGGCCACAATCTCATTTCCCTCTAGATCTATTTGAGAGGAATTCACTGCAGATGAATTTGATGCGATGTGGAAAGTCGTTTTAACTTGGGGAGTATTGACACTCCAATATTATCTGTCACACCTTGCCAATTGGACAAGTGTTGTATTGCACTTCTACTATCATACAGTATCCAAATCTCTTTTCCATTTGGAAGAGATGCAAGAGAATCAAGGGCCTCATCAATGGCTATTTAGCTCACTGCGAAAAACTGAGCAACTGTCTGAATTTCTCCTCTGGATTCTTAATATATGGTCTTGCGATTTGATGTAAATTCCGCTGCCAGATCGATAATAATCGTCTTTACTGCCATCCGTATAAACCTGAATGGCGTCAATTGGTATATCTCTAATTCTTTATAGAGCTAGTTGCTTTAAATAGGCAGGAAGGTCTGTTTGTTTATTCACGTGTACTGGTAATTCTGGATGGTAAATAACCCAGTCAAGATCATTCACTGGGTCAAGACATTGTGACAGGTAGTATTTTGTTAGACAAGCACGTCTCATAAGGCTATGGGGCTGTAGGTCTGCCTCGAAAAGTACTATATCTCTGGGACAAGTATTTTTTAGGCCAGTGATAATCCGAGCAGCGCTGAGCTGGACCTTTTCTAGCTTTTGAAGATTTGTAACGGAGACACTACACAGTAAACTGGAATGCCATACTCCAAGATGGTCCTGATCAGTGAGATGTACGCGTTTCTCAGCGTGCCAGCATCTGCTCCCCAATCACGTCTAGAGATATATCTCAAGATGTTGAGCCATTTTTTTTCCTTAAATACAATATTGTCAATATGTTTGTTTCCCAGAATTTCAGGGTCCAATACGAAATCCAAATATTTTGGATGTTTATCGATGGCCAGTGGTTGATTATACAAAAAGATATTAGGTTCGAAATTATATAACTTTCTTTTGGTTGTAAAGAAGCTAGCCATAGACTTGGTAGGGTTAAAAGTCAGTTTGTGGTCTAGAGCGAAATTCCGAATGTCCTCAAGGACAAGATTAATGTATCTCTCCAGTTTCATCAAGTCAGAATCTGACTTCCAAAGAACAATAACATCCGCGAATGCGCCGACCTCCCATTTCCTCTTGATAACACTCTAAATGCCTGATAAGTAGAGCGAGAACAAAGTTGGACTTAGAACTGAACCTTGAGGCACTCCTTGAAAGAACGAAAAACTCCTGGAGAGAGGGAATTATTAAACTTCACTCTGATAAGTCTGTTTCTCAAGAAATCGTAAATCCAGGGTAGGGATTTTCCTCCAATACCAAACATTTTGTACAGTTTGATAACAAGAAAATTATTCCAGACTTTGTCAAAAAGCTTTGGATAAGTCCAGAAAAACCGCTACAGTGTGATTAGTAGGTTTCCTATTGTGAGCATCTATAATTCCTTTGACAGAAATAGCGAAGCTAATCTATAATACTATGTCCCTCTCTGAAACCGTACTGTTCCTCCGGGAGAAGATTGGAGGAATTCAGGTGAAAAGTGAGTCTTCTCAAAACCATTTTCTCCATTATTTTGCAAGCAATACTGGTTATAAGGCGCGATGGATCGATAACTCTCAGGGGTACCATCAGTTTTGCCACATTTCTTAATAGGAATGACGGTTGCTCTCCTCGAGGAAGCTGCCCCTTGTTCCAGGAACAGGAACAATTGATGATGTCCAAAAATCTCTGCCTTCCGCTCAGGCCAAGATGGGCAATCATTTGACCATGAATACCATGGGTCCAGGAGATTTATTTAGACAAGAGTCACCGATCGCAGCCTCGAGTTCATACACTCTGAAATCTTTACTGAAGATGGAGGTTCCTCTATGGGTATCACTGCGGCAGCATGGACAATACGACTAGCCCTAATTTTGATGTTTCTGTCTTCGACTGAGAAGTTCAGTCTACTGATTTTCTGATAGTGCAAACGTAATAGATCGGCAGTTTGCTCGTAATTTACTGCTAAATTTCCGTCTTCATTCAGAATTGTATTACATTGTGTGTTCTGCTTGTGGTTGCTCATTGCTAATGTTTTTGAGAAGTTTCCTGTGTTTTCCATTAAATGTTCTTGAGTCAAGACCTGAGCATAGATAATTCCATTTATCCCATTTAATTTGTGCATAAAGTCTTTTTTATTTTTGCAATAATTTTGTTTAATTCAATCCTTACATGATTGCTTCTGCCAGTGTCTCTGTTTTCAAAGATTATTTTTCTTTATTCTAGAAGAGGCTGCAGAAGCGGTAATTTACTAGATAAGTAGGGTTTCCTATTTTTTAATTTACCTCTTGGAATGTATTTCTTTGCTGCTTTTAAGATCATTTCTTTAAAAGAGCACCAGTTCAAATCAACACCATCCGTGAGAGGTATGCTCTTAATTCCGTTATCAACAGCCTCTGCGAAGGATTGCCAGCCCGCTTTCTTAAAAATCCATTGTTTATTATTACTGGTGGGTACTAGTCGCCTCTTTTTTAGTTCAATTAAAATAAGAAGGTGGTCACTCTCCAAGTTTTCCAGAAGAGTCCATTTACAATTAAGCCCAAGATCGGAACTGGCGATTGAAATATATCTAGAGCTTCTTTCGTATTATAACTATATGAAAAATGGGTAGGCATGCCATCAATGAGAATAGATAAGCACTTATCATCAATAATGTCAAGTAATTAATTTCCTCTCGGATTTTCTGTTGAACAGCCCCAAATGGGGTGTTTAGCATTTAAGTCACCTAGACAAATAGTACCCACAGTGAATAAATCTTAAAGATCAGTTGGTAGACTTTTGAGATCAGGGGGATGGTACATGTTAAAGATATTGAGTGGTTTTCCTCTCCAGATGATCCTAATGCCCTGGTTCTCGAGATTAGATCCATAAGTTATTTTTCTGTTCATATTTATACACTGATAATTGATGTTCTTAATAAGGAATGCAAGACCTCCTCCACTCCTATTCTGTCTATCTAACCTAAAGATATTGTATCCTTTGATATTGAGGGAAGTGATTGTCTCCAGCAGAGCAATAATTTGAGCACCTTCGGTTAGTGCTAGCTCAAGTACTTGGTCAAGTTTAATTTTTGTTGCTTTTGTTGAAATTCCATTAATGTTGAATTGTATGATCTTTAAAGAATTTGGAACCTGGGACTCTACCTAAACCAGGAACGCGGTCATTTTTTGACTGCGCGGCGACCAATGCAGCATTAGCGATAGAAGGTGTACTGTTCATGGATGGGGAAAAGTTGCAGCCTCTGTTAGTCACAGGACTAGAGTACCTAAAGTTAGGTAGAGGACCGACTTAACACTAGGTGGTATCCCTGTATGTTAGATTAGATTAGAATTTAGAGTTAAGAATTTTCTTTTAAACGATTAGACTTAAATATAGAATAGTACACATCAAGAATTTTCATACAAAAGGAATTCAACAAAAGAAAGGACTCACCTCTTCCAGTTTTCAATTTAATCGATATTCTACGCTCACATATGACGGTACAAATCAGATATTGTTACATTTAGATTGCGAATAATAATTGACTAAAGATTATAGTTTAGAATGAATGGAGTTCATCTTGCGCTTAGGCATGAAGGGCAGAAAGTCAATCACATAGTCATGACATCAGAAAGAAAAGGTGAATTGTCCTCCCATGAAGGAAGGTCCAAAAGTTTCGGTTTCGATTCCTCCAGCTCTCTAGTGGTGGATTTCTGAATCTCCATCCTCCCGGGCGCAAACTGGCAGGACAACAATTTTGTTAATCGATCTACGAGTTAGTCCAGATCCGGTTTGTAGAATGGCTACTCTATTGGTTCCATCCGTGCCTGGTATGAGTTTTAGTATTCTTGCCATGGGCCAGGAGAGAGGGGGTCTGTTGTCATCAGATATCAGAACTAGATTGCCCACTTGTACCTCAGATTGGGAAGCTTTCCACTTGGGCCTGGATTGGTAGTGATGTAGAACTTCCTTGTGCCAACGATCCCAGAAGTGTTGACGTAGCTTCAAAAGACTTTTCCATCTGAAAGAGAGACTTAAAGAAGTATTAGTTATTGATTTACTCTCAGGAATTTCGAGTAAAGGTTCTCCTATAAGGAAATGCCCTGGTGTGAGAGCTCGTATATCTGCCGGAACACTGGAAAGGGGGACCAGGGGTCTAGAATTGATGCACGCTTCTATTTGGCACAACAGAGTCGATAGTTCTTCAAAACTCAGAAGATGTCTTTGAAGGTTTTGATAAGATGCCTCTTGGCTAACTTGATTGAGGACTCCCAAAGACCTCCAAAATTCGGAGCATAGGGGGTATGAATTTCCATCTAATATTTCTATCTGTAGAATACTTTTGTATTGAGTGTTCTTTCACTAGCATATAGAGTTGTTTCAAGTAGTTGTTGGCTCCTATGAAGTTAGTGCCATTGTCCGAATGGATTTCAGACGGATGACCACGTCGAGCAATGAATCGACGCAGTGCGGCTAGCATGGCATCAGTTGATAAAGTGGAGACGAGTTCAAGATGAACTGCCTTTGTAGCTAGACATATGAAAAGACAGATATAGGACTTAAATTTATTAGCCTTTCGAAGGTGTTGACATTCAGTCAAAATAGGTCCGGCAAAGTCTATGCCGACGATTTCAAATGGGCGAGTTTGGGTGATTCTTTGTTTCGGTAGATCTCCCATTTTAGGGTACGATGGTTTAGAGTTAAATCTACAACATTCGATACATCGTTTTATTTCTCGTCGAACAGTCGATCGTCCATCCGGTATCCAATAGTGTTGCCGAATTAAAGATAATGTCATTTGAGTTCCTGAATGAAAACCACGAAGGTGGAATTGTCTAATTACTAAAGTAGTAATAGGATGATGTTTGGGAATGATTATCGGAAATTTTTGATCGAATGAGAGAGTAGGCTGTTTGATGAGTCTGCCACCTACCCGCAGAATTTCATCTTCATCTAAAAATATATTTAAAGATAGTAGTTTACTTTCTTTAGTGAATTTATTCCAATTTTCCAGAATGGATGAGGGTATAGGATCATCCCAAAAGGCTTTAGATTTCCACAACTCTTGTAACATTATTTTGAGAGTTATAACCGAGGGTGAGAATAGTCCTAGAGGATCAAAGATTTGCGCAATGACGGAAAGTAATTGTCTTTTTGTTTTTACAATTTCTTCATGTACTACTTTAACTTGAATCGAATCTGTTTTCAAGTTCCAGATTAACCCTACCACGCGTTGTTTAGATTTTTCATCACCTAGAGAATGTATCGGCTTCGAAGCTAAAAGTGATGTATCTAGATCTTGAAGAACCTTTGGGTGACTACTTGACCATTTTCGAAGAATAAAACCACCCGATTTCAGTAAATTTTGAATTTCAATGATAATCGATTTTGCTTCAACTTCTGTGTCTGCACCCGATAACAGATCGTCTATATAAATATTTTCCCGAGCTATTTTTGCTGCTAAGGGAAAGTTTTGTTCTTCGTCTTGGTATAACTGCTGCAGCGTTCTCAAAGCGAGAAACGGTGCGCATGAAGTACCATACGTGATAGTTTGGAGTTCAAAGGACTTTAATGAATCAGAGGGGAGTGGCTCGCCAAACAATTCTTTGATACTTACAGTCTTCATCCGAAATTAAGATTTGGCGATACATTTTTCGATATCAGCTGCGAATGCTACCCTATACGATCGAAATTTAATTCAATGATTAAATATTTCAGTTTGTAACTTAGGCCCTGTCATCAAAACATCATTTAATGATTTACCATTTTTTGTTTTAGACGAAGCATTAAAAACAACACGACATTTGGTTGTGGTAGATTTTTCATTTGTTACCATATGATAAGGAATGTAGCAATTAGGTGTTTCGTCATCCCGTTTTTGAGATATCTCACGCATATGTCCGAGTGCTAAATACTCGTTCATGAAATTTAGAAAATTGTCCTTGAATTGTTTATTTTTGTGAAATTTATTTTCTAAGGCATACAATAATTGTACGGCTTTTCTTTGCTTTCACCGAGAATATTATTTTCTTTAAAGGAAGATTAACAATATATCTACCTTCATTATTTCTTTTCACCGATTTTGAGAAACTTTCTTCACAAGGATCAGGAATTTGAATTTTAGCATTAGTTTTAGGAACTTCTTCGAGTTTCCAAAGTTCTGACAGTTGATCGTTTAAACTAGAATGAACTATGGATTATTTAAGAGGAGGTGCATAGATTTTTCCAGAGAGGATATATCCCAATTTAGTAGGTATAGCTGTTGGTGTTCCAGCAGGTCCAAAATAGGCAATCCTTCCAACAGATCTGCATAAATTTCCGCGCCTAATAATACATCTATTGGTTTTGAAATGTGAAAATTTGGATCTGCGAGTTTCAGATTTTTTAAATGTGGAAATTGGCGATTTTTAAATTGAAAAATTAGGAAGAGGTGATGTAACTTTATTAAATACTGTAGCTTCAAGATTAAATTTTAGAGACGAGAAATGAGGAGTGAATTCGATTGTACAACTATGTAGTGAAGTTTCTGCATTTACCCCGTTGATTCCCGAAATTTTATGTTTTTCCGATTTTACAGGGATGTCTAATTTTTCTTTAAGCCTTCCCGAAATTAAAGATAATTGCGAAGCGTTATCTATTAAAGCTCTGCATTCAATGCATTTTCCCGACTTAGACTTTATTTGTATGATCGCGGTCGAAAGAAGCACGGGACTGGTTTGTTTATTATCCTTCAGCTGACAACCTCGAGAAACCGCCACTACGTTTTGACTATTTTCACTCAACGCGGAACCGTTTACGTTATAAACATGCAATAAAGTATGGTGGCGATCTTTGCATCCGATGTTTATTCTACATTCAGGCGTGGTGTGATTTTTTTCTGAGGCAATTTGTACAGCCAATCCCTTCAATCTCTTCAACTTTCATTCGGTTAAAAACAGGACATTTATATAACGGATGACTCGCGTTTTCTTTACAAATCGCACATGAGAATGAATAATTTTTATCTAAGTTTGCATTAAATACTAACGATTTCTTTGGTTGATTGAAATTGCTCTGACTAAACCGACTTCCTTTTTTTCAAACCCTACATTTTTTCTACTCTCTGCGTACGATTTGTTAATAATTTGATTACTTGTTCCGAGTTTCGATTTGGGAGCGTCTGCATTTCCACTTAATAAATCTATAACGCACGTGCCTCCGATTCTATAAACATATGAAATGCTTGCAGTGTTGGATAAGTATCTGGTTTCAAAGTTAACTCCCAGCGATGAGCAATTTCTTCGTGTAGTTTAGAAGTGCAGTGATTTATGATTATTAGCTCACTCAATTGATTTATTTCCAAACCTAATACAATTAGATTTCTTACACTTTCGTTACAATTATCTAGAATTTCAAACAATTGTTTTGCCGAGTTTTTGCTTTGTTTGTACGTATACTAAATAATTTGTTAATTTGGCAATTTGCGAACTGATTTTTATTTTCATATCTCTCACATAATAATTCCCAGCAATTTTTTAAATTTTCTTTTTTTAATTGCGAAACCTCGAATTAATTTAGCAGCGTTACCCTTTACTGACGCAAATAAATATTGCAGTTTGTCTATTTCTGTTAAATCTGAATTATCAATTACCGTCGCCTGAAATAATTCTTTGAAAGTTATCCAATATTCCATTTCCCCATGAAATTGTGGCAATTCAAGTTTAGGCATTTTTGCAACAGATTTTTATTTTCCAAATTTTCTTTTCCGGTTTCTTTTTTGAATGTATGTGTCACCCTTTTCTAACGATACAGAGCAATTTAATAATGAATCCTGCATATCGAGGTATTTTTCCCATTTTTCTTCACCTACATCTATATTCAATTCGGAAAATGTCTCTTCTAATTTTTTTCTCATATTTCTCGATTTTAGATTTTAATACATAAATTAGCGCAGCCGAGCAATCCGGTTCGGCGATTGCGTCACGAATTCTCTCCTCGAATCTCTCGATCTCTTTTCCAACATTATCAAAATGTTGGATTGATTTTAAGATTTTTGCTTTAGAAGCCATTATCCATCGGGCTCTCCGGCTCGACGGGCCAAAAAATATGTATGTTTGTTAGATTAGATTAGAATTAGAGTTAAGAATTTTCTTTTAAACGATTAGACTTAAATATAGAATAGTACACATCAAGAATTTTCTTTTAAACGATTAGACTTAAACATAGAATAGTACACATCAAGAATTTTCATACAAAGGAATTCAACAAAAGAAAGGACTCACCTCTTCCAGTTTTCAATTTAATCGATATTCTACGCTCACATATGGCGGTACAAATCAGATATTGTTACATTTAGATTGCGAATAATAATTGACTAAAGATTATTGTTTAGAATGAATGGAGTTCATATCTTGCGCTTAGGCATGAAGGGCAGAAAGTCAATCGCATAGTCATGACATCAGAAAGAAAGGCGAATTGTCCTCCCGTGAAGGAGTGGTCCAAAAGTTTCGGTTTCGATTCCTCCAGCTCTCTAGTGGTGGATTTCTGAATCTCCAATCCCATTTAGTCTGACTCCAACTTACGAGGACCTGTCCAACATGGAGACCCTACCGGTAGTTAGATTACCACTGACATAACTCCCAGGGTTGTCAGAGTACTCAAGCCCCTCCAGCACGTAATGCTAAAGATACCAACGGAGGAGTTGGCACCACATAAGCGATTCCAATTGCCTCAAGTAATTTTGATGACCAGTTTCCTCCCTCAGAGGGAGGCACCTGAGCTCTGACGATGCGAAATTGAACTAAGGAATTTAATTTTGCAGAGAGCACCGAAGCCAAACGGGCACTTCAGGGGATTTTTTATATGCCGCATAATCATACGAGATGGCCGCTGTCGATTTTCTGCATCATGAAAATCCATCTACTTGGGCTGGGGTCGAACCCACAACCTTGAGTGCAGAAGGCCAGTGACAAACCAACTACTCCATCCAGTCGGTCTATTCTTAACTCTAGTAACCTAAATTTCGTAGCAGTCTAACAATGAATGTGCTCTATTGATGGTCAAATCTTTAAGATGCTGCACTATTATCCTCTTTCGTTAACTATCTGATTTTACAACTCATAATTGATTAAAATTATCAATATCTATCAGTCAACATTGTAATGTAAAAATAAAAAAGCCATTTTTGATTATTTTATTTTCCTCAAATAATAATAATAGTTACTTCCAAAGCTCATTTTCTGAAGAAGTTATGTATATTTATCAACGATACTGGCACTGAAGAAATAAAGCAGTATTTGATAAAAATTTATTTCTTGTGAATTTTTTTTCCTTTCAGGAGAATTATATCATTTAAGATTATTTAGAGTTCGTTTCGAGATCATTTAGCGTTTACTGAGAAAGATAATTAAATATATATGACACAAACTTGTTAAGGTCATTACTACTTCACAAATTTAATTTTCAACGTCATTCATTTCAGAAGTTGAACTCCATTAGCAAATTGAGAAATTACACCATAACTATTCTTTTATCCCGACTAACTCCCTCTAAACTATACAATGGGCACTATACACGAATCTTTTATCTTTCTGTTCTAGTTAATAAGATTCTTAACGTATTTATATTCAAAATATTTATATAATAAGATAAATTTTCGAGATCTTGTAAAAGTCTAAATGCAACTTATTTAATTTGCAAGAGACTTGGAGTTTTGTCTTTTGATTTAGCAGAATTAGTAAAATGTGAATAAAAAGCAGAGAAATGCTTAGAACGAAATTTAGTGTGAGAGAATAGGATAACTGTTGAATTAGTGTGACAAACTGCAATAAATTCTTCTATCTTCTTGTGGCAAACTTAATGAATCAGTCTGATACAGATAAAATTAAAAACAGATTTACAGATAAAGTAGGAAAATTATTTCCACAAATATAAAAGGATAAGTCTCATTTCTATACAGTGCACGTACTATGGCAAATTAATAAATTTTGTCGCGAAGAAAAACCATGTTGTGTTACATTCCATGTGATTTCTTTTCAGCTTCCACGTGATCTAACTTCATATTTCATTTTACCAAAAACACACACACAAGTAATATAAAAAAAATTTAAGTGAATTCCTACTTAGATCAACAAAGAAATTTTTTTATTTTAGTTACTTTCTATTAAATAGTTACAATTATTATAAATATGTATATACATATGACAGAATCACAACATTAAGTGGTAATTAATTTTTATTGCTTATCTTTAAAGTATCGTATTATCATGCAAAACAATCGTGTATATAAAATTTCAGTTCAACTGAATGCTTTAAAACGTGAGAAAAAACCTTTTCAAGTTTTGACACAAGATGCCAAAAAGGTCGCCAAGTCGCCAAAAATAATGCCAACGTGACTGTATTTGTAATTCTTTAAATAATTAACTTTAATCAATAAATTTTTATTAATTATAATTAAATTATTGTATTGTCATCCAAAATAAAATCATGCATATAAAATTTCAGCTCAACTGAGCGCTTTAAAATGTATTTTATTAACAATTGAAAACTCCACCAAGATAAATTAAGAAATAAATATATATATAGAGAGAGAGTATGAGCTAATAGTAGGAATTGAAGGAAAAAAATCCAAGTTTTTTATTGGACTAAATGGGATTAATTCATCACCATAGGGCGCTGCGATCGTTTGCCGATTGTAACTTGATTATCAAGTATACAATAACAGCTAATGGTTTCTTATCTGTTAATTTATGTCTTCAAAATTAAAATTCCTTGATTTCGAAATGCTCAGAAAATATTTCAGACTGTTTTTAAAACTTCAAATATCGTCACCGTATTTGATAAAAAGTAAAAAATATTGAAAATGAAATAATGGTATTTACGTATTATTGCAACTTATTGGCGACATTATATGAAACGAAGTACAAGATTGACATTTCAGCGCAAACGACACACGTGAAATCGGATTCACCAACCTGGCGAGTTATCTTGAACGATAGCGATTGTTGTGATAGTACGTAAGAACCGAACTAATTAAAAAATAAAATTTCAGTCGAAATGTCTTTTGGATCATCTTTTAAATTCTTGGACACTGAAGATTTATTCCTTCTTCGCAAAATTCTTTGGGTAGATGGTGACTGGGAAAAACAGAATTTTGTAGGAATTGAATTTGGTTTTAATGTCCTTCCTTCTGTTGTTGTAAGGCTGATACATAAACAGGGGCGTAGCTGCCACCGTATCAGCCTTATCAATGATACGGGGCCCCCAAGCTACAGGGGCCCCAACATGTGTAACTACAGTCCACTAACAAGGCTTCCATTTTTAAAAAAGGGTTTCGAAAGAATTTTGATATAGGGCCCCGTCAGAACTAGCTACGCCAGTGTACATAAGTATGCTGATTCGAAATGATCAGAGCATACCGATGAATAGTTAGATGGTTTGAAGTTTGTTCGACCTATATATATATATATATAAGTTTTGTATCCATTTTTTTAATAAATATAGATTCTTCAGTGGGAATCGAGAAAAACTTTTCTTCCTACAGTTATTATGGCAATTTATGCACTACAGTATTTCATTTTGATATATGATAGTAAATGCAAATTCGAAATTATCGCCAAAATACTCGGTCGAATCAAACACGAATGAAACACGTGGCTATTTGTTTAATGTAATTATGATATCAGATGAATCGAGTCCATTGGACTAAATTTATGACGGTCACATGATAAATGTAATCACGTGTTTTCCGTTGAATTCAAAGCTGACACTATGTTTGTTCTTGTTGTTTGAAAAACCCAGACACAATTTCTAATTTTATAATTTGGTAAAGATGTCCAAGAGAGTATTAAGATTCTTCTAATAGTTTTTTCAAAAAAAAAGTAAAATATTTCTCATATTATACGGGTACTTTTAAACCAAGATCATTTTGCTTATTTACGCGTGCTTCGTTATTGCATATAAGTATGTATTTTTTTACAGAAAGTCTCTGCTCAAAGTTGGCAACAATGAAGCGGATGAAGGGACATATTAGGAAACACGTGGGTACATTTATTATGAAATCAGGATGCAGCATAACTTTAGCCCGCTAAAGAAGTTTGTTATAAGAAGTTATATTATCGATGAACATTTCATCTTCGGTTAGACAATCATTTAGTTAAACAATAATTTGTTGTTTTCACAGCATTTATGTATAGATTGATGTTTTTTTAATCCCTCCCTTCTCTATAAAAAATGTATCTATATTTTTATTATTATATCTTAAGCTAAGAAATTGGGTATTTAGTTAGTGTTTTTTTAAATTTGAAAGGCACAACAATGGATGTTTACATTTTTTAACTTTTCTAACATTTATTATTATTTATGGACTTTTTGTTTCACAAACATACATTTAAAATTCGAGCCTATTTTTTATATTAGATGAATATGTTACATAAAAGACTTCTCAAAAACATTTTGTGAATATTTTAAAGTAATTATAAAGTGATCAAAAGTTCTTTTTTTCTTCATTTAAATGAGTTTTGGATCTTACTTTGTTTATAGAAATTGTGTGTGTGTATATAACTTCTTTTTAAGAACTGTGTTTCGTGGAACATTCTCAGAGAAAATTTTTCCTTTATTCCTTTAAAAATAATTCGTATTTTCATTTCAAGCGGTTTATATTAGTGACATTTAATAAAAAAAATGTCTGGTTCTCCTAGTAATGTGGCTCAAATTTGTATATCAAAAATGTGATTTAATCTATAAGACGGGTATGTAGCACGTGCATTTAATGTCAGGCTAATATTTTTTTCATAAATGTGCATGAATAATAAAAAAAAAGTTCTTCAAAACAATACAGTGTAGAATATATTTATTGCTTAAATTCAATCAGATGTGAAAAATCTTTCAATAGTTATAATTCTTAATATACACTAAATGGCTTACGGGAACTGGTATTATCATTTAGTCCTGTCAGGATGAAATTCCTCGAGATAATGCAAATCTCAGTGTGATATGGAAATGGTAGAAATGTACAAAATAGATTTGCATGCTGAGACGCTCAACATCACTCTTTGGAGGCCCAATCGAAACACATAGAGTTGCCGAGTAGCATGACAAGTACTGTAACATTTGAAAGAATAGCGGTAGCGTATTCTTGGTTAATTTAAATATGGAATTTATTTACGTCACAACTATTGAATATTATGTACTGAATGATACATTAAAGTTATTAAACTTAATTAAAGATTGTTAGAGACCAATATTTTGTGAGAGGAGGAACCGTTGGCTACCGCTCCCTTGTAAGTTCAAAGCATCTCCTTTCTCTCATCTTCCGGTCGACAGTGTTCGATTCCTCGGGGATCAAAAAAGGGTTGCGCTGCAGCTGCAAGATGCTCGTGTGGGTGTCGGGTCCAACAAAGACGCCGACCGCTGTTGATGTTCGGAGAAGCGACGTTACAGTACTATATCGTTGACAGCTGTTGAGCTGTGGGAGTCGTTATGTTCCCTTGACGTCAAATAAACAGATTAATAGTTCCTACAGGAAGGAGAATTTTCGTACATCGAATTTACTTCAATGGAATGTGTCCTGTAATACGTATGTAGAAACAGTGGGACGAAGGAAGCCGATTGCATGAACTTCAAAGAAAGATGAACTTCAAAGAAAAGCGCACGAAACGAAAGACGTTTCATCCGTACTATACCGATTGACAACGCAATTTTCTTTCTGGTTATTTGGTTACTATTCAAGTGATATTACTATTCAAGCCCTGAACACTATTTCAAAATCTGAGACAAAATTTTAACTTCAGAATTTTTCCTCCTGTATCTTGATTTTAATCTGTTACTAACACAGCTAGTTAAATGTCATAGCAAATGATTTATATATTCAGACAAATCAAATATTTTTATTAAATAATTATAACTGCCAAATGTAATATAAGAAAACGTGAAATTAATCTGTAAAATTATATTTTAACGAGTACATATTGCATTACAATGAAGCTAAAAAGAAAAATTAAAACGTTCAGTTAAAAAAGAATTTTTTTAAAAAAAGCGGTTTAGAGTGTTATCGAATTTTTTAAACTGAAAACATTTTTTTTTCTTTTTTTTTTATCTTCGATCAATAGCACACTAAATTATTTTACAACCATAATTACAAAGAAAAGAAATTCCTCGTAATATCGGATTTCAAACAATGCCAATAATATCGAAAGTAAAACAATACAAGTACTTTATATTATCTTTCTTTATTTTTGTTGAAAAAAAAACAACTTGAAACAAAACTTTTTAAAATATGTCCTCCCTTTCACGATTTTTTCAATAATAATAATTTATGATTTTTTTAAACCTAAATAAATAATCAATCACTAAATGAAAAACACTACATTGAAAACCGTCATTTGATAACATTCTGAAACGCATTCAATATTCGAAATGTTACAAAGTGAATTTTTCCTAAAGATAATACCCAACTCATTATTCACTGTCAGAAAAAATAATAATTCCTTCAAATAAATATTAAAAAAGAATCCTCTTTATTGATTTGCTTTTATCCTACTACCTGTTAATTTTTTAAAGCACCGAGGGTAAGATGAACAAACATTAAATTACGATCTTCCACAACCATTATTACTCGGAGAATCAATATCAACTTTACACCATTTGCTTCACTTCATTCTTCTTTGGAACTTTTTTTTATTAACTCGATTTATTATAATTATCGTTTGCAGCATATGTTCAGATACAAAGTAGGCAGAAACGTCTGGTTTCGAGAGTAGCAAATTAAAGAATTTTTTTTTATCCTCCCTTTTTTTTTTTTTTTTTAATCTTCTCAAGAGATGATATTTTTATTTACCGTTTCTTTCCCCTTTTTGCTTTTTTTCAAAGCCTTTTTTCGGCTTTTGATTTATTTATATATATATGTTCTACTCTCTTATAATTGCGTTAATTACCGCTTTTTGGGAGATGAAGCAAAACATATTCTCTTCAATCAACTTCCATTTTCACGTTGCTGGAATAATTTTTTTTAACTATTTTTTTTAAAATTTCCTTTATATATATATATTCTTTTTTAATGTTTATTATTATTACAGATGTGTGTCACTTGATGGCCAAAGTTGTTTTAATGGATGTTGGAAATAGTCATTACATCAAGAATGAGCTCCAAAATTGCTCTTTTTCATTTAGTGGAGGAGGAGTAAAATAATATGTGAAAGATGTCATTCCTGGCCGGAAGTTTTCAAAAGCTACACAAATGTCTTTTGAAGAGGAAGAAAAAAACGAATTAGTATTACGTTGCAGCATCTACTGCTTTATGTTAGCGGCTATATCACAGATAGTCCGTTTTTTTCTCTCTCATTAAAAGCAGCAATTATCAACTTGAAGTAATGAAAATTGCTTTTGTGGTTTTGTAGAACACTGTAATGTAGAACTTTGTGAAAGCGATAAAAAGAGAACGATTATGATGATATCAACGGAATTACAAAGTGTCTTCACAAATTACCACGTGCTGAAGATAAATGCTGGAACAATTTCCGGTGTAAATTTTTTATTCTCGGTGGGAACTTAAGCTTATTTCCAGAAGTTTCCATAAAATTTCAAAATCTTTGTTAAAAACAGCTCTGTTGAAATTATTTTTTCAATATAATGTCTAGATAGTGATTATTTTAACATCATCGAAAGATGTTCTAAAAGGACTTTAAAAATTCGTCATGGGGTTCAATTTTCAAGACAATCAAAATGCATGGAAATGCTTATAATTTCTGTTTTACGGCTTTATAAAACTTTAAAAAAAAATTTTAGATCGGTATAGAATACTTTCAAAATTAAGTTCATTATTGGTGAAAGCAGGAGTGAATTGTAACATACAAAATTGAAAGTTTATTAATAACAAAAATAATAGCCATCACGGCGAATATATATAATATATTAAAATCAGGTTAAAATGGCGACATAAAACTTATTTAGGCTAATTTTTTTTTTAAATTTTAAATAATTGGACACGTTATTTCATGATTTTCTGATTACGTATATGAAGAAAAAACACATATCAATCAACAAATTAAAAAAATTTCTTTTTTTTTATGTGTGTAAAATTCTACCGAAAATTTTCGCCAATGCTATATTTTGTCTATAATATATACCGATTGCTTAAGTTTGATTGGAATTGCACCACTATTTATATTTGACAGGATTTCATACTTATAACGGTTTCTACTTGAGTTTTATTTCAATCGAAAAAGAACATAAAGATAATTTTCTAATTGTTGAATCACACTTTAGAAAAAGTAAGTGCCAGATAAGTTATGAAAAGTGATACAAAATCACAGAGATAATTATTTTACTCCATAAATTATATTTTTATCTTAATGTTCTCATTTACCAGCCATTGTGAATTTGTAAATATAATGTTGTTCAAAGGAATTTAATAGTTATAAGTTCTAAAAATCTCTCTCAATAAACCCGTATAGGAGAACAGCGACTCACTCACTCATCACTAGATCACCGGAACTATTAGACCTATATACACTCAGGAACATTGAAAATAGCGACCCAAGAAGAAAGCATCGGATTGAAATGAAATTTGATACACATAATGACACAGATGAGAGATTCACTTGATCTCAAAAACAAGACAATTAAACGAATACAGGGTGTGCAATGACACAAATACTGGGCAACTTCAATAGCGCGTTGGACCACCTCCAGCTGCAATACATGCCGCCACACGGTCCGGCATAGAGTTGATTAGACACCTTATGTTGTCCTGAGGCAGATGGGCCCACAAATCTTGAACAGCCAACTCTAAATCATGTACAGAGTGACACGATGGCATCTGCCGTTTTAGCTGATCCCACACGTGCTCTACAGGGGACAAATCGGGGGAACGGGCCAGCTATGGAAGAATCTGAAAATGACGTAGGAAGTCTTGAGCAACTCTTGCTGTATGCGGACGAGCCTTATCTTGCTGGAAAATTGCCCCTGGGAGACCATTAGGAAAGGTCCTACATGGGGTCGAAGAATATCATCAACGTAACGTTGGCTCGTTAAGGTTCCACGCATCACAATTAAAGTGGACCGGCTATCATAGGCTATGGCCCTCCAGACCATTACACCAGCTGTGCGGGCAGTGTGACGTAGAACAGTGTGGGGGGAATTGTACCGCTCACCAGGGCGCCTCCACACCCGTACAAGGTTATCATCTGTCCCCAAAACAAACCGGGATTCATCATTAAACACAACATTTTGCCAATCTGTGACATTCCACATTGATCTGGCTTGGCACCACTGTAGACGCAGTTGCCGATGTTCCGGTGTTAAAGGGAGTGCACGGAAAGGGCGCTTGGATTTAAGATTTGCTTCTGCAAGGAGTCTAGAAATTGTTTGTAGAACAATTGCTACGCCTACGTCTGCTCGTATCGTTGAACGAGTCACTGTGGGGTCCACAAGTGCTTGTTGCACGTTCCTTCGATCCTCTCTGCTCGTGGTCTTCCTGGTCGCTCCAGACCCGGTTTTCCACTCGTGGGTACTTTCTCGTGTCCACTGCTCTCAACAATTTCTAACGGCATACTCCGAACGATCCACTTGGCCAGCAACACGGCGCGTCGACCAGTCTGCAGTTTTCATCCCGATGATCAGACCTCTCTCAAGCTCGCTTAACTGTGAGAAATGTCTTTTAGCACATTTACCTGGCATGTTTCGCTTACCAAAGTCTTCCTACAATCGGCGGTAATCGTCACGTTTATGAATCTTCGAATTTGCGCTGGCTTATATAGCACCCTCTTCCTGATTGTAGCGACCCCTCGGCGTGTATGAGCATGCGTATTGGCTCAAAACTTGGATCATTTGCATATTACATTACGCTGTACTTATTTGCAAAGTTTCGCGATTGTACTTAGCTTCCTTCTTGGGTCGCTATTTTCAATGTTCCTGAGTGTACTTGAAATTTAGCAGGCTGCATCTTTTATTGAGTAGAGATTCTCTAAGAACGAATTTTTCAGGAATCGACTATCAAGAGGGACAGCTGGAGTACACGAGCGTTATAGATTAAAATTTTCATTTTTTGTTTTACTAGACTTACAGACAAAAAATTTGGCAAGCATATTGAGTTGAGATTCATTAAAAATGGGTTTTAAGAAAATTGTCTCGGTATGAGGAGATGGTTTATGTGGGCTTAAAAGATAAATATACTTCTATTTCCCATACCATTCTCATCCTTTTTAAATCACTAATGTAGGACTATTCCCACTTTAAAACTGAAGAGTATAATTTTAAAGTTGTTGACAGTTTAACTTACTTAGGCCCAGAAATTAACAATAGAAACGATTGTACTACTGAAATCCAAAAGAGAATTATTATGGCTAATATATGTCTTACTGGGATACGAAAATATATGAAATCGAATTTAATCAAAAGAAAAACATAACAAAAGAAAGTTCTATTGCATAAAAGTCTTGTAAGATCAATATTAACTTATGCATGTGAAACTTGGTCCATGTCTCGAACATATGAGATCATGATAAGTATCTACGAAAGGAAGATTTTAAGATTTATTTTTGGAGGAATTTAGGAAAATAGAACGTGGCAAAGAAGATCAAATTTCGAGCTCTGTCAATCATATAAAGAATCTGACATTGTTAACTTCATCAAAGTACAACGAATTAAATGGACAGGTCACTTTGTCAGAATGGACGAAGACCGCACCACTAAAAAAAATTCAATGCCCAACTAATTGGCTCACGGAGGAAAGGCAGGTTAAATCTTATATGGATTGATGGCCTAGAAAAATATGTCCTAGTTTTTAGAACTAAGAATTCGAGAACACTAGCAGGAAGAAGGCTAGCCTGGAAAAGGCTTCTTGAGAAGGCCAAGGCTCACCCAAGGCTGTCGAGCCACTGAGAAAAGAAGGTATTGCAATAAAAAGCGATGCTACAAAAAGTGTTTTACCGTAAAACTTCTATATCTTGTCATACATTAAGCTAGGTACTAGAAAAATGTATCAAAGAAATAAAGGCAGGGAAGTAACAACCATCTAACTATTATGACGTATATTTATCAGAGCGTCATAGTGCAATGCTTCAGTTAAAAAGTTACAAAGTATCCTTAAATTTAGCGCTCACAAACATTCTCTCCATATATTCATAATACAACCATTATTTTAGCATTTCATAAGCTTCCCGCATTCTTTCGGTTGAAGTAGACGCGTGATGGCATTGCGTCTAGCAGACACTTCAAAGTGAAACCGCGGGAAAACAAGTCGAAGATCGTTTAAGCAGTCTTCGAATATTTTTTTTTTGTTTCTTTCGGGTGTTATTTAAAGAGCTACTATATGTGAGTAGGTAATTCCCTAACGATCAATCACCTGAAAAACGCTATAGTTAAGATGCCGCTACTGCAATTTTTAACCACAGATCTGAAAGGAAGTTTAATGTGTTCAACCACGCTTTTGAAAAGAGAACTTGGTATCTGAAGTATTATTTTACAAAACGCGCAAGACTACTTGAAATTTCTGATAAGTAATGGATGTTTTTTAGCTAAAAAGTTTTTTGAAGAACCCTGAAACACGTCGTAACAAAAATTTCTGAAATAAAGAAATGATGCATTTTTCTATACATAAAAAAAATAGTTTTTTTTACTTTAAATTTAAGATTTAGGATATAAAATCTTTATTATGTGTTATTATTTTATAAGACACAAAAATGTGTGTAATTATTTTAATTTTTTTTATCTCGGTATTTATTAGTTTATGTATTATTAGAGCTAATATTGCATTGCGTGGGAGTTTAGCATTGTTCAAAAAAATTATGTCCACTTAAAAAAGAATTAATATATTTCAAGAAATTTCTGTACATTTTTCCTTACCTTCAAGAGTAATATACGAATAAGAACGAGAGTAAATGAAGAATTTAAATATTATACAACACAAAAACTAGAGAAGCCCTTTTTTTACCAGTGTTAATTACCGTTAGTTTAAACTTTATGTTTAATTTGTATAATATTGGTAATTAATAATTGCATTATAAGTAATTATTAATACGATATAAATAGGTGGACTAAGTTCTAAGGATTTTCATATTTTTAACACACACCCATGCAATTAAATTTAAACTTTTAGTTAAATTAAGTATGAAATTTAAGAATAATGGGAAAATCTGTCTAAAGAAATACAGAAAGACTTTTTGGAATGGAAACTACAATTGCTTTGATGAAATCGCTTTCATTGTAGATTGAAGTATTGATTACAACTATTTTATACATAATGCTTTTAATTATAAGAAATAAAACTAACTAATTTATTGCTAAGGAAATGTAATTTGTTAGGAAAAAATATCAGAAGATGAAAGAAATTTATACCTTCTTAAAGAATGCCGTAACGGAAATTCGATTAACATTTGCTTTCGTAACAGATCTGTAATTCAATTTCGACAATTAGGTGATACTTAACTCCACTAAAAACTCCGGAAATAAATTGCTGTTTAATATACAATTTACGTCTTTTACATTCTTGAGAAACATAAACTACAAATTCGAAGAAATTGAAGGAGTTGTTCTTAGTTTTTTCATTACTTATAAATTAGCACATCGATTAATGAATTGGCGAAGGTTTTGAAGAATATGCGCCAAAATTTCATTTAGATTTTGAAGAATTGCCCAACTAATAAGAGATATTATGCATTTGAAACTGAACAGGGAAAGTGTTTTAATTAGTGGCTCATTGATATTTACGACATTTGAGGAAAACGGTTGATATTAAACGACTAATACATAAGTACCGTTTTTTTAACACTTTATCACCTACTGTACTTATAAGTACCCCACTCACTTTAATAGAATAACCATTTTTACGAATTATCTGACGATGCTTACCAGGAATATTCTTTTAAATCCATTCTTTCAAGATATATGGCAGCTCTGGTTCTATGATGAGTATTTTAGCGAAGGCGAATAGTTTTAGAACAGAAGTTGCGTATTCAGCTGACATTTTGATCGGATTGCGAAGATTGTGATTTTTGTTCCGAAAAAGTAGTTAATGTCAAAAGGTGTCTTATTTTTTTATATGTTTAGGAAGACCTTAGAAAACGATTTGACTGTTTATTTTAAGTGAACAGTGTATATAATTAATTTGACAGTTGAATAACTTCCTGGTGCTCATAAGTATCGACAGCACACTGGGTGTTGGAACGAGCTGTTTTTTTTTCGTCCGTGTGGCTTACTATTGTTTTTTGTTGTGTTGTAGTCATCATTATAGCGCAATAGAGTTATGCCTTTTTTAGCATTTCTTTTTGCTTAACTTATTTATTTTTGCTTTTCTATTCTTTTACTTTAACGTTTTCAAAAAAATTTGAACTTTGAATCTGAGCTTGTTTTTTTTCCCCCCACACAATTAAATGAAATATCTGTTCTTATTTCAAAATTTAAGAACATATTAGTTTTTTTATGTGAAACTGAGATTTAACAATAACAGGAGATTTTCAAGGCGCTATTAATATTATTATTATTTCCTTTTTTTAGAATGTTTGGAAAGAAGAAACTCTGTCTTCAAGAGGATTTGGCTTTATTACAGAACACCCTATCTGAAATCAATGATGTACTAACAGAGGATTTTTCAGATGAAGAAGTCCCAGTAAATAATCTGCTGATGACAACCAAGAGATTGAACTCAAGGTGCAGTAGTTCATGTTAGAAAGCACACAGCCGTAGGTAGCCTAGTGGTTAGAGCATCGGACTCCAGACTGGAAGGCCTGGGTTCGATGCCCGATGCCACCAAATACCCTCCGAGTACACACGGAGTACGTGCTCGTTAAATCAGTGGGTCCGTAGTCTTGAGGGCTGTGTCACGAGCACAGAGACCGGAGAATATTTTCCTCCCCTTCAGTTTCCATGCAGAAATTGTGGAGGTGGAGATAGGGGGTGTCGCCATCTATCGCCCCTTCGGGGAATTTCACTGAGCTAAATCGCACTGTCACCTGTATGGTACTCAAGGACAGGCGTACCTCTAGCCCCATGCCACGATGAATTTCGTGGGCCTCGATCTGACTACGTCAGACAGGTGGCATTAGAAACAACAAAACACAGCATTTCTTATCCCAGGATACAGTACTTAAAAAAACATTGAATCGAAACCTCACTTAAAATGCACAACGTGAAATGAATTTCTATGTATTAATGAAGAAAAATCTGTTTTACTTTGAATATCATCAAATTAAGTTTATGTGTAAAAAGAGTAAATAAATTTTAAAATTTTAATTATCATTAAAAATGAATATTTTGTGCTGTAAAATATTACTGTTCTCTGGTTATTTAGCATTTTTAAGAGTTAAAACTTCGTCTGTCTTTTCGTTTTATGAGAATATTTGAGACCTTTGTGGACTGACGGTACTTTAAAGTACCAATTTAATTAATTAGCTCTAACAAATTAAATTTCTCGAAGTTGAGTGTTTTATTTATATCAGTGTAGCGCACACAAAATTTTTTCAAGGGAGGTGTCCAGAATCGAAAGTCCACCATTTTGGTTTTATGCTCCGATACGCCGCCCAACATATTCTTTTGATTTTGTCGATTTTCAGGAACAACAACAACACAAAATTAAGTTTTGAATAAGTAATTAGCATTAATTAATAAAATTAATTATTAATAACAAATACATAATTAAATTTTACGTAATGTATACATAGGATTATAACCAATTGAAAATAAAATCAAGGGCTTTGGGGGGTGTCAGGAACCCTAGGACACTCCTCTTGTGTGCGCCACTGATTTATATACATCCCTTCATTTTCAACATAGTGATTCAAAAAAACTATTGCATGAAAAAATTTGCAGTCAATCATAATGTGGTTGATAAAGGGTTAAAGTGATAACTTTTTTAAGCGCGTTTTGCTGAAGAGTGAATCTAAATTAAGCGTCAGGTTTTTGGGTGCATTACGGTCACTCGATTTTGCTCGGCACCAGTCGGCGACATTCGCTCAGTCTTGAATTGAAAACTTTTTAGGGGCGTATTTCTTTTTTAAGCAAAGATTTCATGCACCCTTTTCTGCGATGAAGTTTTATTTCCTTTATTTGAATATTATTATCATGCAGCACACTTCCACTCAATTCCAACAAGTGAACGAGAGGCGAGGAGTGCAAGCAAAAATAATTGAAAAAAAAAGGATTATTCTTATTTAGAAAGTAGAAAGAACATTTAAACACAAAAATGTGCCAAAAGAATTAAAAACCGAAATTTTAATAAAGTTTATTGTCTAAAAAGTTCCCAATATTTTAGTTTATGTTTGTAATGACAATTAAGAGATATCGAAAAAATAAAAGTATTAATTGTGAGTAAATACGAACCCTCTCCTTTTGTTTACTTAGAGAATTATAAGAAAAGTAAACGGATCTCAGGGTACAAGTTTTCCTAGAAGAGTGTATACTGCGTTATATAAATTATATGAACGATACTTACGTATTATCGCAACGGTAGTGGCGATATTATATGAAAGGAAGCACATGATTTCCAATTCAGCGCGTACGACACATGGGAAATCAGGAATGCTAACTTGGCGAGTTATCTTGAACATTGGCATTGTTGCGGTAGTATGAAATTACCATATAAATATATATATCATTTAAATATAATCTCATAATTTACAAATAAATATTTTAAAATAATTAGATTAATTGACATTTAAATCGTATATACTCCTACATAAATATACAATAATGCATAGTATGAGTGAATATTAACGACGCATTTTTCAGATACACGAAGTCTTTTGGCGATGGACCTCGTAATTTTGGCCACGGTCAAGTGGTGAGGATGACACCAGAGCTAGAACCCCCTCTCTTCTAATACTACACGACACCAATGGAAGAACGTTTGAGCTTTCGACAAATTTAACGTGCATCTCTCCCCTACATGGCAGGTTTTCAGTGGTACTGAATTCAAACTCATGACACGCCAGCCACGAGCCCGCTACCTTAACCACTATGCTACCGCGGCGTCGTCCTCTCAAAACTTGCTTTTAACCTAGCAATAGTCCTTGTTATATGGTGATCTCCACTTGCATTACAGAGTGGATGCTTTATAGCAGTGGTCTTAAAACTGTGTTCCACGGAACCCTGGGGTTCCACGAGGCATAGTTAAGAGTTCCATGACATTATTTTTGCAGGAAATTCAAAACTTTATTTAACATGTTTCGGACTGTCCGATTTAGGTCAAATAAGCACCGTTTTACTGTATAATTTGTTGCCATTTTAAAGGTAGCTTTATAATGCCTCTCTCATGGAAGCCTTGGTCCTTATTGGCCCAAAACTCTAGTAATCGATTTTCACAATCTTCTCTTGATCCCAATTTCTTATCACTCAGTAAGTTTTGCAATGCGAGAAAAAGGTGATTATCTCTTGGTGCCAGGTCCGGACTATATGGTGGATGCATTAAAACTTCCCAACCAAGCTCACAGAGTTTCTGGCGAGTCACTACATACGTGTGTGGCCTGGCGTTGTCCTGATGGAACACAACACCTCTTCTGTTGACCCATTCTGGCCGTTTCTGGTCAATCACTAGCTTCAAACGGTCCAGTTGTTGACAGTAGAGATCTAAATTTAGTGTTTGGCCATAGGGAAGCAACTCATAATAAATTATTCCTTTCCAGTCCCACGAAATACACAGTAGAACCTTCCTGGCCGTTAGTTCTGGTTTGGCCACCGTCTGAGCTGCTTCACCGCACTTTGACCACGATCGTTTTCGCACAATATTGTCGTATGTGACTCATTTCTCATCACCAGTCACCATCCGTTTAAGAAATGGGTCCATTTCCTTCCGTTTGGCCAAGGCTTCGCAGATGGAAATTCGATCCATCATGTTTTTTGGTGTTAATGGGTGTGGCACCCAGACATTAAGCTTCTTTTTGAATCCAACTTTGCGCAAATGGTTTAAAACTGTTTTATGGTCAATCTTTAACTCCTGGCGATACTACGACTACTAACATGCGGGTCAACTTCAATTATTTCTGTGATTTTATCAACATTTTCGACGACGGCCTGCCTGTGTGAGGTGCATCTTTAACATCAAAAATACCTGAACAAAAAACCGAAATTGCATGTAATTAGCTGTTACAGTATCGGCACCATAAACACCATTCACAATTTCAGCCACCTGGCTAGCATTTTCCAAAGAAAAACTGTAAAGTGTACCGAATTTTCTCTTTGTTGACTTTCCCTTTTAACGCCCTGTAACTCACAACTGAATGGACCAAACAAAAACAGCAAAATAATTTTTTTAGTGTGAAATGTCACCTTGACAATGAGCCTAAATTTGAAATTGTTTGATTGATACTTCACAAGATATCGACACTGCAACCATCTATCGAAAAAATAATGGATTCCTTTTCCCCCAACCTAATATATTAATTGCTAGATAGAGAATTTTTTTATTGTTTACGATCCTGATTTCCACGAGATAATTTTATACTCGTTAGTACAATGTCTTGCAAAACTAAATAGTTTTCTAATAGAAAATGCACCTTATTATATTCGTGAAAAAACCCCTACGGATTCGATGTTAAAAACCTAAACTTAAGCAAGAAGAGATCCTAAATTTTACTTTGCAAATTCATGTAAAATACACAGTATTTCTCACACAGCTATGAACATTTTACTGCTATTCAGGGCAATGTGTATCAATGAAAAATATTTCTCAACGTGGGTGGCTACAAAAACAAAGTATAGAAACAAATGAACTCGGAATATGTAATGCGATTGCAGTTATTCTCAGTAGACCTAGACTTCCACAGTTTGTGTGAAAAAAATGCAAGCACATATTCCTGTTACTTAACATAATGCATGGGCGGGTGACACTTGAACCACAGATTAATATTAATAATAAATAAATTATATTAAAAGTAGATTAAATTTTTTAAATAATAAATATACTAAATACTATTTATAATTACCTTTACATGATCTATTGTTGATCTACTTTAAATATTATTTTGATATATTCTTCTAAGTGAGTGTGTAGAATAGGGTTTCACGAAAATGATTTTTAGTTCTAAAGGTTCCATGAAAACACCTTCTAGTTCTAGGGGTTCCGTGAGTTGAAAAAGTTTCAAGAGTACTATCGGTGAGTCTATATTGAAAATACAATATATGAGTAAAATTCTAGCTTAATTCCCTTTTTGGTGACGGTGAAAAAAAGGGTACCAAATTGCAACATCAGCTCATTTTTATGCATTGTACTTAAATCCAATAAGGTAATATTTCGCCAAATTGGGGATAAATAAAAATGTAAAATAAAATAGGATAAATCTTAATAAATATATAAAGAGATTGAGAAATGCTACACACCCACATACCCCCCTCCCCTAACTTTCTTTTTCTACATTGAACTCTGATTAGATTTCTTATAAAAATATAAAAACACGGAGAACTATAGTTTAATTTCAGAAAGCTAGTCGCGCATTTTTCGCGTGATTTTAGAATCATGTCAAATAGATATTTAGCTACCAGTCTAATGTTATTGCATTGTATCGTGCCAACATGGCGAAATTCTACGATGATTTGGTAGAAAAATACGTAACGTATCGAAATCAAATTAGTTCGGTACTTACGTATTATCGCAACCTATTGTCAACATTATATAAAACGAAGCATATGGTTGTCAATTGAGCACGTATGACGCATAGAAAATCGTGGTTGTCAATTTTGCGAATTATTAATAGAGTTGGCAGTTGTTGCGATAATACGTAAGTACCATTAGTTCCAAAAATATTTGGGTACATATGGTTTTATCGCATTTTTAACCCGTTCAGGACCAGGAGATTGTTCTAGTTAAGCCCAATTTCATTTAAAAATTCATAAAAAATCTTTACTGTAATAAAGTATGCCGACAAAAAAATTTATAGTTTATAATCATTCCAATTTCCATAAATTCTAAATTAGGATCACACCGATTATGGGCCTAAAAGTGGGCAAAATACAATCTCAAATACTGTTAAGTGATCCCATATATGTGATCATGGTCTTGAACAGGTTAAAAATATGGTTTGACTAGAAATATTTTAAAGATTTTGGTAATTACATATTATTCCGTCACCAATTTCATCAAATCAAAACACGCCGCCAAATAACGCGATATGCAACAACAGAAACCTTTTCTCCATAATGACAATAGCGATCGAAACATTTGGCGACGTCTTTTGATTTGGCAAAATTGGTCGTCCTTGTAATAGGTAAGTACAAAATTTCTCAAAAGCAATTTCATTATGCAGGAGTTTCATTTGCCTATAGAAAACGAAATAGCAGATTTTGAAAGAATAAATGAAACAAACAAAAAAAGTGAACAACTTTTGTTGGGACCAATAGGCTATAAATAGTTTAAAATCAATATGATCTAACTTTAATGAGAACAATGAAAAAATAATGTCTACCAGTTTCGTGATCTTCGCGATTCATTGTCCTCCAGTATTTTTTCAAACTCTGCAGTAGCTATGCACCCTATTTCTGATCTGTTTTTACCATAATGGAACAATTCTCTGGGTATGTAACCCGTATAGCCGAGAACATGCTTATGCTTTCGTCTTAAATCTTTCGCTGTCAATTCATGCTTATTGCAATAAAACTTAACTTCTTCTCTATCAGTAACGTATTCTGGAGGTTCGTTATAGATTGGTCGCAATCTATTCCCACCCACTGCATGTTTGGCAAGTCGAATGTGAGTCATCGTCCCGTAGTTTTCCCCCACACCATCAGATCTTCTGATACAAGTGCCAGGAGTAAATCCTGTGTAGCCCGGAACAAAGTAAGGATCGAGTGACTTATGAGGATTCTCCATTCGCATCTTGGGCTTCTGTCTTGGTGGAGACACAAATAGATTGACGAATTCCAGATCCGTTTTCAATGGATTCATTCTGGATCCAGCAACTCGATGGCCATGAAGTAATTCGCGCGTATAACACCCGTAAGAATTTCCTATCATGAAATGTCTCGTTGGTCCTGATCCAGGAGTCCATCCTGTATACCCTGCTACGAAATAAGGTTGAGGCGGTACATTAAGTTCCCATATTTGAGTAGTAACTTTGTCATCTGGCTTATGCGAGAAGCTGTGAATTCCATCCCCGTCGTATCTGATTGGGTTTTCCGGACACACCATACAATTTCTCATGACACGTTGGTTAACTAGTATTATTAAGAGGAAAACTTGTATTATTGAGTGCTTTATGCCTTAAGATAGTATTACAAAAATATTTTTAAGAAAATGAGATTAAATTTATGTTGTTTGTAATTTAAGCTAAAACAATACTGTTTTGTTGCCATTTTTAAATACCTTATTTTTCTTGTTGGTTGATTGTTGGTGATTCTTTAGCTTTTAATGCGCTACAAAGCTGTTTTATTTCAAATAATCAAATATCAGTCCTTAGCTAGAATAAATCTACTGTTTCAGTATTAAAGAAAGGTAAATGTTTAATGGTCCCTAAAAGAGTAAAAATATTCCATCTGTATAAAATATTTCGCAATGAGGAATAAAGGTGCAATCAGATCTACCACGTGTATATTGTTTAATGAATTACTGTTACTTCATGTAAGTTTAAACAACAAAGTTGGAAACGAATGCCCACGGCTTCAAAATACGAGGTACCTTACCAAAAAAACAGTATTACCCTCTCATCATAATTAATAAGAAAAAAGAGAATAATTAATTGAAAGTTCCATAAAATTTAAAAGATACTATCAAAATTATTAACAACAGCTCAGAGCCGTTCTAAAAGAAAGCTTCTCACCAGTAGCTGAGGACATACTACCAGTGAGAGAGCGAGAAATAATTCAATCAGCAAGTATGGAACATATTTAATGAGGCACCATCCCGGAGGGAAGTGGTAGAAATCTGTGCTCTTCTCTAATTCGTCCTTAACGGAACGAAATCAGAAAGTAGACATGGAATTTGGAAGATAAAAAAGATGAAATGGGAAATAAAAGCAATTAATGCCGTGGTGCTCGTGGTACATGATGTTTAAATAAAGGGAAAGGACAAACACTGCTGAATCGTGTAGTGATGACGGGAGAGAAGAGACGGCGAACGAAAAGAGAAGGCGCTGACACAGAAAGTGTCCATAATGGAAAATGAGTAAAATAAAAGATGATCCACAAAAGATGTGGAAAAGGAGAATAATTGACATGGTGGAATCGAATGGTTTGAAATCAAAATAAAATTTCCGCATGAGTTAACAAACAGTAATAATACAAGTCATAGTCACATGATAGTGAAAAACACGTGATTCCAGCCAATCAATTCAAAAACGCATACGACGTCATAGTCATACGATAAAAATTATCTAGTGTTTCCAGCTAATCAGTTCACGCGCTCCAGTGTTGCCAAGTTTTGCTCTTTGCAGAAACTTTCTCTTAAAAAGTACCTATGTATACAGAATGTATTTTATTTAAAAGTATAAACGTAAAATATGATTTTTCTTAATTTAAAAAAATCTTTTTGAAGAAATTTTTTTTTCCTAACATTTAAACATCTTTACCCAATTATGAAATTTGCAATTTTATCTGAGTTTTACAAATAGAACAAGTACAATTAGTTTAATGTTTGTTTTGAATTCAATGAAAAACAAATGTTTGTTTTCATCATGTGACTTCATGAATGGAGCCCATTGAAATAAAAATGATTATATTGTGTTTTCAAAGTGCGACACAAAAAAATCGAGACTAAGTATGGAGTTTGAAAAAAGAGCAAAATTGACAACAACTGTTTTTGGTGACGTCCTCTCACGCATCACCTCTATCCAAGTGGCCAGTTTTGCTTTAATTGATCAGGCAGTTGGGAGAACTGCGTCATTGAGTGCACACGTACAACTGTATTTTGCCGGAAAAAAATGTCGAATCAACATCGTTTCTTAAGAAACTTAAGAAATCAGCCACGAAAACATCTTAAATATTAACTGAGGCTTATGGAGATGAAACTTTGTCCCGTGCACATGTGTTTGAATGTGAAGATGATGAACCTGCTGGGAATCCAAGGTGAGCGATTCCAGACCATAGCATTGCCAAAATTCGTGATATGAGTGGGTTCTCACTCACATCGATGGTCAGACTGTTAATCAACACCACTACGTTGAAATACTAAAAATATCGTGAAAGAATTAGGGAAAAAAGGCTAGAATTGGGGAGTGAAGAATGGCTATTGCACCAAGACAATGCACCCGCTCACACGGCCTATCTATCAAGCAGTTTCTGATCAGCAAAAACATTACGGTGATGGGGCATCTTCCTTATCCACCTGATTTGGCCTCATGTGAATTTACTTTTATTCTCTACAGTTAAATCTTGTTTAAAAGTAACCCATTTTACTTCACTTAAAGAGGTTCAAGCAAAAACGGAGAATCTCCTGAAGGGCCTTTCAAAAACCTCGTTCCAGGACTGTTACCAGCAATGGCAACACCGAATGCAGAAGTGTGTAAATGCTGAAAGGAACTGCTTTGAAGGCGATAGTGTCATGGAGAACTGGTTCTGTGTGTGTATGGACAATGATTTGTTGGACCAGTCTCATTTTTTTGTAAATTGTTATCATTATTGAATAATACGAGCAATTACAACACACTTTTTTTAAAAAAACATAAAAAAATATTCTTCTTATTGAACCAAGTCAGTTTTATGTAAGGTCGGTCGGAAACTACAATACTGACAGTTAAATTGGCTCTTTCTGATGTACCTTTTCTCAAAATCTGTTATATGTACATGCTTGAAATTTTTCATGCAATTAAAGTACACCTTTCTCACTATACTGAAATGAACTTTTAGCTAATTTTGAATGTTTTAATAATTTATAAAATATTTTATCAAACATAGGGAAATTTGACACATTCTTCACATAAAAAAATTGTAAAAATTAAACTTTTGAGTTTTTTACAAAAAGTTAATTTTACAGTATATATTAGCCATCATTATAAATATGTCAAAAACTTACATACCTGTGAACATTATTTTCCCAGAAAAGATGCATCGAAGATCAAAAATTTACATTTTGAGATAAAAGAACTTTAATGCATAATTACTCTTTTTATTAAAACATTCCTCCCCATACTCCAAATGATCTACATTTTTTTAAATCTCAGCATCCTCTCTCTTCCTTTTAAGTCTTTTTTCTTTCCTAACTTTCTTTGTTTTTTTTTCTTAACCTGAGTATTTAGCCTTTAACAGCCTTTGTTTGTCGAGGCACTCCATTGTTTGTACCGTGTAATCACCAGGCTCAAAATTAAGTTTTCTCAAAATTTCTGGTTTTGATACATTTCCCACAGGGCCGATCCTAGGGTATCGGCCGCCCTCGTGCAAACACCTAATGTGCCGCCCCCTAAAGAACTTTTCATATTTTGACTAATACTTAACGTTGACGTTAAAAACTCATCTACTTATATAAGAATAAAAAGTAAAACACATTAATAATAACTCAAATAAAATTTGAAGTGATGAACTTCATTGAAGTGCGGCAAAATTCTTTAACAAAATAATAAACTAACAAAAATATAACCTTTAAAATAAAAAATAAACGTTTTATATTTACAAATGCAAAACAACAGAATTTACTCAAAAAATAGAATCTAACTAGAGGACCCGACAGACGTTGTCCTCTAGTTCGCATCTTAAATTCAAAATAAATCTTTTTTGAAAATTCGATACTGCGATCGTAGCGCAGCCTGCCGGATCCAATATAAAACATTCCAAGATCAACAATTTATAAATAAAAAATTAATTAAATAAACATTTCTATAAACCGAATTATAAATCTAAACCATTCTCGAGTCCACTGGAACAGACAAAAACTTTCATCAAAATCGGTCCAGCCGTTTAGAAGGAGTTCAGTTACAAGCACACGCACAGAAGAATTACATATATAAAGATTATTTGAAAAGATATTAATTAAAAACGCTAAAAAGCGTGTATCGCGCGTCTGAATTTTCGTAACAATAAAGACCGGGTTTGGCCAGTTTGGCTGAAAATCAGTTTTCGACGCCAACTTACGACTTTTTCAATTCCTACTATTAGCTCACGATCTCTATACATATTTTGTTTGTTTGTTTGTTTATTTATCTTAGTGGAATTTTCAATCGTTAATAAAATACATTTTAAAGCGCTCGATTGAGCTGAAATGTAATGTACATGATTATTTTGGATGACAATACAATAATTTAATTATAATTAATAAAAATTAATTGATTAAAACTAATTATTTAAAAAATTACAAATACATCCACGTTGGCGACCCTTTTGGCGACTTATGTCAAAATTTGAAAAGGAGTTTTCTCACGTGTTAAAGCGTTCAGTTGAAAGGAAATTTTATATACACGATTGTTTTGGATGACAAAACGATACTTTAATGATAATTAATAAAAATTAATTGCCACTTAATGTTGTGATTCTGTCATATGTATATACATATTTATATTAATTCTAACTATTTAATAAAATGTAGCTAAAATAAATTTTTCCTTGGTTGATCTAAGCAGGAATTTATTTAAAAATTTTTTTATATTGTTTGTGTTTATAACAATAGCGTTGTTACAACAATGCAGGGGAATGTTGAGTTGTATTTTTTGAATGTTTTTAATTAATATCTTTTTAACTAATTGCGATATCGTACCGAATTGTGAATCTAAACCATTCTCGAATTTACTTGAACCCACACAAAAAATTTCATTGAAATCGGTCCAGCCGTTTAGGAGGAGTTTTGTGAGATACACACGCACAGAAGATTTTTATATACAAAGATATAAATAAATACTAAGGCACAAATCTCGTGAAACGAAAAGTATATGAATCAGTCCTTCTACTAAGACTAAGTAATAAACTATACCGTAAAATCCGGTGTAGAACGCGCTCTTTTAACTCAAAAAAATAAGGTCGAAATTTACGGGTGCGTGTTATACACCGGGTATAAAAATGAGAGCTTTAAAAATACAAAAAGATGACCATAGAAAAAGGTCAGACTTTTACATATATCGAAATACTATTTCTGTGAAAGAAATAACATTCCTTATGAACTTTTTTAAATGGTTGTAATTCTGAAAGTACATTATTTTTTACTAAAGCTAGGAATAATACTCGAATAAAGGACTTCAAAACATAAGATCATTGTGTACATGCATTTCAGGTTTCTTCGTAAAAAAGGGTGTGTGTGTTATACGGCGAATATGTGTAGGGGCACACGTTATACGCCAGATTTTACTGTAACTATAAAATAAATTTTCTGGCTTTCTGAGAAGCAAATTTGTTAATAGTTTCGGATAAATCAATTTTTTCTGAGATTTCGGATTCAATTGAGATTATGGCCAAATCTGAAAACCTTTCTCTTGTGTCATATTATTTCTCAAGTAATTTTTAATTTACTGAAGCTTCTTTCACCGGAAGCTACAGAAACAGGTAAGGTTAAAAAAAATGTTAATGCTATAGCGAAGTTGGGAAAACAGGGAATAAGATCATTTTTCACTATAATTTCTAATATCTTAGTTGGATGTTTTTTACCAGGAAAAATATTTTTGAATAAAGTTATTTCATTGAAGAACTAACTGTATACCGTCTATATCTTATTTTTGGAATTTCTTTTTTATTTTCTCTTATTGTTCCAACAATAGGTTTTTTTTCTTTTCAAAAGTTCATCTGAAAGTTGATAAGATGTGTGTACCAGTTGTTTCCTTTAAAGTCACGTTCTTCGCAAATGTTTATGTGTCTATACACTTAAAACACTTATTCCCAACTGTATCTCCCTCTTCTTAATCTGGATCGATTTCAGTGGAGGAATCATACTTGCTGTTACACTCTTTAACATTTGATTCTTCCTCATCATAATCACGAACAGAATTTCTTCATACGAAAATACTGATGTACTATATCTGTTAATTACTGTATCTATTAAAATGCCAGGCCATTGAATATCATTAGGCAACGGGCTTTCTTCATCATAAATACAATAATACGCCAATGAGCATCATGTCTTGAAGATTTAAAACGTGCTCATCATAAAACAATAATACGTAGCATCGGTAACGATTCACGCGCAGGGTATGACATACCCGAAGAGGCGGTATCCAAAAATATGTATTTAGAATTCACCTACAAGCTAAGGCCCCTCAAAGAATATGATCTTAAAGTCAGCTACACGAAAAACTATAGATTTTCCAAAAAAAGTTTAGAAGGACTGTTGAAAAAATGTAGACGGTGGGTATGACATACCCTGCGCGGGAAGTGCCGGGTTTGAACTGAGAAAGATCTCTGACCTGATCCATTCTATATAGGTATAGTTAAAAATATTTTTAAAAGTATCTCTACTTTAGGGAAAGCCGAGACCATTTCTTTTGCAACTTCGATGCTTGCACAAAGCCTCGGGTCTGCCCGAAGGACGCGTTTTCCGATTCCGAGTCATATAATTTATTTCTCTGGAGCAGTGTAGAAGGAATTTCTGTGAATGCTTGAAAATAAAGTTATAAATTTTGAATTAAAAAATAACTAAATTTAATCGAATTTAAATTTTCAAACTTTTTAAAGTTTTCTATTTACTATTGCAAACTGTAAGTTTATTCCATGAAATATTTAGAAAATTAAAATAATAATCTTAAGCTTTTAAAATTTTTTTGCAAACTCTCAAAAAATTACATTTTATGTGTTTTTCAAATTTTCTGACTGGATTATGAAATTTCTGATTCAATACAAACATATTTTGTTTAATTCTTTTATTCTGTATAGAAATCAGTTTCATTTCTAGAACAAAACGTAGCTTTGCTTCCAGAGATTACTTATAGTCAAAATTATTAAAATATCTCCACCAAAAGTAAGCTTTCAAAAATTCAAAGAGTTTTTTAAAAAACTAGAAACCCACAATCACAATACTCTGAACTTGTAAAGTTTCTAAATACAAGTTAATAAAACATTAATATTATTATTATACTTGTTTGTTTTTTCAAACATCTTAATACTTTGAGACTAAACAGAATAATAAAACATTTCTAGAGTTTGAAATTTTTAAGATAAGTCAAAACTTTTTTTGACAAAGGCCACAATATCACAAAAGAAATCTAAAATTTTTTAACTTAATTTATATCTTAATTACATTAAAAATACTCAAGAGTATAACAACCTTACTACTTATTGAATGACTTTTCACACTTCTGTTTTGTTTGAAATCACTTACCTACTTTATAAATTGTTTTTATCATATTTTTATTTCTGCAATGCATTTTGCTATCATTTTAATTAAATAGTTTTTTACTACTAGGAGCAACTAAAAAATATTACCTATATTTTTCAACATTTATTAATGTTCTGTAAAAATAAACTTTTCATTAAATGTTTTTTATAAGAAATTTCTGCCATAGGTTCTGACGTTCTTTTTGTTGCATTTTTTAAAGATTTTAAATATTGCTATAGATTGTTATAGATGAATTTTGATTAACTTTATTAGAAGCAGACACAGAATGCTATACAGTATTTTAAAGAAATTATACGATTTTTATGTATTTAATTATTATACACATAATTATTAGGTTGCATTAAGTATTCTTTCAAATTCTCTGGGCCAAAAATCTTAACCAAGAAGGTATCGTGCAAATCACTCTTAAAATAGTAATAAATGCAAAAAGAAAAAAAAAGAATTTATGCTTTTCAAATTCAATCTTACAAAATAATAGTTCTCTTAGCAGTCTTAAAGTATATTAAAAAAATTATGTGTTTATTTCACGTTACCTCAATAAAAAGAAAAAAAAATATGTGTGTGTGTATCTTTAAGTAAACTTAACATACTTTATTTCTTTGAAAGCTCTTTTCCCAGTTTGAAGTAATTTAAATTCAATATTTAGAAATTATAGATTGGTTCATTTGTTACTAAACAAAATTATCGCAATACGTTATGATTACAAACAAAATCATCAAAATAAGTATAACTACGTTTTATTTCAATTTCGAGCTTTTGTTAGAATCCTTTTAAGTATGGTAAATAATTAATGAGTGTACTCAATGGTTCATTAGTGTTTTGTATTTTAAATGAACTACTACCATTTTTCATAAGTGACTAAAGAAGTTATTTTTATACGAGAGAGGCAAGGTAATATAAATATTCTTTCATTTGAATAACAATGCCAGTTGAAAATGTTTTAAGAAGATTATGGTACATTAAAGCTACGAAAACATACACTTAAATATGTTAATCAACATGAAAGTATTCTAAGAAACTTATTTATATTCATATATGTAAAACTTAAAATAAATAAATAAAATAGTAATAGCACAAATGCAACAAAATATTTTTTTTTCACTTTGCCTTACGCAATGATTAAAATACCTGGGCATTAAATCTTGAAAATCGAGAAGAGAATTTGAAAGTGAAAATATAGTTTCCTTTTTTGTTTAATCGTTTTTGTTCCGATTTTTGTCTTGTAAGAGCAGGAAGTTAAAAGAAATTAGTTCGGAAGTCAAATTGACGCCAAATTTCTTTAGTTTTCTTCGAAAAGGGGTCTTTTTTTCTGAGGGTCATTCTGCCCCATTCTTTTCATTCGTCCTTAAGCATGGCATAAATCTTGATCGTGCTTTTCATCACTTTTGTCCGATGTGTCGAAATTCTTCCTTAGCGCCCTCTCCCCCTTCCCCTATAGAACCAGTGTTGAGAACACATGATACTCGTTAAAAAATAATTAACTATAGACTTGGAGGATGACAGAAGACTTCTGGCTCTTATGGGCGAGATCTTTCTCGGAACGGGAAGCAGAACCCATGCTATTTGAATGCACTTTCTGTCTTATGGTTGTTACAGAAATAAAAGAGAACCGGGATAAGCAAAATCTAATATTCTCTTTCACTGGACTACTTCTGAAAAAATTTCAAATGCCAAGCCTACGTGTAGCTTCTTAGTGTGACGTTTATTACAGTCAATCAATTAACAGACGAAGGGGGTATTTTCATTTTTACAAGCAAATAACATTCTAAATGGATTTTCCCATCCCAAGTGTTATCTGTATTTCACTTCAAACGATATTTTTATCGAACCGCTTTGAATGAGAAGTTTTTCCTGCTTTCTGACCACATACTACTCCTTGTTTTCTCATAATTTTGAGTAATTTTATTAGCTTTTAAACTTTTTTTTATTGTGGGGCCTGAGATTCAAAATTCACACGGAAAATTTATATCGTTTGAAGCCGGTGACATTCTATTTTATAAACGTAGAAAGGAACTCTTAATATAACCATTAATAACGTTATACGAATTTTTTCTTACACACAACCGGAGCCCCTGTAGCTAAGGGGGCCCGATCATTGATACTGGCCCCCTGATAAGGCAGTCTACACCACTGATGAGAAGGAATGTTCCTCAGAATTTTAAATCCATTCTTGTTTTTCTCGAACTATGTTATGCTATCGGGAAATCGGGACTTATTTTGATTTTTCAATAACTATTTAAAATTCAGTATATGTATTTAACTTACTATAGATTTTATTTTGAGAAATTCCCCCAAACTTTGCTTGATTGATAGAATTATAAGCGGCCGCCCGCGTGTGGTGCACGCGCTGCACAGCTGCTAGGATCGGCCCTGATTTCCCATATTAAATGATGATAGTGAATCATACGTACCCAATGATAATACTTCTATTTATACAAATATTTTCTTCGTTACACGAGACCATATAACGTTTTTTACACTTTCATTGGGATTTTGTGTACCTCCATGCAAACACTTTTTTAGCAGTTCTGGATTAAATGTATTGTTTTCCCTATTTCATTCAACTTTTAAGCAAAAACAAAATACTTTGTTTGAATTTTTCACCATTTAAATGGGCGTGGTTCAGTTTCAATGATTATTTAAAAATAGGTTTTAAGGGCTTCTAATTACACTAGAGGTTAAATTAAGGTATTTTTAGAAAGGTTAAAATCTCTCTATATACAATTTGAAAATGTAAAAATCTCAAAATTGTCACATTAAAAAGATTTTAGATTTTCAAAACCCATTAAAATTTGACAGTGAACCAAATTTCATTTTCATTTACTTCAAATTATACTTGTTTTATGAGATAGTGATGGCAACGCTGAAACCATATCAATGGTGGTGGGGGGAGAGAAATAATAATGGGCATTTTGAAGAAGACTGAGTATTATTTCTTAGATTAATTTTTCAATGAAGGTGAACCACATTTACAAAATAGCTGTTTACTTCATTTTTTAAAAAAATATTAGAGTAGTTGAATGAGATTTCGAAAAAACTACTAATATTTTATTTCTTTCCTTGACTTTTAGAATAACGCAGAGAGAAAAGAGCAAATTTATTAATCCCTAAGCTACATACAGATGTTGAATTGGCGACATGCAAGCTAAGAAATTCTTATTTTGCACCAGTTCTCTTTCCTTTATTGTACTTTTCTCGCCTTTTCGTTACAAGTTACAATTACAGGTAGAGTTATAGAAATTCAGAACATTCACAAAAGATAAAAGTAGATATAATTTAAATGCATTACCAAACAATTTTATGAAAGATATAATAGATTATTTTACCAAAAAAATATGCTACATAAAGTAAGCTAACGATATTGTTCAGATCAATCAATATTTAAAAAATGGATGCTTGTATATATGAAATCGCATCACTCCAACATCGTTGAACCCATCACTATGAGAATTGGTATGCATGTGTAATTTTTTGTGGAGAAGTTATTTGTGTGCAATTCTCTTTGTTGCATCTCCCCGCCACGTGGTGCTACAGCAAATTAACTTCTTCACCATTCAATCAATCGCCAAGCTGCCAACAGAGTCGCCAAAAATGATGCCAACTCGGTTCTATCGCCAACATTTCGCTATGTTTCCATTGAATCGCCATTATAATGTAAGGAACGGCATTGCTTGCGAATATTACAAGTTTAACACAAAATAAGTACAACAAAAAGTAATATTAAAGTATTACACACCGAGATATAAATTATTTATACAATTTTAAGCACTCATAACCCAAAATTTGTAACAGTGTGCTACTTTTGCCGAGCAGAAATCAGCTTAGGAAGGTGTTTTCAAAAACCGAATCACAAGGGAGTTACCGGGATTTATGAATAAAAAAACAAAATCCTTTTTTGTGAGCTATTAAACCTATAGACTTAAAATTGTAACAAATACGATTATTTGTTCAGCATACAAAAAGCTTTTTTTCTGTTAGTTTTATTTGCAATTCACGTAAAATTAACTCATCAAAAACCTCTTTATCCTTCAATCTGTATTGTTTAATTTTTCAATTCACCCGTGCGAAGAACGGGAATACGAGCTAGTTAATTATAGAAATAAAAATCCACCAAAAATGTAATTATATACGAACTTAATCAATACAAGGAATTTCTAATGAGACTATATAGTTAAATGCACAAAATCAAAGATGAATTCCATGGCAGTTAAAATGTCTTATTACTTTCCAACTCCAAATGCACAAGAACTCGAAAAATTACTCAAATCTATTTCGATTCCTTTCCACTATCCATCAGCATAGCTCCTCGAGAACTTATTCTGAAAAAGTATATCATGGACTAAATCTAGAGCGGGAAGGAAACGAAACTTATATAAGTTTGGGAGCCCCACGAAAGCATTCAATGAGGCAAAGCTTTTCTTGAAAACTGCAATTAGAGGAGTCAGCCCTAGTCTTAACTTTGTTTACTCGATGATGACAAATAAAACCGAGTTTCATGTAATCTCCGAATTAATGTTCCGTAACGGAGTGTTGCCATTCAGGAAAGGTTAAATTTGGAAAAGCCGCCCTTCCTATTTGCGGTGCCATTTTCGTTCTTCTTGGATTGCTTCGGTATGCCAGTAAAACCGCAAACGATTTCACGATGGCGGAAACTTTCGAGTAGAGTTCTTGAAATAATTCTTTTAACTTTTCCTTTTTTAAAAGATATGTCTGAGATAAAGTAAATAAAAGCAGTAGATAAATTGCTTTTAAAATTAATTTGGAAACCTAATTTTTTTCGCATTATTTCTTTCATGTATTTTTTATGAATTGCAGAAAAAATTAATTGTAAGACATTACAAATGATTTCATATTTTTATTCAGAGAATAAAGATTAATTTTTAAGCTGAAAAAAGACAGAACAGAACGTTTTTGTAGTTTGGCAACGCTAACTATTGGTTTCAGCGGATTAGGTTCAAAACGAAAAGGAATACAGTAAATGCGAGTAAAACTTTCGTAGATACTTTCAAAATAATATCTATAAAAAAGTGCGAAAGGATGTACGCAATTGATTTTACAAAAAAACTGAAGTATATAAATGCCTTTATTCCCTTTCGCTCCATTTTTAAATTAATTGCCTTTTCTATTCGATTTTAAGACATAAATAACATCTTTAAAGCTTTGCAATTTTACCTTTATTTTTAAGTACTGAGTTTTATATGCGTGCTTACAAAATTTATTAGTGTTTCATTCATCCATTAAATATTAATGTAAAATCTATATACAGACCTATAATTACGAAATATGGTAAAATGTGTGACGGCATTTAACCTGCATAATTGTCAAGAAGAGAACTTGCTAAATTCTGGTTTCAAATAAAAGAAAATAGATATTTTTCTCAAAACCATATAAAACTACCAAAGCAAATTTTCTTTCGAAGGGAATTTATCATTGTTTTGTAGATTTTTAAAGTCCTGAAATTATTATTACAAAGAAAATAATGTTAGAAAAAAGTTATAAATACACACATAAAAAAAAGGGAAAAAATTAAATTTTGTAAAATTTAATTAGACAAAAGAAGGAAAATTTTTACCAAACATAAGAATATTTTACTGAAAATCAAATATGTAGAAGACTGCATTGTATTTTAAAGATGTGATTTATTTTGACGTAGCAGTAACAGAAATTTATAACTAGAACCATTTTAGATTTAGTTGAAAAAATTAAACATAAAACAACTATAGAGAAAATTTCCAAAAAAATTTATAATGGAATACAAATACAAATAATAATAATAATGAGAATGATAATAAACTAACAGCAATATCAAAACTGTTTAACTTGTTTACTTTTTAAAGCAAACGAAAATTGAAATAAGTTAAAAAATGGTTTAACTTTTTACCTACCGCATTATGATTTACAGCAGTTTTTTTCATGCAATATTTTTTTGAATCACTTCATTGAAACTGTACATATGAAAAATACTCAAATTGGGGAAATTTAATTATTTAGAGCAAATCAACTAATTAAAGATATTCGACTGTAAAATTAATTATATGCACTGCTCACTTAAAATAAATAGTCAAATCGTTTTCTGAGGTCTTTTTTAACATACATAAAAAAGACACTTAGTTTTTGACATTAACTACTTTTTCGGAACAAAAATGACAATCTTCGTAATCCGATCAAAATGTCAGCTTTAAAAGCAACTTCTGCTATAAAACTATTCGCCCTCCCCGCTAAAATACTGATCGTAGAACCTGTGTTGCCATATATCTTGGAAGAGTGGATTTCAAAGAACATCCCTGCTAAGTATCGTCAGAATATTCGTAAAATTGGTTATTCTATGTAATTTTAAAGTGAGTGGTACTTTATGAGTGAGTACGTCGGTAGATAAAGGGTTAAAATAAAAATGGTGGCCTCACAAATTTCTTTAAAACCTCGCATAATTAAGAAAAAATCTCTAAACTTTGGAAAGAAGTGTAAAATGACATGGACTTTTTTAAAATTTTCTTCCTTTCTTCAGCAAAAGTAAATATAAAGTATGCGATTATATTTCTTGAATCGATTTTTATTCATTCGATTGAATATATTTTTATTGTGATTTGTACAAAACTTCGTATTTATTAAGATTTCTTTTAAGAATTGTCAATGAAAATTTATATTCCCCAATTTTCTCCATCTATTTCAGTAAGTAAAAATAAACTTTTACATTTATATGTGTATTAAAAAATCCTTCAAAAACAAAATAAAATACCGGGGCGTTTTTCATACCTCAGGAAAATATTAATTCTTAAACAGTATTTGAAAAAGGCAAATAAAATTCTTCTGAAATATTACCATAACCATTGTGGAAGTAATAAATTAAACACATTCAACCACAAACGTTAGTCCATTATGCAAATGTGAAGGCGATTTTGAATATCTGCCTTTTAAGCCCGCACATAAAAATGTGGAATCTTTGCAAAAACTTAACGAAAAACCTAAGGGATAACTATTAAATCTTACAGCTCTAAAAACTCTTCATAAATCAAAGTAACGGCTCAACGTGGAATTTTATTTTACCATATTTCTTCAATGACATAAGAATTTAAAAAAATGTATTCTTTACATTTAAAAGGAACCATTCAGCCTTTAAGTAGAGGAAAAGGGAAAATATCTTTTTTTTAATGACTTTTATTTAAGATTTGAAATTATTGCGAACGAATTGCGAAAACACTAGGTCTCCAAGGCCTTTCGTTTTTGCCTTTACATAAATTTCGAAGCTTCCGCTCTGTTTTTTAGTTGAAATGTTTCTCAAACCGATTATCAAATTTCTGTTTGAAATAATTCAAGGAAAATTAATTTTATAAGCAAACACATTAGAAAAGTTGTATCCGTCATGAAATTAGAACGTTAGAAATGAATGAAAAGCTTTTCGGAGAGAAATGGAGAGTATTACTTAGAAAGAACTCTTATCTTTGCGGATAAAAACAAGAAACATTTATAGAAGACATACATACTCCTTGATTGCTTACATTTTCGTGTTAAAGCTACACAGCACCCTTTTTCAAAACATTTTTTGGGAGACAGTAACACACAGTAAAAAAAATTTGTTTTATATTCAGATTATACTCATTCTTTTGCAAAAAAAGCAAAGCCCCCAAAAGGAGTTGTCCGATTGTAATGAAATTTCGCTGGCAAAGACATCCTGGTTGAAAATCCAAATGATAACGTTTTCAAGGCGAATGAACATGAATTGTGGTCGTAGCGCGCCTTTCTGCTGAGCAACTAGCAAAGTATGAAACCTGTAATAGAGGCGGAACATTTAACTTTTTTCCTTTTCGCCAATAGGATTCCCTAAAGAAAAAACGAATATTGTCGTTACAATGTTTTTGAGGACCTTATAGACAACCAAATGACTTCTAACGGGGTCACATTGTTGAAATGCAGGAAGCTGGGTGGTCATATCGATCAGTAGGTCGTCCCCTTCAACGTACAGAAACAGCTCTGCAAAGATGCTGGCAGCAGTAGTTGCTGCGAGGAACTTATCGACGAAATGAAGGATCTGGAAGGCCAAAATGCACTAAAGCGAGGCAATATAAGATGATTTTTTGACAGGAACCGAACTGCTTCAATGGTATCACTGTCTGCTATTCAACGTACAACAGCTACTACCCCCAGTGGTACCTACCACCACCATTTCACGACGCTTGACTGAGGCGGTGTTACGCTCACAGCAGCCTTTAAGACATCTGCCTGTAACCACACAACACCAGTGGAATCGTCTGCAGTGGTGTAGCAGTCGATCGTCATGGTTGCCATCAGACTTGCTTGCTTGATTGATTGATTGAATATTAACGTCGCACTGTTCAGCTACACGAGGGCTTTTGGCGACGGACCACGTAATTTTGAACATTGGTCAAGTGACGTGGACGACACCTGAGCTGGCACCCCTCTCCTAATTACCACACCACACCATCGGGAGAACGTTAACGTGCATCGCTGCCCTACACGGAGGGTCTTCAGTGGTACTGGGCTCGAACTCGTGACAAGGCAAGCCACGGTCCTATACCTATACCACTCGGCTACCGCGGCCACACCATCAGACTGGCGCCCCATAGTGTTCAACGATGAATCCCACCTTACTTTTGAAACAGATGACCATCGTCGTGTCTGGACGGCAGGGGCTAGCGGTCCTCAACCAGTCTTTGTTATACAAAGATAAGTAGCCATAACCCCCGGTGTGATGTCTCATACGAAAGCAGGTCATCTCTAGTTAACCTCCATACATCTTTAACAGCTCAACGACATGTTGCTACCATTCTGCTGCCAGTTGTATCACCCTCAATAGCATGACATCTGGGGGTCAGTTTCCAACAAGATAATGCCAGATCCCATACCACTCGTATGTCTCTGGACTGCCTTCGTGCCGTTAATACTCTTCCTTGAGAAGCAAGGTCACCAGAGCTTTCACCAATCGAACATTTTTGGGACATGGTAGATTGCCAGATTCAGGCACCCCAAAAGGTCACAGATCTTGAACAATAATAAGTGAAGGCCTAGCAGAATGTATTGCAGGATAACATTATGAACATCTTTCACCGTTAACCGAGGCGTTACAAGAATGGACCACCGCCAGAGGCGGCTCCACCAACCCCTGATTTGAACATTCAAGCTTTAATCGTGAGCCATGGAAGGGTCCTATGGCCTTGATTTTTTTTTTATCTTTTTATTATCTGTGTATCAGCTGTACATATATTTAATTTCATTAAAAATTACCAACTTCCTTCATTTCTCTTCGATTTTTTTGCAGAAGAGTGTATTATTAAGTTAATTTTAAAAGTAAAAAGTCAGTTTGACGAGACATTATCTTACAATTTAAAAAAATTAAAAACTTTTGGAAGTTTTTTTCAAATTTTTATAAAATGCTCAATTTTTTAAATTTTTTTAAGCATTTTAAGTGATTTTTGTTTCTTAGATTATTGTGAATAAAAGTTGGTATGGATTTGAAAATATGTTTCCTTATTCATTTTTAATAATTATTTTTCTAGCTAAACCTGGAAAAAACACGGAAATTTTTAAAATATTAATAATTTATAATTAAATATTATTATTTCTTAATAAAACAACTAGAGATTTCAGTCCTAAATCCTTACTAACTTTTATAGAACATATGTTTTGAAGTACATACAAAAATTTCAAGACTATCTTTGTGACATCTTACGCGTCTTTTCTTTAACAAGTCCTTTGGGTTCTTTGGGCCAGAATTAATGGCAACTCTTTTCCAAGAGTGAAGAAGTGAAGAGATGCAAATAATATAGGATAAATATAGGATCTTAGAGTAAGCGTAATGGCAATGTAAATAAATGTTAGACAATTGACGTGCGTTGTGGCAGTTGATGATTATTGAAGTTCGTGGCTCAAGATTTAAGTTCTACGTGTCGTGGACAAACATATTGGTGTTAGACTAGAAGTTAAATGTCAAGCTATATACATACCATTGTAGATAAAGACAAGTTTATTACAGAATAATATAAGGTAGGATTGATTACTTATTAGTATATTTGAAGATTAGGCGGTTCCATTATTGAGATTGGTCTGAATTATATTGCGTGTTGCGTATTGCGCCATCGTAGATTCTCTCATTAATTATTAATATTATATTTGTTCAAAGTTTAAGTTGAATATCTTAATAAAGTCATATTAAGATAATGTTTGATCCTAGTCCTTTCGTTAACCCTACACCTCTAGCTCACTCTCATGCTTCGAGCTATGTACTTCCAAGGGGAGGTACATCACATCTTGAACAGAAAAAAACCCTAGAAAAACACATGTATTTTCAAAATTAAAAGTCTGAGAAAAACACATTTAAAGTTTGTAAAGTCGTAAAGGAAAACATAATAAAGCCTGTAAAGCTCTAATTCTTAATATACTATTTCCCATAACTTAAGTTCTAGATTAAAACACTATTTTAATTATATAAATATGACTGAATTTTATTTAAATTAAAAAAATATATTTTTGCATAATATTGAAATTATTTGTTATAATGACAGGTTATTCAGCCTAATCCTAACACAATATTTTCACAAAAGTTTTGAAACACAAAGCCTTTATGAACAAAATAATAAGGTTACTAACTTAAGATGGATGTGGAAAGCTTTCCAATGACAGAAAGAAAATGAAAATAAAAATCAGTATTTTTGAAATTATTAGGGTACTGTGCAACCTATTAAAATGAATAAAGGAAATGAAGAAAAAGTAATATTTTTAGTTTATTTAAACAGCGTTTAATAAACAACATGATACGATTTAAGCAAGAATTTTTTATTTAAGGATTTTCAATTTTTTTTTTTGTTGTTACCTCCTATGTGTGTATACTATGTAAAACAGATTTTGTTTGGACTCGAAAGAAAGATCTCACTCAGACCTACCCGAGGAAGTCACTTATGCGGAAATCGGTCGGTAATTTTTCGTGCCGTTGAGGTCCGGCGTGTCGGGCCGAATTACTGTACTATTTAATTTTTTAAGAAAAAAAATTATAATGTGATTTTAAAATGCTCCTCTACAAAAATGCATGACACGCATGAAATTGGATTTACAAGTTCGTCTAACTATGTACAAGAAAGGTTGATATTGGTTTTGGAGTAACATGATTGGTATTTATTGGTACAATACTAGTTTTTATGAATGCTCAGTAGCGCACACAGGAATTTTCCAAGGGAGGATGGGGGTCCAGGGTCCAAAGTTCACCTATCTTGTATCATGCTTCTTTTGATTTTGTCGATTTGCGGGAACAAAACACAATAAAAACTAATTATTGAATAAATAATTAGCATTAATAAATAAAATTATTCATTAATAACAAATACTTAGTTAAATTTTACGTACTATATACTTAGAATTATTATCAATCGGAAAAAAATCAAGGACTTTGGGGGGTCCGGACCCCCCTTGTGTGCGCCACTGTGAATGCTTATTGAAAATCCTTTAAAAAATGTGTAAAATATGGGTTCAATTATTCTAAAAAATTTAAGTATTGCTTTGATTCAAAAATGCATTCTAACTTTTGTTACATGTACTATTAGCATTAGGCGCAATAGAAAAAAAAGCTTCAGCATTTTAAATGAAGACAAACTAGTTATTTTATTTTTCTGAGATTAGTGAGTTAAAAGTTTTGATCCGTCATAGGGATGTGAATAAAAACAAACATAAAAGCCATCATAATTCTGCGTTTTTTAAGTTTAGAGCTTTCAAATTTTGTGAGGTTATAGAAAAGTATATAAAGAATAATTTAGGTTAAAAAAATTAGATTGATTTTTTTGACCAATTTTTGTATATTGAATTAAATTTTTTAAACATTCAAAAAATTTATTAGTATACATTCAACGAAATTTGTCTAAAAGAAACTTTGGAGAGCTTTATTAATCTATTTAAAGAAAAGTATTTTTAAAAAAATTCAGCGATTGTGGAGCATTTTTATGTAAATAATTGATGGAAAATGCTGTTGTTTAAGTATATGTATATATGTTTGACAGTTTCTTGCGCTAAAGCATATAATTTAGAATAAAACTTTGCGTTTTCCCACTTATTTGTATAAATATTATTATAATTGCATTAATAAAATCAGCACACATCATTAAAAAAATATTGCTACGAATTTTGTGTAAATAGTGCAAATAATTTGAATTTGGATGTGTAATGCATTTATATTACTCTATGTTAATTTTTTTTGTAATATTCGCAAGCAACGCCACCCCTTACGATATAATGGCAATTCAATGAGATCTTGGCGATACAGCCAAGTTGGCATCATTTTTTGGCAACCAAGTTGATAACTATGTTGGCAAGTTTGGGACCCTCTGGATTCTTTTAGAAATTTGTTTAGAAATACACCGATTTCAAGACCTATGACGCAAGAGGATCTTTCTCGAAATTTCCATGAACCCTTTAAATAGACCGATACTCGCCGAAACGAGTTAGTATTGTTTTAACTAGCGACTAGTAAACTTGTCTTGAACGTGATTACCGATTAGCTCGGCTGTGCTTGTGAATAATCTTTTACCTAAGTGTATTTCAGACACCGATAATTGTGTTTGAGTGCTGTTGAAGGTGTGTAGACCTTCTGAGATTTATTCTGTGAATATATTGCTGCTGAATCCTGTATTTCGAGGATTGGATTTTCCACAATACATTCTCATCGCTCTTAAATAGCTGGTTTTTTTTTTCTTTCAGACTTTGAAACAAAAAATTGAGAACAAGAGTTCAATGAATTATTCAATAAAAGAAGAGATGGAGGTGAACTAATTCTTTTTCATTGAGCGATTAGCTTGATTTTCTGAACAGCAAGGAACTGATTTTCTGCACCGAGGATGACCAGAATAAATTGATTTCTGTGGAAACGAGAACAAAGTATTCTGCTCTTTCGAAAGAACAGGTTTTTATTCTGTTGTTTCCATTTCTATTCCCATCATTTTTTCAGCTTAAAAGCTACAACAGCGAAGAATTCTGAACCCCCCGTGTTATACAACTTAGTGTGTGTGTGTGTGCTGCCGTGCGGGTGGGAGTGCATGTGGGGGGACGTACTTCTGTAAGGTGACCATTTCCCCCTTTTCCAACTCACAATTTTATATAAAGAATTACAGCCAACGAGGCTCTTTCTGCTTGCATTAAAAATAATTCTATGTAATTATCCAAAAGGCAAAAATATATAAATAAATAAATAAAATATTAAAACTAAAAATACTTTAATGAGTTTTCGTTGTATGGCTTAGAAGTCTCACTACTAATTTATAATTTATCTTTGCATATGGATTATCAGTGGCAATATTAACAAAATATCAAGAAGTTTATATGTAATTTTTTTCCTCTGAAAGTAATATTATATTTTACTTTAAAATGATGTACCCTAATATGAAACTCTAAATACATATAAATTTATCTACTAATTTCACAGAAAATTAAAAACTAATAAATACTCACAAAAATTCACTTTTAATATCTTTTATTTGTTTGTGCAATTAAATACTGGGTACTTACGTATTATACTGTCGACCAATTAGGCCAGATAAAAATACGCAAAAAAAAAAAAATATCGCCAAATGCTGTCATTGTTATTATGTTCAAACATGAAAAGGAATGGTTTCCACATACTGTTGGCTGCATATTGCGGCATTTGACGAAATTGGCTGGCATAAATCCGTTTTGAGACCGATTTTTTCACATTTGAATACGGGAAATACAATTCATTATTCGTGGATCAAAACTATTATAAAGATTTCGAAAATATCGTTAACTCTTTTAAACCATTCAGCTGATCATTTATTATAGAACAAAAGCCGTGGAATATAAAAATAAATTATTATAGCAATCTCCGAAAAATCTCGCCAAAGAAGGTCTCCAAATAATAGGACCCTTAATGAGCTTAATTCCTGTGACGTCATAGTCACATGATAAATGCAATCACATATTTCCCACCTATCGGTTCATGCGCTTCGCTGCTGCCAACTTTTTCTTCTTGTAGAAACTTTTTTTAAGTACATATTTTTCAACAATAGTAACGCGCTCATAGGTAACCACAAAATGCACTTGATTTATTCTTATATCTTATTACATAAGAAGTTTTTTAATTCTGGAAGAACTCTTCGAAGAGCCTTAATAATTGAACAACTTTACCCAAATATCACATCTGAAATTTTATCTAAATGTTACAAGTACAGCAACAAATACATATTTAATATGTGTTTTGAATCCAACGGAGAACACGGGATTGCATCTATCATGTGACCGTCATGAATTTAGTCTATTAGTTACAGTGGCGCACACAAAGGGGGGGTCCTAGGGGTCCGGACACCCCTAAAGCCCTTGATTTTTTTTCGATTAGTTATAATCCTATGTATATATTAAGTAAAATTTAATTATGTATTTGTTATTAATAATTAATTTTATTAATTAATGTTAATTATTTATTCAATAATTAACTTTGTATTGTTTCTGTTACCGAAAATCGACAAAATCAAAAGAATATGTTGGGCGGTGTATTGGAGCACGAAACCAAAATGGTGGACTTTCGACCCTGGACCTTCCCTTGCAAAATTTTTGTGTGCACTACTGATTAGTTATCATGCTTCAATCTAAAAATAAAATATTTTGATAGAAGACAAGGATGTATTCAAAACCGAAAGTCTGGTCAAAGGGTGCCAAAATGCTTGATTTAGAGTGGTATCAATTAATACCAAAATCTAAAAGGATTTTTTAATTTCGAGTTATTATCCGTAAACTTTGGAATATATATTTTTTAAAGGTTAATTATCAAGTGTTTCTTTCGATTAAAAAATACCTAATCTTTATTATTCGTTCAATGTGTATGACAAGTGACGCCTCAAGGCAGAAGCCAACTGGGCCCGGGCCTCTCCCTCGGTAGGGGCTTCGCTTCGTTCTCGACTCTGTTTTAATAAGATTATGATTCGGAAATTTTTGATCAAATATTACTCCCATACATATTCTCCGAAAAACGGGGAATTTCAGCTGTATGTCAACTGGCAAAAGTGATAAGCCTATATTATTATGTGATGACCGTTATCCATGTTTAGGCCTAGGCCTAGTTCCATAAACAATCATTCAACTCATTTAGTCGAAATGCGGCCATCTGTAGTGCCGATTTGTGCTTAGGTTTATTAGATTGTGAGTCGTACACATTTAAATGTTTTAAATTACCTTTCGTACGAGTATTGGACATTGCATGCTATATACTGTCGATTTTTAAAAATCACAAGTACAGCCTACTTTTGTATAGGGGCCCAGGGCCTCAATTTTTTTTTCCTGGCCAAGGGCCTCTAAAAGTAGTAAGATGTCTCTGTGTATGACATGATACCAAGATGATAGTCAAACCAATCTATCAAGAAGCCAGTTCCCTGTTCTTTCCCTCTCGCCGTCAAACCTGAACAAACACTCGAGAGAAGCACTCTTTAAACTACGAAAGGGGCAAACAACCTATCATAAAAATTTCAAAACAATCGATTATTCTTGTATCTTTAGTATATTCCAGTAGTATAACACCGAAGAATGCGTCGACATTCATTCTCGAGAATTTTCCATTCGATAAAAACCGAGAACGTTAACCAGAAAATAGTTATCCTTCTTCTCCAAACGATTAATTCCCTCTAAAAACCTTGAACGATGGCATCACCGTAAAGTATTCTCAATTTGGAACTTTTATGGCGAAAAACCATCCAGAAAAAGATGTCGATGTCATTTTGGACGTGACACACTTTGAAGAAAAACTCCATATATCTCGCGATCGTTTAGTTAAATGGCGAGAAAGCCTTCTCGAGAATACATCTCGGAATAGCAACTCCAGACATTAAAGTAGGCCCTTACTGATGGCAAATTTATGCATAAGTTATCGGAGGAAAAGATGAGGTTTTTATACCTTTTTCATAGGCTACAGTCAGGGGATGGTTATGTTCCTGCTTATTTTAATGTCCCGATCGATGGCTGTTTTCGTCAAGAGTTTTATTTCAGTTGAGATATTTCTATGCTTCAATGCAGTTGAATGTGAGTGATATGGGGTTCTAATATGACAATATTTCGATGATTGGAATCTAGTTATATATGCACTTGGCCATGAAAAGGTTGCTGGTTCCTCATCAGGGGAAGAAAAGTGATTCCGCTTGCTTTTCAACGATATTCATCGTACAGTTTCATCACAAAGAAAAGTAAAATTGTTTGAGTTGGAATACTTTGAGTTATCAGATATACTAAACATAATTAGTTGAATGAAAATATAACTGCAATTATATGAAAACAAATTACTTAAATCAAATCTTTGTCAACTGCAAATATAACTTAAGTGTAGAATATGTTTTCAAATACGCTATGAAGTTTGAGATAAATAAAGGCAGTGTGATATTGATTAATTTAAATATTTAGTTTATTTACACGTCACAGCTATTATTTACAAATAATACTTTGAAATTATTAAACTTATTCATTAGATTATTAGAGTCCAAGTTCTGTTTGTGAGGGAGGAGTTTTTAAGGGTCCACTCTTAATGAAGTTTTCAGACCATCTCTTGTTCTCTCTCTGCCCTCTTTAGGGTCTCAGGGATGACCGTGGGCGGTCCAATTTATCCTCGGACTGCATCTGGTTCGTGGGTGAAATAGGAGAGGATTCTTTGGTGTGTCAAAGGTTTCCGGGGTAATCCAAGACAAGACCACGCAATAATTTAAGGTTGCAGATGTTCCTTGAATGTGGGGTTCGTATCCACAAAGAAGCCTATTCTCAGCTATGTGGCGGAAATCGTTACAATGCTGGTCACCGAGAAAGTACATATAATAGGTCAAGCAATATATTTTAAGTAAGGTTGATATCTGTGAAGTAAATTATCCTTCATTCATTTTTAAATTTTCACTTTCGGTGGCTTCTCCCAATTGATCAAGTAGTTTTTATATTTCACCTTTTTAAAATATAAGTTATCCGAATGTTTACGGCAGCCGAGTAGTAATGGTCACGAGCTTCTGGCCAGCTCTGTGACTGTGGTTGCCTAATAGTTATGGTCACGTATTCGTGGCTGGAGTGTCGAGGGTTAAACTCTTAGTACCACTGTGGACCCACCGTGTAGAGGGGGCCGATGCTCGTTAAATCTGTTGAGGTTATCTGACCTCCCATTGGTGTGGTTGTTAGAAGAGAGTGGTGCCAGCTCAGGTGTCGTCCTCGTCACTTGACCGAGGACCGAAATTATGAGATTCGTCACCAACAACCCTCACGTTGCTTTGCAGCGCGATGTTAATATAACTCTCAACTCAACTCTGGCCGACACTGTTTCAATCCTGATTCCGATAAAGGTTCATCGTAAAAAGCGTTTGATGTGCATTAAATGTTTCATGGCTTTAAATCTCCTCTCTGTGGTATTATGAAAGCTGTTCAGGCCTCTTTCTTTTAATGCTGGAAAGAATCTTGTTAACTACTGCAAATATTGGCGACCACACAAAACACTGATTTTCTCGTGTTCGGTTAATCGATAGGTATTTCATGAAAGGTAGGTAACTAGGTATTTCATGAAATAACTAGACAAGTCAGTTAGAGTACATAAAATTATTGAATTCTACGATTTAACTTGGTATTCTATAGAATAACGATTACTTGATCGTTAAAGTATGAAATACGGCACTTGAAAGTTCTTAAAACCGGTTTTAGCAGCTTCAGGAAGTATTTTTCTGATTAGAAACTAAAGATGGCCGAATAAAACAATTGTACTCTTGTTATCAGTTCAGTATATGTCAGTGGTTCAAAATTACGAGGTCCGTCACCCAAAGCCCTCGAGTAGCAGAACAGTGCAACGTAAATATTCACTCACTCAGTATATGTCAACGAGAACTAATTTCCATTGAAGAAGCTCTAAATATGGACACAACGCTTCGATCTGTTGCAATAGCTTAAAGTTGCGGAACTGGACAAGGATTTAAAAAGTGCTCGTGTAAAAAAAAATGTGCAGTGGTAAAAAGTGAGCCTGTTTCAAAAATAATAAGCAGTCCAATCTAAAGTGTTATCACAGCAATCCTTGCTCTAATAAATAATGAAAAGTAAAATAAAGTTATCTCATAAAATTTAAATTAATATTCTCTTACATTTTTGTTTAAAAAAAGTTTACATAATGTTTCTATGAAGCAACAGTTTTTCTTGCCAGGATGTATTTTTGTTAATAATATTTAAATACAATCTATTTTTGCAACATATTCTGTTTTCCCCTTTCTCTGCTTAATTAATGTTAGCAATATGAGCAATAATAAATTATATCATCTGCTTTCCCTTATTCTTTATCAATTATTTATCTTCTAAAGGGATAAAATATATTTTTCGAGAGATTTTAGCTATTTATGATTAATTAGTTTATAAAATATCTTTGAAATTGTTTATTTTTCCCTTTAACCGTCCATCCTTAGTTATTTCAAAGAAGACTTAGTCATTTCATAGAATAACTAGGTAAAGTAGGACATGTTTCATCTATTATATATTTTAACTGACTTGTCTTGTTATTTCATGAAATACCTAGGTAAAGTATGAATTGTTTCATCTATTATAAACTTTAACTGACTTGTCTAGTTATTTCATGAAATACCCAGTTATTCAATGCAGTAACTGAATTATACACTTTAACGGAAACATATATATATATATATATATATATATATATATATATATATATCTTCTAATAGGTTGTAGAAAGACAACTAAGCCTTTGCAGACACGGTAAAACCCAAAATGGGAGAAACATTTCATTTGTGAGAACAGTGTATACGTCAAAATGCGTGTTTTTCTGTTTTGTTACATTTAAATAATATTAATATTTAACTATACTAATGCTTAAAAATTTCATCTTCGCTGTTCGAATTTTCCTTTATAAAATAATAATAAACATGAACATATAATAATGATTGCCTTGGACCTTATAATGCGGTAAAAAAATGCGTGTTCAAAGCAAAGGTATAGCTACCGCCGTATCAATGATGCGGAGCCCCCACGCTCCGCTCAGATATGTGAGTCGAAAATCCTAAAATGTTAAGGAGCCCCAGAAAATGATTCCCAAGGAATTTTGATACAAGGCCCACACTCAGAGCTAGCTAGTACAATTTTTACGTGTGGGTACTATTTTTCAAAGTACAATTTTTATCATTTAAACCAGGGATGTCCAACCCAAATGACCTTGTGGGCCACTTCGAAAAAACATTATAATCTCGCGGGCTGTACATAAAATTATGCACCTTTATATCATATTAGGAAACAAAAAAACTTTTATTGGAGTGAAAATTTAATATAGAATTAATTATTATTATTATTGTTTTCATTATTTTTCATGTATACAGAAATAGATAAGATAATAATGTTCATTTAATATAATAATGCTATGATCAAATAATGTTTAAAATATTACAGTGTGTGTTGCCATTTTCCTGAAAATTAAGGTGTTCCTTTTGAATTGATCTCTCGTTTTCTCATTATTAAGATTTGATTGCGCTGTCATTCGCAAAGGATTAAGTATACATTGTCGTAATATCTTAACATATCGTAACCGTCCTGAATATTTTTTTAAACTTTAAAAAACATCTCTGACTGCCTTTTGCTTTTTTGGGGCACTCCAAACAGAAAAGGAGGAGAAATGAAAGTCGCACACACAGAGAATCATGTACCATCCATAGTAAAGGATATGCATAATGCAAAAAGGAATTCATTAAAAAAAAAGTCATTTATTATAGTAAAATCACAAATGTAACAGTTTGATAAAATATAAATCTATTTTAATCTAAAGGACATTTCTATTATCAAAAGGGATTTATTTTAAAACAAGAGCAGTTAAAACAAGCAAATGCATTGTAGATTTATATATATATATATATATGTAAATTTCTCCTCAAATAAATTTTAAATGAATGAACTAAAATGAAAAACTTTAAAAACCTGATGCTTAAAATTTTCTTAAAAAGAGTCGACGGGCCACGTGTTGGATTCCCCTGATTTAAACAATATATAGTTGAGCAAATGTTTTCTGAAAAAACTTTTTAGCATACTTTGAGATAGTTCATTATTTTACTCTCAAAAATTATACGTGGGTTCTGTAAAAATATAAGTCAAAATATATTTTTAGTAGTAATATATATAAAATATTCTGTATTATAAATTATTACAAAAATACTATCGTAGCAATGATGTGGGGCAAAAATAAAACTGAGATTTCGTATCTATCGTAAAAGATTTATTTTTTTACAAGGAGGTCAAGGAGCATTTTCTTTCTAAAGACATATTTAGGTTCCTTTTAAAAAAAACACACACACACACTATAACAAAAAACATGTTCATTTTCCCATTACACAGCAACAAATGTCAGAAAACAACTGTTGCGGCATAAGTTTCTTTACACAAAATTACCTACGATTAGATCAACACATAATGAAGAGAATTTTGCCTTTAGGCCTGTGAGTAATTAAGGACTAAATGTGCATCACACACACAGTGCATAGTCACGTCCTGTTTCTGGACAAACAATCCTTTCTTCTACTGTGTAACTCTTTGGAACCCATTCTCTCGTTTTGTTATCGTCCTTTCATTCTTTCGACCTTGGCAGGGAGCCATTAAAGTTATCGATAACATCTTGAATTTTCGCAGCTCTTTAAATAGACATTTTTTTATTATATAAGCCTTTATATTCTTATTCTACTTTCTACTTCAGAGCCCGGATAGCTCAGTCGGTAGAGCGTTAGGCTTTTAACCTAACGGTCCAGGGTTCGAGTCCCTGTTCGGGCGGTTAATATTTTTTAAATAATAAAATTCAAAATTCGTATGACAATTTAATGTATATCAGCACAAAAAGCTAAAAATATTTTTTTTGCTTGTGAATTTGTTTATGAAAATTATGTATCACACTCAATGTATTACTGAGTTACTATAATGCTATTTTGGATGAAAATATATTTATCGAATGTGTAATTGATCGTTTAAGGTATCCCACTACTTGCCACAACTTTTTTTTTTTTGAAAAAATGGAGATATAAATATTTTTTTGTTGTTTTTTGACTTATTTAGTACATGTTAAGGAAAAAAGGTTAGCATTAAGCAGAGAAAACTAAATTATTACTACTAAAACGGAAAAAAATGGGTTAAATTTGACAAAAAATTACATAAACGGGGCATGCTCTGTACAAATAGTAAATGAACAAATTCTCAGTTTTACAATTTTTTGATGTATTACTTTGCTTTTCATTTTTGTAATGACCTTCAGGATTAGAGATATTTTAATTTTTACAAAAATGAGCATTTTATGTTAGTTACTATATGAAATTGCTAAAAAAACCGTGATTATATTCACATAAAGAACTGTAAATTTTTAAATAAAGCAGCGATTGATAAATCTGAAAGTTAAAACGCTTCTACTATTATACAGAACATACACAAAATATTTCAGCAAATCATTTTAAAAACTTTTTGAGCAATCGCTGTCTCCCCGTTTGAGCTTTTCGAAAAAAAAAAAACATATTTCTCGAGCGAAATGCATTTTAAAGTTTGAAATCTTATGTTAAGTTATGCCATCTACTTTTACTAAAACACTTATAATTTTTGTTCTAGTGAATAGAAAATAAAAAACTTGGTAGTTTTATAAAGCCAATAAGATAAAATAAAATCACAAACAAAAGTTGTCAATTTTTTTAAAAAAAAAACCCATAATTTTAGGGTAGTCACTTAATACGTAGCAACTTGTGAAATAAAATGGCTAAAACACCAGCTATTTTTAAAAAAACCAATGAAATTTAAAATATTAAAAGGGTTCTTTTTTTAAATGCTATTTTTTCTTTGTGTCCCTTTTGTCTCTTTTTGCCCTCTCTTGTGTCTCTTTTTGTCCTCTCTATTCTCCCTTGTGTCTTTCAGTCGAATTTCCGAATATATGCAGTGAGTAGAAAGATAATACAGACAAATATACTGTGTATATCTCTACCGTAGAATCTCGTGAATAATTGCCCTATATAGTGCCACTGCAGACCCGCTGTGCAGAAGGATTGAATACAGATGAAGTTTTAACACTAGAACACGTCTGTCGGCGTCGTTTGGACATCGGAGCCTGTTTAGTCTTTTTCTCTTTTCAGTCTTTTTGCAGGGAATTTGAAAAATTTTCATGACTTTTAATCATTTTTCATGCAGAAAAAGTCTTGTGGTTCTAGGTTATAATTAGGAGAGATTTTGCAACTAAATATACCCAGAATGTCCTCTGATGTCTTTTTGACAGCAAGACAATTTATCATAATAAATAGCTGTCGTTCAGCAAAAGATAGTTCACCCAGTAGATACCAGTTACAAAATAAACGTCTCAAAGAACTATCGCACATTTACTTGACCTTGAATGCAGTGTTATTGGGCTCAAAGCGGAAATGAGTCAGTTATACTAAAATCGTCGTGTTTAAATACTTCGTTACATAGCATTTGCATGTTGATACTACGTTCAAATTACGTAAGTGCATGAAATTTGAAAAATCAATTAAATAATGTGAATTTAAAGGAATTACAAATTCACTAAAACACAAAAAGTGTGAAATTGAAGAGAGTAATGGAAATGCAACTAAAAAAATGTGCGTCTTGCATGAAAATGGTGTGTGTGAAAATGTGCAGGAAGAATTGAATTTGACTGTATTCATTGTAAATGAGGTGTGTACAAAACATTATGCATAAAAACAATAAATAATGATTAAAAAAACTCGCATTCTCACAAAAACTACGACTTTCCTTATTTTACTAATATTTATGAATATTATTGTTTTACTAGCTGCATCACCCACCCCTCTTCCGCTTAGCCCGGCGTTGCTCGGGCTTTTACCGAGTATGTAACTTAAAATTCCCTGTTTCGAAATTTTTTGCTTCTTTTCATTGTCTGACAGGTTTATTTCCCCCCAGAGTTGCACGAGATTTTTTAAATGCATAACATATTGTCATGGAAATTCCCTTTCACCTCTCGCTATCACAGCAGTCGAGTAAGTGATCAGTGGGACTTTAATAGTCACTCATTCACTCACTGTACCTTTTTAAAATTAGTTGTATGTTGAAAACAGTAGAAAATTTTATAAATACAAAATTTCACAACTGTATTAAATGTTGAATTAAAATTGTGAGCATTTTTTGAAATGTTCGATACGCGGGAAAAAGTTCATACAATTATTTTTATAAATGAAGAAGTAAAAACTCTGAATTTGATAAGCAGTTATTAAACATTTAAAATTTGAGTATTTTTTGAAAATTCGTAAAAAAAAAAAGCTTTCGGCAATTTATTTTTTAAATCACTAACTCTAAAAAAAACTGTATCTCGTGACAAAATAAATTATCTTTCCAATTACAAAATTGCTGGCGAAGTTATTAAATGCGCAAATAAAATTTAGAGTATTTTTTAAAAAATCATAAAAATTTAGTGATGATGTTGTTTTGAACCCGGGTTCAACAATTAGTAATGAAGCGCGTTAAGTAATCGCGCCGTGAAATCGTAGGAAAGAAAAAGTGAAAAGACCTTCAAAATAAAAGGAAGAGTTATTCCTATTGTAAAAATGCTTTATTTGTTAGTTTTAATTTTTTTTTCGGGCTTCATTTTTAAGTTAATGCTTTGAAACTTCATGTACCGATCGCAAACAAAAGTAATTTTTAAACAAAAAATGTAACAAAAAATAATTCTTAAATATTTCTAACAAGAAGGAAAAAAAACGAAAAACACAATTTTTTAAAAGAAAACCGTAATTTTTAAGTAATTTTTTCAATTTTGAAGTGTTGCTTTACTATTCATTTTTTAAATGAATTTCAGGATTAGAGATATTTTAATTTTTATAAAACTTGAGCCCTTTATCTTAGTTATTATTGGAAATTGCTTAAAAAAACAGAGTGATTATATTCACATATATTTTGTAATAAAACAGTGATTGATAAATCAGAAGATTAAAACTCTTCTATTGTTATACAGAACATACACAAAAAATTTCAGCAAATTATTTTCAAAACTTTTTGAACAATCGCTGTCCCCGTTGAGCTTTTCGAAAAAACACATTTCGAGTAAAACGCATTTTAAAGTTTGACTTCTTGTTTCAAGTTATGCGGCATACGCTTTTACTAAAGCATTTGTAGTTTTTGTTTTAGTGAATGGAAAATAAAACACTTGGTATTTTTAAAAAGCTAATACGCTATGGTCTATAAAATAATATCATGACTAAAAGTGTGAATTTTTGAAAAAAATCACGATATTAGGGTAGTTGGAAACCTTAAGTACTGAGCCAGAAAACGCGCTGTTTGCTTCATTTCTTTGGGGAATTGTATTTACAGCTTCATGAATGAATATTAGATCCCTGGGAAAAATAGAATAGATAAAACAGAATTAAATCATGTTTACAAAGTAAATTTAAAAAAAAAAGAGAGAGAAGATCACAAATAAATTAAATAATTCTCTCTTTCCATATAAATTGAATTCAAAAGGATTATGATAGTTAAGAGGAAATGATAAAAATAAAATCTCTTGTTTTGTTAAAAAAGAAATAAAATAGACAATCTTGGCATTTGAAGTCCGGCAGATCTGATTTATGACTTCGTAGGAATCAGGGCCGTTTTTAACCTCCCTCGCTCCCTAGGCACTTCAAATTGCAACGCCTCCCCCCCACACACTAACTATTTCCAGAACCTCTCCTGTTCTTACCACAGTTTTGGTTACCAGTACTTAAGCACGTGCCTAGCGTACCTACGCGAAAAAACGACCCTGGTAGGAATGAAGCTTTATTTAATTACGGAATTTCAAGTTTTATGGTCTTTAATATTGAGATAAGTTAATCCAGGAAGTATAGGATGTTTTTTTAGAGGTATAGAACTTTAAATTGCAATAAAACAACGATGTATTATTCGATTGACATGAATTTTTTTTTATTCGAAAGATAATCTTGTGGCATTACATTTTAAATAGGATCAAGCAAGGCGTAGATTCGTCGAATGGGCCCCAAACGAGATTGCCGTTGTTCCCGATTTTCATAAGCGAATTTTGTTTAGCGATGAAGCGCACTTCTGGTTGAATGGCTACTTCAACAAACAAAACTGCCGCATTTGGAATGAAGCTAATCCACAAGTGTATGTCGAAACACCGTTACATCTAGAAAAACTGACTGTTTGATGCGCTTTATGGGCTGGTGGAATCCTTCTTCAAAAACGATGGCCACACCGTTACAGTCAATGGTGATCGGTATAGAGCCATGATTACTAACTTTTTCATTCCTGAATTCAACAATCATGATGTCCAGGAGCTGTGGTTCCAACAAGACGGCGCAACATGTCACACAGCTCGTGCCACCATCGATTTATTGAAAGAAACGTTTGGTGGCCGCCTATTTTCACGTTTTGGACCTGTGCATTGGTCTCCAAGATCTTGTGATTTAACACCGCTAGACTATTTTCTGTGGGGCTATGTAAAGTCATTGGTCTATGCGGATAAGCCACAAACGCTTGACCATTTGGAAGACAACATTCGCCGTGTTATTGCCGATATACGGCCACAAATGTTGGAAAAAGTCATCGAAAATTGGACGTCCAGATTGGACTACATCCGAGCCAGCCGTGGCAGTCATATGCCAGAAATGACATTTAAAATGTAATGCCACAAGATTATCTTTCGAATAAAACAAATTCATGTCAATCAAATAATACATCGTTGTTTTAGTGCAATTTAAAGTTCTATACCTCTAAAAAAACACCCTATATAACCAGTTTAAGTAGAAAATGGTCCAATTTTCAAATTGCACTCTGAGATTAAGTTTCTCTTGTTCTATCTTACAAACTGCAATAGTTCACAAAATGTAGAGGATTACAATTTGAATAATTACAATCATTTTTTTTAAAATTTTAACTAGGTGATTATAGAGAATTATTATTAAACTTAACTGCAATCAAATTTTAAGTACGGAGTAGACTCTCAGTTATATCCAAAAGGAATGAGAAGTAGGTTCAATATTTCAAAAAGGTTCAAGCTCACTTATTTTATCATTGTTTGAAATAAGACTGCAAGCTTAAACATTCTTTTTTAGAATTTTCAGTGGCCTTGCACCAAATATGGGATGTGAGCTTTGTGGGGAAATAGAAGGCAAATTTCTCAGAATCAGTTTTCAAGCGTCATTATTGGATTTTTGATGTACTAACTCAGGGGTGTCCAACACGCGGCCCTCCAGTACGTAAATTGCGACCCGCAGACCTTTTTTTAAAAAAATTTAAATATCAGGTTTTTAAAGTTTTTTTCATTTTGAAATTTATTTGAGGGGATATATATATATATATATATATATATATGAAATGCCTCTGGAACAATTTCGTTGAGTGGTAAATATATTATAAGACGTGGCGAGTGGTTGATTAAATAATGGTGAACCAATGGTTGGGCGTGGCCAGTGGTGTGATTTTCTATGTTACGTGATCGAATATGGTATTATCGAAGAAGCACTCCTGTGAGTCATTATTCTTTTATTTCTCATCTGGAAACACATAAAGATCCAGTAGGGACGGCATTCACATACAAGAAGCAAACATGGACGACACAGCAGACAAAGACACACACAGAACGCGCTGCGGCCGCTACATGACTACAGAGAAAATGATCGAAGAGCGAGAGAGCGAGGTTGATGAAGCTGGATGTCACTGGGAAATGGAACGCGAAGCGTTCCTCCATCCCATATCGAGATTGTTGCTGAGTCCTTGTGTGGGTGGGCCTGCCTGAGAGAGAGTGTCCTTATTGGTGGTTCGAACGTTGCAAGTAGGCGTGGTTTTGAGATCGAGGATTTTCTTCAATACGGTTTCGGCGGGAATGTCCAAATTTTGTCTATAAGGCTTTGCTGTGGTTGGTCAATGGCACTGCGAGAGTAGGCACTCAATTGGCTGCACTGAAGCATTGGAACAAATCAGAGGGGAGGTCTAGAGAACTAGCCTGTGTGGGGTTGCAATTGAGTAAGATTAAATAAAAATAAGAAAAAATTTAAAATGAATTTAAAATTTAAGAATTTAGCAAGGGTAGTGGTCACTCGCCACCCGGCAAGTGACTAAAATAATTGTTAAGGGGGATTGTAGGAGTCTAGGAGGATTCTCCTAGGTCTCTTGAGGTCTGGCATTGGAATATAATTATTGAGCAATTTTACGTTTTCGTTATCAATATTGGGTAAGTTATTAAAGAATGAAATAGCCAGTTTTTGTATATAGCTTTTAAAAGGAAGAATTTTAGTATCTTCATAAATTTTAGAATTTCTGGTGTATCTATCTGCTCTAACTATATTTCTGATAATCGAGTTCTGAGCAACCTCGAGTGTTTTAATATTAGAATCTGCTGCGTAACCCCACACAGGTGAACCATAAGTCAGAATTGGACGCAGAACGGCAGTGTAGAGAAGTAACTTATTGTACATATTTAATACTGAATTCCGGCTAATTAGGGGGGAAAAGGCTCTTTGAGCTCTCCGGAATTTATCTCGCGTTTGAATTATATGTTGTTTCCATGTGAGTTTATTATCTAGAGTCAGTCCTAAGTATTTTGTGTTTTGAAGAGCGAGGTTTCCAGAGACACCGGCTTTTATAGTACACGTACTTATGACGTAATAACAGCTCTGATTGGATAGAATGGGCGGGATTGGGATGTCTGATGCAATAAGAGTATTCGATTAAGATTAAAATCAGGGTGTTAGTGTAGAACCAAATAATTAAAAGATTATTTCAATATTATTAAAAGAGTTAATAAAAAGAATGCTAGAGGGAATTATTACATATATATATGTATGTATGTATCAATCTACAATGTATTTGCCTGTTACCTGTTCTTGTTTTAAAGTAAATTCTTTTTGATAATAGAAACGTCCTTTAGATTAAAATAGATTTATATTTATCAAACAGTTGCATTTGATTTCACTATAATAAATAACTTTTTTTTAATAAATTCCGACTTACATTATGCATATCTTTTACTATGTAGGGTACATGATTCTCTGTGTGTCCGACTTTCATTTCTCCTCCTCATTTTCTGTTTGGAGGGCCCAAAAAGCAAGATGCAGTCAGAGATGTTTTGTAAAGTTTAAAAAATATATTCAGGATTGTTTAGATAAAGGGCAATGTATACTAAATCGTTTGAGAATAACAGCACAATTAAATTTTAAAAATGAGTTACGAAAGATCAATTCAAGAGGAACTCCGTAATTTTCAAGAAAATGGCAACTGTAATATTTTAAACATTATTTGATCATTGCATTATTATATTATATAAACATTAATATAATACGTATGTCTTTATACATGAAAAATAATGAAAACAACAATAACTCATTTTGTTTTATATTTTCACTCTAATAAATGTTTTTTTATTTCCAAATCAGATATAAATGTACATATTTTTATGTGCGGTCCGCGAGATTATAATGTTTTTCCGAATTGGCCCACAAGGTCATTTGGTTTGGTCACCTCTGTATTAAATAATCAAGAAGAGCTTCGACGTGGGGACTCCTCCTTCTTCTGAGGGGGGAGGGGTCACTCAGCACAATCTCGATTATTCATTATGTGATTTCTTCATTTAATATTCTGAGTCTGTTTATTATATTTCTACTTTGTTCTTGTTGTTTAACAAAATCACGTTCTACTATCTCGTCAACATCTACACGCCCATCTTTGTTTTGTGAAGTACTCAAAGTTGTGCATACACTGTTTCGCAAGCATTTTGTTCAAAATCAAAAAAATCCTTCATGAATTCCCAGAAGTATTCGAGAATCGACACAAGAGAATTCGACAGTGCTATTAATGACGAATTTCTTTAAAATTTGGATTTGGTTTCATACGAAATAATTCTTTTTTCTATGATAAACGTTTTACTTGTCTAGAACATTACGAAGTGAGTAATTATATGTTTGATTTTTAAGTTGTCAACTTGTGAGAGAGGTTATCATCGGCGTAGGAAGGAGGAATGGTTGTTCCATCTTTATTTCTTAACACGAAGCTCGTTTATAGCGTTTTTGCATAATCTCCACAAAATGGGATAATAGTAATCGAATTTTTCGGTATTTGGTATCGTTGATGTTGATATGATGAAACGTACAAATGGAGGAAAAATTATTTGCGTATTTTCCATCCTGAAAATACACTATTCACTAATAAGAGTATTCGGACATCATGCAAATGAGGATATCTGTTGTCCTGATCTACGTTACGCCTTCTGTACTTAAATATCATCCAGGAAACCGCATTGGCATTAGTCACGTGCAAGATGCTACGAAATTCAGAGCTGTCTGATTTCGAGAAAGGGGTAATTGTTGGATGTCAAAGAAATAACCGATCCTTAAGGGACATATCTAGTGAGTTAAACATTGCAAAATCGACAGTGACTATTCTCTTGAAAAAAAGAAACGGTATAATTAGTACAGTATAGTTCATAAATAGAATATAAAAGTTTTAATTTTTATATTTGTTAGCTATTACTTGTGCAATACATGCGTAAATTACGCATCTAAATTTTCGATATTCATAATTCATTGGGGGTGTTTCTCATCTTTGGATAAATGAACTAACTCCAAATTCAACATTTAGCAGCATCGCTTTGAAATAAGATTCAACTTATTTAACAAAAACTGCTCTCAGGTAAACAATTTCCGAAACACTTTGGGTGATCAAGTTTTGTTAAAATATGTCTAACACAGTGCTTCTCAAACTTTCAATATTTGCAACCCAATATTCAACCATAATTTTCATTGCGCCTCCCCCCTGCACATAAATAATAATATAATAATACCATACTTGACACTAAAGTTACAATTCGACTTTTTCTTAAGTACCATCGGCGTATATAAACGTCTCAATTAGCCAAAGCGTTAATTGCTCCGGATGTATATATACGTCTTTCCGAAGTACGATCTTCTCTGTGCACTGCTATTCATAAAACTATTCCCAAGGCTTTGGAATGCAATAAAAGATCCTTGTCAATGTTAGCGAAGAATTTATTTATTTCAGAGAAGGTTTTACTTATATTTATTCGTTTTCATCCCCCCCTAATACATCACATACGCGCATTGACGTGGAAAAGGGTGGCATTGAAGAGTGAATCGCGTAACCTTTAATCGACAGTTAAGAGATTAATAGTAAACCGTACAAATTGTCATAATAAGCGTTAATTTTTGAATGTAATTTTATATATGACAATATCACGGCGTCACTGGTAATTATTAAACTTGCCCTTAACTTAGTATTGTTAAATTAATTATCAAATACACTGTGCAGTGCTGATACATTTATAAGTGTATTATATCAGTGCAAATGTTAATTTAATTTTTTATTATGACGGAATGTATTTTGCTCACTTTCAGTAAATGCATATCCCCACAGTTTGAGAAACGCTGGACTAATATAAGAAAGTTTTTTTTTTTCGCTTTTTTTCAAAATAAACAAACAGTTGCAATAAAAATCCATCCTGAGCTGTCCGGCTGTATCTTATTTTAGTTTCATCTTAACGTAATGTTTCCGTAATCCAATAGCAAACTGAGGCATTCGTCTCAGAAAAACCAACTTAATCCTCTACCCGCACAGATGGCTTTGACATAAGCAAGTGATGAGTTGTTTTATGGATGGAAGGAAGAGTACTTACTTACACTTAAGAGTAAAGATCTTCGGCCAAAATGTCTACGCAGTGTATAAGTTTCTGTGTTTGAAGCATTGAAAGCTTACGATTCGATGACAACGTTTTGTTTTAATTAATGATCATTCAATTCCTACTATTAGCTCACAATCTCTACATATTTATTTATCTTGGTGGAATTTTCAATCGTTAATAAAATACATTTTAAAGCACTCAATTGAGCTGAAATTTTATATACAGGATTATTTTGGATGACAATACAATAATATAATAATAATTAATAAAAATTAATTGATTAAAACTAATTATTTAAAGAATTACAAATACAACCCCGTTGGTATCATTTTTGGCAACTTAGCGATCCTTTTGGCGACTTGTGTCAAAACTTGAAAAGGTTTTTTCTCACGTGTTAAAGTATGCAGTTGAACTGAAATTTATATACACGATTGTTTTGGATGACAATACGTTTAATGATAATTAATAAAAATTAATTACCACTTAATGTTGTGATTCTGTCCTATGTACATACATATTTATATTAATTCTAACTATTTAATAAAAAGTAGCCAAAAATAAAATTTTTCTTTCTAAGTAGGAATTTACTTAAATTTTTTTGTTTATATTACTTGTATTTTTAATATTTTTGATGTAAGTAATAGTAATAAGTAAATTAATTGTAAATTAGTTTTAAGAAAAATATCTTTGAAAACATCTAAAGCAGAGATGGAAAGTTGATCGCGATCGACCAATGGACCGCCAAAACACATTTTGGGAGACTTAAGACACGCTTACTAAAAGACACATATTTATGAAACACTGACGCCAGCTATATAGAAGAATCGGCTTTTCACGTTCGATGTGACTATGTTTACTTGCGCAAATGATTCCATAAATGCGTAGGCGACATATGCACCTTTATTGGAAGCGAACGATGACGTAAAACATGTTCACTGCCACTGTAGGGGTAAAAATCGATCACTGCGAAGCCAGTCGTAGAAAAAAAATTTCCCCATCCACCGATTGAAGGGAATAATAAATGTTGATGATTAGCTCTTCCCGCGACGGCATGGGATTGGCTATTGAGGCATCATCCCATACCCCGTGCTTCCTCGGGATTGGTTTCTCGAGTTGATATCATGTCCCGCGAGGGCATAGTAATCGGCAGCGAACAATTGTAAGTATATACGTCGATTTCAGATACATCGATTCACGTATGTTCTCTGCTCACTGCATTGAGTACGTCCACGCTCCACGGTCTAGCAATCGCTCATAGTTGTTCAAGCATTGAAGTAGACAATTTTGTGTTACTTGTAATTGTGTAGTAAAACTAACAGTATGTCATATTTTAAAAGAGGGGTACAATGACAAAAACAAGGGTTAAAGGAATGAAACACACAATTTTAATACAGAATGGCTACACCTACGCCACTGGGCGAACCGCAGCACCTTTAAAAACATCAGAAGTAGCCCGTTCTCTGGAAAAGTCTGCTCACCCCCTGATCCAAAGTGTTTGAATTATCTGGCAGTTTTCAAACTTTTACAGAGAAGAGTCAAGCTGTAAGGAAAACAAGGTAACTAACGTATCAGAGAGTCATTTATAGAAAGAGCCACATACGCATGAGCAGGAGGGGAAGGAGAACCTCCGGTAGCAGTTGCACTCCTAGTACGTTTTCTTTTATAATATTCCAATAAAGCTATATACATAAAGTAACATTTTCCATTACTTCTAAAACTAAGTACTTTCGAAGTAATTTTTATTTCTAGGGTTCAATGCAAGAACAAGTAATTTAAAGTATCGTAAAGGAATTACGATTCCAAGCTTTTTGAAAGAAATTCTTTGCAAATAATACCGAAAGTGCTTTGTTCTAGAATTTTATGTTTACATAAATAGTTTTAAGTATCTTACACACAACGTTCGGAACCGTGATTTTAAAAAAGCGCATAAATGGATAATTTTAATGACATTTAGTGTCACTTAGATTAGAATACATGTAGGATTTTCCCTTTGAAACATTTGTTAAAAGGTTGAGTCATATCCTTTTCAGAGGACCATAAATCTCAATTGTATTTATTACTGCATTCCGAAGCAGCGCCATCTAGTGAGCTTTCGTAGCTCCGGCTTGAATAATTTTTCGGCAGAGGCCAACTAACCACTGCTAGTTCAACACGTCGCGTCTTTACCGCATTTCCGCGCCCAGCGCGGCACCACCAGTCCTAACATCCAATAATGAGAAAGGTTTATTTCCCCGTCTTCTAAAGGTATTACTCAACTTTTAATTAACTTAATTCCTGCATGTCTTTCTCTTTATAATTATCCTTTTTTGTAAATATTTTCCTTTAACTTTAAATAAATTCTGTTTTTTACTTAAATGAAGTATTTGTGTTTAAATGACTTAGATTCATTTAATTCATCACTCACCCTTAAATACTTACCCCTAGACAAGCCACCTCGCCAATATAAAATCCCGCCTTCTGAAGAGTCTGATTTTTATTCGAAGATTTATTCGGACTCCCACAGAAATAATTGGGGGATCGCCTGGGATTTGATTTCGAAAATCTTCTCTAAATGATAAGTTGATAACCTTCTAACTCTCTTCTTCTTTAAAAAAAACCATTTTTGGCTGCAAGCCTAATTTACAAGCGGACTGAATCGAAAATGCAGATTGCCTCTCATAACATACTAACATTTAGGTGCATGAAACAAAACGACTCCCGAAGTCATCAACCACGTTATTTTCTGCCGTGTACAACTACAAGTGTTTCACAAGTCCAGTGAACACATCCAGGAGCCTTTGAAGTTTGTTTTCAAGTAATTAATCACACGTCGTCAACTGTATCAGGTACTTTTTATATTGTTCTTCAAAAGGAAAAAAATCTAAAAGAATACGTGAGTCACCGTTAATTTGATTATAAAAAAATTGTTGTAGTCGATTTCATGAAGTAATTTATATTTTTAAATATCATGTGTGTTTTTCTGAAATACTATTTTTCTATGTGTATAGAAATCGTATGAATTAAAATTTTCTACAAGTATATCTTTTAAAATATTAAGAAAGTCGTACGTAATATTCAAATGTTTTATTTGTATGCCATTTATTAACGAATTGCATTTCATGCATATGCGAAAAGTTCTCATTTTCTTTAGTTACGTCATCGACCTTGAACTAAGAGATTAATGTTTCTCCCATTCCTAAACATTTCTATTTGGAAGCAATCGTAATTTCGATGACTCATATAGTGTAACATTTCTCTTGAAGCTGTTTAGTAATTAATTATTTTTTATGAGTATTCCAGCAATATATTTTGAAAGAATATGCTATGTTTTTTAGAATTGATGAAAGATCATGTATAATCTTATTTTAAATGATGCATAATATCATTCAATATATAAGTATTTTGAGTTCATTTTTGACAGAATTATTATGCTGAAACATGTGTTTATCCTTAGAATGTTCTGAAGAGATACTAAAAGATTTTATTTTTATTGGTGTAATAAAAAATATATATGAGATTTTTTTAAGTAACTAACTTCTAATTATTTGCTTTTTTCAGCAAAGAACTTTAAATGATTAAATCTTCATATCACAACAAATTTAATCACAGTTTCTAAACAAGATTTATATTAGTTTATTTTTTCTTTCAAATTCTTTTTGCATTTGTTATAACGAAATGAGATAACTGATATATGAAATGGTTTAAAAAAAAAGGTTTTGTTTTTAGTTGAAATTAATGATTTGACTACTTTAAATTAAGCATTACGTATTTTATCTCGCACTGTTGTCTTTACGCGTTACTGGTTTAAAATATTTCTAAATGAATAGAATTTGAATATTTCAATGTATATTTAGTGTATTTTGATGCAATATCATTTTAACTTGAGAATTTTTGTAAATGCAAACGAGAATTGCCAATAGCAACATCATTGTTTTTGTTTGAACGCGTGACAATTTTGTTTATTCCTTTGGTTACTATCTAAACTTAAATTTAAATTTTAAAATGGCGTATCTTGGCAAAGGTCGACGCGAAGATTTATTTGTCTTAGCCACGGAATTAATTTTAAAATTTTTATCGCCACACTTAAAGATCTAATTATTAGTAGTGAAAATTATGACGAAGAACTGACCAAAAACATACATTCAACGATTGTTGAGGATCGCAAAGCCAGAGAAGAAAATTTACGCATTGAAGAGCAAAAAGAAAAATTACGCATTGAAGAGCAAAAAGAAAAATTACGCATTGAAGAACGAGAAGAAAAATTACGCATTGAAGAACGAGAAGAAAAATTACGCATTGAAGAACGAGATGAAAAATTACGCTTCGAACAATTGATGTTAGATGAGCAAAAACGCAAATATGAGTTTGAGTTGGAAAAGTTAAGAATCCAAACACAATCCAAGTTAGGCGCTGATACATCCAAAGAAAGTGATACTAAATTTCTCGTCAAAGAAATTTCAAAGTTTATACATCGTTTTGATTTGAAAGAAGACATCAGTCTTTATCTAAAATTATTTGAACGTCAAGCGCAGAGATTGAATATTGATCAAGAAAACTGGGTTTCTCATCTGTTAGGCTTGTTACCGACGGAAGTATTTCACATCATAGCGAGAGAGCCTGACGATAAAGTTAACTCTTACGAACACGTTAAAGATTTACTGCTGAAACGCTTTAAACTAACTCCAGAAAAGTTTCGACAACTATTTGTCACTCACCAAAAAGCATCTGAAAGAACATGGATTGATTTTTACCATGAGTTAAACACTTACTTCAACGGATGGATAGATGGATCGAAGATAGATACTTTCAACAAGTTATCAGATCTAATCATAACAGATCAACTCAAACGAAAAACGCCTTTTGAATTTAAAGAATATTATCTTGATGAATGGGCGAATATGTACTCCCCTGTTCAATTAGCAGAAAAACTAGAAGAATTCGAAGACTTTAAAAGGACTCTGAAACAAAAATCTAGCAGTCCATTTGTGAAGAAACAAGAATTCAGATTCACAGAAAAGAATCGCAGATATGAAGCACCAGGAAAATTCGAGTATAACAAGAAAGATAAGAAGTTTCCAGCGTCAACGAATTACAACAAACATTACGAAGCCCCTGTTACCAAGTACGAATCTGTTCAAAGATATCAAGACAGCGCGCAGAAAGGGTATTACAACAAAAATTACGAGAAACACTCAAATCACAATGCTTCCAAGCATATATATGCTCAGACGAACTATTCAAAATCGCAGAAATTCAAAGAACCTCCAAAAGAAACTTGCACACTCATCGTTAAGGAAGGTTTACGTACTAAAGAGATATTTTTTGGAAAGGTGAAAATCACGGCGCTCATAGACAGTGGTAGTACCGTAAGTTTGCTTCGAAAAACACAAGCAGAAGAATAATGGATCCAACGAAATTATCGAAGAACAAGATGCTTCTCACAGGTATTGGTGAAGCACAAGTGACAACTATCGGTTCCTTTGAACATAAGTTCAAAATAGATGATGAAAATTACTCGTTAACTTGGCATGTTGTACCGACTGATAAATTAAAATTCGAAGCAGTTATTGGATCAGATCTTTTGGAACAAGCATCGATAAGTTTTACTAAAGAAGGAGTTAAATTCAACAAATATGAGAATCATGCACAGCTTATGCAAATATCTGCTGAAAATCTTCAAGAAGAACTAGACCTACGTCATGTTGAAAATCGTCAAATCAAGAAGGAACTTGAAAAGTTAATTCAAGACTACAAGCCAGAAAAACAGCATCTACTGACGTCACAATGAGAATTATTTTAAAAGACGAAGAACCAGTCTGTCAACCTCCTCGTCGACTAGCTTTCACAGAAAGACAAGAAGTAAACAAACAGATAGAAGAATGGCTCAACGAAGGCATTATACGTCCGAGTTCTGCGGAATATGCAAGTCAATCGTAATGGTAAAAGAAAGATGGATCTTCGAGAATGTGCATTGACTACAGAAAATTGAATCAGAAGCTTGTGAAAGATAAATTTCCGTTACCTATCATCGAAGATGTTTTAGACACTTTGCAAGAAGCAAAGGTATATTCTACATTAGATTTACGCAATGGTTTCTTTCACGTCGATGTTGACGAAGATTGCAGAAAGTATACATCCTTTATCGTCCCAGATGGACAATTTGAATTCAACAAAGTTCCTTTCGGACTAAGCACAAGTGCAGGAGTTTTCCAACGCTAAGTATCAAGTATATTTAGAGATCTTACTCGGAAAGGAATTGTAATCAGTTATTTAGATGATCTCGTCATTCCAGCGAAAAACGAACAGGAAGGTCTCGAAAAACTTAAAATTATTTTTTGAAGTCGCAAAGAAATACGGATTAGAAATTAAGTTCAAGAAGTGCCAATTCTTAAAAAAAATTGAATTTCTAGGTCACATTGTAGAAAGCGGAACTATTAAAACCATCTCCCACGAAGACACTAGCTGTCCGAAAATTTCCAGAACCAACAACAATAAAACAAGTACAAAGTTTTCTTGGTTTAACTGGATATTTCCGCAAGTACATCAAGGATTATTCAAAGATAGCTAAACCACTTAGCGATTTAACAAGAAAAGAAAACCTCTTTGTTTTTTTTTTTTTCGGGACTCAACAAAGAAGCATTTGTAAAAAATTGAAGAAAATCATGTCCGAAGGCCCAGTCTTGCACCTTTACAAGTATGGAAGAAAAACAAAACTGCATACAGACGCCTGTAAACAAGGGTACGGCGCAATTTTGTTACAAGAAGCAGAAGATGGAAAGTTACATCTTGTTTACTACATGTCGAAAAAGACAAATACAGCAGAAGAAAAGTATGACAGCTACGAACTAGAGGTACTAGCAATTATCAACGCATTAAAGAAGTTTCGTGTTTATCTTTTAGGACAACACTTTAAAATAGTAGCTGACTGTTCAGCATTTCAGAAGACTATGCAAAAAAAGGAGCTAATTACTCGCATAGCCAGATGGGCGCTTCAATTAGAAGAATTCGATTATGAAATAGAGCACAGAGCTGGAAGTCGTATGAAGCACGTTGATGCTCTTAGCCGATATCCCGTAATGATGGTATGCAATGATACATTAACTTCAAAGCTTAAAAACGCACAAGAGAAAGTGACAACATCCAGACATTGAAATCACTTCTCGAAGCAAGAATCAGAAGAATTTTGTAATTGAAATGGTATACTATAAGTACTTAAGGGTCGAAATTAATTGTAACACCTAAAGCAATGCAAGCTGAACTAATTAAATTGATTCGAAAATGGTCATTTCTCAGTAGGAAAAACCGAAGAAATTGTGAAACAGAATTTTATCCCAAAATTTATCAACGTCGTTAAAAAAGTAATAGTTAATTGTGTTCCATGTATCTTAGCTAATAAGAA